>CM033470.1:255417613-256017613 GCA_019447015.1 Hymenochirus boettgeri | reverse complement strand
AAATTAAAAATTAAATCAATGGGTTTATTTAATCTGCAAAAAGGTATGTGATGCAGTGGTGTCTTATGCCAAACCTGTCATCGTAATGTTTCAAATATTGCTTCAGTCAAAAGCTGGTTCAGTTACCGTCCACCACCAAAAAGCAACTAATACATATGGTAATCACGATGGACCCGAAACCCCAAAATGGGACGCTCAATGATTTCAGTTTTTTTAAATAATATCAAGGTATTAGTATAGTATAGTATTAGTATTTGAGGTTGATAAAGACATTAGTCAGCCAGTCCAACCCATCTAGCATATCATCATTTCCTGCCTACATGTTGATCCAGAGGAAAAAGAACAACCCCACCAAATTTATGAAGGGGGAAAAAATTCCTTCAGCTGACTCCAAGTGGCAATCGGAAAATTTCCATGCGATCCAACTCTACTTTATGTATCAATACCAGTAACTTGCACATTCCTTGTTTGCAGAAAATCATCCAGCTTTTTTTTGAAAATGACAATTGGAACCTGCCAGAAAAACATTCCACTGGAAGAACAGTTCCATGCTTACCGTTCTCCACAGTGAAAAAAAACCCTGTCCGAGCTTGAGCCCTAAACCTTTGTCTTCAAGTCGTAAGGGATGTCCTCGTGTCCTTTGACATGTTCTATGGTGAACAATGCCCCAGATAGTTTATTGTATGCGCGTTAACCGTTAATTGTATTTATACACAGTAATCATTCCCCACGCAAGCGCCTTTTATCCAGCGTACATCATGAACTTTTCCAGTCTCTCTATATTCAAGCTCCCCCAATCCCCCTTATAATTTAGTTGCCTTCTCTGAACCCTTTCCATTTCAAGATGTCCATGTTTGTGCACAGGTGATTCCAAAATGCACTGATATTCCAAAGAGGCCTTACCAATGCTTTGTAAAGAGGGAGAATTACATTTTCCCCCTTGACTCCATACCTCGCTTTTATACAAGACAATACCATGCTGGCTCTGGATGTTGACCGCCTGGCCCCACTGTTTGTACCTTTAAGGTGTATACACAAAACTCCAAGATCCCTTTCCACAGGGATTCACTTAATACAGAGCCATTTTATAGTATAAGTAGCACATAGTATTTTTTAAGTCCAAATATGCCTCACCGTACATTTATCAACATTGAATTTCATCTGACATTAGCATCCCAATGTGATTATTATCTAGATCCCTTTGCAACGATGCACCTCCTCTTGCTGAAGTTTTTTAATGGTCGACAAAGTTTGTGTCGTCAGCAAACACAGAACCTTGTGACAATACCCCTTCCAAATCATAATAAATAGATTAAATAGAAGCGGCCCCCAACACAGAACCCCTGTGGGAACCCCCTTTTGCACTTTAGTCTAATGATGAAGCCCCCAATAACAACTACTCTCTGCACCTATTCCTTAACCCAAATTTCCATCCATGTACAAATGCTGACTACCCAGGACCAACAGACCTAGCTTATTCTTAGTCGCCTAGGGGGGACGTGTATCAAAGCCTTGCCCAAAACTTCAATACAAACTACATCTCGCTATACCAGAGTCTAAATTCTACTTATTCCTAATAAACGCCAAGCAAGTTAGTTTGACAGATAAGTCCTCCTAATCCATGCTGGTTACTACTATAAGTGTCAGTCCGTGTGAAAACATACTCTAGAACATGTTCCCTATTAAACTTTCCAGGATCTGCCCCACCCATGAAGTTAAAATTACAGGCCTGTAATTACCCGCCTGGGTGAACGGACTACCCTTTTTGAATATTGGAACGTGGGTTTATATAAAATTTTCTAGTACTTTTTTCCAAATCCAGAGGCACACCACCGGACATGAGTGGAATAGCAAAAATAAGAAAAAAACAATGGCCTAGATAAAACTGAACTAGCTCCTAAGTACCCGAGGATGTATTTATATCGGTACAGGAGATTAATAATATAACCTTTTTTAGTTCTTTCTGTACCAATTCCTCGGTTTAAACCAAAGTGGAACTTGAATCCTGATATACCTTTTATTGCTACTATTCTATGATATCTGTACTGGATCTGCTAAGTGTATACAGAGGAAAAAAAAATTATTCAAGACATTTGCTTGGTATCGCCATCTCCGTAAACTAACTTATCCCACATGAATTAATGGTTGCCACATCTCAGTCCTTCATTTTTATATTAAATATACTTAAAAAAAATGTTTTTAGGATAGTGCTGCTATCTCAGGCTATCCAATTCATTATTAATTTTAGCTAGTTTGATTGCTTCTTACACTCCTTGTTACAGTTTTTATACTCCCTAAAGGCCAATTTCCGGTCCTCTGCCTTAAAGGTTTAAATGCCTTTTTCTTCCTTACCATTTGCCTCTGTTACATCAGAATTCAGCACATGGCCCGAGGATGTAGTTTCTTACATTTATTCCCAAGGGATAAATTTAGATGTGAACTGGCTTTTAAAATCCCCCTTGAACACGTCACTTCTGTTCAGTACCTTACATGATAATACATGTATTCCAGGTGACATTCTGAAAGAGCTGCTTTTAACTGGGAAAATTTGCTGTCCTGAAAATAAATGTCTTTGGTACCCAGGCATGGTTCATTCGATAACAAAAGTCCAAAATGCCACTATTTCATGGTCCCTATTCCTAAGACTCCCCCAAGTTACCTTCTATATCTATTAATGACGCTCCACAATGTTAGATATTACACGATCCAACAGAAAGCTCCTTTTTCTTAGTAGGAACTCAACCCACCTGTGAGAGGAAAAGAAAATTATCTGCACAAATTCAGAACTCATCGCCTTTTTCGTGATGCAGTCCACACACAACAATGTCAGGGAATTGAAGTCCCCCATAATGAGCACACTCCCCAAAACTTGCGCCCTGCCAACTACATATGAAGTGACTCACCTCCTCTCGCTAGCATTGGCGGCTTTATAGGCAGGCACCAAAATGAACAATTACCCCCTTCTTTTGCCATTATTCCACAATATTGCCTCCACTTTATCATCCATATCCCAGTTATCTCTTCTTTTAAATTTGGCTTCAATTCTTTTTTAAATAAAACACATACTCTCCCCCCCTTCCTTTTTTTATGTCCTGACCTAAACAAGTCATATCCTTCTATATTTTACAGCCCATCGTCGAGAAACTGTTCAACCATTTTTGCTTACAATTACATCATAGTTTTCATTCAATGCCATCCTTTCCAATTTACCAATTTGTATACGCCAGGCTTCCGCATTTGCCAACATCATTTTAGATTTTGATCCTGTAATTTATATACACTTTGAACACAATCCTCCACTATCCCCTATGCTAGCCGCACCCCCTTTCCACCCACCAATGGCCTATCTACACCCTGCTTTCCTCCTGGACAATCTATCCAGTGAGACTGCTATACCCTACCCCCCCAAACTAGTTTAAAAATCTCCTCCAACCTTCTAGACATCTTCTCGCCTAAAACAGCTGCACCACCATCAGTGAGGTGCAACCCATCCCTACTAAAGAAGAATGTAGCCCGACAGCAAAGTCTGCACAGTTCTCAACTAAACCCAAAACCTTCTTCCTTACACCACTCTCTTAGCACGCAATTAATGTCCAAAGCAACGCTGTCTCCCCTGGCTTAGCAGTGGCTGCGTTCAGTAGTATTTCTGAAAACACTTACCCGGAGGTCCCGTGCTTTTATCTTGCCCCTCTAGTTCTCGGAAATCATGTTTAAGGACCTCACCTCACCTCGAACTTTGTCAGTGGCACCAATGTGAACCAAGACCGCCGGGTCACACCCGGCCCCACCCAATAACTCTTTTGTTCCACAAGATCACCCATGGACGAACCCTAGCACCAGGCAGGCAACAACACAGTCGGCATTGTAGGGTCTCTGTCGGAGATACCCTATATACCTGCCGTATAATGGAGTCCCTCCATACCACCTGCCTTGCATTCGACCCTTCGTTTCCTCCTCCCCCATTTGTACAGAGAGGCAGTCCCCTGGGTGCTAGGGGATAGCCCCCTCCATACACGCTATATTCCGAGGTTGTTCCTCCCTCCCCTCATTACCTAATGGCGGCAAAGCTGTTGGGATGGACAATCTGGGAAGAAGCCCCCCTACTCTTCCGTCACCCACTTCCCTAAGTAACCCTAAACCAAAACTACCTCTTACTCATCCTTTCTTGTCCCCTCGTCCACCAATCTATACTGGCACTAGCCAGTGCCTTGTGACCCCCAGTTCTGCCAATCCCCGCAATGCTGCAAGCGCCCCTTAGACTCTCCACCTCAGATTTCCAAACGGGGCAAACCCCAATCACACCTGACACAGACATAGTCCCGGAACGCATGCTCCAGGTCCTATACTTGTGGCACGAGCACAACTGATTGGTACTGACAAAACTGTCCCTTGGAATACACCACACAACACAGTGACGCACCAAACCTTGTTAATTGGCCTTCTGTTTAATGTCCTTCTTTTATATGTCCTTGGAGCAAGGTAATTAAGAGAAGGGACACTCACTAGTTTGTTTCACTCCAACAGGAACTTCCTTGTTTCGGGTCCAAACCACCGGCCCAAAAACTGTGAATCCTATTTAACTAATAGGCCCCACCAACCCCCACACCCAATTTACTGCAAGAGCCAGAAAGAAAGAGAGGGAAAAAAACCCAAACAGTATTACCCTTTCACAGCATGTTTGTGATTACAACGGTACAATACTAGAATATAGAAGTCCAGCACCCCCTTTTACTGGAAGAAGAAAGATTAGTCTGCTTTACTGCACACTCAGTCCTGCACACCGTTTTGAGTACCAACAATAATGATTTTCAAACTGTTAAACAATCCTTATTTTCAAAACTTTCACAACCCAACCATACAACCATCAATGATTAAGTGTCCTTCTTTTTATGTCCGTGAGAGCAATGGTCTTAAGAGAACGGGCCACTCACAAGTCGTTACCCTCCACAGGAAAACTGCAGGTGCCACCAGCTAAGCAATATGAAGAAACATTTGGACAGCTGAAATATTTTTAAAGAAAAAAAAGGAGAACATATATGTGTATATTTTATGTTTATTAATTAAAATCAATAAAATCTTTTGAACAAAATACAAATTATGGTTTAAGAATCTAAGAGTGTTATTGGTGGATTTAGCTGGAAAGTGGAGTTTTTTGTCATCTGCTTTTGGCAAAACCTATAGTTTATATTTGTTGCACTCATCTTCGCACAATAAATAAAAAACACAAAAATATAGTTTTTTGTATTATTTCCCTAATGTAATACACCTTGTTGAACTTGATGAAGTTTCATGAGGTTTATAAGGAGAGAACTATTGAAACCCGGATTTACTTATTAAAGTTACCAGGGGTGGCCAATGTTGTGTTTAAAAATAACATTGACTGGGACGTTAACACCAAAAGAAGTTTGTTTCTTCTGCTTGAGATATAATGAATACTTCTTAAAGAATGGAAAGATTTTGGATTGTCTTAAACAACGCATAGTATCCGCTTTTTCAAGCCAGACACAACAGACTGACTGAACCAATACATTAAAGAGCTCTTGCATAAAACCAACTTTTTTTTTGGGGGCAAAGAGAGAAAGAGGGTTGTCTTGTTGTATTCTTGTGTTGTCAGGCAGCTTGGGTCATGTAGTAACAAAAACAGCAATGGTCATTGTATTCTACAAACAACAATGGAAAAATTCTATGATTTTTTGAATGGTGTACCAAACTAGAAACAAATGTATGCATATACAGAATACAAAACAGAACTGTATAGGATTTTTTAATTTAGTAGGACAACTAATTAAGTGGTGTTATTCCCATTCTCTGGGATTCTAATTCCCTGAACTATTTTATTTAGGCTTGCCTTAATATGAAACCTGTTTCCACATCTATTCTGGTGATGATGAGGGGGAGTCATTAACAAAATGTGGATGCTTGCCATCATGCGTGTCATTCTGGGAATTTGGTAGCGTATGCGGGTCACAAGAATAAACATACAGGTGTAATGGCCTCCCGACCTCTGTTAGGGTTGGTAGAGTACCGGGGAAGGACTCACGTTTAGTGTATGAAGGAGGAGTAGGGGAGTGGGAATCGCATGCTGGAATTGTACTGGAGACCGGAGCTGTATGCTGGTATGCTGGAGTACACTAGCTGGATAAGTGGTAACAGGAAACAAATGGGGCTGGATACAATAGCTGGGTAGATGGTTAACAGGAACAATGGCGGAGTACAAAATAGCTGGATAGATGAAACAGGCACCAATGGAGTGGATTCACAAATGCGGTGGAATGGTAACAGGAAACAACGGCTGTATACAATAAGCTAAGGGATGGTAACAGGAACAATGGCTGGATACAATAGCTGATGGATGGTAAACAGGAACAATGGCTGGATTACAATAGCTGGTGGATGTTAACAGGAAACAATGGACTGGATCAATAGCTGGTGGATGGTAACAGGAACAACGGCTGGATACAATAAGCTGATGGATGGTTAACAGGAACAACAGCTGGATACAATAGATGTGGATGGTAACAGGGAACAATGGCGCTGGATACAATAGTGGTGGATGGTAACAAGGAACAATGGCTGGATACAATAGTCTGGGGATGGGAACAGTAAACAATGGCTGGATACAATAGCTGGTGGATGTAAACAGGTACACTGCTGGATACAATAGCTGATGGATAGTAACAGGAACAAGGGCAGGATACTAGAAACGGGACTGCACGTAGTCCAAGCGCAAAAACCCTAGTGCCAGAAACAACTGACAAAGCTGAGCCTGGCGTATAGGGAACGGACCAGAGCGGACATTTAAACTTTCGCGCCGGCCGGACGCCCCTGCGGGTTGACGTCACGGACGGCGCTGCGCGCAGACGCAACCAATGCGAGCGTTCGGCGGCACTGGCGTTGGGAGCGACGCCCCGCGGATTCGTCGCTGGAGCGGGCACCGAGCGTGTAAGTACCTTACAGTACCCCCTCCTCACGTGGCGCCCCCAGGACCCGTGCCTCCAGGTTTGAAAGGTAATGATTTTATGGAATGTTGATATTGTTAAACGAGGTGCAATGGATTGTCAACAAGTTAATCCAGGAGCGTTCTTTGGACCCCCAAGGCCTTTCCAATGAATCAGGGTTTTGTAGAGAGTTTCTGACATATCTGGAATCACATAATTCCCGAATTGTCAAACTCTTGCTGACATCAACTAAATGGGATCTGGAGACAGATTAGACTGGAAAATTGGTTGACAATAAGGTTGAGTACGGATACAATGGAAGAACATTTGAGATGCTCTATAGGTGGATAACTCAAGAGGAAAGCTGTAGGACTAATGATTTGAGGATAAAAAGGGCCAATGTAAGTTGGGACCCTATAATTTAGGGGTTGGTAGTGAATGATGAAATTTTGTAAGGATAGCCAAACTTATCTCCAATGGAAATATCGTAGGAGCAGGCCTAAGTCTTTGGTCTGCAAGCTTTTTTTTGAAATCAGAGAGGATTTCAAAAGAGTATTCCTGTAGAATCCCAGAATCGCAGTATGGGGCAAGCTTATCGTCAGCGGGCTGTATTATTGAAAAGAGAAGAATTTGGGGAAAGACACTTGGTTTGGCCCATATTACAAAAAACAAAGTCCCAGTAGGAAGAGCTGTGGGGAATTATATATGCAAATTCCGCCCATGCGTAAAAAGTCAGACCATCATTTTGAGAATGAAATAATGACCAACGGAGAAACTGTTCAAGAGACTGATTATCCGTTTCACGCAGCACCATTGGATTGGATGATTGATTCAGGGGAAATTGAAGTTTATTGTTCAAGGATTTAACTTAAGGCTCTCCATAATTTGGAAATGATTGTGTTCCTCTGGGAACAGAGACATTTCTGAGGTAATCCATGTAAGCCGGAAAAATGTGGAGATAACATAATGAGAGAGTTCCAAGTGCTGAGGGTAACTTGGTAATAGGCGGAACACAAATGAGCATTTGCTAAAACGTCAATAGTCACCCCATATTGAACCGTATTTTTTTGGACGGAGGGTAAATCAAACATAAAATCCATGGATAGATGCGTCCAGGACGAGAAGGTGTGGAAAGTGGTTGAAGGAGACAAGGAAGAGTATGGGAGGATTTGGACATGGCACAATGGAACAGATTGCTACCAAGTGTCTTGACATCTTTCTTAGATCAGCCACCAACAGAACTAAATAGAAGTGAAATGGTTTTTTGAATCAGGATGACGCCGGCCGTTTAGAAACAATGAGATATTGATGAGTAGCGAGTGTCGTAAGGCAGGGGGAATGAAACTTGTCAATGGAGAGTAGTAGAGGGGCAATAGTCTGAGCTAGAATTAATTTCGGCAGACAACTGAGAGAGAATAGTACCCAGAAACTTTGGATTTGGTGGAATAATAGGCTTTGTCAATATCGGTGGATTCTAAAGCGAACCAAATGACTGGATAAGGACGTCAGCCTTCTTGTTTTTTGAGTTCCTCAGGCGAAGTGATGTATTAAATTAAGCGTGAAAAAAAAAGTGCCCACGGGGCTTGTCTGGACTTCAATCTTTAGGACGTTTGGAAGTGTATTCTAAATTTTTATGGTCAGTGATATAGTTATGGGATATTGTACCTGCCAAGATGCCGCCACTCTTCAAGAGCAAGTTTTAAGGCCATATAATCTCGTCGATTGCCAATGTACATAATTTCTCTCACATGGAGTGAAGCTCCTTAGAAAGTAAGTACAAGGATGAAGTTTTCTTTTAATCTTGAGTTTGAGATAAAATGTCCAGCACCAATATCCGAAGTGCAACTTCAACGAAATGGCAGATGGTTATAGATGGACTCTAAAACAACGGGTGCAGAGGCAAATGCGCTTTTTAATCCTTGTTTTTTTTTTGAAGCTTTCTAATTGCTTCCTCCGTCCAGGCATTAGGTTTGCCCCCTTTTCGAATGATTGGGTTCTAAAGAATGGGAGACATTATGAGGAGAAAGCCTTGATAATTCTCCTATAATAATGGCGAAACCGATGTTTGAAACGTTGAATTGGCTTTAGTATGAAGAAGGAAGAGTCAATTGTAGAATAGCAGACACTTATAGAGGAATCCTTTCAAACCGGGCAGATAATATAACCAAGAACGAACTTTAGTAACCTTCAAAACAGACATTTTTTCAGCTTGGCATAAAGATGTATTGGCACGTAATCGGGACAGGAACTTTGAAACAAAGTATGAATACGTAGGAAGAGGGTAAGTCTTGAGAAAAAACTAAATATTCATCTAGTAGAATACTACAGAATTGCCAAAGATTCATGAAGAAATCATTGACCAAATTCTCGAAAAAACTGCTGAGGGCAATTCAAGCCCAAAAGGCTATTACCAGATACACAAAATGGCATCACGGGTATTAAAGGCGGTTTTCCCTTCACTCATCCTCCCTTTTCTGATCAAGATCAAATTGTAGCCCCTCAAGATCAAGTTTAGAGAATATTTTGGCCCCCTTTTAATTGATCGACAACTTCGGTGATTCAGGGGAAAGGGGATAACGTTATCAACGTAATTTGTTTGTCCCCCTATAGTCTAATGCGGAGACGTAAAACTCCATCTTTCTTTCGACAAAAAAGAATCCAGGCCCCACACGAGAAGTGGAAGGACGAATGAACTCGGGACAGTTATCCTGAATGTATTACCTTCATGGCGTGGTTTAGCTGAAGATAAAGGGTAAGTCCGTCCACGAGGGGCATGGTTCCAGCACGATGGGGGTCAATGGAGAACATCGTAGGTCTATGAATGGCAAAGTCCTCTCAGCTGATTTTTTTACAAAAACACATCAGAAAGTCCTATATGTATCAGGAAGTAAAGAAGCGTCCTTTTCTGAGAAGAAAGTGGAGCAAGGAATAGTTGGCAAGGAAAGACAATGATCGAGGGGAATATCATGTTGTTTGAACAAACGAAGAATCAATGAAGTTGCCTGCTTCGCCTGAGTCAAGGAAGCGTCCCTGATAGGACTTTAGAGTTTAATTTATGGTTACAGGTACCAAAGACGAGGAGAAGGTTTTCTTTTTGCCTAAAGATTTCTCCTCTAACCTCTAGGCAGAGTAGTTTCCCGGCTTAACAGGGCAGGTTTTGGCAAAATGTCCTGAGCCAGCGCATATAGACACAGGCCAGAGATCTCCTACGTGTTTTTTCTTCTGGAGATAAACGAGTCCCCCAATCTGCATGGGTTCTTCGGTAGTGGCGTAGGAGAGAGAAGATAGGTTTCACTGGGCGAGGAGCAGATCAGGAAGGAATGACGATCTCGGTTTTCTCGACCTGCCGCTCCCTAAACCGTGTATCAATAGGATACAACAAGCAATCAGATCTTCCAACAAGGAAGGCATGTCTTTGGAGACATGGTCATCTTTATACGTCTGATAGACCCTGTAGAAAGGCCGCCAAAAGGCCTCGTTATTCCAGGAGACTTCTGCTGCAAGTGTACGGAACTCAATGGCCATAATGTTCCAACAGAACGATTGCCCTGTGTGGTTGCAACAAACGGGTGGAAGCCTTATTTTACAACCAGGAGCATCGAATACACTTACGGAATGTAGCAAGAAAAATTGGTGATGTCATACACTAATGGTCTCGTTCTCCACAGTGGAGAGGCCCAGGCCAGGGCTCCACTCTCCACAAAGCAACAATATAACCACTTTTGCTCTATCTGAGACAAAATGGAGGGTTGTAGTTCAAATTGAATTTGACATTGATTAAGGACCCTCTAACAGCCTTGGGGATTCCCATCATAGCGAGGAGGGGAAGGAATACGGGGTTATGGCCAACTTGTATTGCAGGTGCAGGATTAACGGAGAGAAGGTGATGTGTCAACGGTGATAGGCGTGAGGCCAATGAGTCCATAATTGCGCCATACGGTTCTGTTGGTGTTCAAAAACGTCCATCCGGGTAGATAAGGCTTGGAGAGTTTTTAGATAGTTCGGACATTACTCCTCAGGGCATCCATGGCCCGCTTGTACTGTATGCCTCCCTGACTCTGTTGGGGTAGGTAAGTACCGGGAAGACTCCACGTTTAGTGGATGAAGGAGGAAGTATGGGAACTCGATGCTGGAATGTACTGGAGACCGAGCTGGATGCTGGAGTAACTAGTGATAGGTGGTTAACAGGACAATGGCTGGATACAATAGCTGGGTTATAGTGGTAACAGGAACAATGGCTGGTACAATAGCTGTATAGATGATAACAGGAACATGGCTGGATAAAAGCTGGTGGATGGTAACAGGAACAACGGCTGGCACAAATAGCTGATGGATGGTAACAGGAACAATGGCTGGATACCATAGCTGATGGATGGTAACAGGAACAATGGCTGGATACAATAGCTGGATAGATGATAACAGGAACACATGGCTGGATCAATAGCGGTGGATGGAACAGGAACAACGGCTGGTACAATATCTGATGGATGGTAACAGGAACAATGGCTGGAACAATAGCTGATGGATGGTAACAGGAACAATGGCTGGATACAATAGCTGGTGGATGGTAACAGGAACAACGGCTGGATACAATACTGATGGATGGTAACAGGAACAATGGCTGGATACAATAGCTGATGGATGGTACAGGAACATGGCTGGATACATAGCTGTGGATGGTAACAGGAACAATGGCTGGATACAATAGCTGGTGGATGGTAACAGGAACGATGGCTGGCGGATACATAGCTGGTGGATGGTTAACAGGAACAATGGCTGGATACATAGCTGATGGATAGTAACAGGAACAATGGCAGGATACTGAGAAACTGGACTGCACGAGTCCAAGCGCCAAAAACCCTAGACGCCAGAAACAACTGACACCCGGGTAAGTACCGACAACAGGTCAGTCACCAGGTTGTTGATTTGGTTTTGAAGTCTACCTTTAACAGCCGAGAACAAGTTTTCCTAGTTAGTAACCCTATAACTTGAAGTAAACCTTAACCAAGGCAATAATGTTCCTTCTAATACTGAAAAACTCGCAATCACAGAAATAGAAGCATGTTTAAAATGAAATCTGCATGGTCCTGAGGCAGATGCTGGTAAGATAAGGAAATAAGGGCGTCTTTCTGATATACCAAAAACAATATTTTCATACATTTAAGATTGTAGGCTAACTAATTAAAAGATGCCTCTTAAAGAAGCATGTTGAAATGGTCACTAAGTTCTCTAACTTTTCTATTTTCTTCCAATGTCAGAGTCAAGCCGCTACAGGCCCACCTGCCCATGACCTCTATTTTAAACAAGACTGAGACAATTGAAAATCTCTTTCTTATTTACTGAGGGCCGTAAGGAATAAAACAGCATAATTACATCAACATGCAAGCGGACATCCTGGCTGTCTGCCTTTCTAGACCACCAGCTCCACCCTGACCATACAATGCGATCCCTGAAGCCCTCCCATTCCTGCACTAAGCATAGCAGTCTGTAAGCAGGATGGGCACCTCAAAGCAGGCTGTCCACTAGGGGTAACTACCAGGGAGCAGGGAGAGCAACCACAGGGGGGCCCCCATGTTCTTATTTTTCCTAGGACAGATACAGCCACCTTCCAGAGGGGCCCAGTGATTCCTATTTATGCTACTGGCTGTCCAACTAGGATTGGGATGGTTATGGTTTTAAAATACAGCAATATGTTTACATTAATCCATAGGGATATATATATTTTTGCTTTCATTTATTTAAAGGCCATGTCCACACCCAATTAAAAAACTTTTTTTGAGGGCAGAAGCCCCCAACTACTGTTTTCTCCCCTAAATCTTCTCTGGCAGTCTGATCCATCCCTTGGAGATATCTGCCCTTCCCACCAGTCTTCAGTTCAGCAGCCACTGTAAGGGCAGCCTCCAGTTTAAAACATAAATAAAATGGAGCCAGAGCACAAATGAAACCTTCAAATCAATCATCTCATAACTTGCACTTCAATCAATGTAATATATCTGATCAAATGTACTTTGTGGCAAGCAATATATCGGTAGTAAACGGAAAATAAAGAATAAGAGAACACGTTTTGATATTAGAAACAAAAAGAACTTACATGCCTAAACATAACAATGAATGTGAAACTTTAAAACAGGGAATCTGATTTCAGGGTGCGATATTTAAACCCCCCCGAGAGCGAAAAAGGGATTCCAGCAGGTAAGTGATTTACCAACAAAATGGATTACAAAATGGATACCATGGCAACTAACTATGAAAAAAAACTTTTTATATATATTTTTTTTTATAAATGTGTCTTTTTAATGATACTGTTCCGTTTTAGGTGTTTATCAAAGCTCTTTGTTCCCATTTTCTATATCAGATCCCTTTAACACCATCATCTTCCTTTTTATCATTTTCAAGATTGGTTCCCATATACTGCTTTTAAATACTGCCTATATATAATGAACTTCCACTCTGCTTATGGTTTTTAGGATATTGTCCCCTTTATCCTATATGGCATATCACCGGAACCCCCCCCCCTTCCTTTTATTTAATTTTACCTTGGTTTGCATTAGAATGCTTTTCCTTTATATACCATTCATTTTTATGTTTATCTTATGTCATTTTTACCTTAAAGGAATAGTTCACTCTCAAATTGAACTATTCCTTTAATATACTGATTGAAGATCAGGGAGGTTAAGGAGCAGGCCTACCTCCGATCTTCATCAGTATTGCAGAGCCCAGAGAACACGCATGCGCGCTATGGCTGTACAGGAGAGTGTAGCGGTCAGAGATTCCAGCTGGCCGCGGTGGATAGCATAAAGGTAAGTTAGCTCCCATCTTCGTTATCGATCTTCAATCAGTATTTTAAAGCATAGTTCAATTCGAGAGGAACTATTCCTTTAAAATATTGCTACTTATATCTCCTTTGTATTTACTGATATTATCTACATGACAACATATAAATAATCCTCATACACAGACGATTATCTACTGCCACCATATTTTATTTAATCAACAGCATATATTAAAAGAATTAGGATGAACAGACCAATAGAGAAAAAACCGCATCCAAATTAATCCCGTAGAAAGATTCTATCAGAAAAAAAGCTGGCCGTTTTTACAAGATGGCGCAGACCCGCGAAAAAGTATAATAATATATATATATATATATATATATATATATATATATGCACAGCCGATATCTGACATATACTCCTGGAAAGCTGCAAGATGCAATGAAACGCGTCAAGGAGGGAATGTTTATACTGCATTTTAACCCCCTTTTTAATATCCACATGGTTTGTATATTTTTAGGGATATTTTGCTGCATCCAACACTTTGTGAGCTCTGAAAATAGTAAAGATAGAACAGGAACCCAGATACCACATTGCGTGCATAACCCCTCAGAACAACTCCACAAGGCTTGAATGTTTTTATGGACTATGTAGTGTCCTTTTATCTATCTCTTTTGTATATGGTAAATTATTAGATTTAAAACGATATTTATGGTATGCTAAATGACCCACATATTTATTTATTATATGTTATGGTGTGTGAGGAGGATTGTGCAACCCATCTTTAACTTACTCGAAATATTGCAATTTTTGTTTTTCCTTTAGTGACATTGAATTAATTTGTTTTGTTGCACAGCTCTTCTATTAGCAGTTTTAAAGGAATAGCTAACTGGAAAAGTGAACTAATCTTTTATGTATTGATTGAAGCCCGGGAGGTTAAGGAGCTATGCAGAGTGAAAATCTCTGACCGGTTTCCTGTTCTAATCCACTTTAGTGCGCATACGCGATAATGCGCGATATAGTGGATTAGAACCAGGAAGCTGTGGAGGTTTTTCATCTCTTGCAGCGGTGGATCGCAGGAAGGATAAGTATACTTACCTTCATTCTGGCCCTGTTCAATTGATTGAAGAATGGGAGGCAATGTGAGGTAAGGCAATAGCTACTTAACCTCCTGGGCTTCATCATACATTAAAGGAATAGTTCACTTTTCAAGTGAACTTTTTATTTAATGATATGTAACCTAAGTTTACCCACTTAAGGGTCACTATACTCACTCAAACAACTTTGAGAGAAGTAAAAAATGGTGGTACTCACTATTATCTGTGCTGCTTGTCATTAAAATATTAAGTTTGTATTTGGTGTCTCAATTGCCCCACCCCCCCTTACTTCTTGTAGTGTCTGCGACACTTATAAGCTTGCAAGCCTCACACCAAGACCATGCTACTGCTCACTTGTCCCCTCCTCCCCCTTCTTCTTTTCTCTACTGATTCTCTTAAATGTTGCAGAAAGTGTACCATGGAAGCAGATACGCCAACAGGTCATATCACACAGGTAACAAACTGACCACATGTAACCACCCGCCACACCGCACACCCCCGCGCAGGGGGGCCTAGACAGTAGTAGAGCCTGCCACCAATGACACATTTCTTGCAGCGACCAAACTGTTTTTAAACAGCTGATGCGCGTTGAATTAAACATATGCACAATCGCTGTTTAAAAGCCAGTTCAGTTCAGGTTCAGTCTTTTAACAGCTGATTACGGCAATATGTTTCTTTCATCACATGATCAGCTTATTAAAGAACGTGCTATTGTGGAGGGAGTCAGGGGCTCGGCCCAATCTTGCAGGGGGGGCGTGCAGGTACGCCCATGGGTCAGAAATGGGTATAGATACACTTTAAGGCTGCTTTCAGATGGGTGGAAATCTTAGGCAGTTCCAGATGTTTGCCGCTGGAGAGAATGCTACATGTATCGGTTTTCTAGCAGCGGCCATCAGGGGAACCGCTCTGGAAAAAGGGTCTGGAGAGGACTAAAGAAACAAAAATACATGCCAGAAGCGGGTAATTTGATGTATACAGAATATAACTAACGCCTCTTTAATTCATTCCTTTCTTCATATTTCTGGTACAAAAAAGAGAATGAAAGAGGAATGTACATTATACCCCTTTCAAAAATTCAATATTTGGACAGATAGCAGACTAGCTGCACTGTGGTGCCATGTCTGGCATCCAGATACATGGGTGGGCAGTTGAAAATAATCTTGCAGAGGTTTTAATTAAATCCTGTCCCTATATTTTCTATAATTAATGTTCTGGTCAAAGAAGATACAATTCACCGCGAAAGGGGATTAATTGCTAAATTGTGGGAACAGGAAGAGCCCAACTGTAGACAGATAATCGATAAAAAATGGTGAATTGTAATAATGATCGCTTTATCCCACATGCTTTAAAAACAAATGGATGAAAATACAAACAACCCAAGGTAATGTTCCAGCTCTTAGGGTTAATCTACTGAGAAAAGTTCTGGGACGTCTGGAGCTTTTTGTGGCCCCAGGTGACTGTACAACATCCAGGACTTAACTGCCTTTCCATTTGTGCAGTCCCAAGCAGCGGGGAAACTATTCTGCCTGCAGATACCGTGATCAGTTGTTTTTGGATGCAGCCACCTGATTTGCCATATCTAGCCTGGCGCTGGGGAGGGGAGGGAGATGTTACAAAGTGTCTTCTATTGGAGTTGGCCATTCCATTACCGTGCCAGAAGAGTAAGGTGGGCATACCGTAATAGCACATGATGAGCAATGAAAGGAATTTTCCCCTTTATACTTTTTGAGTTTTTTTGCCTTCCTCTGGATCAACAGGAAATGCAGGTATTGCTGAGTAGGCTTGAACTAGATGGACATATGCCTTTAGGTACACACTTACAATTGCTGCTACTGCCAGTAGATGCTCTAAAATACCGTTGTGGCCAACAATTGTTTGTTATTGGGCGTTCGGTTGGGATTGTTAACGATTGACCAGCTATATTGAATGAAGGGATGATCGGACATGATAGTAAATTACAGCTGATCGTGCGGTCTCCTATGGACTGCCCAATGGTTGTGGCAAACTGTCAGTCAAGGCTTGCCACATCCAACATGATTTTTGCCCCAGCTAATCTATATATACTGTAGGAAGGATTTTTTTTTCTTTATTCTTAACAATTAGCGGAGAAATCATGATAGGTTAAAAACACTAGACTAGATAAAGCTCTAGTACTATGTATCCCCGCTTGTAAAGTAAGTACACATCCAGAGGTTTTAATTGTGTGGCTTAAGTATGTTCTTCTTTAAAGGTCAAGTCCGGCCTAAAATGAAAACTTACATACAGGTAAATCCCCCTCAAAACACTAAACGGTATAGTTTGAAATTAATTATTATTATTACAAATAAACATTATCAGGAGATGCAATAAAATGGTGTCATTTTCTCCCAACCAATCAGATGTTAGCTTTAAATGTTAAATAAGATCTGATGGTTGGGGCAAAATAAGCACCATTTTTATCCTAAGAACTTTTATTGAATCTCCCTCTATATCTTCATTAAAATAATGTTCAGGTAGGTACTAATACAGTATATTAATTTTCATGTCATTATCCATTGAAATGCACACATAATATTTCACATTTGGTTGAAGGGAATAAAAACGTGTTCTGGTTGTCCCAATTTTATTTTCTGCATCGCCTTCTTTTTTTTCTCACTCGGTTACTCTGTTTGTAAGAGCACTTCTTCTACTCTTCCATGTTTTCACTACTATGGTTGTTGTAAAATACCTGTAAAATAACATGTAGACAAAATGTATAGTAAAGTAAAAAAAAACGTTTTGGTCTGCTTGTATTTTATCTGCATTGTTCTCACAATAAGATTGTCAACTTGGAAATGTTATTAATTCAGTTCACTGTGAAGACATTCGCGTTGACACTGCCAAAAGAGTCCTATCACCTTCTGTTTGGGTATTAGATCATTAGATTATAGAGTAACAAGGCTCACTACGTTTTTCCTACACACACAATGCCTGCAAGGTCATACAAATCTGATTTGTAGAACATAGCTGCCACCCAATAACTCCGGCTAACTATTTTGAGAGCTAAAAAAAAAAAAAACCGGTAGATCTGAATAAATGTTTCTACACTCCTTTTTCGGTGGAGCTAGAACTAGAACTATTCTTTATTTCCCTGTTTAGATAGAGCTTTGCTCCTTACTCAGGGGTCATTGGAACACCCAATATTCAACTAACTAACAGAACACAAACACAAGATCACCGACAATCAACAAGATCACTGACAATCACAAGATCACA
Organism: Hymenochirus boettgeri; assembly: GCA_019447015.1. NCBI lineage: Eukaryota > Metazoa > Chordata > Amphibia > Anura > Pipidae > Hymenochirus > Hymenochirus boettgeri. The sequence goes on along the minus strand of CM033470.1, from coordinate 255,999,571 downwards.
GACAATCAACAAGATCCACCACTACAACACAGATCACCACAATCACAAGATCACCAACAATAACAAGTACAACTATCAACAGAACCAACAATTAAAGATCACGCAACAAGATCACTGACATAACATAATCACTGACATCAACAAGATCACTGACAAGTCATTCAGAATGTATAAGTGCCCGTGTCGTGCTTGGTTATTCCCAGAATCATGTTTACATAGAGTTTTTCAATTCTCTGAATTGTGGTTTACAGTAATAATCTTATGATTGAAAGTCCACAAACAAGCTATAAAATCTGCCTAAGGGCACGGCCACACGACGCAAACGCAATGCATGCAATTTCATGTTCGATTTCGTTGTGTTTGCGATGCGTTTTTCCATTAAGTATGGAAAACGAATGCGATTGCAATTTAAAATGAGGAACGCAAATCGCAAGAGTATCGCACCCATCCACCCGAAAACGCGTTTTGGTGCGTTGCCGCGATTTCCAATGATTTGAAATACACAAGCGCAAATGCAGAAAAAATCACAGCAATGTGGTCTACTCTAAGGCCTAGGCCACACTGTGCTTTTTTCTCGTGATTGTGCATGCAGTTTTTTTATAACAGCAATCATGGCAACGATTGCGATTCCATTGCGATACACATCGCTGCGGCCACCATTTAAAGTGCAATCGCATGCGATTTCGTATCTCAAATTAAGAAATCGCATGTGCAACGCAGTGGAAACGCACGCACAATCGCATGGTTGGGTCTTAGTGCTTCCCTACATCTAGAAACACATTCCTCAATCCCTGCATCTAACTAGGTTAATTTATGGGTCCAAAACGATTCTGCTCCATAACTATGAAGAACAGAAATAGATGTCAATTTTGCCCGTGAAATGTATTGACAATAAAGTACATAGTAACATAGTAATTAAGGTTGAATAAAGACATAATGTCCATCAAGTCCAACCTTTCACCCTCCTTTTTTTTCCTTTTTTAAACCCTACTTAACAGTTGATCCAGAGGAAGGCCAAAAAAAACAGCTAAAGGGGAAAAAATTCCTTCCTGATTCCGAACGGCAATCGGAAAGTATCCTGAAATCAACCAGAGTCTATATTCATTAATACCAGTAATTCTCCAATGTTTTAGAAACTTATCCGGCCTTTTTTTAAAGCTATTATATGAACTTGCATTACCACATCTGCTGAAAGACAGTTCCACAGTTTCACCGTTCTCACTGTAAAGAACCCTTTCCTTGTCCATGTCTCTGCTATGACCTATTAGTGAACCAATGCACCAGAGAGTTATTGTATGGGCCCATTAATATATTTGTATAACATAGTAAACATAGTAATTAAGGTTGAATAAAGACATACGTCCATCAAGTCCAACCTATTCACCCTCTGTGAGAAACCTTTCCACCTGAAGATGAATCTTCTTTTCTTCCAACCTTAAAGGATGTCTACAGTCCTCCAACATGACCTATTAGTAACAATGCACCAGAGAGTCCATTGTATGGCCCATTAATATATTTGTAGAATGTTATCATGTCCCCACCAACGTCGCTTCTCACATGTAAACATCCTAACTTGTCTAATCGTGCCTGCATATTCTAGCCCCATCCATTCCCCTTATTAATTTAGTGCCCTTTCTCGAACGCTTCAATTCTCCACGATGGCCTTTTATATAGGGATTCCAAAACTGCCCACCGAATATTGCGGTGTTGTGCTATAGCTAAGTCTGTTATCTACCAGAACTCCCCAATCCTTTTCCATTACAGATCATTTAAACACCGAGTTATTTATGGTTTAGGTGGGCACAGGATATTAAATCCTAAATGCATCACTTACATTTATCAACATTGAATCTCATCTGTCATTCTGCTGCCCATTTTGATAATCTATCTAGGTTGCTTGCAGCACTTGCACATCATTTGAAGTTTCCAAGTTCTGCATAGTTTATGCCACCACAAACACTGGAACCTTTGCTCTCAATGCCCCCTCTAAGTCTTTATAAACACATTAAACAGAGCCGCCCCCAGTACAGAACCCCGAGGCACTCCGCTTAGAACGTTAGCCCACATAGATGTAGCTCCTTTAACCACCACTCTCTTTTGTCCATCTATAAACCAGTTCTCTATCCATGAACAAATGTTTTTCTCAAGTCCACAGTCCTCAGTTTATACATGAGTCGCCTATGTGCACAGTATCAAAGCTTTCGCAAAATCCAAGTATACCCCCATCCACTGCTGTGCCTGAATCTAACTTCTTACTCCGCTTCTTCATAAAAAACAATTACATTTGTCTGGCATGAGTTAGTTTTCTCATAAATCCAGCAGACTACTACTAATAAATGCGCTCTGGAGTCAAAGTCAAGGATTGCTCCCGTACAAAGTTTCCAGCACCTTCCCTACCACTGATGTTAGGCTTACAGGTCTAAGTTACTAGGCTGTGGGTCAGAGCAGTTGCGGCTAAATCAGCGGTGTGCGTAGGTGAAGGGATTAGTAAGGTGGCCGGGTGACCGAGAAGTCACCCTAAGAGAAATGTTCTTGCGGATTGGCACTATAAAAGCAATCGAAAAATGTGATATTTGCGGCCCTGAACTCGCTTTGGCGGCCCTGAACCTTTTCCCGTACCGATCCAGAAGGATCATCAGACTATGCCCAAGGATGACACCCTCAAGGTTATCATGCCCCATGCAAACGTCGCTTCTCCAATGTAAACAGCATAACTTGTCTAATCTGCCTGCATATTCAAGCCTCTCCATTCCCTTATATTATTTAGTTGCCCTTCTCTGAACTGCTTCCATTTCCAAGATGTCGCTTTTGTATATGGGATTCCAAAACGCACCGCATATTCCAAATGAGGCTACCAGTGCCTTGTAAGAGGGAGAATAATATTTTTCTCTCTTGAATCTATTCCCTTTTTATACAAGACAATAACTTGCTAGCTCTAGCCGTTGCTACCTGGCATTGTTTGCTACAGCTAGTCTGTTATCTACCAGAACCCCCAAATCTTTTTCACTTACAGATGCACTTAACACAGAGTTATTTATGGTGTAGGTGGCACAGGGATTATTAAATTCCCAAATGCATAACCTTACATTTATCAACTTGAATCTCATCTGCCAGTCTGCTGCCCATTTTGATAATCTATCTAGGTCTGCTTGCAGCACTTGCACATCATTTGAAGTTTCCAAAGCTCTGCATAGTTTAGTGTCATCAGCAAAAACACGAGACCTTGCTCTCAATGCCCCCTTCTAAGTCATTTATAAACAGATTAAACAGAAGCGGCCCCAGTATAGAACCTGAGGCACTCCGCTTAGAACTTTAGCCCACATAGATTTAGCTCTATTAACCACCACTCTCTGTTTGCGATCCAATAACAGTTTCTCTATCCATGAACAAATGTTTTCTTGAAGGCCAACAGTCCTCAGTTTATACATTATCGCCTATGTGGCACAGTATCAAAAGCTTTTCACAAAATCCAAGTATACCACATCCACTGCTGTGCCTGAATCTAACTTCTTACTATTACAATAACAATTACTATTAAAGTCTATGGAGGTCACATTTTTTTTAAAGAAAAAAATAGCTTTGTATAAAAAGTGATTACACTTCAAATGCTTTTAAAAAACACGGGGAACATGTACAAAACCTTTTTTAAAAGAGGTTTTGCAACAAACGTTAAACAAGCCATATTGTATAACACAGTCCATGGTAAATTGCCATAGATTTCAGCGCGAAACTTCTGTATAGAAACAGAAGTCTCTCTCAGCTACTTCTAAACTATATTAAATAATAAGTAAAAATACAACTATTTAGTGACACGATAACATTCATTCTGCTAACAAGGCAATGACATCTTACATGTCCATCAGTAAATATTTAATGTCTTATAACTGTGCTGAGCTTATACTGGCTGAGCACATTAGACATCAATTTAAGAAAATGACTGCTTGCTGCTTTTAAGTGTGGAGCTTTCGGTTACTGCATTATTTTGTCTCAATAGGGTATCCTTGTTTTACTTATGTTGTTGTTGCCTTGTTACCAACACTGCATCAAAATAGAAATGACAGGAGATGGCTACAAATAGAAAGGTTATTGAATTGTGGCAGCTGTGTCTGTGACCTTTAGTATATTTGTTAGATTACGAATACAAGATATTGAGGATATTACTGGATTCTAAATGAATGCCTCAATGAATGACAGTGAAAGATACCTAGTGTGGAGCTTGGCCATTTTGGATAGACTATCAGGGTTATTCAATAAAAGTTCTTATCATTTAAAATGGTGCTAATTTTGCCCTAACCAATCAGATGTTAGCTTTCAAATGTTAAATAAGTTCTGATTGGTTGGTGCAAAATTAGCACCATTTTAAACGATAAGAACTTTTATTGAATCTCCCTGTATGTATACTATGCAATGTTTCATCTTATTTTTGAATACTTGATAGACTACCACAGACTTATAAGGAATCATATATAGAGCCAAAAGCTAAGCTAAGCTGCTTTATTGTTTTCTTGAACAGAGACCAGAAAGGTACGGATCCTTTACCTGCGACTTACTTCAGTAGAAACCTTTCCAAATGTTGCATCAACAGTTTCTTAGTTTGCCCAAGGGGGTTTTGAGTACGCACTTATAATGCGTTAAAAAACTTATAATTTTACTTAACTCTTCTCATAAAGATTTCAAGTTCCCTGTCCATAGGGACCGCACAATCGATCTGAATTTACCTACACGTCCGATCATTCGATCGTCTGATCCAGATAAACGGACGATCGAGGTCAGTTCACAGCCGGCCGCCCCACACCAGTAGATATTTTCAACCGACCGAAAGTGCCGTGAATCGGTCGGCCGAAAATATCTGCTGGTGTGTACCCCAGCCTTTTGTCTCTTTTGGAATAATGATGTGTCTTCTATTAGACCGATTTGTGTGTACGACACCGACTGAGTAATTGTTAGTCTCCTTTGTTTTTGACTTTTCTCTTCTGTATGTACTTGAACCTTCTTCCTTCTTCCTACTTGCAGTCACTAAACATATTTAAAGACTCTACTTTGTATTTAACAAGACCCTGATCGTTTGTTTCCTGTCCTTTAAGTGCTGCTTCCTTTAAAGGGCAAGTCGTGCCCCTCAAATGAAAAATAAAATATGTGTAAGTCACTCTCCCAAACCCAAAACTAGAATAGCTAGAAGGTTGACAGTCATAGGGCTAATAATAAGTATCAAGTGCTTGAACAATGGAAAATGAGGAAAAGGTCTCTGCCTCTGGGAGGAACAGCTGAGCAAAGGGTTTGAAAGTTAAGAGAAGGATTTTGTAAACATACATTATTTTAAGGTGAGCCGTGGTTGCAGGCACAGTTTGGTTTAAGTAAGTATAGACAATGGGGTTAATATAACAGGGGTTAAGTATAGATAATGTGTGCAGAAGAGTTAGTATCTACTGAAGGGGAGAAAGATGGGAAGCAGGAAGACACAGTAAAAAGATGGTTTACAATATACCAGGCGTGCTAGGATGAGAGCATGGATAAGCATAGCTGTAGTTGGAAGATAGACAGGTTTTAGCACATTGTTAATTTGATTAGAAAAGTAGTTTTACTGTAGCTGGAATGGTGACAGAGTTTTGACAGTTGGATTGCTGTATGCTGTGTGCAGGCTTGACAGTTGGTTTGGGGAAAAAGTCAGGTCGGATTGAAGTTGGGCTGGTTAAAAGAGTAAGGGGGATACCCTCCTGACAAAATGTGTGCTGGATTGAAGGCATGCAGACACACCCAACCAGAGGTAAGTGCACCTACCCAGTCATGTTTTAATTTATAGATTGAGGCAAATTCATTTTTCAGTATAGTGTCCCTTTAAGGATGGTGAAAGTACACCACTTTATAAATCCCCTTTCACAAAAAAAATTCCACCAAAAGTCAGTTTTGTTAAATATTTTTTCAAAGGTTATACTGCTGGCCAAACATTAGTCAACTTCCTGATGTTCCCACAACATTCTGACAACCACTGATCTGGCTATCAAATATTGTGGGAATGTTGTCTGGTAAACCTACTGATCTTCTCTACACATGGAAATAACCTATTGTCCAGTTAGTATATGGCTAGCTTACTACTAGCCTACATTAAGCAGAGTTGACAAAAGGGTGACATACAGTCCAACAAGAGCCTTGAATTGGGTACATTTTTTTACTTTTTGATGATATGGGTGACCTTTACAACTGCACAGGTTGCATTACTAGGGGGGGCGCCGGCTGGGAGTCCTAGGCCACGGACCTGTAGGTCAACGTGTGCCTTAATGCCACAGTCCCCCCAGGTACGCCCTGCAGATCAAATGTGTATCAGCACCAACACACAGACAAGCCAACCACTCACATAAGCCTTACTTAAGATATCTGTATGCCTGCTGTTCTGTCTGTGCATTTAGTGCGTTATGTGTTATGTAACGATGTACGCACAATATATACAAGCACACACTACAGAAACTGGAAGATAGTAAGCGATCAGGCCAAGGCAAGCAGCATTCAGCAGCGTATTGTGTGTGGAGAGGTGCTAGGCGCCAGTTACAAATCTTGCACAGGGTGCTATATATCCTAAGCCGGCCCTGTGTGCACCTTTTGCAATTTTTTGGCCTGTACAGTATATAACTTTTGTTTCAAGAGGCAGGAACTGGAGGCACATACCCGATTTAATGGACCTGGGTGAGTCTTGCTGTTTGATTATAGTTGGACAAAGGGTGGTCTGAGCTATTCTGTCATGTTTAATGTTTTTTAACCAAATCTTTATGATGTAATGTATAATTTCTTTTTAATGACAGTACATGCAGTTTTTGGGCTTGTATATAGTGACACAGTGACACTCTCCCCACAAATAAAGGGGAGAGTATCCAGATTCCTGTCACAGTTAGCACTGCTAAAAGCTAACATTTACCTATTGCTGCTACTCCTGTCGAGTGCTAATCTTCTTTGAAAGAATCTAAAAATCCAGAATAATCGTACAATTCAGTTTAAACTCAGAACTGACCAAACACGAAAAAATTTAGGTGGTGGATGGTTTTAGGGGAGGAGCTGTAGTAACTCTGCAGGGCATAAAGTTTTGGCGCCAGCTGCCGATAGGTTTGGTGAGTAAGTGCCAAAGGGGGGGGGAAGATCTGGTAGCCTATGGTATGGAGCCTTGTACCTCCTGGATTGGTGCGGAGACTCCTGGAGACATGTTTAATGCATGTCTGCTAGGCCCAGTGGCCTAGTGGGCAACTAAAGCTAGGTAAACTCGCGTAATGCTACCACGTGTGGTACATTTTCTGAACGATTGCGAGGCGGATGAACGTTTCCGTTGCCTCACAGTCATTCAAAAAAGACCGAACATTTTCCCTCACCCGCGGCCAACTCCCTGTTATACAGGAGAGTCCGCTATGTGGGGCTATGTACCGAGAGCCAGTATTGCTCTCTATTGCCTCCTCTAGGCAATGCACTGAGCCAATAACGGCTCCCGTTGCATAGCCAATGGGGTTTTTCCTCTTTCTGAAACTTTAACGCCAGCTACCTGCTGGCATTAAAGTTTCTGTCTTAAAGGCCGTTTATTGGCTCGTTATATAGCTTGCGGTGGTTGCGCAAACAGTTTTTGCATACCACCACATCCGCCGTAAGTTATATTTTTAAAGCTCACGTTATATTTTAAAGTCACGTTTTCTCAGGGAGATTCAATAATAGTTCTTAATGTTTATTGGTGCTAATCTTGCCCCAACCAATCAGAATTTATTTAACATTTATAAGCTAACATCTGATTGGTTGGGGCAAAATAAGCACCATTTTAAATGACAAGAACTTTTATTGAAATAACCCTGTATGTCTTAAAGAGCTGTTATGGGCTTTGTACATTAGTTTGTGGCGGTTGTCGGAACTGCTGTTGTTGTGTTTTAAAGTCATGTAACGCTGTGGTAATCAGTTAAAGTAATTTAAGTCACAAATAGCCAATAACATCTCTCAGTACATAGCCCTGTATGATGAGGCTGTTTTATTTGCAGTGTATCTGTTGTATTCAATTAGATCAACTGGACTTGAAGTTTAGTTCTTTGAAGACGTTTCGCTAGTATCCGACTGGCTTTCTCAATTCAGAATGACTTGTACAAGAATCTGTGGCAATTATGTACCCTGGAAAATCCCATTAGCATATCACAGCCAGGTTTAAGGGCGTGATTAGATAGTGGCTAAGAGGTGTTATAGGAACGCCAGAGTAAGGTGTCAAAAACAGCTTTGTACATGGCAGACAGTGGTGTCGAACCCCCCCACCTCTATTTAGACTTGGTTTCTTTATTTTCACATAAATGGCCTCCTTAACACCTCTCTTGAACCAGTCACGTTCCTTTGCCAATATGTTAACATTACAATCTTCAAGGTATGTCCTTTATCCTTAAGATGCAGGTACACGGCTGAGTCCTGACCCAAGGAATTGGCTCTTCTGTGCTGGGCCATACGTTGATGCAGTTGTTGTTTGGTTCCCCCCACATACAAATCAGAGCATTCTTCACTGCACGCACTGCGTATATGATGTCGCTTTCTTGTGTTTCGGTATTGGGTCTTTCGGATGTACCACATTGCTGCCTCAGCGTGTTGCTTGGTTTAAAGCAGACAGGGATACGGTGTTTTTTGAAAACTCTTCTTAGTTTTTCGGAGACCCCTGCTACTATGGGATGACCATGTTCTTTCTCCTGTCTTGCTTTTCACCTTCAATGTTCTTATTCATTCGTTTTTTTCTTTCCTTCTACTTCTTTTGACAAGGCCCAGTCTGGATATCCACAAGTTTTAAGGGCTCTCTGAGATGTTTCATTTCTTTAGCCTTCGCCTGTGCTAGTGGGGATGTTCTCAGCTCTGTGTTGCAGGGTTCTGATGACCCCCAGCTTGTGATCTAAAGGGTGGTGGGAGTGTCAAACATCAAATACTGATCTGTGTGTGTTGGTTTTCTGTAAACCTCTTACTTCCAGTTTACCATCTCCCTGACTTCTACCAAGCAGTCCAAGAAAGCCAGTTTGTTGATTTGTACTCTCCCTTGTAAATTTGATGTTTTGGTCTACCGCATAAGTGTGTCTGTGAAAGCTTGTACTTCCAGTTGATCTAATTGAATACAACAGATATACCATGGCCTGGATGAATGAACCTTCACAAGTTTATTTGCAGTGGTTTTCTGGGAGCATCTTTAGCTCATTTAAACACAATCTTAATAAGGCTGGGTACACTAAAGCAGTGTTTCTCAGACTGTGTGCCTTTTAAATTTTAATGGTAAAAATTTGTCCCCAGCCTAATTTAAATTGTTTCATATATCAATAAAATAGAATTTGAATCTCGTTTGAATATAGGCATGTTTGTGTGATTATTACTGTACATTATAAAATGCAGAGTATACAAAACCGGGGGATAAGTGAAAGCAATTATACAGATAAATAAAATATAATTTCATGGATAGGTTAAGAACGCCTACATATATATAAATTATGGATAAAAAAAGACAGGTCCTAGTGACATTGTTAATGTGATGATGGAGAAAGAGAAAACTCAAACATTACTTCAAGGCATCATGCAGATTCAACTGTGTTAGGGCTAGGCCATACTAGCACGTTTTTTCTCTACTTGCGCTCGTGATTGTGCCCGTGATTTTCGCTAAAATGGAAATCGTGGGAACGAATGAAAAGTCTCATGTTTCCAATGCGCATAGATATTGCGTGTCCGTTCGCTTTTGGTTAAGCTATTGGTGCACCATTTTTGGTGCATTAACGCATGGTTACTAAATGCAAAATCGCCTGCACAAAATGCACGCACAAATGCAAACGCGATAACGCTCACGATTTTGTGCGCAATTCCTGTGTGTTGCAATGTGGCCTCAGCCTTAATGATCCATATTGTCAATGGAGATGGAGAAAGGTGGGCTAGTTTAGGGGGGGAATGATTAATTCCATTATAGATAGTAGATTGAGTTTAAGGCAACGGTGCGCCATCCAGGAGGAAATAGAGAGCAGACATTTAGGATTTGGGATTGAACTTCAGGGGTTAGCGTGGTGGTGGACAGATGTAAATTTGGTTATATCAGTGTAGAAGTGATACTTAAGCCGAAGAACTGATTATTTCTCCCAGAGAGACATAATCTGATTTCACAGTAGGACAAGACAAGTCCCTATATTTTGTTACTGTGTGTATATTATTTATGTAATAGGAATACGTGTCATTTTAAATAAAGGCAACATTTTCAGACCCAAAATGTCCCTTGAGTGTCACAAGCTAAAGCAATATCTGTAGGTTACTAGTTATTTAGAAGGAATCTCTTTAAAATTGCTTTCGTGTCAGAGGTGACACATTTATAATGATGTCTGAGTCACTAAGGTGACTGAGATGACATTGGTTTGCATTTGTTATGGGAAGAGAGAAACTGCAGCTTGAATAATGCTTCTGTCCTCTGACTAATTCTTCTTGTACGTGAATCGAACAGAGTTCACACCTGCAAATGAATGACTCATTTGGAGTCAGGCAATTGACGTTTACCAAGTGAAAATGTTTAACATTTCTATTCATGTTCCACTACATTGTTTATCACTTTTGGGACAATTGATAAAGTAATATAGAAATTCTCCTCCTGGATAGATTTCTTTTACATTTTACATAAACATTTTACATTCCGTCTCAGCCATACAAAAATGAGGAGGGAATGTAATAAGGCATGAGGCCTTACCTAAATGGTTCCTGTGATTTAGTAATCACCGTGCCACGGACCCCACGGTCTTGCATCGCAGGAGCCAGGAAGGTAAGTGTGCTGGCTTAACAGCCCTCTTTATAGATCGCATTAATGTTTGTGCTACATAGTGTAAAACTTAAAGGGCAACTAAAGCACAGAAACAACACTGAACCAGAAGGCAGAACACCTTGATATAAAACCAGTAATCTGTGTCTTACCTCTCATTTTGATACAGGTGCTGGGAAACTTACCTAAATAACATATTGTTTGTGCTTTACTTCTCCAGCATTCTGTATCAGACGTTTGGTCAACGACCATTATGTTCTGCACATGCTCAGTCCTTAGTATGGCACAAACTTGTTACAGTATCACACCCCTTAATAATCTCTAGCCAATCCTTTTACAGGACTGATAAAGCAAGGAAGCATGTGACTGAGGTCAGGAGGTTGTGGTCTGACATGCACCTACACACAGATACTTCATCCATTTCTAACAGGCTTTGATTTACTTAACAGAGTTTACTAAAGTGGCATTTTATAGTTTATTGGTGTTTTTAGGGGGGGTGTTTTCAGATTCTGGAGATATAAAATTGGTTTCTCCTTAAAAAAAATTTTGCATCGGGGCCCCAACACTGTTAAGAAAACAGAGTGGGCTGGCATTTTATTAAATATACAGGGTTGCATATTCTGAAATTTTTTCATCCATACGCATCAGGCCCTATATTCAGCGATGTAAAGGTACCTATACATTAGGAACTTACATTCTGACATTTTTCTAACATTCAAGCAATGTTGAACAAGTTGTTTTTTGGGATCGATAGGAACGTCGGAAGGTCATCGAAATTAGAAATATTTTCTTAGCAATATAAATTACTTTTGGGTATTGAAGACCTGATACCCTACAGAGATCATAGACTTTCGCTTCTTGGCTTAGCCATTAGTAACATTTAATAATTTAAAGACAAGCTCCTGAGTGTAAAAAAAATCAACCATTAAAAAGTAGTAAGGCACACAGTATGTATGTGTTTGGTGGTTCATTGTTCAAGAGCACGGAACAAAACATTATTATTATCTAGATATTCACAGGGAACATTGGGGTTTAGTAGGAAAAAAATCACCAGAAAGCAGGCCATATGAAGTGTGTGGGCCTAGTCCCATGTGCGGGCTATATGGCAATCATGTGTAAATGATAAGCATTGCAATAAATTGGCTAAATCACACAAGCCAAGAATATTCTGTTAATAATATATTTATAATCAGTGCTAAGCTATGTCATTATCTCACAGACTCATTATACATGTGTAGTAAGACAATAGTGCCCCTCTACTTTTAAATATAAGGATATTAAAGCCACCTTGGATTTTAAAAACCATAAAAAATAACTTGTACCTCGTACTTCTATATGGAGCCTATTGGTGTTAAATCCTTATAACTAAATAGGACATTATTGAACCCCTGTTTAAGATATAAGGATGTATAATAAACTATATAGGTAGGTTATAAACTCCAAGGAGACTTATAATAGCCATATAATTAGCAGGGGTGGGCAATATTCACTATATATGACTACTAGAATAAGAAGTACAATAGCAAATTATCTGAGGGCTAGGCCATATCAAAGTGTTTTAATATGCGATCCAATCTCGTGTTAAAAAGGGCACATAGTGTGGCCCATTGTGGCCACACTAGGTGTGCTGCTGTGCACTGCGATCTGTTAATCAGATTTGCATTTTTGTGCAATCACATGAACACCGATTACGCAACGTTGTCGTAATCGCAGCACCTGAAATCATAAGCGTGCGCTTGCATGCAAGATTCAGAGTGTGAGTGCACGTTGGAGTGTGGCCTCGGCTTCAAACCTGTTTTATAAGGAGGCGTATGAGTGAACTTTAATGAGGAGGTGAATGAGTGTAATTATTTAAACTTCATAATTATGTTTATTTTGAAATTTAGTTCCTTAGCAGAATAAATAAATGGGTATTTTAAATGTTTAATCCCAGAAATCTTGGGTTATAAATTTTAAGACTATAATAGCAGATTAATAAATGCACCTTAAGAGTTCCTGGGAATAACCATATCTCATTAGCAAACTAGAAGTGACTGGTGCAGACTGGAAAGATGTTGCATATGTAATATGTGATTCACTGGTGTCACTAATGTATGCAAGTAAATTATATCTCAACAGGTGTTCCAATGCACATCCACACCCTGGGTGCTATACTACTCTTACAGACCCTTACTCTGGGTCTATCAATCAGACAATCCAAATAATAATGAAAGTAGCCCACCTATATAAATGCAGACACATTTAACTGGTGTACTTGGTGGAATAAAATGTTTGCTGCATTAATATAGGTGTGCTACGCTCCATCATTTATTTTGAGTGCAAAGAAATTACCCTGTGTAAAAAAGACTATATTTAGCACAGGGTCCTCATAAATTATTATTATTGTCATCATTGCCAACACCAGGCAAGATATGTTCGTCAGTTGGGCTAAAATAATACCTGGATTATTATTTTCAGTTTTAAATTTAAAAAAAAAAATATACATATATATATATATATATATATATATAATTCGCAGTTTTGGGGTACAGAGCACTCCAAGGACTTAACTCAAACACAAGTTTATTCAATAGTAGGAAAACATAACCTACGCATTTGGGCTCAATGAACGAGCCGTCATCGGTGTGTTACAGTATTCATCAGTACATAACAATAAATAGGTGAGTGCCCTCCCTAGACACACACCTCCCCCCGCCCTCCATCCCGCCCCTCCCCAGGTGTCCAACATACAAAACTACAGGGTTTTAACCCTAACGTGCACTCTGTGTATACCCATATATAGTGCAACTACCGTAAAGGAAGAAAGAACCACGGCACCAAAGTCATATCGTGATCTGGAATCCGACATATGGTACGGGAATGTGCATAATACATATAAAGTGCCACAAGCTGAATAATAGATAAATAGTGTATATATAATAATAAACAGATAAAAACAGGTAAGAAACAGGTAAAAACTAAAACTGGCTATGGATAGACATCAACCCCCACAGTGCAAGGAAATCAAGACACTATATGGTAATGCTAGTATGGAATAAAAGACATTAGGGTACACAACGATCTATAAGCATACAATAATTTAAAGATATACCTAATAGTAAATAACCATAAATAGATTATACGGGGAGAATGATCTACCCGAATAGGTACTCAATATCAGTGGCAAGGTATAATATCAAACTAGCATTGACTGAAAAAAGCATACATGACCAACAATAGCAGGATCACAGGAAGCACGCTAAGGCCACTTGTTCGTTAATCCCCATTGGGGACTGGGTTCCCAGTTTACGAATCCAACGGACTTCACTCTGTAATAGTGCCCGTTTGCGATCTCTGCCTTCTATAGGAGCTTCCCAATCAAACGCCATCCATTTTAGTGTGGCCGGTGGGTGACCCTTTTCCCTAAAGTGTCTTGCCACTGATTGTTTCCCCAAATTTGTCACACATTGTAGGCACAGTATCACCCCTGGGTAGTGTCAGGCTTCACTTATTCGTATGGCCTGCCTGTGGTTGGCCATCCGTTCCCGTAGTGGTCGTTGTAGTCTTCCCAACGTAGTACAGTCCACAGGGGCAAGAGATGAAATAAATGACATAAGTGCTTAGGCAATTCAATCTGTTTTGATCTTAATCCTACGTCCGCTGTGGGGATGTGGAAAATCCGGACCTATAAGGGCACTTCTGCATGCCAAGCAACCCTGGCATTTGTAGAAACCCAATCTTGTACTAGGTAACCAGGACGGCGTTATACCCTAGGCTGAACCTTAAAGTCAGTCCTAACCAACATATCTTTAAGGTTCCTGCCTCGTCTGTATGCGAAGCAGGGTTTGGAAAGGGCTAACGGAGATTTTGTGTCATTTTTTAGAACCTCCCATCGGTTACTTATGCTTTTTTGAGACTGCCACTGTAAGGTGAATAGGAGCTAATGAAGGGGATTGGGCACCCCACTTTTTTGTTGTCAACTTTTGGTGCTACCACTGGCGTGATGTGGAGACTGCTCTCGCTAGTTCTTTGGGGGAGGTGTGTCTAGGGAGGGCACTCACCTATTTATTGTTATGTACTGATGAATACTGTAACCTGTGACGGCTCGTTCATTGAGCCGAAACGCGTAGGTTATGTTTTCCTACTATTGAATAAACTTGTGTTTGAGTTAAGTCCTTGGAGTGCTCTGTACCCCAACGCTGCGAATTACATATTCACACAGAAGCACCCAGGCCACAGACCACTGCTAACGGAGTGCGAAGGATTCTTAACCTATAATATATATATATATATATATATGCTGTGAGTCTCGCAGTCTCACTTAACAACCCCTGTGCCCCAGTGCCTCCAAAAAGTAGATACAGCAAAGGACAGACGGTCGAGCACTCATGGGACTTTAGTAGGCAAACACTTTTATTTCACAGTCTAGGATCCTGAGGACGGCTGCAGTAGTCAGCCGAAACGCGTAGACTGTGAATAAAAGTGTTTGCCTAGGAAAGGTGCTCCTCCGTCTGTCCAAAAATTATTCTAAAAGTTAATGTTTATGATAGTTAATGACTACATGGAAAGATGCCATGGGTCACATGATTTAAGCTGTTACGTACATACTTGCTCTCGATCAGAAAATCAGGCAAATCATGTTTTACAGTTTTAGAAACTGTGCCAGTTCTGTCTATTTATCTAAATAGGATCAATGCACAGATTTATTTACTTACTCTAAACTTTCCACAAAGGCCCAGCAGTACATTAAAGAGCATTTTAACATTGTCATTCTACTGAACATTCATTAATCACTCAAACATTAAAACATGAAGAAGTGCACAATTTATAACCCAGCAACCATGGAACTAACTTGTATTAGCCTAATGCAGTTACAAAATCAAACCCACACTCAACCACCTAAATTTATGAACTAATAAATCAAATTTCAGGTTTATTTAAGGATATAGTTAAAGTAACGAATCAGCTCAGTTAAAGTTCTTTTTAGTATTAAGTTGGCATTTAAGCAACATGGCATAGCATGAAACCATAAGGACTCTCCAGTTACCCAATATTAGGTCTGTGCTGATCCAGTATAACCCTGTTAAATTAATGTAATCCATGTCAGATTTCTCTGTTCAAAAACTGAAGATCTCAGTAGAGACAAACAGGGCCATGTAAGGAGAGCCAATATTGGCTTTTTCTGTCTTAAAGTCACATTAACCCATGTACCCATGTACAAAGGTTAACATGACTTTAAAGGACACTCCACCCTCATAAGAACATCTTTTAGAAAGAATGGCCTCTAAAATATGTTGATATATCATACTTTTGTCCTATGAGTTCATTACTGTATGCCTGCTATGCTTCTGGATGCCTCATGGAAACTGAGCAATTTAGAAACCTGTACTGACCCTGGGCATGCTCAGAAGAGGCAGACAGGGGATTAACATTCAGTCATTGGCTGTGATGTCAACTGTCAAATCCATAACTGACTGTTGGTAACTGGAAGAACCAGGAAGCAGAAACAGGGGAATGGGACATTGTGCAGGATTTCAGGTTAGACTTATATATTTCAGATTTCAAACTATTACTGTTTAGAGTTTGGGGGGTGATTAACCCATATGTACGTTTTCATTTTGGGGCTAGACTTGCCCTTTAAGACGTAACTAATGGTGGTTGCATTTATCGGCTATGTACCAAGCCGATAAAGGCTCTTGAAACTTTAAGTTTCAGAATGGGAAAACCACATTCATTATGAAACCGAGAGCCTTTATTGGCTCAGTGCATTGCCTAGAGTAGGCAATAGAGAGTGATAACGGAACATAGCCCATTAATTGCTGCATCTCTAGAGGCAAAGATTCCTCTGGGTTTAATGTCTTAGTAAGTAACTTTTTTGTGGATATCATTTAATATCTATATTCTTCAGAAAGGCTTGTGGTTCCTTAAAGGCTTGTAAAAAAATTACAAATAGGATGGCAATATTTAGTTACATTACAGTAGATATCCAAGATAAACACATTCCTTAGAGAAACCGTTTGTAACAGTATGTAACAAATTTATTTTTTAAACGCAGACCTTTAATTATAATTGAAAGGGTAGAGTGAATATTCCTACTTCCTTTTCTACAAAACCTAAACCCTTCTCTCTGGGTCCTAACTAAATTTAATACAGGCTTCCATTACTTCTAGAAAGAATACACAGTAGCAGATTTCAATTCTATGACAACTTCAAGTTGATCATCAATATACTATCAACACCTACACCCTATCTTCACCATTTTAAGGGCATCCTGCCCCCACCACAAAAAATAATGGGGCCCATACCTACATCATTTCCAATTGTTTTCTGTGGCAGGGGGCTGGTAGGAACAGTATGATTTGTGGCCCCAGTGGTAGTTACAACACGGTTACAGTGCTATTATTTGAATGGTTTGAACACGTATGTGCTGTTGGATTCAAATAAAAAGGGTCAATGACAAAAAAGTCAACTTAAAAACTCCTTAAAAATCCTAAAGTCCATTTTCCAGGGATGTAGCTATCCTGTCATAGGAAAGTCACTCTCTGCGCCTTGCAGTGATTGTTTATGCTGTCAGCTGCTGCATGATTGGAACTTTCCCTTTAATGTGGATTAAGATTTTTAGTAATGTCTAATTGGAATAGTTTGGAATAGTGTGAAATGGGTGAAATAAAAATCTAGGGAGTACTAATATTTTGTTCTGACAGTGAACTATGATTTAGACCTGCCAAGAGATATAGGAATCTTGCAACAATTCACCCAGGGTAAGTGACTCCAGAACAGCTGCATTCCAATCGTGCTCGTTCATTTATGAAGTCTGAACTGCAGGGTTCACGAGAAAAGGGAAGCAGGGATATTCGACTGCTAAACTGACTAATATAGCCAAGAGGAACAAGAGGAAATGACTCAGGCAAACAATGACATGACTTTCCGCATTGAAATCAGGAATGCTACATGGGAAAGCGGGATGTACCTTCTGCTGCTTCCTTTTTCCATTCACCAGATTCAGATGTTATAGGGGTTGAAAGAACCTGTAAGGCAGATTTTGATTAATTTCCAAAATACCTTCCCAAATCCTCCACAAATCCAGAAGAAATAAACGATTTAATTACTGGGTTGTGTGTAATTTTGTGTAATCCACACTAATAATATAATGTGGGAAATTCGATAACCTTGACTTCCCTTACAGTAAAGAGCACTTTTCACAAGTGTTACAGAACAGAAGAAGCAATTTAAAGAGCATGTCCACCCCCAAAACTATACCCCCCCCCCCACTACTGGCCCCATTGTGTACTGTAGTTTAATCCTTACCCTACATCCCAGCTCCATCTGGTTCTTCTGCTATCCCCCTCAAAGTCCAAAAAAACGCCCACTAGGAGTACCTGCAGAGTCCATATAGGACTCTGCCTCCTGTCTCCCATCTGGGAGAAGTTGGCCTTTGGGGGAACAGGGAGACTATTATATAAAAAGGTTTTTACGCTAGGGTTGAGGGAATCTAAATCGGGAGGGAGAGGGAGGGGAAGGGAGGGGGAGAAGGGCTGCATGCCAAACTTCTCCCAGATGGGAGACAGGAGGCAGAGTCCTATATGGACTCTGCAGTACTCCTAGTGGGCGTTTTTTTGGACTTTAGAGGGGGATAGCAGAAGAACCAGATGGAGCTGGGATGTAGGGTAAGGATTAAACTACAGTACACAATGGGGCCAGTAGTGGGGGGGGGGGGGTTATAGTTTTGGGGGTGGACATGCTCTTTAAATTGCTTCTTCTGTTCTGGTAACACTTGTGAAAAGTGCTCTTTACTGTAAGGGAAGTCAAGGTTATCGAATTTCCCACATTATAATTATTAGTGTGGATTACACAAAATTGACACAAACCCAGTAATTAAATCGTTTATTTCTTCTGGATTTGTGGAGGATTTGGGAAGGTATTTTGGAAATTAATTAAAATCTGCCTTACAGGTTCTTTCAACCCCTACTAACATCTGAATCTGGTGAATGGAAAAAGGAAGCAGCAGAAGGTACATCCCTGCTTTCCCTTGTAGCATTCCTGATTTCAATGCGGAAAGTCATGTCATTGTTTGCCTGAGTCATTTCCTCTTGTTCCTCTTGGCTATATTAGTCAGTTTAGCAGTCGAATATCCCTGCTTCCCTTTTCTGTGAACCCTGCAGTTCAGACTTCATAAATGAACGAGCACGATTGGAATGCAGCTGTTCTGGATTCACTTACCCTGGGGTGAATTGTTGCAAGATTCCTATATCTCTTGGCAGGTCTAAATACTATAGTTCACTGTCAGAACAAAATTATTAGTACTCCCTAGATTTTTATTTCACCCATTTCCACACTATTCCAAACTATTCCAATTAGACATTACTAAAAATCTTAATCCACATTAAAGGGAAAGTTCCAATCATGCAGCAGCTGACAGCATAAACAATCACTGCAAGGCGCAGAGAGTGACTTTCCTATCACAGGATAGCTACATCCCTGGAAAAGGGACTTTAGGATTTTTAAGGAGTTTTTAAGTTGACTTTTTTGTCATTGATGCCCTTTTTATTTGAAGTCCAACAGCACATACGTGTTCAAACCATTCAAATAATAAGCACTGTAACCGTGTTGTAACTACCACTGGGGCCACAAAATCATACTGTTCCTACCAGCCCCCTGCCACAGAAAACAATTGGAAATGATGTAGGTATGGGCCCCATTATTGTTTTGCTGGGGGGCAGGATGCCCTTAAAATGGTGAAGATATGGTGTAGGTGTTGATAGTATATTGATGATCAACTTGAAGTTGTCATAGAATTGAAATCTGCTACTGTGTATTCTTTCTAGAAGTAATGGAAGCCTGTATTAAAATTTAGTTAGGACCCAGAGAGAAGGGTTTAGGTTTTGTAGAAAAGGAAGTAGGAATATTCACTCCTACCCTTTCAATTATAAATTAAAGGTCTGCGTTTAAAAATAAGAATTTGTTACATACTGTTACAAACGGTTTCTCTAAGGAATGTATTTATTCATCTTGGATATCTACTGTAATGTAACTAAATATTGCCATCCTATTTGTAATTTTTTTACAAGCCTTTAAGGAACCACAAGCCTTTTCTTGAAGAATATAGATATTAAATGATATCCACAAAAAAGTTACTTACTAAGACATTAAACCCAGAGGAATCTTTGCCTCTAGAGATGCAGCAATTAATAGGGCTATGTTCCGTTATCACTCTCTATTGCCTACTCTAGGCAATGCACTGAGCCAATAAAGGCTCTCGGTTCATAATGAATGTGGTTTTCCCATTCTGAAACTTAAAGTTTCAAGAGCCTTTATCGGCTTGGTACATAGCCGATAAATGCAACCACCATTAGTTACGTCTTAAAGGGCAAGTCTAGCCCCAAAATGAAAACGTACATATGGGTTAATCACCCCCCAAAACTCTAAACAGTAATAGTTTGAAATCTGAAATATATAAGTCTAACCTGAAATCCTGCACAATGTCCCATTCCCCCTGTTTCTGCTTCCTGGTTCTTCCAGTTACCAACAGTCAGTTATGGATTTGACAGTTGACATCACAGCCAATGACTGAATGTTAATCCCCTGTCTGCCTCTTCTGAGCATGCCCAGGGTCAGTACAGGTTTCTAAATTGCTCAGTTTCCATGAGGCATCCAGAAGCATAGCAGGCATACAGTAATGAATTCATAGGACAAACTATGATATATCAACATATTTTAAAGAGGCCATTCTTTCTAAAAGATGTTCTTATGAGGGTGGAGTTGTCCTTTAAAGTCATGTTAACCTTTAGTACATGGGTACATGGGTTAATGTGACTTTAAGACAGAAAAAGCCAATATTGGCTCTCCTTACATGGCCCTGTTTGTCTCTTACTGAGATCTTCAGTTTTGTGAACAGAGAAATCTGACATGGATTACATTAATTTAACAGGGTTATACTGGATCAGCACAGACCTAATATTGGGTAACTGGAGAGTCCTTATGTGTCCCTATGAGTGTGGGTTTGATTTTGTAACTGCATTAGGCTAATACAAGTTAGTTCCATGGTTGCTGGGTTATAAAATTGTGCACTTTCTGTTCATGTTTTATAATGTTTGTAGTGATTAATGAATGTTCAGTAGAATGACAATGTTAAAATGCTCTTTAAGTACTGCTGGGCCTTTGTGGAAAGTTTTAGAGTAAGTAAATAAATCTGTGCATTGATCCTATTTAGATAAATAGACAGAACTGGCACAGTTTCTAAAACTGTAAAACATGATTTGCCTGATTTTCTGGATCGAGAGCAAGTATGTACGCAACAGCATAAATCATGTGACCCATGGCATCTTTCCATGTAGTCATTAACTATCATAAACATTAACTTTTAGAATAATTTTTGGACAGACGGTGAAGCACCTTTTCCTAGGCAAACACTTTTATTTCACAGTCTACGCGTTTCGGCTGACTACTGCAGCCGTCCTCAGGATCCTAGACTGTGAAATAAAAGTGTTTGCCTACTAAAAGTCCCATGAGTGCTCGACCGTCTGTCCTTTGCTGTATCTACTTTTTGGAGGCACCGGGGCACCGGAGTGTTAAGTGAGACTGCGAGACCCACAGCATATATATATATATAGGTTAAGAATCCTTCGCACTCCGTTAGCAGTGGTCTGTGGCCTGGGTGCTTCTGTGTGAATATGTAATTCGCAGCGTTGGGGTACAGAGCACTCCAAGGACTTAACTCAAACACAAGTTTATTCAATAGTAGGAAAACATAACCTACGCGTTTCGGCTCAATGAACGAGCCGTCATCAGGGTTACAGTATTCATCAGTACATAACAATAAATAGGTGAGTGCCCTCCCTAGACACACCTCCCCCAAAGAACTAGCGAGAGCAGTCTCCACATCACGCACAGTGGTAGCACCAAAAGTTGACAACAAAAAAGTGGGGTGCCCAATCCCCTTCATTAGCTCCTATTCACCTTACAGTGGCAGTCTCAAAAAAAGCATAAGTAACCGATGGGAGGTTCTAAAAAATGACACAAAATCTCCGTTAGCCCTTTCCAAACCCTGCTTCGCATACAGACGAGGCAGGAACCTTAAAGATATGTTGGTTAGGACTGACTTTAAGGTTCAGCCTAGGGGTATAACGCCGTCCTGGTTACCTAGTACAAGATTGGGTTTCTACAAATGCCAGGGTTGCTTGGCATGCAGAAGTGCCCTTATAGGTCCGGATTTTCCACATCCCCACAGCGGACGTAGGATTAAGATCAAACACAGATTGAATTGCCTAAGCACTTATGTCATTTATTTCATCTCTTGCCCCTGTGGACTGTACTACGTTGGGAAGACTACAACGACACTACGGGAACGGATGGCCAACCACAGGCAGGCCATACGAATAAGTGAAGCCATGACACTACCCAGGGGTGATACTGTGCCTACAATGTGTGACAAATTTGGGGAACAATCAGTGGCAAGACACTTTAGGGAAAAGGGTCACCCACCGGCCACACTAAAATGGATGGCGATTGATTGGGAAGATCCTATAGAAGGCAGAGATCGCAAACGGGCACTATTACAGAGTGAAGTCCGTTGGATTCGTAAACTGGGAACCCAGTCCCCAATGGGGATTAACGAACAAGTGGCCTTAGCGTGCTTCCTGTGATCCTGCTATTGTTGGTCATGTATGCTTTTTTCAGTCAATGCTAGTTTGATATTATACCTTGCCACTGATATTGAGTACCTATTCGGGTAGATCATTCTCCCCGTATAATCTATTTATATGGTTATTTACTATTAGGTATATCTTTAAATTATTGTATGCTTATATGATTCGTTGTGTTACCCTAATGTCTTTTATTCCATACTAGCATTACCATATAGTGTCTTGATTTCCTTGCACTGTGGGGGTTGATGTCTATCCATAGCCAGTTTTAGTTTTTTACCTGTTTCTTACCTGTTTTTATCTGTTTATTATATATATCACTATTTATCTATTTATTCAGCTTGTGGCACTTTATATGTATTATTGCACATTCCCGTACCATATGTCGGATTCCAGATCACGATATGACTTTGGTGCCGTGGTTCTTTCTTCCTTTACGGTAGTTGCACTATATATGGGTATACACAGAGTGCACGTTAGGGTTAAAACCCTGTAGTTTTGTATGTTGGACACCTGGGGAGGGGCGGGATGGAGGGGCGGGGGGGAGGTGTGTCTAGGGAGGGCACTCACCTATTTATTGTTATGTACTGATGAATACTGTAACCCCGATGACGGCTCGTTCATTGAGCCCAAATGCGTAGGTTATGTTTTCCTACTATTGAATAAACTTGTGTTTGAGTTAAGTCCTTGGAGTGCTCTGTACCCCAAAACTGCGAATTATATATATATATATATATATATATATATGTATATTTTTTTTTTTTAAATTTAAAACTGAAAATAATAATCCAGGTATTATTTTAGCCCAACTGACGAACATATCTTGCCTGGTGGTTGGCAATGATGACAATAATGAATTTATGAGGACCCTGTGCTAAATATTAGCTCTTTTTTACACAGGGTAATTTCTTTGCACTCAAAATAAATGATGGAGCGTAGCACACCTATATTAATGCAGCAAACATTTTATTCCACCAAGTACACCAGTTAAATGTGTCTGCATTTATATAGGTGGGCTACTTTCATTATTTATTTGGATTGTCTGATTGATAGACCCAGAGTAAGGGTCTGTAAGGAGTAGTATAGCACCCAGGGGTGTGGATGTGCATTGGAACACCTGTTGAGATATAATTTACTTGCATACATTAGTGACACCAGTGAATCACATATTACATATGCAACATCTTTCCAGTCTGCACCAGTCACTTCTAGTATTGCTAATGAGATATGGTTATTCCCAGGAACTCTTAAGGTGCATTTATTAATCCGCTATTATAGTCTTAAAATTTATAACCCAAGATTTCTGGGATTAAACATTTACAATACCCATTTATTTATTCTGCTAAGGAACTAAATTTCAAAATAAAAACATAATTATGAGAGTTTAAATAATTACACTCATTCACCTCCTCATTAAAGTTCACTCATACGCCTCCTTATAAAAACAGGTTTGAAGCCGAGGCCACACTCCAACGTGCACTCACACTCTGAAATCTTGCATGCAAGCGCACGCTTATGATTTCAGGTGCTGCGATTACGCAACGTTGCGTAATCGGTGTGCATGTGATTGCACAAAAATGCAAATCTGATTAACAGATCGCAGTGCACAGCAGCACACCTAGTGTGGCCACAATGGGCCACACTAGTGTGCCCTTTTTAACACGAGATTGGATCGCATATTAAAACACTTTGATATGGCCTAGCCCTCAGATAATTTGCTATTGTACTTCTTATTCTAGTAGCATAATATAGTGAATATTGCCCACCCTCTGCTAATATATATGGCTATTATAAGTCTCCTTGGAGTTTTATAACCTATCCTATATAGTTTATTATACATCCTTATATCTTAAACAGGGGTTCAATAATGTCCTATTGTTAGTTATAAGGATATTAACACCAATAGGCTCCATATAGAAGTACGAGGTACAAGTTATTTTTTATGGTTTTTAAAACTCCAAGGTGGCTTTAATATCCTTATATTTAAAAGTAGAGGGGCAAACTATTGTCTGTACTACACATGTATAATGAGTCGTGTGAGATAATGACATAGCTTAGCACTGATTATAAATATATTATTAACAGAATATTCTTGGCTTGTGTGTATTATAGCCAATTTATTGCAATGCTTATCATTTACACATGATTGCCATATAGCCCAGCACATGGGACTAGGCCAGCACACACTTCATATGGCCTGCTTTCTGTGTGATTTTTTTCCCTACTAAACCCCAAATGTTCCCTGTGAATATCTAGATAATAATAATGTTTGTTCCGTGCTCTTGAACAATGAACCAACCAAACAACTATACATACTGTGTGCCTTTAACTTTTTAATGGTTGATTTTTTTTACACTCAGGAGCTTGTCTTTAAATTTATTAAATGTTACTAATGGCTAAGCCAAGAAGCGAAAGTCTATGATCTCTGTAGGGTATCAGGTCTTCAATACCCAAAAAGTAATTTATATTGCTAAGAAAATATTTCTAATTTCTGACCTTCCGACGTTCCTATCGATCCCAAAAAACAACTTGTTCAACATTGCTTGAATGTTAGAAGAATGTCAGAATGTAAGTTCCTAATGTATAGGTACCTTTACATCGCTGAATATAGGGCCTGATGCGTATGGATGAAAAAATTTCAGAATATGCAACCCTGTATATTTAATAAAATAGCCAGCCCACTCTGTTTTCTTAACAGTGTTGGGGCCCCCGATGCAAAAATTTTTTTTAAAGGAGAACCAATTTTATATACTCCAGAATCTGAAAACACCCCCCCTAAAAACACCAACAAACTATAAAATGCCACTTTAGTAAACTCTGTTAAAGTAAATCAAAGCCTGTTAAGAACTGGATGAAGTATCTGTGTGTAGGTGCAGTGTCAGACCACACCTCCTGACCTCAGTCACATGCTTCCTTGCTTTATCAGTCCTGTAAAAGGATTGGCTAGAGATTATTAATGGGTGTGATTAACTGTAACAAGTTTGTGCCATAGCTAAGGACTGAGCATGTGCAGAACATAATGGTCGTTGACCAAACTGTCTGATACTAGAATGCTGAGAAGTAAAGCACAAACAATATGTTATTTAGGTAAGTTTCCCAGCACCTGTATCAAAATGAGAGGTAAGACACAGATTACTGGTTTTATATCAAGGTGTTCTGCCTTCTGGTTCAGTGTTGTTCTGTGGCTTTAGTTGCCCTTTAAGTTTTACACTATGTAGCACAAACATTAATGCGATCTATAAGAGGGCTGTTAAGCCAGCACACCTTACCTTCCTGGCTCCTGCGATGCAAGACCGTGGGTCCGTGGCACGGTGATTACTAAATCACAGGAACCATTTAGGTAAGGCCTCACGCCTTATTACATTCCCTCCATCATATTTTGTATGGGCTGAGACGGAATGTAAAATGTTTATGTAAAATGTAAAAGAAATCTATCCAGGAGGAGAATTTCTATATTACTTTTATACAATTGTCCCAAAAGTGATAAACAATGTAGTGGAACATGAATAGAAATGTTAAACATTTTCACTTGGTAAACGTCAATTGCCTGACTCCAAATGAGTCATTCATTTGCAGGTGTGAACTCTGTTCGATTCACAGTACAAGAAGAATTAGTCAGAGGACAGAAGCATTATTCAAGCTGCAGTTTCTCTCTTCCCATAACAAAATGCAAACCAATGTCATCTCAGTCACCTTAGTGACTCAGACATCATTATAAATGTGTCACCTCTGACACGAAAGCAATTTTAAAGAGATTCCTTCTAAATAACTAGTAACCTACAGAATTTGCTTTAGCTTGTGACACTCAAGGGACATTTTGGGTCTGAAAATGTTGCCATTTATTGTAAAATGAACACGTATTCCTATTACATAAATAATATACACACAGTAACAAAATATAGGGACTTGTCTTGTCCTACTGTGAAATCAGATTATGTCTCTCTGGGAGAAATAATCAGTTCTTTCGGCTTTAAGTATCACTTCTACACTGATGATAACCAAATTTACTTGTCCACCACCACGCTAACCCCTGAAGTTCAATCCCAAATCTCTAAATGTCTGCTCTCTATTTCCTCCTGGATGGCGCACCGTTGCCTTAAACTCAATCTATCTATAATGGAATTAATCATTCCCCCCCTAAACTAGTCCACCTTTCTCCATCTCCATTGACAATATGGTCATTAAGGCTGAGGCCACATTGCAACACACAGGAATTGCGCACAAAATCGTGAGCGTTATCGCGTTTTGCATTTGTGCGTGCATTTTGTGCAGGCGATTTTGCATTATGGTAACGCATGCGTTAATGCACCAAAAATGGTGCACCAAAAATAGCTTAACCAAAAGCGAACGGACACGCAATCGCATGCGCATTGGAAATCATGAGACTTTTCACGTTCCCACGATTTCCATTTTAGCGAAAATCACGGGCACAATCACGAGCGCAAGTAGAGAAAAAACGTGCTAGTATGGCCTAGCCCTAACACAGTTGAATCTGCATGATGCCTTGAAGTAATGTTTGAGTTTTCTCTTTCCTTCCATCATCACATTAACAATGTCACTAGGACCTGTCGTTTTTTTATCCATAATTTATATATATGTAGGCGTTCTTAACCTATCCATGAAATTATATTTTATTTATCTGTATAATTGCTTTCACTTATCCCCCTGTTTGTATACTCTGCATTTTATAATGTACAGTAATAATCACACAAACATTGCCTATATTCAAACGAGATTCAAATTCTATTTTTATTGATATATGAAAACAATTTAAATTAGGCTGGGGACAAATTTTTACCATTAAAATTTAAAAGGCACACAGTCTGAGAAACACTGCTTTAGTGTACCCAGCCTTATTAAGATTGTGTTTAAATGAAGCTAAAGATGCTCCCAGAAAACCACTGCAAATAAACTTGTGAAGGTTCTCATTCATCCAGGCCATGGTATATCTGTTGTATTCAATTAGATCAACTGGAAGTACAAGCTTTCACAGAACACATTAATGCGGTAGACCAAAACATCAAATTTACAAGGGAAGAGGTACAAATCAACAAACTGGCTTTCTTGGACTGCTTGGTAGAAGTCAGGGAGAATGGTAAACTGGAAGTAGAGGTTTACAGAAAACCAACACACACAGATCAGTATTTGATGTTTGACTCCCACCACCCTTTAGATCACAAGCTGGGGGTCATCAGAACCCTGCAACACAGAGCTGAGAACATCCCCACTAGCACAGGCGAAGGCTAAAGAAATGAAACATCTCAGAGGAGCCCTTAAAACTTGTGGATATCCAGACTGGGCCTTTGTCAAAAGAAGTAGAAGGAAAGAAAAGAACATGAATAAGAACATTGAAGGTGAAAAGCAAGACAGGAGAAAGAACATGGTCATCCCATATGTAGCAGGGGTCTCCGAAAAACTAAGAAGAGTTTTCAAAAAACACCGTATCCCTGTCTGCTTTAAACCAAGCAACACGCTGAGGCAGCAATTGGTACATCCGAAAGACCCAATACCGAAACACAAGAAAAGCGACATCATATACGCAGTGCAGTGCAGTGAAGAATGCTCTGATTTGTATGTGGGGGAGACCAAACAACAACTGCATCAACGTATGGCCCAGCACAGAAGAGCCAATTCCTTGGGTCAGGACTCAGCCGTGTACCTGCATCTTAAGGATAAAGGACATACCTTTGAAGATTGTAATGTTAACATATTGGCAAAGGAACGTGACTGGTTCAAGAGAGGTGTTAAGGAGGCCATTTATGTGAAAATAAAGAAACCAAGTCTAAATAGAGGTGGGGGGGTTCGACACCATCTGTCTGCCATGTACAAAGCTGTTTTGACACCTTACTCTGGGCGTTCCTATAACACCTCTTAGCCACTATCTAATCACGCCCTTAACACCTGGCTGTGATATGCTAATTGGGATTTTCCAGGGTACATAATTGCCACAGATTCTTGTACAAGTCATTCTGAATTGAGAAAGCCAGTCGGATGACTAGCGAAACGTCTTCAAGAACTAAACTTCAAGTCCAGTTGATCTAATTGAATACAACAGATACACTGCAAATAAAACAGCCTCATCATACAGGGCTATGTACTGAGAGATGTTATTGGCTATTTGTGACTTAAATTTACTTTAACTGATGTACCAAGCGTTACATGACT
Organism: Hymenochirus boettgeri; assembly: GCA_019447015.1. Lineage (NCBI taxonomy): Eukaryota > Metazoa > Chordata > Amphibia > Anura > Pipidae > Hymenochirus > Hymenochirus boettgeri. The sequence continues at coordinate 255,971,023 of CM033470.1, read as the reverse complement.
TTAAAACACAACAGCAGTTCCGACAACCGCCACAAACTAATGTACAAAGCCCATAACAGCTCTTTAAGACATACAGGGTTATTCAATAAAAGTTCTTGTCATTTAAAATGGTGCTTATTTTGCCCCAACCAATCAGATGTTAGCTTATAAATGTTAAATAAATTCTGATTGGTTGGGGCAAGATTAGCACCAATAAACATTAAGAACTATTATTGAATCTCCCTGAGAAAACGTGACTTTAAAATATAACGTGACTTTAAAATATAACTTACGGCGGATGTGGTGGTATGCAAAAACTGTGTTGCGCAACCACCGCAAGCTATATAACGAGCCAATAACGGCTCTTTAAGACAGAAACTTTAATGCCAGCAGGTAGCTGGCGTTAAAGTTTCAGAAAGAGGAAAAACCCCATTGGCTATGCACCGGGAGCCGTTATTGGCTCAGTGCATTGCCTAGAGGAGGCAATAGAGAGCAATACTGGCTCTCGGTACATAGCCCCACATAGCGGACTCTCCTGTATACAGGGAGTTGGCCGCGGGTGAGGGAAAATGTTCGGTCTTTTTTGAATGACTGTGAGGCCAACGGAAACGTTCATCCGCCTCGCAATCGTTCAGAAAATGTACCACACGTGGTAGCATTACCGAGTTTACCTAGCTTTAGTTGCCACTAGGCCACTGGGCCTAGCAGACATGCATTAAACATGTCTCCAGGAGTCTCCGCACCATCCAGGAGGTACAAGGCTCCATACCATAGGCTACCAGATCTTCCCCCCCTTTGGCACTTAACTCACCAAACCTATCGGCAGCTGGCGCCAAAACTTTATGCCCTGGCAGAGTTACTACAGCTCCTCCCCTAAAACCATCCACCACCTAAATTTTTTCGTGTTTTGGTCAGTTCTGAGTTTAAACTGAATTGTACGATTATTCTGGATTTTTAGATTCCTTTCAAAGAAGATTAGCACTCGACAGGAGTAGCAGCAATAGGTAAATGTTAGCTTTTAGCAGTGCTAACTGTGACAGGAATCTGGATACTCTCCCCTTTATTTTGTGGGGAGAGTGTCACTGTGTCACTATATACAAGCCCAAAAACTGCATGTACTGTCATTAAAAGGGAAATTATACATTTACATCATAAAGATTTGGTTAAAAACCATTAAACATGACAGAATAGCTCAGACCACCCCTTTGTCCAACTATAATCAAAGCAGCAGACTCACCCAGGTCCATTAAATCGGGTATGTGCCTCCAGTTCCTGCCTCTTGAAACAAAAGTTATATACTGTACAGGCCAAAAAATTGCAAAAGGTGCACACAGGGCCGGCCTTAGGATATATAGCACCCTGTGCAAGATTTGTAACTGGCGCCTAGCACCCTCTCCACACACAATACGCTGCTGAATGCTGCTTGCCTTGGCCTGCGCTTACTATCTTCCAGTTTCTGTAGTGTGTGCTTGTATATATTGTGCGTACATCGTTACATAACACATAACGCACTAAATGCACAGACAGAACAGCAGAGCATACAGATATCTTAAGTAAGGCTTATGTGAGTTGGGGCTTTGTCTGTGTGTTGGTGCTGATACACATTTGATCTGCAGGGCCGTACCTGGGGGGACTGTGGCATTAAGGCACAACGTTGACCTACAGGTCCGTGGCCTAGGACTCCCAGCCGGCGCCCCCCTAGTAATGCAACCTGTGCAGTTGTAAAGGTCACCCATATCATCAAAAAGTAAAAAAATGTACCCAATTCAAGGGCTTGTTGGACTGTATGTCACCCTTTTGTCAACTCTGCTTAATGTAGGCTAGTAGTAATACTAGCCATATACTAACTGGACAATAGGTTATTTCCATGTGTAGAGAAGATCAGTAGGTTTACCAGACAACATTCCCACAATATTTGATAGCCAGATCAGTGGTTGTCAGAATGTTGTGGGAACATCAGGAAGTTGACTAATGTTTGGCCAGCAGTATAAACCTTTGAAAAAATATTTAACAAACTGACTTTTTGGTGGAATTTTTTTTGTGAAAGGGGATTTATAAAGTGGTGTACTTTCACCATACTTAAAGGGACACTATACTGAAAAAATGAATTTGCCTCAATCTATAAATTAAAACATGTAGGTAGCACTTACTCTGGTTGGGTGTGTTTCTGCATGCCTTCAATCCAGCACACATTTTGTCTAGGAGGGGTATCCCCCTTACTCTTTTAACCAGCCCCACTTCAATCCGACCTGACTTTTTCCCACAAACCAACTGTCAAGCCTGCACACAGCATACAGCAATCCAACTGTCAAAACTCTGTCACCATTCCAGCTACAGTAAAACTACTTTTTCTAATCAAATTAACAATGTTGCTAAAACCTGTCTATCTTCCAACTACAGCTATGCTTATCCATGCTCTCATCCTAGCACGCCTGGAATATTGTAACCATCTTTTTACTGGTCTTCCTGCTTCCCATCTTTCTCCCCTTCAGTAGATACTAAACTCTTCTGCACACATTATCTATACTTAACCCCTGTCTATATTTAACCCCATTGTCTATACTTAACTTAAACCCTGTGCCTTGCAACCACTTGGCTCACCTTAAAATAATGTATTGTTTACAAAATCCTTCTCTTAACTTTCAAATCCCTTTGCTCAGCTGTTCCTCCCAGAGGCAGAGACCTTTTCCCTCATTTTCCATTGTTCAAGCACTTGTATACTTATTATTAGCCCTATGACTGTCAACCTTCTAGCTATTCTAGTTTTGGGTTTGGGAGTGACTTACACATATTTTATTTTTCATTTGAGGGGCAGACTTGCCCTTTAAAGGAAGCAGCACTTAAAGGGCACAGGAAACAAACGATCAGGGTCTTGTTAAATACAAAGTAAGTCTTAAATATATGTTTAGTGACTGCAAGTAGGAAGAAGGAAGAAGGTTCAAGTACATACAGAAGAGAAAAGTCAAAACAAAAGGAGACATAACAATTACTCAGTCGGTGTCGTACACACAGCTGGTCTAATAGAAGACACACATTATTCCAAAAGAAGACAAAAGGCTGGGTACACACCAGCAGATATTTTCGGCCGACCGATTCACGGCACTTTCGGTCGGTTGAAAATATCTACTGGTGTGGGGCGGCCGGCTGTGACTGACCTCGATCGTCCGTTTATCTGGATCAGACGAGCGAATGATCGGACGTGTAGGTAAATTCAGATCGATTGTGCGGTTCCCTATGGACAGGGAACTTGAAATCTTTATGCAGAAGAGTTAAGTAAAACTTATAAGTTTTACTTAACGCATTATAAGTGCGTTACTCAAAACCCCACCTTGGGCAAACTTAAGAAAAACCTGTTGATGGCAACATTTGGAAAGGTTTCTACTGAAGAAGTCGCAGGTAAAGGATCCGTACCTTTCTGGTCTCTGTTCAAGAAAACAATAAAGCAGCTTAGCTTAGCTTTTGGCTCTATATTATGATTCCTTATAAAGTCTGTGGTAGTCTATCAAGTTATTCAAAAGTAAGATGAAATCATTGCATAGTATACATACAGGGAGATTCAATAAAAGTTCTTATCGTTTAAAATGGTGCTAATTTTGCACCAACCAATCAGAACTTATTTAACATTTGAAAGCTAACATCTGATTGGTTAGGGCAAAATTAGCACCATTTTAAATGATAAGAACTTTTATTGAATAACCCTGATAGTCTATCCAAATGGCCAAGCTCCACACTATAGGTATCTTTCACTGTCATTCATTGAGGCATTCATTTAGAATCCAGTAATATCCTCAATATCTTGTTATTTACGTAATCTAACAAATTATCTAACAGGTCACAGACACAGCTGCCACAATTCAATAACCTTTCTATTTGTAGCCATCTCCTGTCATTTCTATTTTGATGCAGTGTTGGTAACAAGGCAACAACATATAAGTAAACAAAGGATACCCTATTGAGACAAAATAATGCAGTAACCGAAAGCCTCCACACTTAAAAGCAGCAAGCAGTCATTTTCTTAAATTGATGTCTAATGTGCTCAGCCAGTATAAGCTCAGCACAGTTATAAGACATTAAATATTTACTGATGGACATGTAAGATGTCATTGCCTTGTTAAGCAGAATGAATGTTTATCGTGTCACTAAATAGTTGTATTTTTACTTATTATTTAATATAGTTTAGAAGTAGCTGGAGAGACTTCTGTTTTCTCTACAGAAGTTTCGCGGCTGAAATCCTATGGCAATTTACCATGGACTGTGTTATACAATATGGCTTGTTTAACGTTTGCTTGCAAAACCTCTTTTAAAAAAGGTTTTGTACATGTTCCCCGTGTTTTTTAAAAGCATTTTGAAGTGTAATCACTTTTTTATACAAAGCTATTTTTTCTTTTAAAAAAAATGTGACCTCCCATAGACTTTAATAGTAATTGTTATTGTAATAGTAAGAAGTTAGATTCAGGCACAGCAGTGGATGTGGTATACTTGGATTTTGTGAAAGCTTTTGATACTGTGCCACATAGGCGACTAATGTATAAACTGAGGACTGTTGGCCTTCAAGAAAACATTTGTTCATGGATAGAGAACTGGTTATTGGATCGCAAACAGAGAGTGGTGGTTAATAGAGCTAAATCTATGTGGGCTAAAGTTCTAAGCGGAGTGCCTCAGGGTTCTATACTGGGGCCGCTTCTGTTTAATCTGTTTATAAATGACTTAGAAGGGGGCATTGAGAGCAAGGTCTCGGTGTTTGCTGATGACACTAAACTATGCAGAGCTTTGGAAACTTCAAATGATGTGCAAGTGCTGCAAGCAGACCTAGATAGATTATCAAAATGGGCAGCAGACTGGCAGATGAGATTCAATGTTGATAAATGTAAGGTTATGCATTTGGGAATTTAATAATCCCTGTGCCACCTACACCATAAATAACTCTGTGTTAAGTGCATCTGTAATGGAAAAAGATTTGGGGGTTCTGGTAGATAACAGACTTAGCTGTAGCAAACAATGCCAGGTAGCAACGGCTAGAGCTAGCAAGTTATTGTCTTGTATAAAAAGGGGAATAGATTCAAGAGAGAAAAATATTATTCTCCCTCTTTACAAGGCACTGGTAAGGCCTCATTTGGAATATGCGGTGCAGTTTTGGAATCCCATATACAAAAGCGACATCTTGGAAATGGAAGCAGTTCAGAGAAGGGCAACTAAATTAATAAAGGGAATGGAGAGGCTTGAATATGCAGGCAGATTAGACAAGTTATGGCTGTTTACATTGGAGAAGCGACGTTTGCATGGGGACATGATAACCTTGAGGGTGTCATCCTTGGGCATAGGCCATGCTGATCCTCTCTGGATCGGTACGGGAAAAGGTTCAGGGCCGCCAAAGCGAGTTCAGGGCCGCAAATATCACATTTTTCGATTGCTTTTATAGTGCCACATCCGCAAGAACATTTCTCTTAGGGTGACTTCTCGGTCACCCGGCCACCTTACTAAATCCCTTCACCTACGCACACCGCTGATTTAGCCGCAACTGCTCTGACCCACAGCCTAGTAACTATAGACCTGTAAGCCTAACATCAGTGGTAGGGAAGGTGCTGGAAACTTTGTTACGGGAGCATATCCTTGACTTTGCTCCAGAGCGCATTTTATTAGTAGTAGTCTGCATGGATTTATGAGAAATAACTCATGCCAGACAAATGTAATTGTTTTTTATGAAGAAGCGAGTAAGAAGTTAGATTCAGGCACAGCAGTGGATGGGGTATACTTGGATTTTGCGAAAGCTTTTGATACTGTGCCACATAGGCGACTCATGTATAAACTGAGGACTGTTGGACTTGAAGAAAACATTTGTTCATGGATAGAGAACTGGTTATTAGATGACAAACAGAGAGTGGTGGTTAAAGGAGCTACATCTATGTGGGCTAACGTTCTAAGCGGAGTGCCTCGGGGTTCTGTACTGGGGCGGCTTCTGTTTAATGTGTTTATAAATGACTTAGAAGGGGGCATTGAGAGCAAGGTCTCAGTGTTTGCTGGTGGCACTAAACTATGCAGAACTTTGGAAACTTCAAATGATGTGCAAGTGCTGCAAGCAGACCTAGATAGATTATCAAAATGGGCAGCAGAATGACAGATGAGATTCAATGTTGATAAATGTAAGGTGATGCATTTAGGATTTAATAATCCCTGTGCCACCTAAACCATAAATAACTCGGTGTTAAATGCATCTGTAATGGAAAAGGATTGGGGAGTTCTGGTAGATAACAGACTTAGCTATAGCAAACACCGCAATATGCGGTGCAGTTTTGGAATCCCATATATAAAAGGGCCATCGTGGAAATTGAAGCAGTTCAGAGAAGGGCAACTAAATTAATAAGGGGAATGGATGGGGCTAGAATATGCAGGCAGATTAGACAAGTTAGGACTGTTTTACATTGGAGAAGCGACGTTTGCGTGGGGACATGATAACATTCTACAAATATATTAATGGGCCATACAATGGACTCTCTGGTGCATTGTTTACTAATAGGTCATGTTGGAGGACTCGTAGACATCCTTTAAGGTTGGAAGAAAAGAAGATTCATCTTCAGGCTTGGAAAGGTTTCTCTACAGAGGGTGAATAGGTTGGACTTGATGGACGTATGTCTTTATTCAACCTTAATTACTATGTTACTATGTTATACAAATATATTAATGGGCCATACAATGAACTCTCTGGTGCATTGTTCACTAATAGGTCATATCAGAGGACTCATGGACAGAGGAAAGGTTTCTTTACAGTGAGAACGGTGAAACTGTGGAACTGTCTTTCAGCAGATGTGGTAATTGCAAGTTCATTAAATAGCTTTAAAAAAAGGCCTGGATAAGTTTCTAAAACATTTGAGAATTACTGGTATTAATGAATATAGATCTGGTTGATTCAGGGATACTTTCCGATTGCCGTTCGGAATCAGGAAGGAATTTTTTCCCCCTTTTAGCTGTTTTTTTTGGCCTTCCTCTGGATCAACTGTTAAGTAGGGTTTAAAAAAAGGAAAAAAAAGGAGGGTGAATAGGTTGGACTTGATGGACATATGTCTTTATTCAACCTTAATTACTATGTTACTTTGTTACTATGTCAATACATTTCACGGGCAAAATTGACATCTATTTCTGTTCTTCAGTAGTTATGGAGCAGAATCGTTTTGGACCCATAAATTAACCTAGTTAGATGCAGGGATTGAGGAATGTGTTCTAGATGTAGGGATAGCACTAAGACCCAACCATGCGATTGTGCGTGCGTTTCCACTGCGTTTGCACATGCGATTTCTTAATTTGAGATACGAAATCGCATGCGATTGCACTTTAAATGGTGGCCGCATGCGATTGTGTATCGCAAATGGAATCGCAATCGTTGCCATGATTGCTGTTATAAAAAACTGCATGCACAATCACGAGAAAAACGCAACAGTGTGGCCTAGGCCTTAGAGCTAGACCACATTGCTGTGATTTTTCTGCATTTGCGCTTGTGTATTTTCAAATCATTGGAATCGCGGCAACGCACCAAAACGCGTTTTCGGGTGCGATGCGATTACTCTTGCGATTTGCGTTCCTCATTTTAAATTGCAATCGCATTCGTTTTCCAATACTTAATGGAAAAACGCATGCGCAAACACAACGAAATCGCACATGAAATTGCATGCGATTGCGTTTGCGTTGCAGTGTGGCCGTGCCCTTAGGCAGATTTTATAGCTTGTTTTGTGGGACTTTCAATCATAAGATTATTACTGTAAACACAATTCAGAGAATTGAAAAACTCTATGTAAAATGATTTCTGGGAATAACCAAAGCAACGGGGCACTTATAATTCTGAATGACTTGTCAGTGATCTTGTTGATCGTCAGTGATTATGTTTATTGTCAGTGATCTTGTTGTCAGTGATCTTGTTAATTGTTGGTGATCTTGTTGATAGTTGGTGATCTTGTTTATTGTTGGTGATCTTGTTGATTGTTGGTGATCTTGTTGATTGTCAGTGATCTTGTTGATTGTCGGTGATCTTGTTGATTGTCAGTGATCTTGTTGATTGTCGGTGATCTTGTTGTTTGTGTTCCTGTTAGTTAGTTAGAAATATTTGGGTGTTCCAAGTGATCCCCTGAGTAAGGAGCAACGTCTAGCTCTAAACAGGGGAATAAAGAATAGTTCTAGTTCTAGCTCCACAGAAAAAGGAGTGTATAAAACATTTATTCAGATCTACCGGTTTTTTTTTTAGCCTTCTCAAAAATAGTTTAGCCGGAGTTAATTGGGTGCAGCTATGTTCTACAAATCAGATTTGTATAGACCTGCAGGCATTGTGTGTGTAGGAAAAACGTAGTGAGCCTTGTTACTCTAATAATCTAATGATCTTAATACCCAAAGCCAGAAGGTGATAGGACTCATTTTGCAGTGTCAACGCTGAATTCTTCACAGTGAACTGGAATTAAATACATTTCCAAGTTGACAATCTTATTGTTGAGAACAATGCAGATAAAATACAAGCAGACCAAAACGTTTTTTTTTACTTTACTATACATTTTGTCTACATGTTATTTTACAGTATTTTACACCATATTTAGTGAAAACATGGAAGTAGAAGAAAGTGCTTACTTAACAAAACAGAGTAGCCGAGTAGAAAAATAAGAAGGCTGCAGAAAATAAATGTGGGACAACCAGAAACGTTTTATTCCCTTCAACCAAATGTGAAATATTATGTGTGCATTTCAATGGATAATGACATAGAAAATTAATATACTGTATAGTACCTACCTGAACATTATTTTAATGAAGATATAGAGGGAGATTCAATAAAAGTTCTTAGGATTAAAAATGGTGCTTATTTTGCCCCAACCAATCAGATCTTATTTAACATTTGAAAGCTAACATCTGATTGGTTGGGAGAAAATTAGCACCATTTTATTGCATCTCCCTGATAATGTTTTATTTGGTAATTAATAATAATTAATTTCAAACTATTACCGTTTAGTGTTTTGAGGGGGGATTTACCTGTATGTAAGTTTTCATTTTAGGGCCGGACTTGACCTTTAAAGAAGAACATACTATAAGCCACACAATTAAAACCTCTGAGATGTGTACTTACTTTACAAGCGGGGATACATAGTACTAGAGCTTTATCTAGTCTAGTGTTTTTAACCTATCATGATTTCTGCCTAATTGTTAAGAATAAAGAAAAAAAAAATCCTTCCTACAGTATATATAGATTAGCTGGGGCAAATCACTGTTGGATGTGGCAAAGCCGTGACTGACAGTTTGCCACAACCAATTGGGCAGTCCATAGGAGACCGCACGATCAGCTGTAATTTACTATCATGTCCGATCATCCCTTCATTCAATATAGCTGGGTCAGATCGTTAACAATGCCCAACCGAACGCCCATAAACAAACCAATTGTTGGCCACAACGGTTATTTGTAGAGCATCTCTGGCAGTAGCAGCAATTGTAAGTGTGTACCTAAAGGCATATGTCCATCTAGTTCAGCCTACTCAGCAATACCTGCATTTCCTGTTGATCCAGAGGAAGGCAAAAAAACTCAAAAAAGTATAAAGGGGAAATTCCCTTCCTTGCTCAATCGTGTGCTATTACGGCCACCCTACTCTTCTGGCACGGTAATGGAATGGCCTACCCCAATACAAGACACGTTGTAACATAACCCCCCCCTCCCCAGCGCCAGGCTAGATATGCAATCAGGTGGCTGCATCCAAAAACAACTGATCACGGTATCTAGCAGGCAGAATAGTTTCCCCGCTGCTTGGGACTGCACAAATGGAAAGCAGTTAAGTCCTGGATGTTGTACAGTCACCTGGGGCCACAAAAAGCGTCCAGACGTCCAGAACTTTTCTCAGTAGATTAACCCTAAGAGCTGGAACATTACCTTGGGTTGTTTGTATTTTCATCCATTTGTTTTAAAGCATGTGGGATAAGCGATCATTATTACAAATTCACCATTTTTTATCGATTATCTGTCTACAGTTGGGCTCTTCCTGTTCCCACAATTTAGCAATTAATCCCCTTTCGCGGTGAATATGTAATCTTCTTTTGACCAGAAACATTAATTATAGAAAAATAGAGGGACAGGAGTTTAATTAAAACCTCTGCAAGATTATTTTCACATGCCCACCATGTATGCTGGATGGCCAGACATGGCCACCAGCAGTGCAGCTAGTCTGCTATCTGTCCACAATATTGAATTTTTGAAAGGGGTATAATGTACATTCTCCTCTTTCATTCTCTTTTTTGTACCATGAAATATGAAGAAAGGAATGAATTAAAGAGGCGTTAGTTATATTCTGTATACATCAAATTACCGCTTCTGGCATGTATTTTTGTTTCCTTTAGGCTACTTCCAGACCCTCTTTTCCAGAGCGGTTCCCCTGATGGCCGCTGCTAGAAAACCGATACATGTAGCATTTCTCCAGCGGCAAACATCTGGAACTGCCTAAGATTTCCACCCATCTGAAAGCAGCCTTAAAGTGTATCTATACCCATTTCTGACCCATGGGCGTACCTGCACGCCCCCCCCTGCAAGATTGGAGGCCGAGCCCCTGACTCCCTCCACAATCAGACGTCTTTAATAAGCTGATCATGTGTATGAAAGAAACATATGCCGTAATCAGCTGTTTAAAAGACTGAACCTGAACTGAACTGGCTTTTAAACAGCTGATTGTGCATATGTTTAATTCATACGCGCAATCAGCTGTTTAAAAACAGTTGGTCGCTGCAGAGAATGTGTCATTGTGGCAGGCTCTACTACTGTCTAGGCCCCCCTCGCGGTCATGGGGGTGGCAGTTGCGGTGGTTACGCCACTGCACTGACCTGTGACTATGACCTTTAGCTATCTGCCAGTACACTTTCTGCAACATTTAAGAGAATCAGTAGAGAAAAGAAAGAAGGGGGAGGGAGGGGGACAAGTGTAAGCAGAGCAGTGTCCATGGTGAGGCTGTGCAGAGCTTATAAGTGTCGCAGACACTACAAGAAGTAAGGGAGGGTGGGGCAATTAGGAGCACTCACTAAACATTAATATTTTAATGACAAAGCAAGCACAGATAAATATGTGAGTACCACCATTTTACTTCTCTCAAAGTTGTTTGAGTGAGTATAGTGACCCTTTAAGTGGGTAAACTTAGGTTACCTAGCATTAAATAAAAAGTTCACTTGAAAAGTGAACTATTCCTTTAATGTATTGATTGAAGCCCAGGAGGTTAAGTAGCTATTGCCTTACCTCACATTGCCTCCCATTCTTCAATCAATTGAACAGGAGCCAGGAATGAAGGTAAGTATACTTATCCTTCCTGCGATCCACCGCTGCAGAGATGAAAACCTCCGACAGCTTCCTGGTTCTAATCCACTATATCGCGCATTATCGCGTATGCGCACTAAAGTGGATTAGAACCAGGAACCGGTCAGAGATTTTCATCTCTGCATAGCTCCTTAACCTCCCGGGCTTCAATCAATACATTAAAGGATTAGTTCACTTTTCCAGTTAGCTATTCCTTTAAAACTGCTAATAGAAGAGCTGTGCAACAAAACAAATTAATTCAATGTCACTAAAGGGAAAAACAAAAATTGCAATATTTCGAGTAAGTTAAAGATGGGTTGCACAATCCTCCTCACACCATAACATATAATAAATAAATATGTGGTCATTTGTAGCATACCATAAATATCAGTTTTAAATCTAATACATTTACCATATACAAAAGAGATAGATAAAAGGACACTTACATAGTCCCATAAAAACATTCAAGCCTTGTGGAGTTGTTCTGAGGGGTTATGCACTGCAATGTGGTATCTGGGTTCCTGTTCTATCTTTACTATTTCAGAGCTCACAAAAGTGTTGGATGCAGCAAAATATCCCATAAAAATATACAAACCATGTGGAGTATTAAAAAGGGGGTTAAAATGCAGTATAAAACATTCCCGTCCTTGACGCGTTTCATTGCAATCTTGCAGCTTTTCCAGGAGTATATGTCAGATATCGGCTGTGCATATATATATATATATATATATACTATTTTCGCGGGTCTGCGCCATCTTGTAAAAACGGCCAGCTTTTTTTCTGATAGAATCGGTTCTACTGGATTAATTTGGATGCGGTTTTCTTCTCTATTGGTCTGTGCATCCTAATTCTTTTAATATATGCTGTTGATTAAATAAAATATGGTGGCAGTATATATCGATCTGTGTATGAGGATTATTTATAGTGTTTCATGTAGATATTCAAGTAAATACAAAGGAGATATAAAGTAGCAATATTTTAAAGGAATAGTTCACTCTCGAATTGAACTATTGCTTTAATATACTGATTGAAGATCGATAACGAAGATGGGAGCTAACTTACCTTTTATGCTATCCACCGCGGCCAAGCTGGAATCTCTGACCGCTACACTCTCCTGTACAGCCATAGCGCGCATGCGTGTTCTCGGGCTCTGCAATACTGATTGAAGATCGGAGGTAAGGCACTGCTCCTTAACCTCCCGATCTTCAATCAGTATATTAAAGGAATAGTTCAATTTGAGAGTGAACTATTCCTTTAAGGTAAAAATGACATAAGATAAACATAAAAATGAATGGTATATAAAGGAAAAGCATTCTAATGCAAACCAAGGTAAAATTAAATAAAAGGAAGGGGGGGGGGGTTTCCGGTGATATGCCATATAGGATAAAAGGGGACAATATCCTAAAAACCATAAGCAGAGTGGAAGTTCATTATAATAATAGGCAGTATTTAAAAGCAGTATATGGGACAATCTTGAAAATGATAAAAAGGAAGATGATGGTGTTAAAGGGATCTGATATAGAAAATGGGAACAAAGAGCTTTGATAAAACACCTAAAAGGAACAGTATCATTAAAAAGACACATTTATAAAAAAACATATATATAAAGAAGTTTTTTTTTATAGTTAGGTGCCATGGTATCCATTTTGTAAATCCATTTTGTTGGTAAATCACTTACCTGCTGGTAAATCCCTTTTTCGCTCTCGGGGGGGTTGTAAACATCAGCACCCTGAAATCAGAATTTCCCTGTTTTAAAGTGTTCACATTCATTGTTATGTTTAGGCAATGTAAGTTCTTTTTGTTTTCTAATATCATAAACGTGTTCTCTTATTCTTATTTTCCGTTTACTACCGATATATTGCTTGCCACAAGTACATTTGATCAGATATATTACATTGATTGAAGTGCAAGTTATGAGATGATTGATTTTGAAGGTTTCATTTGTGCTCTGGCTCCATTTTTATTTATTTTTTTAAACTGGAGGGCTGCCCTTACAGTGGCTGCTGAACTGAAGAGCTGGTGGGGAAGGGGCAGATATCTCCAAGGGATGGATCAGACTGCCAGAGAAGATTTAGGGGGAGAAAACAGTAGTTGGGGCTTCTGCCACTCAAAAAAAGTTTTTTTAATTGGGTGTGGACATGGCCTTTTAATGAGAATGAAAGCAAAAATATATATATACACCTGAATGGATTAATGTAAACATATTGCTGTATTTTTAAAACCATAACCATCCCAATCCTAGTTGGACAGCCAGTAGCATAAATAGGAATCACTGGGCCCCTCTGGAAGGTGGCTGTATCTGTCCTAGGAAAAATAAGAACATGGGGCCCCCCTGTGGTTGCTCTCCCTGCTCCCCTGGTAGTTACGCCCTAGTGGACAGCCCTGCTTTGAGGTGCCCATCCTGCTTACAGACTGCTATGCTTAGTGCAGGAATGGGAGGGCTTCAGGGATCTGCATTGTATGGTCAGGGTGGAGCTGGGTGGTCTAGAAAGGCAGACAGCCAGGATGTCCGCTTGCATGTTATATGTAATTATGCATGTTTATTCCTTTTACGGCCCTCAGTAAATAAGAAAGAGATTTTCAATTGCTCAGTCTTGTTTAAAATAGAGGTCATGGGCAGGTGGGCCTGTAGCGGCTTGACTCTGACATTGGAAGAAAATGAGAAAAGTTAGAGAACTTAGTGACCATTTTCAACATGCTTCTTTAAGAGGCATCTTTTAATTAGTTAGCCTACAAATCTTAAATGTATGAAATATATGTTTTTGGTGATATCAGAAAGACGCCCATTATTTTCCTTATCTTACCGCAATCTGCCTCAGGACCATGCAAGATTTCATTTTAAACATGCTTCTATTTCTGTGATTGCGAGTTTTTCAGTATTAGAAGGAACATTATTGCCTTGGTTAAGGTTTACTTCAAGTTATAGGGTTACTAACTAGGAAAACTTGTTCTCGGCTGTTAAAAGGTAGACTTCAAAACACAAATCAACATACCTGGTGACTTGACCTGTTGTAAGGTACTTACCCGGGTGTCAGTTGTTTCTGGCGTCTAGGGTTTTTGCTGCTTGGACTCGTGCAGTCCAGTTTCTAGTATCCTGCCATTGTTCCTGTTACGCTACCCCCTCGCTATTTGTAAAGGAGAAGAAGGTAAACAACACAATGGGCCGGCGCGGAAGACTAAGTTAAAACTAAGTAATGGAAGGAGGAAATCACAGGGAAGTAAGATACAGGAGAGGGAAGGGGGGGGCAAGAAAGTGTAGGGCCCCTACTTTCATTCCCTTCGATCTATTGTATATCCGCCACTCGTTCCTCTGTTTACCATCCACCACTATTGTAAATCCACCATTTGTTCCTGTTACTATCCATCAGCTATTGTATCCAGCCATTGTTGAGAAAAAAACGTGCTAGTATGGCCTAGCCCTAACACAGTTGAATTGCATGATGCTTGAGTAATGTTTGAGTTTCTTTTCTCTTTCCTTCATCATCACATTAACAATGTCCACTAGGACCTGTCGCTTTTTTTTATCCATAAATTTATATAATGTGGGTTCTTAATATCCAGTGAATTATTTTTATTTATCGTATAATTGCTTTCACTTATCCCCCTGTTTGTATACTCTGCATTTATTAATTACAGTAATAATCAACACAAACATTGCCTATATTCAAACGAGATTCAAATTCTATTTTATTGATTATGAAAACAATATTTAATTAGGCGGGGACAATTTTATACATAAAATTTAAAGGAAACACAGTCCTCACAGTCTAGAAACACTGCTTTAGTGTACCCAGCCTTATTAAGATGTGTGTTAAATGAAGCTAAAGATGACTCCCAGCAAAACCACTGCTAAATAAAGCAGCCTCATCATACAGGGCTATGCTTGTGAAAGGTTCTCAGTTCATCCAGTCATGGTATATATGTTGTATTCAATTAGATCAACTGGGAATTGAAATGTAGTTCTTGCAGACGTTTCGCTAGTCATCCGACTGGCTTCTCAATAGAATACTTGTACAGCAGAATCTGGCAATTGTGTACCGAGAAAGCCCAATTGCATATCACAGACAGGTGTAAGGGTGTGATTAGATAGGGCAAAGAGTTAAGACCAAGTAGGTGAAACAGCCTGACATGGAACCCGTGGTGTCGAACTCCCACATCTATTCGGCTTGGTCTTATTTCATAAATGGCCCCTTAACAACTCTCTTGAACCAGTCCTTCCTTGCCAATGTTAACTACAATTTCAAGGTATGGTCTTTATCCTAAGTGCAGTACACGGTGGTCTGACCGAGGAATTGGTTCTTCTGTTGCTGGGCAAAGTTGAGCAGTCGTTGTCACCCCACATACAAACAGAGGCACATTAGTACTGCCCGGGTCAGAAGAGCCTTCTCGGGTAAGGAATCAGCCGTGTGTTGTTTGTACTGCCTCTTAAGGATAAAGGACATACCTTTGAAGATTGTAATGTTAACATATTGGCAAGGAACGTGACTGGTTCAAGAGAGGTGTTAAGGAGGCATTTATGTGAAAATAAAAGAAACCAAGTCTAAATAGAGGTGGGGGGGTTCGCCACACATCTGTCTGCCATGTACAAGCTGTTTTGACACTTACTCTGGGCGTTCCTATAACCTCTTAGCCACTATCTAATCACACCCTTAACACTGGCTGTGATATGCTAATTGGGATTTTCCAGGTACACAATTGCCACAGATTCTTGTACAAGTCATTCTGAATTGAGAAAGCCAGTCGTGACTAGCGAAACGTCTTCAAGAACTAACTTCAGTCCAGTTGATCTAATTGAATACAACAGACACATACAGGGCTATGTACTGAGAGGTTATTGGCTATTTGTGCTTAATTTACTTTAACTGATGTACCAAGGGTTACATGACTTAAAACACAACAGAGTCACATGCACTCCACAACCGCCACAAACTAATGTACAAAGCCCATAACAGCTCTTAAGACATACAGGGTTATTCAATAAAAGTTTGTCTTTAAAATGGTGCTTATTTTGCCCCAACCAATCAGATGTTAGCTTATAAATGTTAATAAATTTGATTGGTTGGGGCAAGATTAGCACCATAAAACATAAGAAACTATTATTGAATCTCCTGAGAAAACGTGACTTTAAAATATAACGTGACTTTAAAATATACTTACGGCGGAGTGGTGGTATGCAAAAAACTGTGTTGCGCAACACCGCAAGCTATATAACGAGCCAATAACGGCTCTTTAGACAAGAAACTTTAATGCCAGCAGGTAGCTGGCGTTAAATTTCAGAAAGAGAAAAACCCCATTGGCTATGCACCGGGAGCCGTTATTGGCTCAGTGCATGCTAGAGGAGGCAATAGAGAGCATACTGGCTCTCGGTACATAGCCCCACATAGGCGACTCTCCTGTATACAGGGAGTTGGCCGCGGGTGAGGAAAATGTTCGGTCTTTTTTGAATGACTGTGAGGCTACGAAATTGTCACCGCCTCGCAATCGTTCGCGAAAAATGACCACACTGGTAGCATTACCGAGTTTACCTAGCTTTAGTTGCCACTAGGCCACTGGGCCTAGCAGACATGCATTAAACATGTCTCCAGGAGTCTCCGCACATCCAGGAGGTACAAGGCTCCATACCATAGGCTACCAGATCTTCCCCCCCTTTGGCACTTAACTCCAAACCTATCGGCAGCTGGCGCCAACTTTGCCGGCAGAGTTACTACAGCTCCTCCCTAAAACCATCCACCACCATAAAGTTACATCCGGGTATTACTTAGCCTGATCTGGCATATGAACTTTTGTCACTCTGCTTACTGTAGCTAGTAGTAATACATGACATATACTAAACTGAGACAAGAGGTTATTCCATGTGAGTAGAAGATCATAGGTTTACCAGACACCTCCCACAATTTGATAGCAGTCATGTTGTCAGAATGTTTGTGGTGAACATCAGAATTGACTACTTTGGCCAGCAGATATAAACCTTTAAAAAATATTAACAAAACGACTTTTGTGAATTTTTGAAAGGGGACTTTAAAGTGTGACTTTCACCAATACTTAAAGGACACTATACTGAAAAAATGTTTGCTCAATCTATAAATAAAACATGTAAGTACATTACTTGATTGGCGGGTGTTGCTGAATATGCCTTCAATCCAGCACACATCTTTGTCTAGGGGCGAGGGTATCACAACCTTACTCTTAACGCACCCAACTAATCCGACTGGACTTCCCTACAACCAACTCCGCCTGCACACAGCATACAGCAATCAACTGTCAAACCTGTCACATCAGCCTCAGTAAAAATACTTTTTAACAAATGTAACAATTTGCTAACCTGTCTATCTTCCACACACAGCTTGCTGATCCAGCTCTCTCTAGCACGCCTGGATATGTAACCATCTTTATGGTCTTTGCTTCCCATCTTTCTAACGTCAGTAGAACTAAACTCTTCGCACATTCTATACTAAAGCTGTCCACCCATAAAATCAGTTTTTTTAAATATTGTCCCCCATGTCCCACCCAACCGCTGTTTTTTTTAAAAAGCTCCCCAAACCTTACTTATCCCCTCGATCTCCGGCACGCGTGCCTCTCTGACGAGAATGCAAGCTAGAGGCGGGACCCGTCCTACTGTGATTGCTGACGGCAGCCAATCACGGAACGCTCGGTCATCATGCACGAAAAGCTGAGAGTAAGTAATAGAGTTTGGAGCTTTTGAACAAAAAGAAACATGGTTGGCTGGGACATGGGAGCAATATTAAGGATTAATGCTAGGGGTAGATTATAAAGGAGCAGAGAGGAAGGGCGGGAGGAGGGGAAGGAGGGAGAGCTCAGTGCGCATGGCAATATCTAACGAGGCAATACAGGCAAGCCTCTACCTCCTTGTTAGTTTTGTGACTTGGGGGGTTACAGAGAAACCCTATGGAGCTGATTGAGGTAAGATTAAACTACAACTACATTGGGCCACTATCTGGGGATTCATATTTGGGGGGGACATTGCCCTTTAACCCTGTCTATATTAACCCCATTGTCTATACTTAACTTAACCCGTGCCTTGCAACCACTTGGCTCACCTTAAAATAATGTATGTTTACAAAATCCTTCTCTTAACTTTCAAATCCCTTTGCTCGATGTTCCTCCAGAGGCAGAGACCTTTCCCTCATTTTCCATTTCAAGCACTTGTATACTTATTATTAGCCCTATGACTGTCAACCTTCTAGCTATTCTAGTTTTGGGTTGGGAGTGACTACACATATTTTATTTTTATTTGAGGGCAGACTTGCCCTTTAAGGAAGCAGCACTTAAAGGGCACAGGAAACAAACATCAGGGTCTTGTTAAAAACAAGTAAGTCTTAAATAATGTTAGTGACTGCAAGTAGGAAGAAGGAAGAAGGTTCAAGTACATACAGAAGAGAAAAGTCAAAAAAAAAAGAGACATAACAATTACTCAGTCGGTGTCGTACACAAGCTGGTCTAATAAGACACACATTTTCCAAAAGAAGACAAAGGCTGGGTACACACCAGCAGATATTTTCGGCCGACCGATTCACGGCACTTTCGGTCGTTGAAAATATCTACTGGTGTGGGGCGGCCGGCTGTGACTGACCTCGATCTGTCGTTTATCTGATCAGACGAGCGATGATCGGACGTGTAGGTAAATTCAGATCGATTGTGCGGTTCCCATGGACAGGGAACTTGAAATCTTTATGCAGAAGAGTAAGTAAAAGTTATAAAGTTTAAGCTTTAACGTAACATTATAAGTGCGTTACTCAAAACCCCACCTTGGGCAAACTTAAGAAAAAACTGTTGATGGCAACATTTGGAAAGGTTTCTATGAGAAGTCGCAGGTAAAGGATCCGTACCTTTCTGGTCTCTGTTCAAGAAAACAATAAAGCAGCTTAGCTTAGCTTGGCTCTATTTTGATTCCTTATAAAGTCGTGGTAGCTATCAAGTTATTCAAAAGATAAGATGAAATCTATTGACCATAAGTTATACATAGTCTATACCAAATGGCCAAGCTCCACACTATAGGTATCTTTCACTGTCATTCATTGAGGCATTCATTAGAATCCAGTAATTCCTCAATATCTTGTTATTTACGTAATCTAACAAATATCTAACAGGTCACAGACACAGCTGCCACAATTCAATAACCTTCATTTGTAGCCATCTCCTGCATTTCTATTTTGATGCAGTGTTGGTAACAAGGCAACAACATATAAGTAACAAAGGATACCCTATTGAGACAAATAATGCAGTAACCGAAAGCCTCCCCACTTAAAGCAGCAAGCAGTCTTTTCTTAATTGATGTCTAATGTGCTCAGCCAGTATAAGCTCAGCACAGTTATAAGACATTAAATATTTACTGATGGACATGTAAGATGTCCATTGCCTTGTTAAGCAGAATGAATGTTTATCGTGTCACTAAATAGTTGTATTTTTACTATTATTTAATATAGTTTAGAAGTAGCTGGAGGACTTCTGTTTCTCTACAGAAGTTTCGCGGCTGAAATCCTATGGCAATTTACCAGGACTGTGTAACATATGGCGTGTTTAACGTTTGCTTGCAAAACCTCTTTTAAAAAAGGTTTTGTACATGTTCCCCGTGTTTTTAAAAGCATTTTGAAGTGTAATCACTTTTTTATACAAGCTATTTTTTCTTTTAAAAAAAATGTGACCTCCCATAGACTTAATAGTAATTGTATATGTAATAGTAAGAAGTTAGATTCAGGCACAGCAGTGGATGTGGTATACGGATTTTGTGAAAGCTTTTGATACTGTGCCACATAGGGACTAGTATAAACTGAGGACTGTGTGGCCTTAAGAAAACATTTGTCAGGATAGAGAACTGTTATTGGATCGAAACAGAGAGTGGTGGTTAATGAGCTAATCTATGTGGGCTAGTTCTAAGCGGAGTGCCTCAGGGTTCTACTGGGGCCGCTTCTGTTTAATCTGTTTATAATGACTTAGAAGGGGGCATTGAGAGCAAGGTCTCGTGTTGCTGATGACACTAAACTATGCAGAGCTTTGGAAACTTCAAATGATGTGCAAGTGCTGCAAGCAGACCTAGATAGATTATCAAAAGGGCAGCAGAATGGCAGATGAGATTCAATGTTGATAAATGTAAGGTATGCATTTGGGAATTTAATAATCCCTGTGCCACCTACACCATAAATAACTCTGTGTTAGTGCATCTGTAATGGAAAAGATTGGGGGTTCTGGTAGATAACAGACTTAGCTGTAGCAAACAATGCCAGGTAGCAACGGCTAGAGCTAGCAAGTTATTGTCTTGTATAAAAGGGGAAAGATTCAGAGAGAAAATATTATTCTCCTCTTTACAAGGCACTGGTAAGGCCTCATTTGGAATATGCGGTGCAGTTTTGGAATCCCATATACAAAAGCGACATCTGGAAATGAAGCAGTTCAGAGAAGGGCAACTAATTAATAAAGGGAATGGAGAGGCTTGAATATGCAGGCAGATAGCAAGTTATGGCTGTTTACATTGGAGAAGCGACGTTTGCATGGGGACATGATAACCTTGATCTATTATGGGCATACATGACTCTCTGGTGCATGTCCATAGTCTGACTCTGGACGGGAAAGGTTCAGTGGCGGATGGGAAGTCTTTCAGCAGATGTGGAATGCAAGGTCATTAATCTTTAAAAAGGCCTGGATAAGTCTAAACATGAGAATTAAGGATTAATGCATATCGATCTGTGTCCAGGGATACTTCGATTGCCGTTCGATCAGAGGAATTTTTCCCCCTTAGCTGTTTTTTTTGCCTTCATCGGATCAAGCTTAGTAGGGTTAAAAAAAGGAAAAAAAAACAGGAGGCGAATAGTGGACTTATGGACGTATGCTTATTCAACCTTAATTACATGTCTGTGTTACTAGTCAATACATTACGGGCAAATTGACCTCTATTTCGGTCTTCAGTAGTTATGGAGCGAATCGTTTTGGGGACCCATAAATTAACCTAGTTAGATGCAGGGATGAGGAATGTGTTTAGAGTGTAGGGAATAGCAGACCCAACCATGCATTGTGGTCATTCACGCGAGTTGCACATGCGATTTCTCATAATTTGAAATGGTGACGCATGCGATTGTGTATCGCAAAGGAATCGCAATCGTGCATGATTGCTGTATAAAAAACTGCAATGCAATCAGGAAAAACGAACATGTGGCCAGGCCTTAGGGTAGCCACATTGTGCGATTTTCTGAATTTTGGGGGCTTGTGATTTTCAATCATTGAATTGCGGCAAGCACCAAAACAGCGTTTTCGGGTGCGATGCGATTGCTCTTGCGATTTGCGTTCCTCATTTTAATTGCAATCGCATGCGTTTTCCAATACTTAATGGAAAAAACGATGCGCAAAACAACGAAATGCCAATGAAATTGCATGCGATTGGTTGGTGCAGTTGGCCGTGCCTTAGGCAGATTAAGTGTGTGTTTTTGACTTTCAATCATAAGATTATACTGTAAAACACCAATTCGAGAATGAACTTTAAAAGACTCAAAACTCTATGTAAAATGATTTCTGGGATAACCAAGCAACGGGGCACTATAATCTGAATGAATGCAGGATCTTGTTGATCTGTTCAGTATTATGTTTATTGTCGGTGATTTTATGTCATGATCTTGTTAATGGGTGACTTGTTGATTGGTGATCGTGATTGTGAACTTTGATGCAGTGATCTTGTGATTGTGATCTTGATGATGATCTTGTTGATTGCTTGATCTTGATGTGGTGATTTTGTTCTTTAGTTAGGAAAATGTAGTGATCCCTGAGTAGAGCACGTCTAGCTTTAAACAGGGTAGAATAGTCTAGTTTAGTACAGAAAAGGAGTTATAAAACATTATTCAGATCTTACCGGTTTTTTTTTTAGCTTTTCAATGTTTAGCGAGTTAATGGGTGCACTATGATTCTAATCAGAGTTTATAGTGCAGTGGTGTGTAGGAAAAACGTAGTGAGCCTTGTTACTATATATCTATGATCTTAATACCCAAAGCAGAAGGTTAGGATCATTTGCAGTGTCAACGCTGACATTCAAAGTGAATGAGTTAAATACAATTTCTAAGTGACATCTTATTGTTGAGAACAATGCAGATAAAACATACAACAGACCAACATTTTTTTTAATTTAATAACATTTTGCTAATGTTATTTTACAGTATTTTTATCCATATTTAGTGAACAACATGGAAGTAGAAGAAAGTGTTACTTAACAGAACAGAGTAGCCGAAGTAGCAGAAAAAAATGGGGACAACCAGAAACGTTTTAGCGTTTTCCCAAGTGAATATTATGTGTTGCTTCAATGGATAATTGACATAGAAAATTAATATACGATAGTACGTATATACTCGAGTATTAAAAATGAGTTTTTCAGCTGTAAAATCAGCCTGAAAACTCGACTTGGTTTATACTCGAGTACTAATTGAAGAAAGGTTTATTGGCGCATCGTTCATTCGGACGTCATTCATGTACTGGCGAGCGGCGACGTATGCGGGAAGGGCCATTAGTGACGTCGATGGCGGCAGTACATGGAATGATCGTGCGGCTGCCGAATGGAGAGGACGATGCTGCCGGAAGGAGAGGACCTTACCCTCAATGCAGAACACAGTCCCCAGGAGCCTGGATTAGGAAAGACAGTCCTGAAAAGACCCACAAGGTACAAATGAACTGGTGGGAGGGTGGCATTCAGATGTTTTGGAAACTAAAATCCAGCTGCTTTATTAGCGGAGTTGTATTTTCAAACATCTTAATGCCAAGTGAGGGTGGCATTCAAGATTTTGGAAACACAACTCCAGCTAATAAAGCATGCTGGAGTTGTAGTTTCAAAACATCGTGAAGCCAAGTGAGGGTGGCATTCAAATGTTTGGAAATTAAATCCCAGATGCTGTATTGCTATTGTAGTAAACATTGAATGCCAAAATTATACCTCGGTTTTTAACTCGAGTCAACAACTTTTATGATTTTTTAGTGAAATTGTACTTGGTTTATATAGGGTCTGGTTTTATACCAGTATATACGATTACTACCTGAACATTATTTTAATGAAGATATAAGGGAGATTCAATAAAAGTTCTAGGATTAAAAATGGTGTTATTTTGCCCCAACCAACAGATCTTATTTAACATTTGAAAGCTAACATCTGATGGTTGGGAGAAAATAGCACCATTTATTGCATCTCCCTGATAATGTTTTATTGGTAATTAATAATAATTAATTTCAAACTATTACCGTTTAGTGTTTTGAGGGGGGATTTACCTGTATGTAAGTTTTCATTTTAGGGCGGATATGACCTTTAAAGAAGAACATACTATAGCCACACAATTAAAACCTCTGAGTGTGACTTACTTACAAGCGGGGATACATAGTACTAGAGCTTTATCTAGTCCAGTGTTTTTAACCTATCATGATTTCTGCTAATTGTTAAGAATAAAGAAAAAAAAATCCTTCCTACAGTATATATAGATTAGCTGGGGCAAACACTGTTGGATGTGGCAAAGCCGTGACTGACAGTTTGCCACAACCAATTGGGCAGTCCATAGGAGACCGCACGATCAACTGTAATTTACTATCAGTGTCGATCATCCCTTCATTCAATATAGCTGGGTCAGATCGTTAACAATGCCCAAACCGAACGCCCATAAACAAACCAATGTGGCACAACGGTTATTTGTAGAGATCATTCTGCAGTAGCAGCATTGTAAGTGTGATATAAGGATATGTCCATCTAGTTCAGCCTACTCAGAATACCTGCATTTCCTGTTATCCAGAGGAAGGCAAAAAAACTCAAAAAATATAAAGGGGAAAATTCCTTTCATTGCTCAATCGTGTGCTTACGGTATGCCCACCTTACTTTCTGGCAGGTAATGGAATGGCCAACTCCAATAGAAGACCCTTTGTAACATCTCCCCTCCCCAGCGCCAGGCTAGATATGCAATCAGGTGGCTGCATCCAAAAACAACTGATCACGGTATCTAGCAGGCAGAATAGTTTCCCCGTGCTTGGGACTGCACAAATGGAAAGCAGTTAGTACCTGGATGTTGTACAGTCACCTGGGGCCACAAAAAGCGTCCAGACTCCAGAACTTTCTCAGTAGATTTACCCTAAGAGCTGGAACATTACCTTGGGTTGTTTGTATTTTCATCCATTTGTTAAAGCATGTGGGAATAACGGATCATTATTACAAATTCACCATTTTTTATCGATTATCTGTCTACAGTTGGGCTCTTCCTGTTCCCACAATTAGCAATAATCCCCTTTCGCGGTGAATATGTAATCTTCTTTTGACCAGAAATTAATTATAGAAAAATAGAGGGACAGGAGTTTAATTAAAACCTCTGCAAGATATATTCACATGCCCCCATGTATGCTGGATTGCCAGACATGGCCACCAGCAGTGCAGCTAGTCTGCTATCTGTCCACAATAATGAATTTTTGAAAGGGGTTATATGTACATCTCCTCTTTCATTCTCTTTTTGTACCATGAAATAGAAGAAAGGAATGAATTAAAGAGGCGTTAGTTATATTCTGTATACATCAAATTACCGCTTTGGCATGTATTTTGTTTCCTTTAGGCTACTTCCAGACCCTCTTTTCCAGAGCGGTTCCCCTGATGGCCGCTGCTAGAAAACCGATACATGTAGCATTTCTCAGGGGCAAACATTGGAACTGCCTAAGATTTCCACCCATCTGAAAGCAGCCTTAAAGTGGATCTATACCATTTCTGACCCATGGGCGTACCTGCACGCCCCCCCTGCAAGTTGGAGGCGCGAGCCCCTGACTCCTCCACAATCAGACGTCTTTAATAAGCTGATCATGTGTATGAAAGAAACATGCCGTAATCAGCTGTTTAAAAGCATGAACCCGAACTGAACTGGTTTAAACAGCTGATTGGCATATGTTTAATTCATACGCGCAATCAGCTGTTAAAAACAGTTGGTCGCTGCAGAGAGTGTCATTGTGGCAGGCTCTACTACTGTTCAGGCCCCCCTCGCGGTCATGGGGGTGGAGTTGCGGGTTACGCCACGCACTGACCTGTGACTATGACCTTAGCTATCTGCCAGTACACTTTCTGCAACATTTAGAGAATCAGTAGAGAAAAGAAAGAAGGGGAGGGAGGGGGACAAGTGTAAGCAGAGCAGTGTCCATGGTGAGGCTGTGCAGAGCTTATAAGTGTCGCAGACACTACAAGAAGTAAGGGAGGGTGGGGCAATTAGGAGCACTCACTAAACATTAATATTTTAATGCAAAGCAAGCACAGATAAATATGTGAGTACCACCATTTTACTTCTCTCAAAGTTGTTTGAGTGAGTATAGTGACCCTTTAAGTGGGTAAACTTAGGTACCTAGCATTAAATAAAAGTTACAATTAAGGAAAACTATTCCTTTAATGTATGATTGAAGCCCAGGAGGTTAAGTAGTATTGCCTTACCTCCACATTGCCTCCCATTCTTCAATCAATTGAACAGGAGCCAGGAATGAAGGTAAGTATACTTATCCTTCCTGCGATCCACCGCTGCAGAGATGAAAATCTCGACAGCTTCCTGGTTCTAATCCACTATATCGCGCATTATCGCGTATGCGCAATAAAGTGGATTAGAACCAGGAACCGGTCAGAGATTATCTCTGCATAGCTCCTTAACCTCCCGGCTTCATCAATACATTAAAGGATTAGTTCACTTTTCCAGTAGCTATTCCTTTAAAAAGCTATAGAAGAGCTGTGCAACAAAACAAATTAATTCAATGTCACTAAAGGGAAAAACAAAAATTGCAATATTTGAGTAAGTTAAAGATGGGTTGCACAATCCTCCTCACACCATAACATATAATAAATAAATATGTGGTCATTTGTGCATACCATAAATATCAGTTTTAAATCTAAACATTTACCATATACAAAAGAGATAGATAAAAGGACCACTACATAGTCCCATAAAAACATTCAAGCCTTGTGGAGTTGTTCTGAGGGGTTATGCAGCAATGTGGTATCTGGGTCTTGTTCTATCTTTACTATTCAGAGCTCACAAAAGTGTTGGATGCAGCAAAATATCCCATAAAATATACAAACCATTGGAGTATTAAAAAGGGGGTTAAAATGCAGTTAAAACATTCCCGTCCTTGACGCGTTTCATTGCAATCTTGCAGCTTTTCCAGGAGTATATGTCAGATATCGGCTGTGCAATTATATATATATATATATATATATATATACTATTTTCGCGGGTCTGCGCCATCTTGTAAAAACGGCCAGCTTTTTTTCGATAGAATCGGTTCACTGGATTAATTGGATGCGGTTTTTCTTCTATTGGTTGTGCATCCTAATTCTTTTAATATATGCTGTTGATTAAATAAAATATGGTGGCAGATATATCGATCTGTGTATGAGGATTATTTATAGTGTTTCAGTAGATATTCAAGTAAATACAAAGGAGATATAAAGTAGCAATATTTTAAAGGAATAGTTCACTTCGAATTGAACTATTGCTTTAATTACTGATTGAAGATCGGAAACGAAGATGGGAGCTAACTTACCTTTTATGCTATCCACCGCGGCCAAGCTGGAATCGACCGCTAAACTCTCCTGTACAGCCATAGCGCGCATGCGTGTTCTGGGCTCTGCAATACTGATTGAAGATCGGAGGTAAGGCACTGCTCCTTAACCCCCGATCTTCAATCAGTATATTAAAGGAATAGTTCAATTTGAGAGTGAACTATTCCTTTAAGGTAAAAATGACATAAGATAAAATAAAAATGAATGGTATATAAAGGAAAGCATTCTAATGCAAACCAAGGTAAATTAAATAAAAGGAAGGGGGGGGGGGTTCCGGTGATATGCCATATAGGATAAAAGGGGACAATATCCTAAAAACCATAAGCAGAGTGGAAGTTCATTTAATAATAGGCAGTATTTAAAAGCAGTATATGGGACCATCTGAAAATGATAAAAAGGAAGATGATGTGTGGAAAGGGATCTGATATAGAAAATGGGAACAAAGAGCTTTGATAAAACACCTAAAAGGAACAGTATCATTAAAAAGACACATTATAAAAAACATAATATATAAGAAGTTTTTTTTATAGTTAGGTGCCATGGTATCCATTTTGTAAATCCATTTTGTTGGTAAATCACTTACCTGCTGGTAAATCCTTTTTCGCTCTCGGGGGGGTTGTAAAATCAGCCACCCTGAAATCAGAATTTCCCTGTTTTAAAGTGTTCACATTCATTGTTATGTTTAGGCAATGTAAGTTCTTTTGTTTTTCTAATATCATAACGTGTTCTCTTATTCTTATTTTCCGTTTACTACCGATATATGCTTGCCACAAGTACATTTGATCAGATATATACATTGATTGAAGTGACAGTTATGAGATGATTGATTTGAAGGTTTCATTTGTGCTCTGGCTCCATTTTATTATTTTTTTAAACTGGAGGGTGCCCTTACAGTGGCTGCTGAACTGAAGAGCTGGTGGGGAGGGGCAGATATCTCCAAGGGATGGATCAGACTGCCAGAGAAGATTTAGGGGGAGAAAACAGTAGTTGGGGCTTCTGCCACTCAAAAAAGTTTTTTTAATTGGGTGGGACATGGCCTTTAATGAGAATGAAAGCAAAAATATATATATACACCTGAATGGATAATGTAAACATATTGCTGTATTTTTAAAACCATAACCATCCCAATCCTAGTTGGACAGCCAGTAGCATAAATAGGAATCACTGGGCCCCTCTGGAAGGTGGCGTATCTGTCCTAGGAAAAATAAGAACATGGGGCCCCCCTGTGGTTGCTCTCCCTGCTCCCCTGGTAGTTACGCCCTAGTGGACAGCCCTGCTTTGAGGTGCCCTCCTGCTTACAGATGCTATGCTTAGTGCAGGAATGGGAGGGCTTCAGGGATCTGCATTGTATGGTCAGGGTGGAGCTGGGTGGTCTAGAAAGGCAGACAGCCAGGATGTCCGCTTGCATGTTATATTAATTATGCATGTTTATTCCTTTTACGGCCTCCAGTAATAAGAAAGAGATTTTCAATTGCTCAGTCTTGTTTAAAATAGAGGTCATGGGCAGGTGGGCCTGTAGCGGCTTGACTCTGACATTGGAAGAAAATGAGAAAAGTTAGAGAACTTAGTGACCATTTTCAACATGTTCTTTAAGAGGCATCTTTTAATTAGTTAGCCTACAAATCTTAAATGTATGAAATATATGTTTTTGGTGATCAGAAAGACGCCCATTATTTTCCTTATCTTACCGCAATCTGCCTCAGGACCATGCAAGATTTCATTTTTTACATGTTCTATTTCTGTATTGCGAGTTTTTCAGTATTAGAAGGAACATTATGCCTTGGTTAAGGTTTACTTCAAGTTATAGGGTTACTACTAGGAAAAACTTGTTCTCGGCTGTTAAAAGGTAGACTTCAAAACACAAATCAACATACTGTGGACTTGACCTGTTGTAAGGTACTTACCCGGGTGTCAGTTGTTTCTGGCGTCTAGGGTTTTTGCTGCTTGGACGTGCAGTCCAGTTTCTAGTATCCTGCCATTGTTCCTGTTACTACCCATCAGCTATTGATCCAGCCATTGTTCCTGTTACATCCACCAGTATGTCAGCCATCGTCCTGTTACCATCCACCAGCTATTGTATCCAGCCATTGTTTCCTGTTACCATCCACAGCTATTGTATCCAGCCATTGTTCCTGTTACCATCCATCAGCTATGTATCCAGCATTGTTCCTGTTACCATCCATAGCTAATTGTATCCAGCCGTTGTTCCTGTTGACCATCCACCAGCTATGTATCCCGCCATTGTTCCTGTTACATCCATCAGCTATTGTATCCAGCCATTGGTCCTGTTCCATCCATCAGACTATTGTATCCAGCCGTTGCCTGTACCATCCACCAGACTATTGTATCCAGCATTGTTCCTGTATCATATACCGATATTGTATCCAGCCATTGTTCCTGTTACCATCCATCAGCTATTGTATCCAGCCATTGTTCCTGTTACCATCCATCAGCTATTGTATCCAGCCGTTGTTCCTGTTACCATCCACCAGCTATTGTATCCAGCCATTGTTCCTGTTATCATCTATACAGCTATTGTATCCAGCCATTGTTCCTGTTACCATCTACCCAGCTATTGTATCCAGCCATTGTTCCTGTTACCACCTATCCAGCTAGTGTACTCCAGCATCCAGCTCCGGTCTCCAGTACATTCCAGCATCGAGTTCCCACTACTTCCTCCTTCATCCACTAAACGTGAGTCTTCCCGGTACTCTACCCCAACAGAGTCAGGGAGGCATTACAGTACAAGCGGGCCATGGATGCCTCTGAGGGAGTAATGTCCGAACTATCTAAAACTCTCCAAGCCTTATCTACCCGGATGGACGTTTTTGAACACCAACAGAACCGTATGGCGCAATTTATGGACTCATTGGCCTCACGCCTATCACCTGTTGACACATCACCTTCTCTCCCGTCTAATCCTGCACCTGCAATACAAGTTGGCCATAACCCCGTATTCCTTCCCCTCCTCGCTATGATGGGAATCCCCAAGGCTGTAGAGGGTTCCTTAATCAATGTCAAATTCAATTTGAACTACAACCCTCCCGTTTTGTCTCAGATAGAGCAAAAGTGGGTTATATTGTTGCTTTGTTGGAAGGTGGAGCCCTGGCCTGGGCCTCTCCACTGTGGGAGAACGATGACCCATTAGTGTATGACATCACCAATTTTCTTGCTACATTCCGTAAGGTATTCGATGCTCCTGGTTGTAAAATAAGTGCTTCCACCCGTTTGTTGCAACCACAACAGGGCAATCGTTCTGTTGGACATTATGCCATTGAGTTCCGTACACTTGCAGCAGAAGTCTCCTGGAATAACGAGGCTCTTGTGGCGGCCTTTCTACAGGGTCTATCAGACCGTATTAAAGATGACCATGTCTCCAAAGACATGCCTTCCTTGTTGGAAGATCTGATTGCTCTTTGTATCCGTATTGATACACGGTTTAGGGAGCGGCAGGTCGAGAGAAACCGAGATCGTCAGTTGCCTTCCTGATCTGCTCCTCGCCCAGTGAAACCTATCTTCTCTGCTCCTACGCCCACTACCGAAGAACCCATGCAGATTGGGGGAACTCGTTTATCTCCAGAAGAAAAAACACGTAGGAGATCTCTGGGCCTGTGTCTATATTGCGCTGGCTCAGGACATTTTGCCAAAACCTGCCCTGTTAAGCCGGGAAACTACTCTGCCTAGAGGTTAGAGGAGAAAATCTTCTAGGCAAAAAGAAACCTTCTCCTCGTCTTCTGGTACCTGTAACCATAAAATTCAACTCTAAAGTCCTATCCAGGGACGCTTTCCTTGACTCAGGCGCAGCAGGCAACTTCATTGATTCTTCGTTTGTTCAACAACATGATATTCCCCTTCGATCATTGTCTTTCCTTGCCAACTATTCCTTGCTCCACTCTTCTTCCAGAAAAGGACGCTTCTTTTCTTCCTGAACCATATAAGGACTTTCTTGATGTGTTTTGTAAAAAATCAGCTGAGACTTTGCCTATTCATAGACCCTACGATTGCTCCATTGACCTCCTGTCTGGAACCATGCCCCCTCGTGGACGGACTTACCCTTTATCTCAGCCTGAAACCACGGCCATGAAGGAATACATTCAGGATAACTTGTCCCGAGGATTCATTCGTCCTTCCACTTCTCCTGCTGGGGCTGGATTCTTTTTTGTCGAAAAGAAAGATGGAGGTTTACGTCCCTGCATAGACTATAGGGGACTAAACAAAATTACGGTGAAGAATCGTTATCCCCTTCCCCTGATCACCGAATTGTTCGATCAATTAAAGGGGGCCAAAATATTCTCTAAACTTGATCTTCGAGGGGCTTACAATTTGATCTGGATCAGAAAAGGGGATGAGTGGAAAACAGCCTTTAATACCCGTGATGGCCATTTTGTGTATCTGGTAATGCCTTTTGGGCTTTGTAATGCCCCAGCAGTTTTTCAAGAATTTGTCAATGATATCTTCAGAGATCTTTTAGGCAATTCTGTAGTAGTCTACCTAGATGATATTTTAGTTTTTTCTCAAGACTTACCCTCTCATCGTATTCATCTTTGTCAAGTTCTGTCCCGATTACGTGCCAATCATCTTTATGCCAAGCTGGAAAAATGTCTGTTTGAAGTTACTAAAGTTCCGTTCCTTGGTTATATTATCTCTGCCCAGGGTTTTGAAATGGATTCCTCTAAAGTGTCTGCTATTCTCAATTGGCCTCTTCCTTCTTCTACTAAAGCCATTCAACGTTTCATCGGTTTCGCCAATTATTATAGGCAATTTATCAAAGGCTTTTCCTCCATAATTTCTCCCATCTTAGACCTCATTCGAAAAGGGGGCAAACCTAATGCCTGGACGGAGGAAGCAATAGAAGCCTTCAAAAGGATTAAAACGGCATTTGCCTCTGCACCCGTTTTAGTCCATCCTGATAACCATCTGCCATTCTTCGTTGAAGTTGACACTTCTGATATTGGTGCTGGAGCAATTTTATCTCAAACTCACAGAATAAAAAGAAAACTTCATCCTTGTACTTACTTTTCTAAGAGATTCACTCCATGTGAGAGAAATTATGACATTGGCAATCGAGAATTACTGGCCATTAAACTTGCTCTTGAAGAGTGGCGGCATCTTCTGGAAGGTACAAGTCATCCCATAACTATATTCACTGACCATAAAAATTTAGAATACATCCAAACCGCTAAAAGATTGAATCCCAGACAAGCCCGCTGGGCACTTTTTTTTTCACGCTTTAATTTTACCATCACCTTTCGCCCGGGAACAAAAAACAAGAAGGCTGACGCCTTATCCAGGTCATTTGGTTCGCTAGAATCCACCATAATTGACAAAGGCCCTATTATTCCCAAATCCAAAATTCTGGGTACTATTCTTCCTCAGTTGTCTGCCGAAATTAATTCTGCTCAGGACTCTTGCCCCTCTACTACTCCCATTGACAAAGTTTTCATTCCCCCTGCCTTACGCACACCGCTACTATCAATATCTCATTGTTCTAAACAGGCCGGTCATCCTGGAGTTCAAAAAACCATTTCACTTCTATCTCGTTCTGTTGGTGGCCTGATCTAAGAAAAGATTTCAAGAACTTTGTAGCATCCTGTTCCATTTGTGCCATGTCCAAATCCTCCCATAATCTTCCTTATGTCTCCTTCAACCACTTTCCACACCTTCTTCGTCCTTGGACCATCTATCCATGGATTTTATTGTTGATTTACCCTCCGTCCAGAAAAATACGGTAATATGGGTGACTATTGATCGTTTTAGCAAAAGGGCTCATTTTGTTCCGCTACCACAGTTACCCTCAGCACTGGAACTCCTCATTTTTTATCTCCCACATTTTCCGCTTACATGGATTACCTGCAAAATTCTCCGACGAGGAAACACAATTCATTTCCAAATTATGGAGAGCCTTATGTAAATCCTTGAACATAAACTTCAATTTTCCTCTCTATATCATCCCAATCCAATGGTGCTGCTGAACGGATTAATCAGTCTCTTGAACAGTTCCTCCGGTGTCATATTTCCATTTCTCAAAATGATTGGTCTGACTTGTTACCATGGGCGGAATTTGCTATAATAATTCCCCCACCTCTTCCTCTGGGACTTTTTTTTTGTAATATGGGCCAAATCCAATGTTTTTCCCCAAGATTTTCTCTTTCCAATAATCCAGCCGCTGACGATAAGCTGCCATATGTCTGCTCGGGATTCTACAAGGAATATCTTTTGAAATCCTCTCTGATTCAGAAAAAAGCTGCAGACAAAAGACGTAGGCCTGCTCCTCGATATTCCATTGGAGATAGAGTTTGGCTATCCTTACAAAATATTCATCTTCACGTACCAACCCCTAAATTTAGGTCCCAAATTCATTGGCCCCTTTTCTATCTCCGAAATAATGTCCTACAGCTTTCCGTCTTGAGTTACCACCTACTATGAAGATCTCAAATGTCTTCCATGTATCCTTACTCAAACCATTTATTGTCAACCAATTTTCCAGTTCTAATCTTCTCCAGCTCCCATTTTAGTTGATGGTCAGCAAGAGTTTGAAATTCAGGGAAATTCTTGATTCCAGATATGTCAGAAACTCTCTACAATACCTGATTCATTGGAAAGGCTTTGGTCCAGAAGAACGCTCCTGGATTAAACGGTTGACATCCATGCACCTCGTTTAATCAAAACATTCCATAAGAATCATCCTTTCAAACCTGGAGGCAGTGGTCCTGGGGCCCCACGTGGAGGAGGGGGTACTGTAAGGTACTTACCCGGGTGTCCGCTCCAGCGACGATCCGCTGGGCGCGCCTCCAGCCCCAGTGACGCCCGACCTCGCTTGTGCGTCCTCGCGAGCGCCTCGTGACGTCACCACGCAGGGGCGCCGGCCGGCCGAAGTTTTAAATGTCCGCTCTGTCCTCCCTAGACGCCCGCTTGTCAGTGTTTCTGGCATCGAGTTTTTGCTGCTTGGACTCGTGCAGTCCATTTTCTAGTATCCGCTGCCATTGTTCCTGTTACTATCCATCAGCTATTGTATCCGCCATTGTACCTGTTACCATCCACCAGCTATTGTATCCAGCCATTGTTCCCCTGTACCATCCACCAGCTAATGTATCCAGCCATTGTTCCTGTTCCATCCACCACTATTGTTCCACGCCATTGTTCCTGTTACCATCCATCATCTATTGTTATCCAGCTGTTGTTCCTGTTACCATCCACCAGCTATTGTATCCAGCCATTGTTCCTGTTACCATCCACCAGCTATTGTATCCAGCCATTGTTCCTGTTACCATCCATCAGCTATTGTATCCAGCCATTGTTCCTGTTACCATCCATGAGCTATTGTATCCAGCCGTTGTTCCTGTTACCATCCACCAGCTATTGTATCCAGCCATTGTTCCTGTTATCATCTATCCAGCTATTGTATCCAGCCATTGTTCCTGTTACCATCTACCCAGCTATTGTATCCAGCCATTGTTCCTGTTACCACCTATCCAGCTAGTGTACTCCAGCATACAGCTCCGGTCTCCAGTACATTCCAGCATCGAGTTCCCACTACTTCCTCCTTCATACACTAAACGTGAGTCTTCCCGGTACTCTACCCCAACAGAGTCAGGGAGGCATTACACCTGTATGTTATTCTTGTGACCGCATACAGCTACCAAATTCCCAGAATGACACAGCATGCATTGCAGCAGCCACATTTTGTTAATGACCCCCCTCATCACCAGAAGAGATGTTGGAAACAGGTTAATATTAAGGCAAGCTAAATAAAATAGTTCAGGGATTAGAATCCCAGAGAATGGGAAATAACACCACTTAATTAGTTGTCTACTAATTTAAAAATCCTATAACATTCTGTTTGTATTCTGTATAGTGCATACATTTTGTTTCTAGTTTGTACAACCCATTAAAAAAATATAGATTTTTCCATTGTTGTTGTAGAATACAATGACCATTGCTGTTTTTGTTACTACAGTGACCCAAAGCTGCTGACAACACAAGATACTAACAATGAACAACCTCTCTTTCTCTCTGCAGTTTATGCAGAGACTCATTTATATGTATTGGTTCAGTCAGTCTGTTGTGTCTGGCTGAAAAGCTGGATACTAATGGCGTATGTTAATTACAATCCAAAATCTTCCATTCCTTTTAAGTATTCATTAATATGCTCAAGCAGAAGAAACAAACTTGCTTTTGGTGTTAAACTTCCCAAGGTCAAATGTTATTTTTTAAACCACAACATTGCCACCCCTGGTAACTTTAATAAGTAATCCGGGTTAATAGTTCTCCTTATAAACCTCAGGAAACTTCAAGTTAAACAAGGTGTATTACATTAGGTACATATACAAAAACAAGATATTTTTGTGTTTTGTTATTTATTGTGCGAAGATGAGTGCACAAATATAAACTATAGGTTTGCAAAAGCAGATGACCAAAAAACTACACTTTCCAGTCTAATCCACCAATAACAATCTAGATTCTTAAACCATAATTTTTATTTTGTTCAAAATATTTTTATTGATTTTAATTAATAAACATAAAAATATACAACATATTATGTTCTCTTTTTTTCTTTTAAATAATTGCAGCTGTCCAAATGTTCTTCATATATGCTTAGCTGGTGCACCTGCAGTTTCCTGTGAGTGTAACGAACTTGTGAGTGGCTTTCTCTTAAGGACCTTGCTCAAGGACATATAAAAGAAAGGCACATTAATCATTTGATGGTTGTATGGGTGTGTGAAAGTTTGAAAATAAGGATTGTTTGACAGTTTGAAAATAAGGATTGTTTGTACTGCTAAAACTGTGTGCAGGACTGAGGTGCAGTAAGCAGACTAATCTTTCTTCTTCTAGTAAAAGGGGTGTGTGGACTTCTAATCTAGTATTGTACCTGTTGTAATCACAAACAGGCTGTGTGAAAGGGTTATAAGTGTTGGGTTTTTTCCCTCTCTTTCTGGCTCTTGCATAATTGGTGTGGGGGTTGGGGCCTATTAGTTAAATAGGATTCACAGTTGTTGGGCCTGTGGTTTGGACCTAACAAAAGGAAGTTCCTGTGAGTGAAACAAACTAGTGAGTGTCCCTTCTCTTAAGGACCTTGCTCTCAAGGACATATAAAAAGAAGGACATTGAAACAAGAAGGACAATTAAACAGGTTTGTGCGTCACTGTGTTGGTGTGGTGTATTAGAAGGGACAGTGTCCAGTACCATGCAGTGTGCATCGTGCCACATGTAGGAACCTGGAGCAGCGTTCCGGGGAACCTAGTCTGTGTCAGGTGTGAGTGGGTTGCCGTTGGAAGCTGAGGTGGAGAGTCTAAGGGGGCAGCTTGCAGCATTGCGGGGATTGGCAGAACTGGGGGGTCAGCGCACTGGCTGGGGCCAGTATAGAGGTGGGTGGAAAAGAGGGACAAGAAAGGATGAGGAAGGAGGTAGTTTTGTTAGGGTTACGAGGGAAGTGGGGGACGGAAGAGTAGGGGGGCTTCTTCCCAGATTGTCCATCCCAACAGATTTGCGCCTTAGGTAATGAAGTGGAGGAGGACACTCGGAATTAGCGTTGATGGAGGGGGCTAGCCCTTGAGCACCCAGGGGACTGCCATCTCTGATACAAGGGAGGAGGAACGAAGGGTCAGGAATGCAAGGCCGGTGGTAGTGGTAGGGGACTCCATTATAAGGAAGGTAGATAGGGTAATCTGCCGCCAAGACCCTACATGCCGAACTGTGGTGTTGCCTGCCTGGTGCTAGGGTTCGGCATGTGGTGGATCGTGTAGACAGAGTTATTGGGTGGGGCCGGGTGTGACCCGGCGGTCTTGGTTCACATTGGTGCCAATGACAAAGTTAGAGGTGGAGGTGAGGGCCTTAAACATGATTTCCGAGAACTAGGGGCCAAGATAAAGAAAGGACCTCCAGGGTAGTGTTTTCAGAAATACTAGCAGCCACGTGCTAAGCCAGGGAGACAGCGGGTGCTTTGGAGCATTAATGCGTGGCTAAGAGAGTGGTGTAAGGAAGAAGGGTTTGGGTTATTGAGAACTGGGCAGACTTTGCTGTCGGCTACAGGCTCTTTAGTAGGGATGGGTTGCACCTCACTGATGGTGGTGCAGCTGTTTTAGGGGAGAAGATGGCTAGAGGGTGGAGGAGATTTTAAACTAGGTTGGGGGGGAGGGTATTAGCAGTCTCACTGGGATAGATTGTCCAGGGGGAAAGCAGGGTGTAGATAGGCCAGTGGTGGGTGGAAAGGGGGTGCGGCTAGCATAGGGGATAGGGAGGAATGTGTATTAAAGTGTAGAATAAATTACAGGATCAAAATCTAAAATGTATGTTTGCAAATGCGAGAAGCCTGGCTGACAAAATGGGTAAATTGGAAATGATGGCATTGAATGAAAACTATGATGTAATAGGTATAGCAGAAACGTGGTTGAACAGTTCTCACGACTGGGCTGTAAATATAGAAGGATATGCCTGTTTAGGCAGGACAGAAAAAAAAGGAAAGGGGAGGAGTATGTGTTTATGTAAAAAAGAATTGAAGCCAAATTTAAAAGAAGAGATAACTGGGTATTGGATGATAAAGTGGAGGAATATGGGTGGAATTAGGCAACAGGAAGGGGGTAAGTCATTGTTGGTGTCTGCTTAAGCCACCAAATGCAGAGAGGAGGTGAGTCAACTTCATATGCAGTTGGCAAGGGCTGCAAGTTTGGGGAGTGTGCTCATTATGGGGGACTTCAATACCCTGACATTGATTGGTGTGGTGGAACTGCCATCACAGAAAAAGGGATGAGTTCCTGAATTTGCTGCAGGATAATTTTCTCTCACAGGTGGTTGAGGGTCCTACTAGAAAAGAGTCTCGTTGGATCTGGTAATATAACATTGTGGAGGCATTTAGATATAAAGGTAAATGGAGCTTAGGGAATAGTGGACCATGAAATAGTGGCATTTGGATTGTTATCGAAAGGAAAAGTGCGCTGGGTTAACAAAGACATTTAATTCAGGAAAGCAAATTTTCCCAGGTTTAAAAGCAGCTCTTCAGAATGTCAACTGGGATATGTATTATAAAGGTACTGAACAGAAGTGGGCTGTGTTCAAGGGGATTTTAAGCCAGTTCACATCTAAATTTATACCCTTGGGAAATAAATGTAAAAAAATAAATCCGCGGCCCGTGGCTGAATTCTGATGTAAAGAGGCAAATGGTAAGGAAGAAAAAGGCATTTAAAACCTTTAAGGCAGAGGGAACGGAAAGGGCCTTTAGGGAGTATAAAAACTGTAACAAGGAGTGTAAGAAGCAATCAAACTAGCTAAAATTAATAATGAAGTTAGGATAGCTGAGAGCATCAAGCCTAAACATTTTTTAAGTATATTAATAGTAAGAAGATGAGGACTGAGAATGGGCACCATTAATTAATGGGGATAAGTTAGTTACGGAGGATGGCGATAAAGCAATGTCTTGAATAATTTTTTTTCCTCTGTATACACTATAGAAGATCCAAGTACAGTATCATAGAGTAAGTAGACATAAAGGTATACAAGATTCAAGTCACTTGGTTAAACGAGGATATGGTACAGAAAGAACTAAATAAGGTTAATATTAATAAATTCCTGGACCGGATAAAATACATCCTCGGGTATAAGGAGCTAAGTTCAGTTTATCTAGGCCATTGTTTCTTATTTTTGCTGATTCCCTCATGTCCGGTGGTGTGCCTCTGGATTGGAAAAAGGCTGATGTTATTCCAATATTCAAAAAGGGTAGTGTTCACAGCGGGTAATTACAGGCCTGTAAGTTTAACTTCAGTGGTGGGGAAGATCCTGGAAAGTTTAATAAGGGAACATGTTCTAGAGTATGTTTCAAGGACTGACATTATAAGTAGTAACCAGCATGGATTTAGGAGGAATAGATCTTGTCAAACTAACTGCTTGGCTTTATGAGGAAGAGAAGTAGAAATTTAGACTCTGGTATAGCAGTAGATGTAGTTTACTTGGATTTTGCAAAGGCTTGATACAGTCCCCCATAGGCGACTAATGAATAAGCTAAGGTCTGTTGGTCTGGGGAGTCACATTTGTACATGGATAGGAAATTGGTTAAGGAATAGGATGCAGAGAGTAGTTGTTAATGGGGCTTCATCATTAGGACTAAAGTGCAAAGTGGGGTGCCACAGGGTTCTGTGTTGGGGCCGCTTCTATTTAATCTATTTATTAATGATTTGGAAGTGGGTATTGTCAGCAAGGTTTCTGTGTTTGCTGACGACACAAAACTTTGTCGACCATTAAAAACTTCAGAGGATTGCAATCGTTGCAAAGGGATCTAGATGATTATCACATTGGGCTGCTAAGTGGCAGATGAAATTCAATGTTGATAAATGTAAGGTGATGCATTTTGGACTTAAAAATACTTGTGCTACTATACTATAAATGGCCTCGTATTAAGTGAATCCCTGTTGGAAAGGGATCTTGGAGTTTGGTGGATAACAAACTTAAAGGTAGCAAGCAGTGCCAGGCGGCAACAGCAGCGCCAGCATGGTATTGTCTTGTATAGAGCGAGGTATGGATTCAAGGGAGGAAAATGTAATTCTCCCTCTTACAAAGCATTGGTAAGGCCTCATTTGGAATATGCAGTGCAATTTTGGATCCTGTGCACAAAAAGGACCTCTTGAAATGGAAAGGGTTCAGAGAAGGGCACACTAAATTAATAAGGGGATTGGGGGAGCTTGAATATGAAGAGAGACTGGAAAAGTTACAATTATGTACGCTGGAGAAAAGGCGCTTGCGTGGGGATATGATTA
The DNA here is from genome assembly GCA_019447015.1 of Hymenochirus boettgeri. Lineage (NCBI taxonomy): Eukaryota > Metazoa > Chordata > Amphibia > Anura > Pipidae > Hymenochirus > Hymenochirus boettgeri. The sequence goes on along the minus strand of CM033470.1, from coordinate 255,931,467 downwards.
CTGTGATAAATACATTAACGGGCCATACAATAAACATTGGGGCATTGTTCACCAATAGAACATGTCAAAGGACACGAGGACATCCCTTAAGACTGAAGAAAAAAGGTTTAGGCTTCAAGCTCGGAAAGGGTTTTTCACTGTGAGAACGGTAAAGCTATGGAACTGTCTTCCAGTGGACGTTGTTATGGCAGGTTCATTGGTCATTTTAAAAAAAAAGCTGGATGAGTTTCTGCAAACAAGGAATGTTGCAAGTTACTGGTATTGATACATAAAGTAGAGTTGATCCAGGGAAATTTCCGATTGCCACTTGGAGTCAGGAAAGAATTTTTTCCCCCTTCATAAATTGTGGGGGGTTTTTCCTCTGGATCAACAGGTAGGCAGGAAATGAGGATATTGCTAGATGGGTTGGACTGGATGGACGTATGTCTTTATTCAACCTCAAATACTATACTATACTATACTATACCTTGATATTATTTAAAACTGAAATCAGTGAGCAGTCCCATTTTGGGTATTCGGGTCCATCTTGATTAACCATATGTTATTAGTTGCTTTTTGTGGTGGACGGGACGGAACAAGCTTTTGACTGAAGCAATATTTGAAACATTACGGATGACAGGTTTGGCATAAGACAACACTGCATCACATACATTTTTGCAGATTAAATAAACCCATTGATTTTAAGTTAATTTAATTTAAGTGAACATTTTTTCAAGATATTTAAATAAGGGAAACACAAACACATTGTAATTACCCATCAATTTTAAGTTATATATTTAAAAAATTAGATTGCAAATGATACAATTATATAAATGCTTCCATCCTACAATAAGCACTTTACATTTTGACTGATACAATAATTTTGAGATGACATTTCTTCTACTTAAAGGGAAAGTTCAGTGGAAAATATTATTTTTTAAATTATTAATTTATAATAATCATACCTAGTTTTTCTACATATTCAATTCCATTTTGAAAAATAAGTTGGATTTATACCCCTTGCTATTCCCTGCTTTTGACATTAGTATGCTGAAATTTCAGGTTCTGTAAGGCTGGGTATAAATACGAATCGGAAGATAGTTTCCTAAGAATCCTTACAAAGCACTCGCACACTTGAATCCAACAATAAAAAATTAATGTTCTTTCCAAAGGTCTTTCATTTGTCCCTACTAATAAACCTGATAAATTTGAAGTAACTAAAGACTTGAATCTGTTTGCTAGAAGGTTATTTTGAAGAAAATCCATCATAAAGATAGTCATGTGAGTCAGGGAACAGTGCCATGAAAATGCGCTGTTAACATTGCTTGATCTTTTGGAGAAAATGTAGGGATGCCAAGATGTTAATGGAGACAATGAAAACAAAATTCGAAATTTAGAACTTACTTCTTTAAAGGTTAAATCGAAATGGTTTCCGTCCATTGGCTATTCCCAAAATGTCGCCTCCTTTGTACGTTTAGTGTCTCAGGAAATTAGAGATCTTAACCCCAGCCCCTCAACTAATTTCAATCTTACTAAAGAAGAATGGGTAGAATTGCAAAATCTACGTAAAAATACAGAACTGTAATTAAGGTTGCTGATAAAGGAGGGAATGTGGTGATAATGAGCAGATCCCAATATGAGAAAGAAGCTAATAGACAATTAGCTGATAGGAATCAATATGTGAGACTTGATATGAATCCTTTACAGGAAATACAACGTAAAATTAAAATAATGATTACAAAAGGTTATGAGAGTGGTTTAATTTCTAAAAAAGAAAGAGATTATCTGTATGTAGAAAATCCTAAGTGTCCCACATTCTACATTATTCCAAAAATACACAAGGATAGACGTAATCCTCCGGGGAGACCAATTGTCTCGGGAATTGTGGGGCCCACTGAACATATATGTCAATATCAATTGTCTCGGGAATTGTGGGGCCCACTGAACATATATGTCAATATATAGACCAAATACTGAGACCATTTTTGTATAACTTGGATTCTTTTACTTTAGACACAGGCGATGTCCTTAGGAAATTAGATGGGATCAGCATTGACTTAAATGCATTGTTGGTCACCTTGGATGTAGAGGGCTTGTATTCTTCTATTCCCCATGAAATAGGTTTAAAAGCATGCCAAATGTTTCTTGAAACTCGAGGAGAACAGTACACTGCACACACACAGTTTACCTTAGGACTATTAAAATTTATTCTGGGAAATAATGTCTTCCTATTTAATGGGAGACATTATTGCCAGATACGAGGCACGGCGATGGGCGCGGTTTGCGCGCCCACGTATGCCTGCCTACACTTGGGAATGTGGGAAAATACTGATGCCAATGGCGCCATGAGAACTCTGGGTGTAGAAAATAACGTGTTACTGTGGATCCGCTATGTGGATGATATTTTAATGATATGGAATGGGCCAGAGGTATTGCTTAAAAACTTCATTGAGGTACTCAATAAAAACAATAAAAACATTAAACTCACAGCACAATGGAACCCTAGTTCAGTTTCTTTTTTGGACCTTCTCATTAGAAAAGAGGGAGACACCCTGGTTACAGAGACTTTTAGAAAAGAGACCGCAGTCAATTCATTGCTACATGCCTCTAGCCACCACCCACAAAATTTGATTCAAGGTATACCTATGGGTCAATTTCAGCGTTTAAAACGAAACTGTTCCTCTGAAGTGAGATTTGTTGAGCAATCTGAGGAGATGAAATTAAGATTTCAAAAGAGGGGGTATAATAAAAAAGCTATTCACAAAGGTTTCAGGGAAGCCCAACAAAAACTAAGGTCTGATCTGTTATACAAAAAGGATGCTTTAGAGAGGGGATACAAAAAAGAGAAGAGCCCCATTCGTTTTATAACTAGGTGCGATAATGAATGGCCCAGAGTTAGGAAGATTCTGGAAAAATATTGGTTTCTCCTGAGAGACGATGATGTCCTTAGGGACTGTGTGGGTAATTACCCACAGATGACAGCAAGGAGGGGGAAAAATCTAAAGGATATTTTATCCCCGAGTTATTTGAGGCCTCGAGAGGTGAATGTCCGTAGCTGGTTGGATCTTCCTCCCGTAAAAGGGAACAGATGTTGCGGGAAATGTAAAATGTGTAAATTTATGAATCCAGAACCTTACTGTGAAGGGGCAGAAGGGAAAATGTATAAAGTAACAAGCTTAATAACGTGTCAAAGCATTCAGGTAATATATCTATTACAATGTGTATGCGGAATGAGATATGTTGGGCAGACCAAGAGAAGGCTTAATATGAGAATTGCTGAACATGTTAGGGCCACTTTAAATGGCCAAACGGACAGAAGCGCTATGGCTAAGCACATATTAGAACATCACAAAGAAAACCGAATAATGTTCATGTTTATGGGGATCCAACATATATCCTTGGGTCAAAGGGGAGGTAACGTTGAGTCCATACTTTTGCAAAATGAGAGCAGGTGGATTTACAACCTTCGAACAGAATTTCCACATGGTTTAAATGATAACATACATTATGGTTGCTTCTTATAGTGTGTAGAATCTAAATCCCATGTTGTCCTGGGAGTCCCTTCTGAGTAGGCTGTATTTTGTCTCTAATGTTTAAGCGGTTATAATGAAAAATACCAATATGGTTGTTAAACAGTTTTTGGGAGCTAATTATCCCATATACATAATCTAATGAGAGGGGTGTATGCCATGTTGCAAGTGACCCTATTCCTATTAAATTGTTTTGCATGTACTGTTCCTTTAAAATAGAGCTTCATAGCTATGACCCGCCCTGTTGGGGAACCTATTTAATGCAGGTCTCGCATGGAAGTCTCGAGAGACCCTGACGAAGCTTGCGTGTAAAGTTTTAAGCAAGCAAAACGCGCGTCGGTTGTTTTGCAGGTGATTGGAGCCGATGCTAGTGTTGTGATCAAAAAGTGGGGACCGACTCAGGAGGAGAGCAGCATAACTACGGCACCGGGGGAAGTGCGGACTGTAGAGGGACCACAGATAAGGCTGGAATATGGAGCAGCGAGGCTGACAGCCCAAGCAATTGTTTTGGTCAAGTAGGTCCGCTTCCAAGTCCCGGGTAAGCCAATAATAAGGACTGTTAAAAATCTCCAATATTCCTGTATGCAAGTTGTTTAGTCCTCCACTACAAATGTGCCGCATGAGGATACTTTGAGTTTGGAAGTTCCCTTGTGTATACAATTAGCAACATTGTTGCACGCTCACCAGGTGGACTTAAGTGGTTATCCTCATACTGGCTTTACTGCTTTCTAACTGCAACAGTGTATCTGGACTTGATACTTTGTTTCACACAGCACAGGTTCCGATGCTTGCTCAAGAGACACTGTTTATCAATATTTTATCCACTTGTTCATCTAGCTGGGGACGCCCGGCTGTATGATACTGTAGTTGTATTACTGTTTTGATGGGGGGAGGGAGGTTCAGTACATAGGGAAGGGTGTGTTTTTTCTATTCTTACTAGTTTGGAAGAATTCAAGACCACAGTTACCCTTTAAGGTCATTAAGATGGGGAAAAAATCCTCTTTTTTTATAAAAGTATATGTATATTTACTGTACATCTCCTTTAAATTATATTGATCTCAAATTTTCTTTTTAAATACTTGTTTATTACTAGAAAGGAGATTATAAACTTTAAATTTGTCTCGAAAGGCTGCATTTTGAATATGTGCGTCTGTGCTGCAGGTTTTAAAACTCAATAACCTTGCTATGGTAATGAAAGAGGCCATTTAAATTTCATAATCCAATCTTATTAAATCAATCTATTTTATTATTGTGTCTGTGGTTGCCATGGTTACAGAAAGGTGGGTGGGTGTTGTAATGTGTCAGGAGATGCGTGAACCAGTGTTTGTGGTGTTAGGGGGTATGTTTTTGTGTTTTAAAAAGTCACCCAGACCAAAATATAACTGAATGTACATCTGGCTTGATGTACTCGATGCCCCAGGACCAGATACATCCCTATTGTTAGGGGATCATATCCTTGACTTTGTCTCCAGAACTGATCTTATCAGTAGTAGTCAGCATGGATTTGTGAGAAATAGATTGTGCCAGAAAAATATACTTACATTTTATGAAGAAGTGAGTAAGAATTTAGATTCTGGCACAGCAGTGCATGTGGTATTCTTGGATTTTGCTAAAGCCTTTGTAACATTGCCACATAGGCGGCTAATGTATAAACTGAGGACTGTTGGCCAAGAAAAAAACATTTGCAAATGGATAGAGTATTGGTGCTACTTCTATGGGCTAAAGTTCTACGTGGAGTGCCTCAGGGTTCTGTACTGGGGCCACTTCTTTGTAATCTGGTTAGAAATAACTTAGAAGGGGGCATTGAGAGCAAGGTCTCTGTGTTTGTGGATGACACTAAACTATGCAGAGATTTGGAAACTTCAAAGGATGTGCAATTCAATTGCTGCAAATAGACCTAAATAGATTATCAAAATGGGCAGCAGAATGGCAGATTAGATTCAATGTTGATAAATGTAAGGTGATGCATTTGGGATATAACAATACTTGTGCCACCTACACCATAAATAACTCTGTGTTAAGTGAATCTCTAATGGGAAAAGATTTGGGGGTTCCGGTAGATAACAGGCTTAGCTGTAGCAAACAATGCCAGGCAGCAATGGCTAGAGCTAGCAAGATATTGTCTTGTATAAATAGAGGAATAGATTCAAGAGATGAAAATATTATCTCCCTCTTTACAAGGCACTGGTAAGGCCTCATTTGGAATATGTGGTGCAGTTTTGGAATCCCATATAGAAAAGGGACATCTTGGAAATGAAAGCAGTTCAGAGAAGGGCAACTAAATTAATAAGGAGAATGGAGGGGCTAAAATATGCAGGCAGATTAGACAAGTTATGGCAGTTTACATAAACTCTATGGGGCATTGTTCACTAACTGGTCATATCAGAGGACTCATGGACATCCTTTAAGATTAAAAGAAAAAAAGTTTCAAAGCAGCACAAGTAGCCCAGATCTCTCAATGGGTCCAAGGAACCAAACAAACCGCATGGGTAGACATAGATAATGTATATATTTTATTTCTTATATAGCGCTACATATTCCGCAGAGCTTTACAATTATTTACTCAATTCACATCAGGTCCTGCCCCAAAAAGCTTACAATATAATCACTTTTATGTACACATACAACCTATTAGTATGTCTTTATGATTGTGGGGGAAACCGGAGTGCCTGTGGGAAAAACACGCAAGCATGGGAAGAACATACAAACTCCTTGCAGATGTGAATTACAACTTCAACAATACTATGCCTGACAAAGGCACAACACAAGCTTTACTCCAACAACCACATCCCCATTATCCAAACATTTCTACATCTATGGAACAAAATTAATAAACAATATTCTATTTTCCCTCAATACTCTAAACTAACACCCTTACTACAGGTCCCACTCTCCCCTGTGGGCCTACTTACAACAGAGAACTCACACTGGGAAAAAGTAGGCATACACACCATAAATGATATAATGAATGAAAATGGAACCCTAATAACATGGGAAGAGGCAGCCTCAAAATACCATCTTCCAATGAATCTGTGGTATATTTATACTAGAATAAGACACTTTGCCCAATCTACATTAGAAAAATCTCAGAAAAAACAAGCGACTCCAATAGAAAGATTAATAACTAATACCACTTACATACAAAAAAGAATCTCGATCATATACTCCTTTCTCTGGTATGATACCTATCAAATCTAAAAATGTCACAAAATGTGAATCCAGGTTAAACTGTATACTTACAGAACAACAATGGACCCAGATCTACAGTAATTCACACAAAAGTTCTTTGAATATCGTCACAAAAGAAAGAATATTTAACATACTTTATGACTGGTAAATAACACTTGAATACTTACATAAAATCAACCCCTCCTTCCCTAATTTATGTTTCCGCAACTGCATGAACCCATCATCATAGCAACATTGCTGGTGCCATTGTCAAGAAGTACAAAAATTCTGAAAAATAACAGAGACACTAATCCAGGAAATTCTGGGCTCCTCCTTCACTCTATTTCCTTTTGACAGCATTATTCAATCTACGCACACAAGGGTTTAATGCAGCAGCACAAAGATTAATCACACATATATGTACTATATACATATATAAAATCTAATGAATACCTAGGACATACCCTTAAAAACTCTTTGAGGCAGTGGTCCGAGACTTGGGATATATGGGAAATAAAAATGCTAAAACCTTCAGCTAAATGAAAAATTATACACAGGAGGTGCTATGTCCGGGGCCAGGAGGATCCAAACCCAGGTAAGACTCTCTCTATTTTCCCACTTCTCTCTTCTCCTTTTACCTTTCCCCTATTATAACCTATAGATCCCCTAAGAAAATATGACTCTCCGATAATTATACACAATGTTTCAGTATTTTATGTCAATATCAATACACCGATAAAGTGAACCGTTATTTATTGTTAAAAGTGGACTCACAAATTCTGATTTGTTTATATAATATATTGTTTAATAAAAAAATTTAATGAACAAAAAAGAAAAGTTTCATCTTCAGGTTAGGAAAGGTTTCTTTACAGTGAGAACGGTGAAACTGTCTGCCAGCAGATATGGTAATGGCAAGTTCATTGAATAGCTTTAAAAGTGGTCTAGGTAAGTTTCTAAAACTAAAATTACTGATATTAATTGAGTTTTTAGGAGCTACCAATGAGGTGGGGGGTATAGGATATAACATACTGGAAATGTGTATATGTATGTGTGTACTATCTCGCTATTACCATTTAAATGACTATCAATAAATGTATATAAAGTATAGCACTTACTTATATTAGGTACAAGACAAAATATACAAAACACAAAAACTTACTTACAGAGCTGAGATACCTATTTCAACATGCTATGGTCAAAATGGGAGGTTAAACCACACCCCTGTGTCTGCTCCATGTGACTACAGAAAGGAAGTGGTAATGTCAGTATAACATCCAATGATGTGTTGTTTGTAAAACATGTGGCAGTCATAGCCACTCCCAAAAAAGTTTCTGTCTGCTGCACAGGACATGATGTGTATTGTAATAGACACATACACTAAGGCTCCTTATATACCACCTCCAGCCTGCAGGTGGTATCAGTGAGTAATAAAATACAAGGCATCCCTGCTCTCTATGGCTAGGAGGAGAGAAAGTGAAAGTAGATAGAAGTTTGTTTGGTGTAATCCCTTGCACAGTGTGATTATACTGCAACATAAGGTCCTGTTACCACCTGTTGGGAGGACAGATTATTGGACAGACAATTTACCTTATTGGATACAAACTCTGAGGCAACAGATAAGTGTATACCAACTTACAAGGACACATAATATACAGGCCTGGTCATTATTTAAAGTGGTGCACCATAGGCAAAGGACTTCTCCATTACTGCATGTTTTGTGGGGAAACTGTTTATGTTTTGTTATTAAATCATTGCAATACTTAATGTTAAATGTAATTAAAACTGGTTTATCTTGTTTAAAGAATGCATCTGCTTTGTGCCAGACCACCAGAGTAACCCACTGTGTGCCATGCTACCCATAATCATTCCATAAAGCAGTGATCTGGTACAAATTGGTGGCAGCAGTGCTGGTAATACCATTTATTCTCCTGATTTTCTCTGTATTATTATTATTATTATTATTGTGGATTTATATGGCGCCAACATATTCCGTAGCGCTTTACAATTACATATATACATTTACATCAGGCCCTGCCCAGAAGAGTTTACAATCTAAGCACATTTATTTGACACATACAACATTGGCAGCCTTGGTGCTCACTTGCAAGTCCTTACCCTTTTGCTTAGTGGTAAAGCCAGACAGGTATTGTGTTTACTGAAATAAAAAGAAGTTATAAGTTATTAAAAAGTTGTAAATCGGAAACTTACTAATAAATATGAACGTAGCAAGTTAATCTGGATCCTGTATAGGGTGCCAGGTTGCCCAATGGTGCTGTTTAGGTTGAACTGGATATTGTTGCTGGATTGCCTGGGTCTGTTCTCAGACCTGCAGTTTTATTACACTTAGGGGCATATTTATAAAGGATTGTCTTTTTTGCCAAATAATTAGCACAGCACATCGCAGCGAAAATAGCGCCATTTGGGACTCCGTTTCGCCTTATTTATAAAAAAGCGAAAAAAACACACTTCGCGGCTGAAAAAGGCGAACGGGCGCGATAAAGAGCGAAAAGTATCGCAGCGAAAACTTAACGCATCTAAGAAGACTGCATTGTGAAAACCATTCGAAACCAGAAAAGCCCACTAGAAAATGATGAATGAAGTTCAAAATGGCCACCTCACATTTACAAAGAAGTCAGCCATGTCTTATTTAGTCAATCTTCTTAGAATTTCTCAATTGGAATACAATTTTCTTTTGCACTGCACATTCGCCTTTCTAATGCGCGTTCGCTTTTCCAAGGCATATTCCATTATAATGTGCGTTCGCCTTTCTAATGCGCGTTCGCCTTTCTAATGTGTGTTCGCCTTTCTAATGCGCGTTCGCTTTTCCAAGGCATATTCCATTATAATGTGCGTTCGCCTTTCTAATGCGCGTTCGCTTTTCCAAGGCATATTACATTCTAATGCACGATCGCCCTTCTAATGCGCGTTCGCTTTTTCAAGGCATATTACCCATTAGAATGCCTTTTCGCTCAAACAATGACTTTTCACCACCTTCAGGGTCGCGCTAATCTTTCACTCTTTTTAACGCAAAAACCACCTTTCGCTCTTTTATAAATCGCGTTATGCCTTTTCGCTCCTTTTTCGCTAAAATTACCATCGCAAAGTAAGGCAAAAAGGGTTTAGCGATAGCTCGCGGAAACGGTTTCGCCATTCGTTAACGCTACCTTTATAAATAGAGTTAACTGTCTTTTTGGCGAAAACCCATGCGAAAAGCGAATGCGAAAACATTTCGCTACTTTTCGCTCTTTTATAAATATGCCCCTTAGACTCCATGGATTCTAGCTGGCAGGTAGAGGCAATAGGAAAGGGAGGCCAAGTTTGGTAAGGTCCATGACTCCTACTGCCTGAAGTGACCTAAATAATCCTTCCCTAGACCAATAGTGTAATTGCTATGGATGTAAAAGCAGGGCAGATGGATAACGACCATATTTGAGTCTTTGGGTAGGAATCGCTAAAGCACGAAAAAATGGCTTTATTATAGGATGTATGAAAACAAAATTTTCCAGCAATCTGTGCAGCCAGAGAATGCTGGGATTTGTAGCTTTTAACCCTTTTTTTCACTGCCAGGAGAATTTCAATTTTTTTTTGCGTTAACTGCCAGAAGAATTTTCAGGATTTTGCCCTTAATCGCTTTAGACTAATTTTACAGTAGGAAACCTTGCAGTAAATCAGGAATATTATACATTGTTTTTTTCAGCACAAAGTGTACTTTAACATGGTAACAAAATTTTGTAACTTTTCTGGAAATTTTACTGGAATTATGGGTAAAATATGTAAAAAAAAAAAAATATGCAAATTTTCATGGATTTTTCCCATTTTTACTTAGTTATATTAAGGTTACACACAAAAATCTTACTGTTTCTAAAAGCTCTGATACTCCCGAGTACGATACCAGATAATGTAGGTACCCCACTTTTTCTGTACAAGAGACCCCCCCAAACTAAAACTGCACCTTCAAGAATATTACACCATATTAAAATGTATAACCACTACTGACAGTTAACATAGAATATCTACCAAATTAACTAAAATATCCCCACAAGTGAGATATTTTTAGAAACTACACACCCGCAGGATTTTACGAGTGAGGTAAGTTTTGATCAAAATGCAGATACCCGGACGGAGCTCTTCGTCAAATTGTAAGTTATTTTCTCACATTTTCCTTTTTTTCCTCAACTGTAAAATCAGAGACAAAATCAAATGCGGGATTTCAGCTAAAAACTGTGGAGGAAAGTTCATACGCATCTCAAATATGAAAGCCTAACCCCTCCCGAATAAAACGGTATGCCACATTCATGGGTGTACTCAGAGACATGGCTACCAACTAACCCAGAGCGTGACCAGTGCCAAATGTCAGTAGCAGCAAAAAAAATTAGCCAGTTTTGTATTTGAACAGTCTGCAGTTTTCCACAAAACACCCCCCCCAATCAAAATACCCCCCAGAAACTATATATTCTGAAATCTGCACACCTTTAGCTATGTAACGCTGTAGTTTGTTCATTCATACCATGAATGGTGTGGGCGCAGTTCTTCGTAGAAGTTTGCACTTTTACCAGATTTTCAAAAAAAATTAACATCAAACAACATTCAAAAAGGTAGAAATCATGCCAAAACCCCATGGAATGTAAAAAAAAGTTACCAAATATCAATCTCCCAAATATCCTGAATCAAACGGTATGCCATATGTGTGGTTACACACGCAGATGTGGAAGCGAAAAGCCACAAAGTGAGACAATGCACGATGGCTCAGAAACGGCGAAAATATTTAGCCAACTCCGAATTCGGACAGTCTGCAGTTTTTCCACAAAACACCCCCGTAACTTAGAAATAACCCCCACAAACTATATATTCCTGAAATCTACACACCTTCAGCTATGTAACGCTGTAGTTTCTCCATTCATACCATCAATGGTGTGGGCGCAGTTCTTCGTAGAAGTTCGCATTTGTCTGAAAAAATGAACAAAAAACAACTTCAAAAGGTAGAAATCATGCCAAAACCTCATGGAATCTAAAAAATTACTAAATATACAATCTCCCAAATGTCCTGAATCAAACGTATGCCATATGTGTGGTTACACATGTGAAAAGCCACAAAGTGAGACAATGCACGATGGCTCAGAAACAGCGAAAATATTTAGCCAACTCCGAATTTGGACAGTCTGCAGTTTTTTCCACAAAACACCCCCGTAACTTAGAAATAACCCCCACAAACTATATATTCCTGAAATTTACACACCTTCAGCTATGTAGCACTGTAGTTCGTTCATCAATGGTGTGTGCGCAGTTCTTCGTAGAAGTTCGCATTTGTCTTAAAAAATGAACAAAAAACAACTTCAAAAGGTAAAAATCATGCCAAAACCTCATGGAATGTAAAAAAAAAGTTACTAAATACCAATCTCCCAAATGTCCTGAATCAAACGGTATGCCATATGTGTGGTTACACATGCGGACGTGGAAGCGAAAAGCCACGATGTGAGACAATGCATGATGGTTGAGAAACAGCGAAAATATTTAGCCAACTCCGAATTTGGACAGTCTGCAGTTTTTTCCACAAAACACCCTGATAACTCAGAAATACCCCACACAAACTATATATTCCTGAAATCTAAACACCTTCAGCTATGTAGCACTGTAGTTCGTTCATTCATACCATCAATGGTGTGGGCGTTTTGCATTTCTACACAATTTTCTGGAAAAATAGAGAAAAATACATTAGTTACAAAAGTTACAAAATCACACCAAAACCCCATGTAATGTAAAAAAAACTTACCAAATATCAATCTCCTAAATGTCCTGAATCAAACGGTATGCCATATGTGTGGTTACACACACGGACATGGAAGCGACTAGTCAAAATGTAAAACAATGCGTAGTGAGCCAATAACAGCATTTTCCCAGATTTTTCAAACTGAACACCCCTCTAACTTGGAAATACCCCTGCAAAACTATATATTCTCAGAATCTACATACCTCACTACGTAACGCTGTAGTTTGTTCATTCATACCATCAATGGTGTGGGGGCAGTTCTTCGTAGAAATTCGCATTTGTCTGAAAAAATTAACAAAAAACAACTTCAAAAGGTAGAAATCATGCCAAAACCTCATGGAATGTAAAAAAAAGTTACTAAATATCAATCTACCAAATGTCCTGAATCAAACGGTATGCCATGCTGTTTCTGAGCATTGTGCATTGTTCACTTGGTGTCTTTTGGCTTCCACGTCCGCGTGTGTAACCGCACATATGGCATACCGTTTGATTCAGGACATTTGGTAGATTGATATTAGTAATTTTTTACATTCCATGAGGTTTTGGCATGATTTCTACCTTTTGAAGTTGTTTTTTGTTAATTTTTTCAGACAAATGCGAATTTCTACGAAGAACTGCCCCACACATTGATGGTATGAATGAACAAACTACAGCGTTACGTAGCTGAAGGTATGTAGATTCGAGAATATATAGTTTTGCGGGGTATTTCCAAGTTAGAGGGGTGTTTTCAGTTGAAAAATCTGGGAAAATGTGTTATTGGCTCACTACGCATTGTTTTACATTTTGACTAGCGCTTCCATGTCCGTGTGTGTAACCACACATATGGCATACCGTTTGATTCAGGACATTAGGAGATTGATATGGTAAGTTTTTTTTACATTACATGGGGTTGGTTGTTGGTGTGATTTTGTAACTTTTGTAACTAATGTATTTTCTTATTTTTCCAGAAAATTGTGTAGAAATGCAAAACGCCCACACCATTGATGGTATGAATGAACGAACTACAGTGCTACATAGCTGAAGGTGTTTAGATTTCAGGAATATTAGTTTGTGTGGGGTATTTCTGAGTTATCAGGGTGTTTTGTGGAAAAAAACTGCAGACTGTCCAAATTGGAGTTGGCTAAATATTTTCGCTGTTTCTCAACCATCATGCATTGTCTCACATCGTGGCTTTTCGCTTTCACGTCCGCATGTGTAACCACACTATGGCATACCGTTTGATTCAGGACATTTGGGAGATTGGTATTTAGTAACTTTTTTTTACATTCCATGAGGTTTTGGCATGATTTTTACCTTTTGAAGTTGTTTTTTGTTCATTTTTAAGACAAATGCGAACTCTACGAAGAACGCGCACAACCATTGATGAACGAAATACAGTGTAATAGCTGAAGGTGTGTAAATTTCAGGAATATATAGTTTGTGGGGGTATTTCTAAGTTACGGGGGTGTTTTGTGGAAAAAACTGCAGACTGTCCAAATTCGGAGTTGGCTAAATATTTTCGCTGTTTGAGCCATCGTGCATTGTCTCACTTTGTGGCTTTTGCTTCACGTCCACATGTGTAACCACACATATGGCATACTGTTTGATTCAGGACATTTGGGAGATGATATTTTAGTAACTTTTTTTAGATTCCATGAGGTTTTGGCATGATTTCTACCTTTTGAAGTTGTTTTTGTTCATTTTTTCAGACAAATGCGAACTTCTACGAGAACTGGCCCACACCATTGATGGTATGAATGGAGAAAACTACAGCGTTACATAGCTGAAGGTGTGTAGATTTCAGGAATATATAGTTGTGGGGGTTATTTCTAAGTTACGGGGGTGTTTTGTGGAAAAAACTGCAGACTGTCCGAATTCGGAGTTGGCTAAATATTTTCGCCGTTTCTGAGCCATCGTGCATTGTTCACTTTGTGGCTTTTCGCTTCCACATCTGCGTGTGTGTAACCCACACATTGGCATACCGTTTGATTCAGGATATTTGGGAGATTGATATTTGGTAACTTTTTTTTACATTCCATGGGGTTTTGGCATGATTTCTACCTTTTTGAATGTTGTTTGATGTTAATTTTTTTGAAAATCTGGTAGTAAAAGGCAAACTTCTACGAAGAACTGCGCCCACACCATTCATGGTATGAATGAACAAACTACAGCGTTACATAGTAAAGGTGTGCAGATTTCGGAATATTAGTTTCTGGGGGGTATTTTTGATTTGGGGGGGTGTTTTGTGGAAAACTGCAGACGTTTCAAATACAAACTGTGCTAATTTTTTTTGCTGTACTGACATTTGGCACTGGTCACGCTCTGGGTAGTTGGTAGCCATGTTCTGAGTACACCCATGAATGTGGCATGTACTTTATTCGGGAGGGGTTAGGCTTTCATATTTGAGATGCGTATGAACTTTCCTCCACAGTTTTTAGCTGAAATTCGCATTTGATTTTGTCTCTGATTTACGTTGAGGAAAAAAAAGGAAAATGTGAGAAAATAACTTACAATTTGACGAAGAGCTCCGTCCGGGTATCTGCATTTGATCAAAACTACCTCACTCGTAAAATCCTGCGGTGTGTAGTTTCTAAAAATATCTCAATTGTGGGGATATTTTAGTTAATTTGGTAGATATTCTATGTTAACTGTCAGTAGTGGTTATACATTTTAATATGGTTTGATATTCTTGAAGGTGCAGTTTTAGTTTGGGGGGGTCTCTTGTACAGAAAAAGTGGGGTACCTACATTATCTGGTATCGTACTCGGAGAGTATCAGAGCTTTTAGAAACAGTAAGAATTTTTGTGTGTAACCTTAATATAACTAAGTAAAAATGGGGAAAATCCATGAAAATTTGCATATTTTTTTTTTTTACATATTTTACCCATAATTCCAGTAAAATTTCCAGAAAAGTTACAAAATTTTGTTACCATGTTAAAGTACACTTTGTGCTGAAAAAAACAATGTATAATATTCCTGATTTACTGCAAGGTTTCCTACTGTAAAAATTAGTCTAAAGCGATATTAAGGGCAAAATCCTGAAAATTCTTCTGGCAGTTAACGCAAAAAAAAATTGAAATTCCCTGGCAGTGAAAAAAAAGGGTTAAAAGCTACAAATCCCAGCATTTCTGGCTGCACAGATTGCTGGAAAATTTTGTTTTCATACATCTATTATAAAGCCATTTTTTCGTGCTTTAGACGTTCCTACCCAAAGACTCAAATATGGTCGTTATCCATCTGCCCTGCTTTACATCCATAGCAATTACACTATTGGTCTAGGGAAGGATATTTAGGTCACTTCAGGATAGTAGGAGTCATGGACCTTACCAAACTTGGCCTCCCTTTCCTATGCCTCTACCTGCCAGCTAGAATCCATGGAGTCTAAGGGGCATATTTATAAAAGAGCGAAAAGTAGCGAAATGTTTTCGCATTCGCTTTTCGCATGTGGTTTTCGCCAAAAAGACAGTTTACTCTTTTATAAAGGTAGCGTTAACGAATGGCGAAACCGTTTCCGCGAGCTATCGGCTAAACCCTTTTTGCCTTACTTTGCGAGGTGGAATTTTAGCGAAAAAGGAGCGAAAAGCATAACGCGATTTATAAAAGAGCGAAAGGTGGTTTTTGCGTTAAAAAGAGTGAAAGATTAGCGCGAACCTGAAGGTGGTGAAAAGTCATTGTTGAGCGAAAAGGCATTTTAATGGGTAATATGCCTTGAAAAAGCGAACGCGCATTAGAAGGGGATCGTGCCTTAGAATGTAATATGCCTTGGAAAAGCGAACGCGCATTGAAAGCGAACGCACATATAATGGAATATGCCTTGGAAAAGCGAACGCGCATTAGAAAGGCGAACACACATTAGAAAGGGAACGCGCATTAGAAAGGCGAACGCAAATTATAATGGAATTGCCTTGGAAAAGCGAACGCGATTAGAAAGGCGAATGTGCAGTGCAAAAAAAAATTGTATTCCAATTGGAAATTCTAAGAAGATTGACTAAATAAGACATGGCTGATTCTTTGTAAATGTGAGGTGGCCATTTTGAACTTCATCATCATTTTCTAGTGGGCTTTTCTGGTTTCGAATGGTTTTCACAATGCAGTCTTCTAGATGCGTTAAGTTTTCGCTGCGATACTTTTCGCTCTTTATCGCGCCCGTTGCTTTTTCAGCCGCGAAGTTGTGTTTTTTCGCTTTTTTATAATAAGGCGAAAAGGAGTCCCAAATGGCGCTATTTTCGCTGCGATGTGCTGTGCTAATTATTTGGCCAAAAAGACAATCCTTTATAAATATGCCCCTAAGTGTAATAAAACTGCAGGTTGAGAACAGACCCAGGCAATCCAGCAACAATATCCAGTTCAACCTAAACAGCACCATTGGGAAACCTGGCACCCTATACAGGATCCAGATTAACTTGCTACGTTCATATTTATTAGTAGTTTCCGATTACAACTTTTAATAACTTATAACTTCTTTTTATTCACGTAAACACAATACGTCTGGCTTTACCACTAAGCAAAAGGGTAAGGACTTGCAAGTGAGCACCAAGGCTGCCAATGTTGTATGTGTCAAATAAATGTGCTTAGATTGTAAACTCTTCTGGGCAGGGGCCTGATGTAAATGTATATATGTATATTGTAAAGCGCTAGGAATATGTTGGCGCCATATAAATCCCAATAATAATAATAATAATAATACAGAGAAAACAGGGAATAAATGGTATTACCAGCACTGCTGCCACCCCATTTGTACCAGGCACTGCTTTATGGAATGATTATGGGTAGCATGGCACACAGTGGGTTACTCTGGTGGTCTGGCACAAAGCAGATGGCATTCTTTAAACAAGATAAACCAGTTTAATTACATTTAACATTAAGTATGCAATGATTTAATAAACAAAACATAAACAGTTTCCCCACAAAACAGCAGTAATGGAGAAGGCCTTTGCCTATGGTGCACCACTTTAAATAATGACCAGGCCTGTATATTAGTTCCTTGTAAGTTGGTATACCATTATCTGTTGCTCAGAGTTTGTATCCAATAAGGTAAATGTCTGTCCAATAATCTGTCCTCCAACAGGTGGTAACAGGACCTTATGTTGCAGTATAATCACACTGTGCAAGGGATTACACCAAACAAACTTCTATCTACTTTCACTTTCTCTCCTCCTAGCCATAGAGAGCAGGGATGCCTTGTATTTTATTACTACTGATACCACTGCAGGCTGGAGGTGGTATATAAGGAGCCTTAGGGTATGTGTCTATTACAATACAATCATGTCCTGTGCAGCAGACAAGAAACTTTTTTGGGAGTGGCTATGACTGCCAATGTTTACAAACAAACAATCATTGGATGTTATACTGACATTACCACTTCCTTTTGTAGTCACATGGAGCAGACACAGGGGTGTGGTTTAACCTCCCATTTTGACCATAGCAGTTGAAATAGGTATTCAGCTCTGTAAGTAAGTTTTTGTGTTTGTATATTTTGTCTTGTACCTAATATAAGTAAGTGCTTACTTTATATACATTTATTGATAGTCATTTAAATGGTAATAGCGAGATAGTCACACATACATATACACATTTCCAGTATGTTATATCCTATACCCCCCACCTCATTGGTAGCTCCTAAAAACTCAATTAATATCAGTAATTTAGTTTTAGAAACTTACCTACCACTTTTAAAGCTATTCAATGAACTTGCCATTACCATATCTGCTGGCAGACAGTTTCACCGTTCTCACTGTAAAGAAACCTTTCCTAACCTGAAGATGAAACTTTTCTTTTTTGTTCATTAAATTTTTTTATTAAACAATATATTATATAAACAAATCAGAATTTGTGAGTCCACTTTTAACAATAAATAACGGTTCACTTTATGGTGTATTGATATTGACATAAAATACTGAAACATTGTGTATAATTATCGGAGAGTCATATTTTCTAGGGGATCTATGGTTTAATAGGGGAAAGGTAAAAGGAGAAGAGAGAAGTGGGAAAATGAGAGAGTCTTACCTGGGTTTGGATCCTCCTGGCCCCGGACATAGCACCTCCTGTGTATAATTTTTCATTTAGCTGAAGGTTTTAGCATTTTATTTCCCATATATCCCAAGTCTCGGACCACTGCCTCAAAGAGTTTTAAGGGTATGACAGCAAAAATATTCAGTCAAATCTGAATTTGAACAGTCTGCAATTTTTCCCCACAAAACAACCCCCACAAACCATATATTTCTCGAATCCACACACCTATATCTACGAAATTCTGTAGTTTGTTCATTCGTACCATCAATGGTGTGGGCGCAGTTCTTCGTAGAAGTTCGCAGTTTAAGCAGATTTTCTAAAAAATTTGAAAAAAAACACTCTCAAAGGTAGAAATCATACCAAAATCCCAAGTAATGTAAAAAAAAGTTACCAAATATCAATTTCCTAAATGTCCTGAATCAAACGGTATGCCCTATGTATGGTTACACACGCAAATGTGGAATCAACTAGCCACAAAGTGAGCCAATGAACAATGGCCCAATTACAGCAACTTTTCAGATTTGTCAGACTAAACACCCCTCTATATTAGAAATACCCCCCAAAACTATATATTCTTGGAATTTGCTTATGAAGGTTCTCATTCATCCAGGTCATGGTATATCTGTTGTATTCAATTAGATCAACTGCACTTGAAGTTTAGTTCTTGAAGACGTTTCGCTAGTCATCCGACTGGCTTTCTCAATTCAGAATAACTTGTACAAGAATCTGTGGCAATTATTTACCCTGGAAAATCCCAATTAGCATATCACAGCCAGGTGTTAAGGGCGTGATTAGATAGTGGCTAGGAGGTGTTATAGGAACGCCCTGTAAACCTCTACTTCCAGTTTACTATTCTCCCTGACTTCTACCAAGCAGTCCAAGAAAGCCAGTTTGTTGTTTTGTACCTCTTCCCTTGTAAATTTGATGTTTTGGTCTACCGCAATAATGTGTTCTGTGAAAGCTTGTACTTTCTTCTGGTGGATTTTAACCCAGGTGTCATCCACATATCTGAACCAGTGGCTGGGTGTTATGCCCTTAAAGGTATTAAGCGCCAGTTTTTCTACTGTTTATCCCTGTCTGCTTTAAACCGAGCAACACGCTGAGGCAGCAATTGGTACATCCGAAAGACCCAATACCGAAACACAAGAAAAGCGACATCATATACGCAGTGCAGTGCAGTGAAGAATGCTCTGATTTGTATGTGGGGGAGACCAAACAACAACTGCATCAACGTATGGCCCAGCACAGAAGAGCCAATTCCTCGGGTCAGGACTCAGCCGTGTACCTGCATCTTAAGGATAAAGGACATACCTTTGAAGATTGTAATGTTAACATATTGGCAAAGGAACGTGACTGGTTCAAGAGAGGTGTTAAGGAGGCCATTTATGTGAAAATAAAGAAACCAAGCCTAAATAGAGGTGGGGGGTTCGACACCATCTGTCTGCCATGTACAATGCTGTTTTGACACCTTAATCTGGGCGTTCCTATAACACCTCTTAGCCACTATCTAATCACGCCCTTAACACCTGGCTGTGATATGCCAATTGGGATTTTCCAGGGTACATAATTGCCACAGATTCTTGTACAAGTCATTCTGAATTGAGAAAGCCAGTCGGATGACTAGCGAAACATCTTCAAGAACTAAACTTCAAGTCCAGTTGATCTAATTGAATACAACAGATATTCTTGTAATTTACACACCTTCAGCTACGTTACGGTGCCATGCTTTCATACATACATGAAGAATTCCAGACCCAGTAATCCAAAGAACTCCGTGTTTTTAGGAGGTTTTGTGAAAAATAAAGTAAGATGATTCAAGGGTTGAAATCCTACCTAAACCCACTTGACAAGCAAAAAAACCCACTTAATGTCAATCTCCCACATGTTCTGAATCAAACGGTATGCTATATGCGTGGATGCACACAGGGACGTGGCCACCAACTAGCTCAAATTGGACGCATGCACAAGTGTAATTTCAAGAAAAAAATCAGAGTGCTCTGTAATTTCAAACAGCCCCAAAACTTGGAAATGCCCACCACAAATAAAACCCCCCACTAAATATCAATCTCCCACATGTTCTGAATCAAACGGCATGCCCTATGTGTGGATGTACACAGAGACGTGGCCACCAACTAGCTCAAATTGGACGCATGCACAAATGCAATTACAAGAAAAAATCAAAGTGCTCTGTAATTTGAACAGCCTACCCTTTTTCTAAGGAAACAGTCCCGAAACATGGAAATTCCCCCCACAAACTATATATTCTTGGAATCTACACACCTTCAGCTACGTTACGGTGCCATGCTTTCATACATACATGAAGAATTCCAGACCCAGTGATCCAAAGAACTCTGTGTTTTTAGGAGGTTTTGAGAAAAATAAAATAAGATGATTCAAGGATTGAAATCCTACCTAAACCAACTTGACAAGCAAAACAACCCACTAAATGTCAATCTCCCACGTATCCTGCATCAAACGGTATGCCATATGTGTGGGTGCACAGAGAGACGTGGCCACCAACTAGCTCAAATGGGACGCATGCACAAGTGTAATTACAAGAAAAAAAATCAAAGTTCTCTGTAATTTCAAACAGCCCCAAAACTTGGAATGTCCCCACAAATAACCCCCCCACTAAACATCACTCTCCCACATGTTCTGAATCAAATGGTATGCCATATGCGGGGATGTACACAGAGACGTGGCCACCAACTAGCTCAAATGGGACGCATGCACAAGTGTAATTACAAGAAAAAAATCAAAGT
Organism: Hymenochirus boettgeri; assembly: GCA_019447015.1. Classification (NCBI taxonomy): domain Eukaryota; kingdom Metazoa; phylum Chordata; class Amphibia; order Anura; family Pipidae; genus Hymenochirus; species Hymenochirus boettgeri. The sequence goes on along the minus strand of CM033470.1, from coordinate 255,910,270 downwards.
GCTCTGTAATTTCAAACAGCCCCAAAACTTGGAATGCCCCCCCCCACAAATAAACCCCCCCACTAAATATCAATCTCCCACATGTCTGAATAAACGTTATGCCATATGCGTGGATGCACACAGAGTACGTGGCCACCAACTAGCTCAAATTGGACGCATGCACAAATGCAATTACAAGAAAAAATCAAAGTGCTCTGTAATTTGAACAGCCTACACTTTTTCTAAGGAAACAGTCCCGAAACATGGAAATTCCCCCCACAAACTATATATTTTTGGAATCTACACACCTTCAGCTACGTTACAGTGCCATGCTTTCATGCATACATGAAGAATTCCAGACCCAGTGATCCAAAGAACTCCGTGTTTTTAGGAGGTTTTGTGAAAAATAAAATAAGATGATTCAAGGGTTGAAATCCTACCTAAACCCTTTTGACAAGCAAAAAAACCCACTAAATGTCAATCTCCCACATATCCTTCATCAAACGGTATGCCATATGTGTGGGTGCACACAGAGACGTGGCCACCAACTAGCTCAAATTGGACACATGCACAAGTGTAATTACAAGAAAAAAATCAAAGTGTTCTGTAATTTGAACAGCCTAATCAATTTGGAAATACCCCCCACAAACTATATATTTTTGGAAGCTACACACCTTCAGCTACGTGATGGTATCATGCTTTCGTATATACGTGAAGAATTCCAGACGCTGCTATTCATAGAACTTCGTGCTTTTAGGAGATTTTGTGAAAAAATAAGAGGACTCAATGGTTGAAATCCTACCTAAACCCACTTGGCAAGTAAAAAAACCCACTAAATGGCAATCTCCCACATGTCCTGAATCAAACAGTATGCCATAAGGGTGGGTGTAAACAGAGACGGGGCCACCAACTAGCTCAAATGGGATCCATGCACAATTGCAATTACAAGAAAAAATAAAAAAACGCCACAACCCACCCCCCAACCCTATCCCCACTCCCCCTTTTAGTGGTATTTTAGTGAAAACCAGTTAGTACGGAGAGTCACACAAGTTTTTGCACACTTTTACTGATCCTAAAAATTCAATCCGGTCTTTTTTTGGTACCTCTGCAAAATTTCCTACTAAAATAGGTTTAGTTTCCCTTGAAATCCAACAAATAAATGATCCACGTTTACTTTACCGATATCACCGGGGACATTGGGAAGCTTGGAGAAGACAAAGTTTTTTGCTAATTTATAGTTTTAGGGTAATAAAAAAAAAAGGTGTGAGTATTTTTTTTGTGTGCATTTCCCTTTTTTTGGGGATCATTCCCAAAGACGATCATCAAATCATCTTAGGGAATTCGAAATCCGATCGGAAAAATCAGTTCCCGGAAATTATTTTCCAGGAAGTGATTTTTCATTCATTGGCAAAGATCAATAAGTTGGTGATCAGAAGTGATCACCAAATTTTGATCTCTGTCCCCATTTTTTTCTAAGTCTTCGCTAAGTAGCAAAGACTTAGAAAAAAATCCTATTTGTGAATGGAACTTTGAGTTCCATTCACAAATGTATAGTAAAAGCTGTCAGCATGACAGCTTGTACTATACAGGTACTGTAGCATGATCTGAATGGAGATCACACTGCAGTACCTCAACTAGACTACCAGGGGCAGTCTCTTACCACTTCAAGGGAAGACCCCGGTGAAGGAGGAAGCTCAGTGACATCACTGGGGTCTCCCTTTCCAGCTGCAAGGAACTTCCTCCATGTGGGACCGGCTTCAGCTGCGGGGGCCATGTTAAGGTAGGGATATCTTCCGATCCCCCCCTCGGATTTGGACACAACCGAGGGGGGATCGAGGGGGCTAGGGGGGCAGTTGAATGCTGCCCCCTGATCGCCCCTAGCGGGGGGCAAATTTTTTTTGGGAGGGGGGAAGCCACAGATCGTGTATTCACGATCTGTGTCAGTTTGGTCATTCACTGCACAGATCGTGAATATACGATATGTGGCAGTGAAAGGGTTAAACGTGTGAGAAGTTCAACACCCGTTCTCTGTATCATAAGCCTGTATTGCATCTGTATACATTCATTAGCCAATGGACATAAAGGAGAAAGTTACTGATAACACAGAATGCTGTAGTTGTAGTTTTCCAACATGTGAAAGGTCAGTGAGAAATAATTCTTTATATGTTAGATTATTAGGGCAATGCTATTATAATAACATGAGGCTGTGAGGTACCTTCTGTTATAAGAAGGCTCTTTTTCATTCTATACTTTGTGGGGACCGTTTAGCACCTTTAACCCCACCTCACCTCAGTATCCTGTGCTCCCAAGTCATAACTTAAGCAGCTTTAAATGTGGAACTTTTTACGTGGCATACTAATAAGTATGAACATAGCATGTTTATTTGGATCCTGTATAGGGTCTCAGGTCACCCAATGGAGCTATTTAGTTTGAACCACACAGTGTGGCAGGATTGCCTAGGTATATACTATTTGGTTCCCCTGGATGCTGGTGTCTGGGTAAAATTTTAAAATATACCTGTGTATATACCCACTGTATCCACACATAGCAAAACATACACACAATTTCCACTGTGCACACTGTGCACACAACGTGCACACTTTTGCTAGTATATATATATATCTATATACTATCTATCTATCTATCTATTCATCTATATATATATGTGCAAGGCTGAACTGACATTTGACTGTAAATGTTCTCCAGAATGTGAGTTATGGTCAGCTTCATTGAGAAAGTAAATGATCATAAACTGATGTGGAAGAATGATTATTTACGGTAGTTGGGTAAAGCTAAATCTATAGGGTGCATCGCACAAAGTATTAGAGTAAAACAGTTTAATTACCAGATATTATTATTAGTGGTTGTATATTTATGTGGTTACTTATTTGTTTATCTCATATTTCTAATATAGTCAGCAAATAATATGTAAATCAACATAATTAATTATTCCTCTTATATATATATATATATATACTTATAGCTTTTAGGGTTATGTCCCACTACTGCACGTCGGAGTGCAATATTTCACATGCAATGCTACTGGGTAGTATCCACTATGTGTGCTTCGGACTGGTCCATTATTGGTTTGCATGCGTGCATGACTTTTCGTGCGGATCACATGCGTGCCAATAACATTGAAATGGCCCGGAACGCATTGTACAGAGTATCACACACAGCAGCACATTGCAAAAATCCTGCATGCACTGCTGTGTCGGATAGTCAAAGCAATAATTGAGGTTTGTACCGTATTAGCCATATGTAAGAGAAGAACAGTAGAGCTGTGATACTTTTTATTGGCTAACTAGATAAAAAAAAAATTAAGCAAGCTTACGGGAGTCCTAAGCCCCCTTCATCAGGCTGGATGTTGCCAGGTAGATCAGATCATAGAACATGAGGCATACCTTAAAGGGGAATTATACACCCTCCTTACCTTATACTTTCTATTTATAGTACCCAGAGTTACGGTCTAAACCAGAAGGTCCTTACCTATGGATTTACCCTAAACCAGCTTTAATACTTAATACAAATCTAGACATTTGGTTGCTGGTCCATTCCCACGCCTCTCCTCCTCTCAATCCAGTTTCTGGCCTGTGGGAAGATGTTCCATAGGTTTGTTCCTTTGCAGGTAGCTCTGTATTCGTACAACTCAGGTGTCCTCCATTCCATCCTTCCCTTTGCTGAAAAAATAAATAGAAAAAATAAAAAGTGTCCACCAAAAACACTAAAGTCAAGAAGGCAAGGAAAAGATGTTTGTAATGTTGACATTTAGAGTTTATTTAGAAGTTGTGCTGTAATGGATAAAATTAACCCTTTGTGCTAGCTTTTTACATTTGTTTAATTCCCCCCCTCCAACATTCATTAATAAGGGTAAAAGGCTGTGAATTTGACATTACAGTATCGTGTGCATACAGTGCCATATGTGCTATCATTGCTGACTGACTGCCAAAGAAAAATGGATGCAGCTGTTGGATATTTGCAGATAAAAGGAGTAACCACATGACAGCCAAGCTGGTATCTCAGCTTCCTATTGATTGATGGGTTCTTACAACTACCTTATGCCATAGTTTTGTGAATAAGACATATGGTGGCTGGGGGACAGCTGAGGAGTAGCAGGAGAGTGCATGTTTTGCTCTAATGAACTTTGTTGAGCCCAAATTTTGAGCAGTCCAATAACGATGGAGATAACTCCCCTACCACTGGTTTCATAATACTTAATCTGATCCTTTCCCGTATGTTATAGTTAGAAGGAACTTTACAGGTTTGTACAGCTGCTGATTTCTGAGATGACAGTGCTACTTTCCACTTAGGGCCATTCAGGAAATTACATTTCTTAAAGGGACACTATACTGAAAACATGAATTTGCCTCATATTAATCTATAATTGAATACATGTAAGTAGCACTTACTCTAAAGTGTGTGTGTTGCTGCATGCCTTCAATCCAGCACATGTTTTGCTCAGGAGCGGTATCCCCACTCCCTCTTTTAACCACTTCCATCTGACCTGACTTTTTCCCCACAAACCAACTGTCAAACCTACACACAGCTTACAGCATTCCAACTGTCAAAATTCTGCCACCATTCCAGCTACAGCAAAACTGGTCACAGAAAAATAGTTTTTGAGAGCAAGGAACCTGATTGACAGCTGAAATGTAAGATGTTTTATATCGGATATCTAAAGAAATAGGGGGCAGATCAACAAAAAAATTGTACAGTGGTGGTTGGGAAGAATTATAATTTCCATTTATGGTCAATTAAAAATAACCTTTTTTTCGGCATAGATGCCCTTTAATAAAAAAGGAACATAACTGCTATTAGGCAATTGCCTTGGGCACTAGATTTTTACCCCCATGAAAATCTATGAATCAGAGCATAGTGTAGGAAAGCCTACTCTATATGCAGCCATCCATTAGCTGCTCTCTCTCTCTCTCTCTCTCTCTCTCTCTCTCTCTCTCTCTCTCTATATATATATATATATATATATATATATACTAGCAAAAGTGTGCCTGTTGGTGCACAATTGAAATTATGTGTGTGTATGTTTTGCTATGTGTGGATATAGTGGATATAGAATCTTTACACAGGTATATTTTATACTGTTACTCAGACAGTCACCAGCTTCTCAAGGAACCAAATAGGATAATCCTGCAGGTCTGAGAGTAGACCCAGGCAATCCTGCCACACTGTGTGGTTAAAACTAAACATGCTAGGTTAATGCTTATTAGTATTCACCACGGGAAGTGGTGATGGTACCTCATATATTCTAACAGAAGCTACCTCACAGCATCATGTTAATATAATAGCATTGCCCTAATAATCTAATGTATAAACAAACATTTCTCATTCCTAGGGTACCTAAAGAAATGGATTTATCCTTTATATTCTCTTTTATACAGATCTAATTGAAAAAAATTGCTTCAGAGCAATTTTTAATAACGGCTGTTTATTTCAGTATTACAGTAAATCCTTGGTATACCTGCCTGGCTTAGCAAAAGGCTAAAGACTTGCAAGCGAGCACCTTTAATAACCAACCATTAATAGTGGCTGCCAATTCAGATTGTTCTAGCCAATAAGTCCACTCCCTAGTTACCCTATCTAATGGATCAGGTTTAAAAATAGGTTTGGCAATTGGGCCTGGTAGAGTCTAACTGGGGAATTTCATCTACAGGTACAAGGACAGGAGGATTTAAATCAATACTTTCAGTAGCAGCCTCCATAACTTAATACAGAGAACAAATATACTGAGAAAACGGAGAATAAATGGTAATACCAATTTGTACCAGATCACTGCTTTATGGAAGGATTATGGGTAGCATGGCACACAGAGTGTTACTCTGATGGTCTGGCACAAAGCAGACAGTGCACATAAACAGGTTCCCCACATAACATGTGCAGTAATCAGGGGTGTCCCTATCTATGATGCACCACTTTCAATATTGCCCAGGCCTGTTATTGTGTGTCCTTGTAAGTTGGTGTACACGTATCTGTTGCCTCAGAGTTTGTATCCAATAAGGTAACTTGTCTGTCCAATAATCTGTCCTCCCAACAGGTGGTAACAGGATCTTATACACAGGATCTTGTGTTCCATTCAATATCTCTCCAAACCACACACCACAATCTACTTTCATTTTCTATCCTCCTAGCCATAGAGAGCAGGGACACCACCTGCAAGCTGGAGGTGGTATATAAGGAGCCTTGGTGTACATGTCCATTACAATACACATCACATCCTGTGTAGCAGACAGAAACTTTTTTTGGATTACACTTCCTTTCACATGGAGCAGACCCAGGGGTGTGGTTTAAGCTGCCATTGGACCATTCCATGTTGAAATAGGGATCTCAGCTCTGTAAGTAAGTTCATGTATTTTGTATATTTTGTGTTGTACCTAATATAAGTCAGTGCTATACTTTATATACATTTATTGATGGTCATTTAAATGGTAATAGTGAGAGAGTACACACATACATATACACCTTTCCTATATGTAATATCCTATACCACCTACCACATTGGTAGCTCCTAAAAACTCAATGCTATCTCCTATGAAAAAAAAACAAAGATTAAATATATATATATATATATATATATATATATATACACAATACAAGTATGTATACAATACAAGTATGTATGTATTTATTGGGAGGCTTGGTCAAGCCTCCATGTGGTAATAGCACCCCCAACACGCCCCTTTAATGGGAGGTCCTCTGCCTTTAATATAAAGCACTGGATGGCCTCTTCCCTCATTTTAAAAAGCCTAAGGGCTGAGGGGGAAGGGAGAGAGCCTGTTATATGGATCCAGTGTGTAAGAATGAGAAATGCAAAAGTTTGCTAATCGTAATTGAAGTAAAAGAAATAGAAAAGGTTAGACGTTAGGACCTTCCAGACTGGGGTTACCTTGACGTGGTTGGAAGGCTTTTCATTCATGTGATCACAGTAATGTATGCTAAAACCCCTTTGTTTATAAAGTATGCTAGTGTGCAGATAATATGATATTGTATGGGGCCTAGGAATGTGCATTGATTATCTTTTCTATGTTTGTATATATATATATATATATATATATATATAATCTTCAAACAATAGCACTTACAGGACTATGTGCAAAATGTTACTTTATTTGTTTCATTGACGTGTTTCAGCTCACACTGGAGCCGTCATCAGAATGATACAAACACGCATATTCACCCAATACATTATAACCTCCCATATTCCACACCTCCACAGTGTATCCAAACAATTAAAAACATAGTATGCCTTGTATACCAATATATTGTTCTTTTTATTCCTTGCTCTTCAAAGATATCCTGCTCATCCATATTTCCAGGTTCCGAGCATTATGTGCTCATCATCATAGTACGCCCTATTGACCATACCCAATCGATGTTAGGAGCCGGGATCAACACACACCCTTGGCTATATTACATAAGCAGTGGCGTCTCCAACACAACATCAACATTATATTTGCTAGCAATAATAAAACATATTTTGAACTCCGCTAACTCATTCATTTAAATCACATCATAAAAAACATTGTAAGGCCCATTTCAGTGCTACGAAACCCTCTTTTAAAAGATCTATCAACCATTTCTTATGGTGTTATTAGTATTAATAGGATCACATGGTCTGTAACAGGGCCACATGGTCTGCAGGAGCTCCATTTGGAGCAGAGATGTAAGATAAGGGTTTTTGTGTGGTCAGTTTTTGGGGCTGGACATGCCCTTAATTGTTGAAACAAGCAAAGTTAGTCCAGATGGGCCTATTATTATGCTGAAACATGTTATCTAGGTAAGCATATTAATGTAATTGTCGCTAAGGTAAAGGTCGACCGTTTTGGCTGCTAATCGCATGTGTGCATGCATTTGGTCGAGCGTTGTTCGTTGATGCACTATTCGTAGATTTACTAATGACGTCCGACCAAACGCATACACACGTGTGATTATCGCCCAAAGTGTCCGCTTGCCATGCGTGTACACGTGCTCAGGGGCCGTTTGTTGTCCGAACTATCAGAAGTGTATGAGGCTTAAGACAGATGCCTACCAAGTTAAGATAACCTAGATAACATCCATCTATCCATCTATATATATAAAATCCCAGAGCTAATAATGTGATTCCGTATGTGTGTGTGTGAGGGAGATGGTAAGATGGTCTCTGCAGTTTCAATTGCATCACCACTAGAGGGAGAAACACAGGAAACATGCTGGAGGCAGAACACAGCAATTACACACGCTGTAGGTAAGGTTGCTTGGGACAGAGGGGAGCCCAGGATTTGGGACAGAGGGGGGGGCTTGATTTGGGAGGAGGGGGGGACCCTGGATTTAGGACAGAGGGGGGACCCTGGAATTGGGACTCTGGGTTAATGTAACAGGCTTAATGTCTAGTTAATGTCTAAGTATTTTTCCTCTTCAGTGCTGCAGTGGGTGCTCCCAACTTGCATCCAGCTTTAACCCCAGAGAACAAAATCTGCACCATCAAACCCAGGGAAACCTAACAAACTTTCTAAGTCTCCAGACACAGCACCATGACCTATACCCATATGTAATTATTGTCAGTAATACCAATACAAGGGATGTAGCAGGAAAATAAATACACTCAGGGGCACAGGAAATAGGTCAAAACTTGAGAATGCACATGACCATGTCTAGCAAGGTGAAGTGGTACACTCAGGTACTCTCTTTGGAATAGAAGGATGACCGTACTGTGTAAAAACAGAGCATGCACCTTATTTCTATTTTTTCTGTTAATCTTGAACAACTACTTTTCCCTTCATCACCACATACCACTATCACACATTCCTCCTCCCATACACCCCAAGAAATTAAGGGGAACTTGTGGATACTATCTTTCTTTGTACTCTCTGCTCATACTTAATTTCTTAATTGTAACTTGTTGACTGGGTCCCCCTTTACCCTAAGACTCCTCATGGTTTTAAACATCTGATACAATTTAGCTGTAGGTATGAATCTAGTTATGAATCAGCATTAAAAGATAGACAGGACATGGGGTGACAGCAGGAAGAAAGCAAAACCTGATATGATTTTATAGCATCTACCCGGTTACTTGACAGCTGCAGATGTTCCACTCAACAAACAAGGTCTTCACCTTTCTCTAACCTGTTTATGGATCATTAAAGGGGAAGTTCAGTAAAAATACATGTACTTTTTTTTGCAGGACCCCTAGTAGAGACCGTTATGGTCTTGCCCTTGACCCAGTGCCTGGGTTGATTCAGTTGCTCAGTAGAGATCTGAGCATCTTTGACCCATCCAACAGCCAATCAGTAGAAAAAACTGTTAGGAACATTCCAAGAATGTGGTGCATCCTGGGAAGAAGAAGGACCGTTAGAACCTGAAATGTCAGCTCACTAATGTCAACAGCAGGGAAGATCAAAGGGTATGAAATCAACTGTTTTTTTCAAAATGGAAGAGACTATGTAGTATAACTATGTATGCATTATACAAACTAACAACTTTAACAAACATTGATTATTTCCACTGAACTGTCCCTTTAACTAGAATTTTTTCACAACCATACTATGTCATATTAGGAAAGCAGATATAGCACATTTTGCACTCTCAGATCATGCCCCTATTTTACCTACATTACAAGATATACATCTCTGGCTTTCACTGGTCCATTAGCACTTACCCATTTATTGACAGATAGTAAGGCATTTTAAACCCATGTAGATAATATGTGGGCCTCCTACAAATAAAGAATCTTTAAGCATACCTGATCTCCTGACATAAACACACAATGGCAGTGCACTAGTCTAAAATTAATATAAACTAAGTATAGAAAGAGCTGACAATATGAGCACCAATTTCAGCTGCATAGGTTTGGTAATGAGGTTGGTAGGTTTGTAATAAGGTTGGTAGGTTACCAGCCAAACCTACAACATCATAGACCCAACACATATATCAAAACTTGAAAAGCATAAATCACATTTGAATCTAAAGGCATTATACCAGTTTTTGAAAACTTTTTCTTCAGACTTGTTAGCAGCATACAAAGGCCCAAAATGGCTCAACTGGGAGTTTTGTCTGCTTCTACAGTATAACAGAGCACAAGATATATTTTACTATCAAATTTCTTGCAAGAAACAAAGCCCCAGTATGGTACCCCCTCACAGCAGGTCAATGAGCACATATTATTCTAATAATCAAACCAGGCAATGGATTCCTATATCCTAGCCCCTTCCATCCAATCCCTTTCATTAGCGTATATCCTACAAGTGGAAATACTAAAGCTAGGTTCACACCTACCGATTTTTCCTCCTGACCGACCGTTCGATACTTTCGACCGGTCGGCCAGGAGGAAGGACTGTCGGTCACGGTCCATAGAGGACCGCACGATCGGACGAGGTTTTCCACCATGTCCGATTGTCCTTTCGTCTGATTCGGACGAACGGTTTCGATCGGACATGGGCACATTCGGATGCAATAATTTCGGTCTGATCGACTGATACACTGAACTATCGGTCGATCGGACCGAAATATCTCATTGTGTGTACCCAGCTTAAGGGGCTGATACAATAAAAAGGTGAAAAAGATTACAGTGCTATCAATCTACAACAACCAATCAGATTTTATCTACCTGCATTAAAGCTGGGTACACACAGTAACGATAAAGCCCCGATACCGTCGGATCCGACGGATCGGGCTTTATCTTACTGTGTGTACGTTCGTTTCCCGAATGAGCGCGCGGCGCCGAGCGATCAGGTCGGCCGTAACGCTCGTTCGGGAAAGGCCGAAAATTTCCATCGGCCGCGCTAGACTCCCTATAGGAGTCTAGCGCGGCCGATGGAAATACACAGTCCCGAGCGTTCTCCCTATAGGGAGACGCTCGGGACTGTGTGTATGCAGATCTTTGAAAGATGGCAGACAGGATCTTGCAGATCCTGTCTGTCATCTTTCAGAAATCTGTACTGTGTGTACCTAGCTTAACCCATTAAAAAGCTAACATCTGACTGGGTGCTGCAAATGGTTACGACATTTCCACCTCTTATTGTATCAGCTTTTTACCTAAGTACCTGATGGTGGGGAGGGTGCACTGCAAGAAGACACCAGCAAACCTATATACAACTGGGAAAGTGAAGTAGAGATTGCAGTGTCCAGAAAAATCACAAACAGGCACACATCCAAAGGTAAATTAATCAAATTCAAGCTTGTAGTTCCGTTCTAGCACTGAACCACCTCACAGCCGTCAATGGAGAAATGCGCTCTCTTGTCTTTCCATTTGCAATGCAAAAACAGTACTGGACTGTGAGAGGGCACTATAACTTGACTTTGGCAGAATTTTGTAGGGCATCTACAGCAAACCCAGGGGTTTAGCTCCTCACCGTGGATATTGGGGGAGGGGCATTGTTCTTAAAGGGCATGTCCACCCTTTTGATAAACTTTTGAGATAATGTACTTCTCCCTCCCCCTGCCCCAACCATGTTACTATTATTCACAGAAAGTGCCCCGACCATTACTTCATGCCTCTCTCCTTCGCCGCACTGCCCAGGCCCTTTGCTTGCACAGAAATGCAAGCAGGGGGCGGGACCGGCAGCCGCGTCCGTGATTGGCTGAGAGGCAGACGCGGCTGCCAGGAGTTCAGACCGCCAAAGGAGAGTGGAATGGTAAGTAAAGATCGGGGCACTTTCTGTGAATAATAGTAATGCGGTTGGGGATGGGGGAGGGAGCAGTACATTATCTCAAAAGGGTTTGGAGCTAGGGGGAGGGAGGCAAAATTGGGAGGGAGAGGGAGGGGGAGAATGGATGCAGCGCGCATGCCAAACTTCTCCCAGAAGGAGACAGGAGGCAGAGTCCTATATGGACTCTGCAGTATTCCTGCTGGCCAGTTTTTGGGACTTTGGGGGGGGGACTACAGGAGAACCATTTGGAGATGGGATGTGAGGTAAAGATTTTTACACACTACATAGTGCGGCCAGTGGTGGGTTAAATTATAGTTTTGGGGGTGGACATGCCCTTTAAAGACCCTGAGTGGATCCAGCACAACCAAAAATGCGTGAGTATTATATGAATCATGATAGAACCATGGTAGTCAAATTTCTAAAAGCTGCAAAAATGAAAGGGCATGTCCACCCCAAAATTAAAATTTAACCCCATACTGGCCCCACTGTTTAGATTAAAATAATCCTTACCTTGCATCTCTGCTCCTTATGGTTCTCCAGCAGTGCATCTTCAAATAGATAGTGAAGAGAAGGAGGTGTCAGTGAGTCTTCCAGTCCCTGCTATTTACTTAAAGGGCAAGTCCAGCCCCAAAATGAAAACTTACATACAGGTTAATCACCCCCCAAAACCCTAAACGGTAATAGTTTGAAATCTGAAATATATGTCTAACCTGAAATTTTCATTTTTAGGCTGGCCATGCCCTTTAAATGTCTGATGTATAGTGCCCACTGTACCAGCTCAGAGTGACAGCAGATATATAACAACAAAGATACATGCTTCTGAATTTGCCATTGGAGGTATATATAGTTTCCTTTACACACCCGCAGGCCTTGGGAAAAATCTTACCGTTTGGTAAAATACCTTAGGAAAAGTGAATACAGTGTTTTTGTTTAAAAGGTGTATTTCCTCATTCCATTTACCTTAATTTGCCTATCCAACAAATTTCCAGGACACAGCCCCAGGACACCTCCACCACAGACCACCCCGTCCCCTACAGCATCATTGGCTCCCTATAGGGACCACCTGAACACCAACCAACACCCTGAAAATTGTGTTTTCGATCATATTATGGCTTTTAACATACTTACCTTGGTAGTTCCTGGGACATGGTAGTCTTGCGGGAGTGAACCCCCGAATCTGGGAAATTCCAGGAACTAATAGAATGGTGAGATACCTGAGCAAGTATTAATCACTCAACTGACAATGAGGTAGAAATTGCTGTTGAGAACATTTCAAGAAAGGGAGAATCCTAAGAAAAATTATCATTGCTGAACTTGATAAGGCAGCTTACTACTGACCAGAGCAGGGAATAGCAAACATGAAACCAATGCACCCTTCATAATTCTTTTAATGTAAATACCAATCAGCCTTTTAGTATAGATATGCTAATTCCTATGTGTTGAGACTACTTAAGGAGCTAAATAACTTGCTGTTAATTACCTCTGATGAAGTGCCAGCCTGGCATGAAACGCGTCAGGCAATTTCTTTGAGCAAATAGTAGTTTGTGTTGCTTCATATGAATGCAGCATTTTAATTGTTACGAATAAATGTTACATTTTACTATAGTTATGTGATTGGCTTCAGCTATGTGATCCTGGGAGGAGGCAGACACTTTTTTTCTTTACTTAACAGCCTTTTAGTATGTAGATGTTATTGGCCTGATGCAATAAAAGGTGAAAAGATTTGCCCATGCTAATTACCTGCAGCAATCAATCAGTTGTCTAACTGCAGTAAGCTAGTAAATAGCTAATATCTGATTTGTCACTACAAATGAATAGCTTGGACAAACTTTTGCACCTCTTATTGCATCAGCCCCTATGCGTTGGGTTTTAAAAACTAGAGGCGACAACCTCTATTTAATACTTTTTATTCAACTGTAGCAAATTTATTGACAAATAAGACACTTACCTTGTTTTTATTCATCCAAATAATTTTATATTTAGTAGTGAATGAAATTTACATTTACAATTGAATCTGTGTTTGCGTGGGTTTCCTCTGGTTAATAAATACAATATTATAGTAAACTCTAATGCACACGAGTCAAACACAAGGTCCGCGGGCCAAATTCTGCCCGTTTTTGTGGCCCCTGGTGACTGCACAGTATCCAAGACTTTCTAAACTGCTATCTATTTGTGCAGTCTGCCTGAGGTCTGCATACAGTGATACAGTGATCAGTTGTTTTGGATGCAATCACTGCTGTAACAGCTGATCACGTATCTAGCCCGCCGCGTGCGGGGGGAGGGGTGTGCTCCCCTTTATGTTTTTTTTGCCTTCCTCTGGATTATCAGTTAGGCAGGAAATGCGGCCATTGCTGAGTAGGTTGGACTAGATGGACATGTTTTTATTCAACCTCAAATACGATACTATCAACCCTTTCGCTGATGAGACCCAGCACTAGGTTGGGATAAGTCTCCGAATAGTAAATTCTCCTCCTCTTATTCTGATCCCTTATTTGGATATCTTATGTCTTCTGTTGTCTTCTACATCCCTTATGTACTTTTTGATAATGGTACAATATTGCCATTAACCATATTTTCTATGCAATAAGACACAATACTTACAACTTACTGTCTATTTTTGTTCTAAAATATATTGTACGTTCATAATTTGCAAACAAATATATTTTAATAATGTGAAATTATGGCCCAGATCTTTAATTTTATTGCATAAAGCTCACTACAACTATTACAATTTTAAACACGAGTCATAATTTAGTTATCATTGAAATGTGATCTTTATTCAATTATTTATTTGAAGTGCATTCAATTCGAAAAAAAAAATGGTGATTGCATGGACATCGCATGCAATGTGGCAACCCACATTGACATGCACTGTCAAGTGTTTCTAATGTGATAACAGATCACTATCACCTTATCATAAGCATGTAAAAAAAACTCTCTGGTAGTTTAAAAGTTTGGATTAAGTAATATATAAGATATTTAATACCAATAGAGCTATGATTTAACAGACACATTCATACCATGTAAACTACTAATGTAATAAACATGATTTTTTTATACATTTAAAATAGTAGATGCATTGCTAGATGTGCAGAGTTACATTTTGATACGATTTATAAAATAATAAAGGAAAAAAAAATGTATCTTAAAGAACAGGTCAAATAAAGATTATATCATGCATTTTGGATTGACTAGGATGACTGTGACATAGGGGCTATACATGAACAGGAAATGTGGGACTAAAGCTGGGTACACAGAGTTATGATACAATGGCCATTCCGTCAGAGCTAATATGATCAGCCCTTTATCGGTAATGTGTGTACCGAAAAAACCCCAGCAATTCCCAAAGCCGAGACCAACCGTTCTTTCCTGACTGAAAATTTCTATTGGTCGCGGTTAGGTCCCTGTACTGTGTAGATTGCTAGGTAGAATCTTACAGATTCTGTCTGTCATCTGTTAAAGATTGGTATAGTATGTACCCAGCTTAAAGGGCAACTCCAGCCAAAAAAGTTTTTTAGCATGATTACTCCCCAAAACCTCACTTGTGTTTTAATCTTATCTTTCCCCCATGCTCCCACGCTGACTTATAGAACTTCTTGTAATGATCTTGTATGATTTTTTATGGAAGGTTTGAGGTTTATGAATAAAAAGAACAAATGAGATGCATATTTATAGGAAAAATGTTTGCGGACAATAGGAGGACTGCATTTATAGCTATTTCAGATATCCAAAGTTACAGTTTCTACATACTTAGGGGAAGATGGAAAATTGGCTGCTAATGGACAAAAATTAGTTAAACCCACGCTTCCTGGGTTAGTGTGGGTTTAACTCTTACTTTGCGGGTCCAGTGCGTTTTGGATTAACGACACCCGATATGCTAAATGTTTATTTTTGCACTACTTATTCTCCTTCTGGGATCCTGCTTAGTGATTACTGCATCGCGGGAACCTGGAAGGAAGAGGATAGCAGAGGGTAAGTAAATATAAATGTATACATACACACCCACATGCACACATACATACAGTACATATAGAAAGTCAGAAAAAACTCAAGGAAGAAAGTGATGAATGATCTAATAATTTTTATGTCATTTTTTTTTAAAAATTGACATAAATCTAATACCAATTCCTATATGCAGAGGTAAGTGCGGTCTCTGAGGAATTTTGCCATATACTTTTTTCATTTTTTGCAAGGGGAAAGACATGACATGTCTGAATTCTTCAGTGTTAAACCAGAGTTCTTGGAAATTATTTTGCACTTTTTTTTTTATATATATATATATATATATATATATATAAGTTTCCAGGGGAACAGGTCTACCACCCATAACATGCAGATTTTGAAATGTTTATGGTATCTATTGAATTGAGTAATGATAGACATCAAATCGAGGCATACTGGCATCAGCTTTATTTTTTTGAGGACATTTTACAGCAAACCAAGGCATTTTGCACACACACACACACACACATATATATATATATATACATACAAATACAATGTAAAGCATAAACAAATGTGTGCAAATTATTCTCTTAATTGTAAGTATTACACTCTTCCATCTATCATTATTTCCACTGCTCCTACTAAAATTTTTATCAATGCAGTAACAGCAAAACTATTAAAATGAAAAATGTATGTATCTTTCTAAAAAGGAAGTGTTAGACCTAGAGTGAAAAAAATATTTTTAAAAAAGGTAGAAAGTCCAAAACCTGTTACCAATAATTTGTATTAAAATAAAGATTATGGAATATTATGTAATTTTAAATGCATTTATTAACCACAATGGTTAATGACTAGAGCTGTTCAAATATACCACATATATGGAAGGCAAGGTTGTACCTGCCTTCCTTAGGGTTAGGTCCTATTAGTACACATGGCTGCGCATGGAGGATTTTTGCAATGAGCTGCTGTGCGTTATATGCTATGTACACTGCACTCCAGCAGACACCTGTCATTAGAATGCATGCGATCCACACAAGAATTTGTACACGCATGCATTCCAATAGTTACATAGTAATTAAGGTTGAATAAAGACAGACGTCCATAAAGTCCAACCTATTCACTTTTTTTTTTTTTTTTTAACCCTACCTAACAGTTGATCCAGAGGAAGGCAAAAAAAAAACAGCTAAAAAGGGGGAAAAAATTCCTTCCTGACTCCAAACGGCAATCGGAAAGTATCCCTGGATCAACCAGATCTATATGCATTAATACCAGTAATTCTCAATATTTTTTAGTTTTAGAAACTTATCCAGGCCTTTTTTAATGTTATTCAATGAACTTGCCATTACCACATCTGCTGGAAGACAGTTCCACAGTTTCACCGTTCTCACTGTAAAGAAACCTCTCCTAACCTGAAGATGAAACTTCTTTTCTTCCAACCTTAAAGGATGTCCACGTGTCCTCTGATATGACCTATTAGTGAACAATGCACCAGAGAGATCATTGTATGGGCCATTAATATATTTGTATAAGGTTATCATGTCCCCACGCAACCGCCGCTTCTCCAATGTAAACAGCCCTAACTTGTCTAATCTGCCTGCATATTCAAGCCCTCCATTCCCCTTATTAATTTAGTTGCCCTTCTCTGAACTGCCTCAATTTCCAAGATGTCCCTTTTGTATATGGGATTCCAAAACTGCACCGCATATTCCAAATGAGGCCTTACCAGTGCCTTGTAAAGAGGGAGAATAATATTTTTCTCTCTTGAATCTATTCCCCTTTTTATACAAGACAATATCTTACTAGCTCTGGCTGTTGCTACCTGGCATTGTTTGCTACAGCTAAGTCTGTTATCTACCAGAACCCCCAAATCTTTTTCCATTACAGATGAACTTAACACAGAGTTATTTATGGTGTAGATGGCACAGGGATTATTAAATCCCAAATGCATCACCTTACATTTATCTACATTGAATCTCATCTGCCATTCTGCTGCCCATTTTGATAATCTAATCTAGGTCTGCTTGCAGGCACGGCACATTCATTGGAAGTTTCCAAAGCTCTGCATAATTTAGTGTCATCAGCAAACACAGAGACCTTGCTCTTAATGCCCCCTTCTAAGTCATTTATAAACAGATTAAACAGAAACGGCCCCAGTACAGAACCCTGAGGCACTCCGCTTTGCGCTAATGCATTAGAGCGCAGCGCAAGTGGGACAAAGCCATTACGGAGTTGTAACCACAATCACTTTTGGTTGAGAAGTCCCCCTCCTAGATCCACTATTAAAAGGCAGTAGATCATATTGTAAATAGGGATTGATTAGAAAAACAACCCTTCCTTATGTTGGCCATATCAGGATATCACGATATGGGACGCTAAATCCCGGTCTACCATATCGGGATATCCCGATATCGTACAATCGTTGGATCATGTATGGACTATTGTTGAAAGATCTTTCAACAATCTTACAATAATTTCCCCATCGGCCCAGTTGAAAAAAATTTGGCCAACCACTAATTCAATCGTATGACTTGCGGATTGTATGATCGGATTGTAGCATCTATGGCCATCATTACTTAAGACCAGAAAAAACCCTGAGTGGAGCCAGTCAGCCTATGAGCCTTGAAAGCTGTGAGTTTTTAAAAGGTTTTTAATTCTAGTTTATTTCACTGCTTTATAATTGTCTATCTCAAATGTAAGATCAGCTTCTGGAGTTTTCTGACTTACTGCAGCCCAATGGGCAGAAAATGTGCAAAATGTGTGGGTGCAAGATATTGGCTACAATAAGTCCATCGCACTCTCCCTCTCTATGGATCTAATAAAGTTCTCCCCTCACTCAATGACATCCATCTTCCGTTCCCAGTATATGATCGGTCCTTCCCCAATACAGTTCCTTTCCTCTGTGTATTAATTCAACCCTTAACAATGCGCCCAGGCCGGCCACGTCTTCCCGAGTCCTGCGATGACGTCGTCTTTCCGAAACCCTCGCCCTACTTTTCATTCGGAAATTTCCGCTAGTTATCGTCCAACCTGCTTCGTCACTGTCACATCCGCCCCTCCCATTTCCCTCTTTCCTACACAGTCGTTTGCGCATGTCCGGCCGCCATTTTGCACCCCCCCTCCTGACAGTGCAGTTTCCTCCACCCCTTGACAAAGCTGCTAGCCCGGCTCGTAGCTACCCGTCCTCCAATGCCGTGTGAGATTAAAGAAGAAGAGGGAGGGTCAGGCGCTGTGTAACAGGGAGCCTGAGCTGTGAGACACTGCCAGAGAAAAGAAAGGCAGAGTCACCGAACAGGGAGGATATTAACCCCCGGCCTCCTTCACCCAGTGCTTGTTGCTCCGACACTTTCCTTTTATTGTATATTCATTGTAAGGCGGGTGTTTGGGGGGAAGGCCGGTTCTGTTCAGCCTCTGTCACCCATCGCATCTGACTGACGTCTGGACATTCCCACTCGGCTCCAAGGATTTGGGCCGCTGCCGGGCCCAGGGCACGATGCCTACGGATGGCTGTCAGTGATGGCCCCGTCTCCTGCACTGGCTTATCGGTCAGTTCTAGGCAACGTTACAAGGGCCGCGAGTTTAACAGCTTCACCGAACCCGATTAACTACCGCTGTCCTGTCACCCGCCGTACCGGGCGCTTGGATCCAGGGAAACTTATTTTTATAGCCTATGCCGCCCCTGAGGACTGAGATGGAGGAGTGACATTACAGGGAAGAAGGGGCTTTATATCTTTGTAATTGAGATCGGTGTAGGGGGCGGCCGGAGCTGGGGATCTGCGTTACCGCTCACACAGCTCTGTGAATCCTGCGCAGAGGAGAGGGTGACGTCCATCTCGCAGTGTGTGTGTAGAAATATCTATAGGATATAATATAGAGATCTAGCAGGACTGCAGCTGTTTGATCTCAGCGGGAGAACCACGATTACTGAGGAACTCTCATCTTTGCACGTTTGGAGGAGTGGATGTGGGTGGGCTAAAGGGGGTAGGGAGGAGAATTAAAATGCACCAGCCCGATCCAGCCGCAGATCTTGCTGCCAGGAAGATGGCGCACCCGGCAGACCTTCCCAGAAGGGGCAGTGGGGCTGGTGGCAGTTTATCTGCTGTGAATGTAGTGGTAGACACAGGAGCAGGCCATGTCCTGATTTCAGATGATTATCCGTCTATGGTGATGCATCCCACACCTCCTGCAGCATCTTCATCTCCTGGACCTCAGCATCCTCCTCCTCAAACATTGAATTTGATGCCCCAGCCACTTTTGCAAAGTGGGGCCCAGATAAAGAAGAAAAGCGGATTTCAAATCACCAGTGTAACCCCTGCTCAGATCTCAGCCAGCATTAGTTCTAACAACAGTATTGCAGAAGATACTGAGAGCTATGATGATTTGGATGAGTCTCACACTGAGGATCTTTCATCTTCCGAAATATTGGATGTGTCTTTATCTAGGGCTACAGACCTTGGAGGCCCAGAAAGAAGTTCGTCAGAGGAGACTTTAAATAACTTTCAGGAAGCAGAGACTCCAGGTGCAGTGTCTCCAAATCAGCCACATCTCACTCATCTTCACCATTTGCCACAAAATGTTCAGCAAAATATTATAATTAATGGAAGCACACATCACCATCTTCATCACCACAACCATCCTTCCCAGCCTGGATTTCCCAATGCTTCTGTTTCTGGAGGACTACCACTGAATCCTTCCTCTGTCAAATTGCCTGTTGCAACTTCTGATAGTTCTGTTACAACGGTGCCTGTTGCTTCTGCTCACTCTGTGACTGCTATTCCTTCTGTTGCTCTTCCACCTGCAGTGTCTATACAACATAGTACTCCTAAATCAAGTGCAAGTCCTGGCATTACTCCCACTCCAGGTAATACTAGTTTACCAAATAATGCTGTTTCTAGTCTGTGTGGTGTAAATATAAATTCTAGCTGTGTAACAACCACTAGTAATGTGAGTAATTTGTCTGGCAGCATTAATGCACAATCTGCATTTACTACTGGCAATGGAAACAGTGCTCCTGGAATCATTAACAGTGTTTCTGGTGCAACTGCTGCATCAGTAGTTGGGCAAATAGCAGTTCAGCATCAGACTGTACCTTCAAGTACTGCAAGTACATCTAGGTTTAGAGTCGTAAAATTAGACTCTAGTTCTGAACCATTTAAAAAAGGCAGATGGACGTGTATGGAATTTTATGACAAAGAAAATGCAGCAGTTACATCAGATGGAGCTGCAGTCAACAAAGCAATAGAGACTATTAAGCAAAACCCAACTGAAGCAATGTCTGAAAGAGAGAGTACCAGTGGTAGCTCAGTTAGCAGTAATATCAGCACTCTGAGTCATTATACTGAAAGCGTGGGTAGTGGAGAAATGGGTGTACCTACGATACAGCAGTCTGGATTTCCAGGGCTAGCCCCCCAGCAGATGGACATAAGTAATACAATAACTGCTAATATCTCTGCCCCTAGTTTGCCACAGAGTATATCCCAGCCACAGCTTGCACAACTACAGATGCATTCCCAAGATGCCAGCTTCTCCCCCCAGAAACTTGTGGTACAGCCTGCTCAAGCTACAGTGAATACTTCTGCTGGTGTTCAAACAACTCCAGTTAATATTCTTGGTGTACCGTCTTCCTTGGGACACCAACAACCTGTGGTTTCAGCTATGATTCCACAACAGTTGCCATATGCTCAGCAGGCTCAACCCCTTCAAGGTCTAGCAACTATTCCTCAGCAAATACAATATACGCACCAACAAACGGCTTCTGCCCAAATTACCTCTGGACACGCTGTACCAGTAAATCAAAGCTCTGTTACAGGAAATGTACCAGAGTATATACAGCATCAACAAATTATACAGCCTGCTGTGCCCTCAATGCAGACAAGTTCCACTGGGGTCGTTAATACTGCAGCTGGCCTTGTTGGCCAAGCACAAGTAATGCAACAGCAAATGCAGCCTTCAGCACAAGGAAATACAACAGTTGCTTCAACTCAATCTGTGGCTCATACCCCAGCCACTGTCCCGACTGCAGGTCAAATGTTAGGTGTTAACCAACAAGGAAACTTGCCTACAGTAGTGCATCAGGCAGCAGCCACTCAAGTTCCATCACCTATGGTACAGCAAAGTGTTCCAGCTCCTTCCCAGGCATTACCACAGCAAGGTATACAGGTGGGGCCTCCTGGCATTCCTCAACAAGTTATGGCACCCCAGAATACAATGCTTCCTTCAAAGCCTCCAACACAACTTGAGCCTTCTGTGCCAGGGTTGATAAATCAGGTGCCTGCAGTAAGCCCTCTGCTTACTGCTGCCAGTGTCCCAGCTGTTCAGCAAATAAGTTCAAGTATACCTGCTTTGTCTTCTTCAACAACTTTGGGTACGCAACCAACTATTTCGCAGCCACCAGCTGTTCAAAATGGTAGTTTAATGCAAAGCAGTAACCAGGCACCTGTTATAGCAAATTTACTAGTTGGTCAAACCATGCCATTGCAGATGACACAAAGTTCTGTCCAGTTTATTGCACCATCACTTATTCAGTCTGTGGCAAGCCAAATAGAAGATGCAAGGCGTATAATGGAGCATTCAGTGGCTGGTTTATCCACAGCTGTTGAGGCGGCTTCTTCAGATGCCAGTGGAGGCCTTCCAGTTTCTGGTTCCTTACTACCACTGAAATCTCTTCCTCTGTCAACACCTCTTGTTGATGGTGAAGATGAAAGGTACGTTGAAAGAGCAGTTAATATGAAAGTCTGTGTACATTATTTGAATATTTTTTCCTTGTTCAGACTTATAAAGTCTTATAATGAAATACATTTGTAGTAATTACAGTTCACTTTTTTGTTTCTTTAAAGTCATGTCCACCCCTCAGAGTAAAAGCATGCTACCAGGACCCCCCAAACCACAAGACTGCAATGCTTACCTTTATCCCCAGCTTTCCTAAACAGATATTTAGCACCAACTCGGTTAGACCCTCTTCTGAACTTTCTGGCACCTCCTGCAGCTGCATAAGCTTGTAAAACTGTCAGTCACTGACAGCTGATACCTGGAAGGAAGAAGAGGGAGTGGTGGTGTTTGTGCCAAATATCAGTGTATGGGAATGCTGGGGACCAAGGTAGGTATTACAAACTTAGGGTTTGGAGAGGGACAGAATCCTGGTTTTATGTGTATTTTGGGGTTGGACATGCCCTTATGTTTGAGGTATCCATACATATAATAAACATGTGTGTGTATTAAAGGATAAACAAATTAAAGAGCCAAGATCTGCCAGAAAGTCATGTTTCGTGAATGGATGTGTTTGCACAAAATGTGTGTGAACATTAGACATTTTGCAAATTTCTATTTATGTTCATTGTTTTACCCTTTTTCACGGTTATAGGAAGCATTTTTTGTTGATTTATTTCCTTTATGGACGTTCTAAAAAGTCAAAGCCAAGGGCTAGTGTTGTAGTAATGGTTGTGTTTGAAAAATATAACTCTTTACAGTGCAAATGTTTATGCAGTTTATTTTGATTTGCATTCTAAATGTAATTTCTATCTTTTCTGTTACTTACTATCTTCTGTAAGTGTTTAGTATTAATTATGCTAATTGACTAAAATATTTGCAGTGTGATTAGTGTGTGTCCGCATAGTGGAGCTTGCTCACATTCACTCTTTAATTTGGATGTGAGTAATTTACATTCAGAATAACTTGGGCTGTTTGATCAAAGGTTTCTTGTGCTGCAACTTATGTCTGACATTAGACGTTAACATTTTAAGCATCCTACCATGAATCAATCAGAAATAGCTTACAATTAAAATATTTAGAATTTATACAATTTGAGGAACTGAAACCTAAGCTGCAGATAAAGACCAACAGACTGATTGATTTACTGGTTGGTAATACTGATATAAATAATAAACTGATATTACTAAAGAAGTTTTTCAATAAAGGAAAGACATACATTTTTAGTTTTTGTTCAGTAGCCAAAATATTGTAATTTGGTTCTATTTTAATAGTTTTTGAATAGAATATATTTTTGTTTTTTTATTTTGTTCAAAATGAATCCTCTCCTAACCAAGAGCTTCTGTTTGGTGGAAAAATGTTAACAAACATATAACTCTGTATCATATTCCTTTAAAGGAAACCTAAACCCAAAATGCTAAATTTTGGTAGATAAAGATTGCTGCCTATAAACTTTCTGGTGTGTGCATACAGTTTTAACAATTTTGATACTTAGAATGGTGCTCGTTTATGTGTGGAGAGAAAAAAACAAGGCCTTCAAATTTTATGGGGCATATCTAAGAGGCAGGATAAATTATTGGGTGTAGGTATTTATTTCTTGGAGTCTGTTACACTTGAAGAAGGGGGCACCCCCGAAATGCGTCGTCACAAACACCTATATTTTCTTTTGGAGTGCTTTCCCTTGTATATGTTTCTCTGGGGGTGGATATTCGAGGTGTCAGCACTCTCTCTGTTGTATAGTGTGCATTGAACTGTTTTAAAATAAAGGGTATGTTTACTCTCAAAATCAAATTTTGTATCCAGCTAGAACAACTCCTAAAACCTAGAAAGTTATTCTTTTTTCATCTCGCTCGACTGTTTGTCACTGGCGAGTGGTCTGCCGGGACACATCTCTGTCGGTCGGGGTGAATGTCCATAGGAGATTGCACAGTCGGCAGTGATTTTCCGACATATCAGACATCGGTCTCTGCCAGTGTGAAATCACCTCAGATTTTTTTTCCCCGACCAAACGATACACTGAAATATCAGTCGGTGGGGCCGAAAAATCTGCTTGTGTAATACCCAGCCTTACAAACCTAAATACCCTGCGAGAATGAGATAAGCTGCCCAATTCCTATTTTGCACTGCCCTAGTCTTTAATTGTTTTATTGACACAGCTCATACACTGTACAGCAGGGACAGGAAATTAGTAGATCTCCAGATGTTTGAAAACTAAAATTTTTCTAGTTGTAGTTTTAAAACATCTGCCATACAGTCTAGACATAAAAGGCTCCTATGGTGTATGTTCTGGGTACTCCAGAACTTTAAATGAGGACAGGAGAGTACCCTTCTATTCCTCTTAGAAGGAAACTCAAAATGCACAGAAAAAAAAATGTAAATTGCAGAAACGCTATTTAAATGCGATTTTATGCATCTGTGGTAGCATTTTTGTGTAAAAAAGCAGTTAATGCTGGAGTGACTGGAAAGACACAAGTTAAATCTCTCTGGCCTCTTGTTTTACTAGCAAAGGTTAGAGCCAGCAAAGTAACAATCTCCCATAGAACTAAGTAACAAACAATGTACCGTATATACTCGAGTATAAATCAACCCGAGTATAAAACAAGGTACCTAATTTTACCAGAAATAAACAAATAAAAGTAATTGATTTGAGTATAAGTCGTCGGGTATATACGGTACCGTTCGGTGCTGGCTGTTTTTTTGTTTTTTTGGGGTCTGGTTGCCCTTCAAATGGACAGCAGAATTCCCATACAGTAGTCCCATACAGTAATAGCCAAATCTAGTATGGGTATTATTATATGGGACTACTGTATGGAAATTCTGCTGTCAATTTAAAGGGCAACTCAGGTCTCAAAATAATACAGAATCAGAAGGCAACAATAGATAACATTCTCCGTTTGATTTTGTTTTGAGGCTTTAGTTGCCCTTTAAATGTACAGCTGATTTCCCATACAGTTATAGCCATACTGGATTGCTATTACTGTATGAGAATTCTGCTGTCCATTTAAAAGACAACCAAAGCCTTGGTACTCCAGATGTTTGGAAACTACAACTCCCAGCATGCTTTAGTAGCTGGGAGTTGTAGTTTCCAAACATCTGCACCCTCACCCTCCCACCAAGTTCAGTGGGTACCTTGCGTGGCATACTTGTGTGGCATCCTTCCCTGGAATATGGTACTTCTGTGGGCATCCTTCTACAGTACATAAAAAATTAGGCAGCTGCTCGATCGCTCCCACGCTCTCTATACTGGCGCGCTGGCTGATGTCACTACTCGGCACTGGGCAGTGATGCCAGCCGGCGTGCCAGTATAGGGAGCGAGCGGCTGCCGGATTTCGCAAGTCAGTTTTTCAGGCTGATTTTACAGCCTAAAAAACTTGGTTTATACTCAAGTATATACAGTAACTTCTATCTTCACCTATGCATAAACAGACCAGAGCAGTGTCTGCATGGAAATAGATGACGTGTGATTTCATTCTGGCCATAATGATCTATGGGATGTGGATGACTCTAGTTATAATAATAATAACAATCTACCACTTGATGAGTTTTAGCTATAACTACAACAAGTATGTGGTCCTTAAGATGATTGACATTTTAAAACTCTCAAGCATTGTACAACAGCAGACTGCAGACCGGGAATGCTGGGAGTTATAGTTTATAAAACATAGCATAAATATCTACACACATAACAAAGGTGAGGATTTTGATCTGGATTTGTTATGGAAGGAAGAGTTAAATCCTGTACCAGTGAATGGGATCTTGTTGCTCAGGTTATACCAATACTGAATAAAGATACAGACCTGACGTAGGGAGTGGGGGATGATGTAATATACAACTTGAATTATGTATCAGAAATACCCAGAAACAACTGCTCCCTACCCATAATCCTCTGTTATGGTACCTGCTCATTGTAACACTTTCTGTCTCCCATAATGCAAGTTTAGACAGTGGGTGGAGACTGAAATGTATATTCTGCAGGACAGTTATAAAATTGTGGATAGGTAACCAGTAAATCTCCAGATGCTTAAAAACTATAACCCCCAGCATTCCTTGGCTATAAAGTGAATGCTGGGAGTTTTTAAACCATCTGGAGATCTACTTTTACCTATCCCTGTCACAGATCAACAGGAAAATAGTTTCAGATAAAGGTTTAAAATGAGCTGATACCAAAGCAAAAGCCCATAGGTAAGTTGTTGGGGACAATAGGGATGTATTATATAGAAGTTTCCTTTACTTGGTGTTGATGGGAGAGGTATTACCCTTCACTTGTGTTGCTCATTTGTGAAGTAAAACTTCCTGATTTTTATTTACATTATTTAAATATCAATTGCTCTGCCACTTCAAATGGCTTACCGTACTCTTTAGAGAGACAAGTTTGCAACGTTTCGGATCAAACAGATCATTTGGCTGTTGATACTGAGAGGGATTGCCCTGCCTGCTATCTATTGTACACTGCACTCTATACAAAGGATCTCCTACCTGTGAACCTGAATTTGTTTTAAAAATATTACTCTCAGAATTCCACTACAGCACTCAAAATATCAGAAGGCATCCAGAAAGTGGGAGTTGTAGTTTTCAGACATTTGGATGCTTGCAAGTTGAAGACTCTTACTATATGTTTTAGTGGTATAGTAGGATTGTTTCTATAAACGTTTTTGGTTATGAATAAAACAGTTGTTTTACCTTTTAGACTTTGTTAAAAACCTTCTTGTACAAAATTAGGAAGAAAGAAAAAAAGCGGATCAGGTAGTTCTGAAAAATTAGACTGGCGCAGGACTCTATGCAGCATGAGCAGACCAAAGCAAGTGTCTGCATGGAAACAGTTGACAGGTTTACTTGTGAATTTTTTGCCCTCAGTGCTTGTATTAAATGAAAAGTAATGTGTGGGGTATAGACACTGTTTTTAACACTTAAAGAAATAATTCACTGATGAAGCGAACTGTTCCTTTAATCCGTTGATTGAAGAATGGGAGGTAAAGGACCTATGCCTTACCTTCTTCTATCAATTAACTATAGCATGCATGCATGATAATGTGGGCTATAGTTAAATTAAACCCGGAAGTGGTCGGGACATGTCAATGGAGCTAGCAGTGGATCGTGTGCAAGGTAAATATAGTCACCTTTGTTCCTGGTTCATGGTCAATTGATTGAAGTACGGAAGGTAAGGTATAGGTCCTTTTAAAGGGCATGTAAAGTCACACTCAAATTTTGCCAAATAATTACAATATACAACTTTATAATTCACCCTTACCTAGTCTGCATAGTTTTTTATCTCAAATTTGGCCCCCTGTGTCTGCATTCTTCTAAAGTTATCTGTGATAACAGTGGGTGGGGCTGTCAATCAAGCCTTTGGTAATGATATGCAGAACCCCAGATATGCAGCATTTTCCCCCCATAATAACCATTTCCATCTATAATCCCATTCCTTTTTCATATTCCTATTGTGTTGTCATTCCACACCAAATATCCCCCTAAATAACCCCTCAGTTTCAGCCATTTCATTTAGAATCCATTTCTCATTCACCAACTCCTTTCATCCCCAAACCCCAGTTTGAACCATTTTATTTAGAATCTATTAGCCATCCATAAATCCCCCCCTTTCCCCCTAAAGATTTCCTCTGCCAGCTACTTCTTCTACACAGAACCCCCCAACCCCCTTACCCTTGGTCTCCCTTTTCCCCATGTCCTCAAACAACTCCTTCATCCTAAGACCACCTTTTACAGGCATTTGAATCATATGGTAGATACCTACCAAGCTAAAACACAACCAGGTAACAGGCTGGCAGTGCGCGGATATAAGGAAGCGGCAAGCACCTATGAGGAGCAGGACGCGTTTCTATAGCAACACAAAGCCTTCCTGTGATTGGCTATCGGCCATGCCTCCAGAGGGACGCTCGAGATGTGCGACTCAGGTTTCTTGCAATGTGCATACGTCCCCCGTCCTGCTCAGTCGCTAAGCTGGAAAGGGGAGGACGGACAACTTGGGGGCTTGCCAGCAGAGGCAAAAAAGAGCAAATGAATATTCGGCTACCAGAGAGCCTAGAGGGGAGGGAACTAGAGTCTCTGAAAGAGCTTTCTTTATTCAGACATAAAAGGTAAGTTACTTTTTGAGTTTACTGACCCTTTAACTATCGTTCTTCAATCTATGGATTTAAGGAATAGTTCACTTTTTTCGTGAACTATTCCTTTAAATGTCAACACTGTTTTTAACAATGTTAAATCTGTTGTGTGTCTGAGAGGCAGGATTTTTTGTAGCATAAGCTGTTACTAACAGTGGTGGGTCTTTGTGCTTTTATATGATTGTCTGTCGGCTTCTAGGGGGCATGGCTGCAGCTTCCTGTGAAGTGCACTGTGTACACTTGGCTGGGCCGGACTTCCACTAAACCAAAGGAAGATTATATATATGGTTAAATTGTGTATGGAATTCGGGTGTTAATAGCCCTGAAATTTCTCTGCTCCCACAATGAAATAACTCACAAAGTTTTTACTGTATCATGGGAGAGAGGAAAATGAGAGGTGCACTCTCTCCCAGAGTGAAACCCACAAGTGGCTGTCTTTAACAAGCAATTTTTCAGCTTCTAATAAAGTGAGTATTCCTACCTTCCCTACAGCTGTACCATAAAGGTTTACATTTTTCATTTTTACTGCATTGTTCCTGTAAAATCTCTCCTGTGCACCATGTAAACATTTCAGTGTATATTAGCTGGTATTGTTAAAGAATTGGGGAATGTGGAAATGGCATCAGTGAATATTAAATATAATTTTCTTCTTGACATTTTTTGTTTGGTCTGTAGTCTTTTTAAATAAGCTGTTTCTTGGAAAATCTGCATGCTATACTAATAACAGACTTTGTGGCAGTATGCCTGGAGAAGAGAAGTAAATGTATTTATTGCTGTTCTGTGGTATCCTGCTTTGGAAAACTGAATATGCGTAACCTTCCAGCACCTAAAGCCTCGGAACTGAATCAGAAAATTGAATACTGAATCAGAACACAGTATCGTAAAAAGGTGAGTAGTTGTAGGCCCGAAACATGTCATGTGTAAATAGATATTTCTGAATTGAGATATCTTAGGAGTCTCCTCGTTTCTGGATCTGCCTACAACTACTCACCTTTTTACGATACTGTGTTCTGATTCAGTATTCAATTTTCTGATTCAGTTCCGAGGCTTTAGGTGCTGGAAGGTTACGCATATTCAGTTTTCCAAAGCAGGATACCACAGAACAGCAATAAATACATTTACTTCTCTTCTCCAGGCATACTGCCACAAAGTCTGTTATTAGTATAGCATGCAGATTTTCCAAGAAACAGCTTATTTAAAAAGACTACAGACCAAACAAAAAATGTCAAGAAGAAAATTATATTTAATATTCACTGATGCCATTTCCACATTCCCCACATTCACTTTTTTTACATTTTTAGTGATTGGGACAGATCACTGCAGATACCCGGATGCATTTTGAAGGTTTGCAAGGTTGCAGGACTGACTTTTTGCTTATTCCAGAACACAGTATCATGCAGTCACTGATTGTTGTGTTTTTTTGCACATGCCCAGTCCTGAGTTACTTTGTAAACTTGTTACACTAGATAGCACCGACTAGTAATCTTGCCTATCCTGTTACGGACCAGTACAGGGAAGGTAGAATATGATTGTCATTTACTTTAATGCCTTGTTGTGGTGTTTTATACTCTATTCGTTTTCTTGTGGGATGTTTTCAGGTAATGGTTAAAACAATGCGTTTAGTTTCCTTTAAATATTTATTAGGCAGGGATTTGGAATGTTGCATAAGTGCATTCTTGTGTGTGTCTGAAAGTGATCCAGCAAAAAAGGGACCAACGTAAGGCAACATTATACCAATCATAAGGAAAATCCACGACACAGCTGATGATGATGTTTGAGGGCTAGCCCGTTTTGCGATCCATTATGCTTGTGTTTTTGCACTTATTCCCGTATGAATTAAGTTAAGATTCTAAAATAACAATGCTAAGTTAAAGTATTAATTGGTGGGATCTATTTACAGATAGTAAAGGCAATACTGTCAGGATATGCTATAAGCAAGAAATGATGCAGTTATTTATTAATCTTTTTATTGGTACTGTTTTGTGGTCAGATGTCAAGTCCTTTAGTACTAATGTTCTGTATGTAAGCTAAACAGTACATAATACTTTCAACAAAAATGTCTTCATTTACAGGCATCACTGTACAGAACTTTTGGATGCTTAGGGCTTTGGATTATGTAGGTGATTTGAACTTGTTTATAACTTAATTTGTTCAAATACTCAGATTTACTTTTTCGGAAAGTACCTAGAGCCTCTATGATACTAAGTTGGCTCAACTGTACAGATACAGTTGGCCATTAATGCCTCATTCTTATGCTTTCTAAACTTAGCATGTGTTTCAGAGCTGCTTCCATTAAACGTTTCGTTAAATTTGCCTTAATTGCTTGCAATTATGTTTGCAAAGTCGCACATTGTCACAGATGTGATTTCGCATCTCTCAGTACATCACCATTAAGCTGGCTATATACTATTTAGATGTTAAAGCCAAGTAGATATTCGTTTTGGCGAACGTCTAATCTGTATCAGTTGCTGAACATGCAGAAACTCTTTGCAGTCCGGAAGACAAGTTATGAGATGATGCCTAGATGAGTCAATAGCAGGGGTAGGCAGGGTGATCTTTATCTATTCTTGCAACATCCTCATGGTCTACAAATTAAACCCTACAAAATATCTTGAGCTTATTGGTTACCGCTTTTAAAGATTCTAAGCATAAAAAGCAGTCGGTTAGGCCACATCAGAGCAATTTCTCATGTGTGAATGATCACACTTGCAATCTGTTAGCTTGTAAGAATCATAGCACAGTGCAATGGGTGGCCATATTGCATGTGCTAAGAACCATTTTCGAATCCGATTGCGAAATATTGCGTGGATCACAGCGCAAAAAGGATGGTAACGCACGCCTTTCACTCACGTTGCTGTCTGTCATAGTGTGGTCTCAGCCTTAAAGGGATAGTTCAGTGGAAAATATCAATATTTTAAAAATTCTTGGTTTGTATTATGCATACCCAGTTGTTCAACATATTCTCTGCTGTTTTGAAAAATCTGTTGATTTCATAACTTTTTCTGTTCCCTGCTGTTGATATTAGTGAGCTGCCATTTCAGATTCTAACAGTCCTTCTTCCCAGGATGCACCACTCGCTTAGAATGTTCATAACAGTAATTTCTACTGCTTATCTGTTGGATGGGTCAAAGATGCTCAGATCTCTACTGAATCAACCCAGGCGCTAGGTCAAGGGCAAGACCATTAACGGTCCCTATTAGGGGTCCTGCAAACAGGAAGTCAGTATTTAAGGTGCATATATTTTTACACAGACAAAACGCTGAATGGGTAGGTTAAGGTCACTGGGGTGGAAAAATACTGCTTTTTTTCCTTAAAAGTATGTATTTGCACTGAACTTCCCCTTTAATGAACAATGCATGGATCAGTCAGTGACAGGGAATAACTGCGCCTAATCAGCTAGCTTTGTCACATGCATTTGGTTGGAAATAAACCTAATGATTTAATTTTAATTATTACTCAAGAAAGAAATGTTTTTTTTTTTAGAACTTTATTTTTTTTTTATTTTACATTCAATAGTCCATACCAGAACCACTTACAGGTAGGACAGCTTGTCCTGTCTGCTTCCTGTTACTCCTCGTAACCTGATTCCTGTACTTATAGTTTGAGTGTCTTTGCAGAAATAAAAATAAAAAGATAGAAAATTAGTCATGGTAATGTCGGGTTCATTGGATAGTTCAGCTGCGGAAATGCAGGGGCCCGGCCCTGAACCAGTAGAACTTTTAAACAGCTGATCATGAGTATCTTTACTGAATACGCGTGGCCAGCTGTTTAAAGACCGCTGATAGCAGAGCCTTGGTGTAGGGTTCACAGGCCCACTTACCGTCCCCCTCCGGTCACCCCTGCAGCGGCAGGACTAGTAATTATGCCACTGGGATAGTCTATTAAAATAAGAAGCTGGATGAGTTTCTAAAAACAAAAAATGTGAAAGTTACATAAAGTGGAGTTGATCTAGGGATAATTCTGATTGCCGCTTGGAGTCGGAAATTATTTTTTTTCCCCTTCATAGTGCTGGGGTTCTTTTTTTTTTTTGCCTTCTTCTGGATCAGTTAGGCAGGAAATGTGGGTATGCCTTTATTCAAACTCAAATACTATACCACTAGCTTTTATGGGTGCTAGAAAATGCTGTTTTATGTATTAGAAATAAAGTATGTATTTTGATACCACCCCTATCACAAAGTGATTGGTTAGATGCAGCCCTCCCACCCCAAGTCCGCTATATCTTTTCTTTTATGCAATGTCTCTGGAGATAGATCTTCATTATAATCTCAGCTGGTTTCTGCAGACTTCTCTTCAAGGGTTACAAGCTCTTTATATACTTTTTGATACCTGGAAGACTGTGAAAAAGACTACAGGGGCTGGCAGAGATTAGGATGAAGATTAT
The DNA here is from genome assembly GCA_019447015.1 of Hymenochirus boettgeri. Classification (NCBI taxonomy): domain Eukaryota; kingdom Metazoa; phylum Chordata; class Amphibia; order Anura; family Pipidae; genus Hymenochirus; species Hymenochirus boettgeri. The sequence continues at coordinate 255,877,511 of CM033470.1, read as the reverse complement.
CTACATGAACATTGTGGGAAAAAAGTAAAGTTTGCTAAAGACTGACCCAATGTTATGCCAATTCGATATGAACGTTCCCGGGATGTTTCACGGCGAGAAAACAGCTTGTGATCGACACTATGGGCAAAAACGCTGAAAGGTAAGAACGTGCTCACATCATTGGTGTGACATGCTGCCTTAACTGCTACAAAAATAACTATTAATTCATACTAAAGCATTTTTACTCACACTAGAATATAATTGTTATCAAGAAATTAAATGATGGTAGGCTAAAATTGACTCCTCTTTATGATGGTAAATGTAATGTGCATTAAATGGCATGTCCACCCCCAAAACTGTAATCCCCCCCCACTACTGGACCCATCATGTAGTGTAGTTTAATCCTTACCTCACATCCCAGCTCCATATGGTTCTGCTGTAGCCCCCCCCCCCCCAAAGTCACAAAAACTGCCCACCAGGAGGATAGCAGAGTCCATGTAGGACTCTGCCTCCTACCTGGCCTCCGGGAGAAGTTTGGCATGCGTACAGCAGCCCTTCTCCCCCTCCCTCTCCCTCCCAATTTGGATTCCCTCCCCCTAGTGTAAAACCCTTTTTAGCAAACATTGCCCCTGTCCCCCAGGTTGTAATATCAGAAAATGCCCAGAACATTACTTACCTTCCCTCTTGCCTCCGCCGCACTGAACTCCCGGCAGCTGCATCCGTGATTGACTGCCGCTCAGCCAATCACAGACGCGACTGCCTGTTCCGCCCCTCTACTTGCATTTTCTCGCAAGCAGAGGGCCGGCAGCGCGGCGGAGGCAAGAGGGAAGGTAAGTAAAGTTCTGGGCATTTTCTGATATTACAAGCATAGCGGTTGGGGCTGGGGGGACAGGGGCAATGTTTGCTAAAAAATTTTTCTGAAGGGTGGTCATACCCTTTAATTAGGAGCAGATGCAACCCACCTTGGGTGGTATTTCAAAATAGTTTATTAAATGATATTATATTTAAAGTCAAGCCTTTAACTTTCAGGCTCTTTTCTTGCTTTGCAGAGGAAAAGGTGTTGAGAGTTCGCCATTTATCAGTGTTTATGCAAGCGGGTATGCATATAGTAGCTGTACCCATTTAATAAATCCTGAGCCAATTCCAAAGCGTGTTTGAGGACTTCCCACAGAAATGGCCATTCTGCAGAGTCAAATGTCTTACAAGCATCCAGTAAAAGAATCTCTTATATTGATTCATTTGCGTTTGAATTAAGGTATTTCGTAGATTGATGATAGTGGATTTGTTGGGCGTAAAGCCTGTCCGATCTGGGTATATTATGATTGTTATAACCGTTATTAGGTGTTGTACTAGGATCTTGGCCAGTAATATTGGTCTGGATGACCCACATACTTGTGGATTTTTCCTGGGTTTGGGGAGTACTACTAACGTGGCTGTGTATAGGGATGGGGGAAGTGAGCCAGTTGTGTACGAGTTATACATAAATAATAATGGAGGATGCAGATGTTCATTATCTCTTGTAGAGTTCAATTGGAAGACCATTGAGTCCTGGAGTTTTACCATTATCCAATTCCCCTAGGGCTGAGTGTAATTCTTTATAGGTTATAGGTGCATCCAGTGCTATTTTTTGGTTATGTGTTGGATTGGGAGTATCCTCTGTTCTCAAAACAATTGTACAATATTGCATATTGTTATAAAGGCGTTGTGATTGTAATCATGTAGATTTAGCTGTTGGTAAATATTTATGTATTCTTTTTCGTCTTGCAGAAGTTGTTCTGTCAAGGTTACCTCTTGATATTTTGTAGCATGTTTGACAGTGTTGGCCACTCAGGTAGGCTTTGAGTGCTCACCATAGGTTTTTTGGGTTTTCCCTCTGGAGAGTTGAACATTGCAAACTCCTAATTGTTCCTGTATGAGACTGTGTGTGGAAAATTGAGTGAGCCAAAATACATTGAATTTCCATGGTTTTATTTGGGAGGTAGCACCTGGCAGGGTGGTGTGAGTCATTATGGGAGAATGATCTGATATTCCTCGAGGTAAGTGGGTTATCTGTGACACTAGAGGAGCTGTCTTTTTGGTGAGAAAGATGTAATCAAGTCTGGATAGTGAATTATGGGTAAGTGAGTGTTGGGTGAATTCTTTTGGGTTAGCGTATGGGTGTCTCCAGATATCTACCCATACCCACGTTTGTGTAAAAGTTGCCAATGGTGATGTAGTAGTTATCCGGATTTTGGAGATGTTTGAAGGGGTGTAAAGGGTCCATAGATGGACACATGACTGTGTAAAAGTCTCCCATACATATAAGGTGTACGTGTCTGGGTATCTTGTGAGTAGAGGGGAAATAGTTTCCATGACTGACAATGGTGGCTGGGGGGTTGTAAACACCAAGTACTATTATCAGGGTTCAGTCTCTGTAGCGGCAAAGACATATCTCCCATTTGAGTTTTGATCAAATATATTTTGTATTTAAGAGATTTCCTAAATAACAAGGATAACCTTTGAGAGTATGTCGAGCACACACTGTGCAGCCCATCTAACCCAGGATCTCTGTATCAGTTTGGTGGTCGAGTGTATCTGCATGTGCCTGTTAATTAGAGTAAATACTCGTTTGCATTTATCTGTATGATTCAAATTTCTGAAATTCCAATAAAGTAATTTGAGGGAAGCAATAGACTCACCCGTTTGCATAAATTAAGCGATCTAGAGAGGCCTCCACCATAGGCCCCCCAGCAGGTAGACTATGATTCTAATACAGACAAGGGACAGATAAGGCAAGTTTAGTTTTGTTTATTAAATATCTGTTGTATTCAATTAGATCAACTGGACTTGAAGTTTCATTCTGAATTGAGAAAGCCAGTCGGATGACTAGCGAAACGTCTTCAAGAACTAAACTTCAAGTCCGGTTGATCTAATTGAATACAACAGATATACCATGACCTGGATGAATGAGAACCTTCACAAGCATATTTTGTTAATTAATGTTAAACAACTAGATAAGCTCTAATAAAGTAACTAGTAACAGATGAGTTGTGGACTCAAAAGTCCAACCAAAGCTGGACGTCGAAAGCAGGAATTGCTCCCGGAACTGCACAGAGGCAGAGGAGCTGGGCAGCATCTATTTAAAAACATCCAAAGACGTCTGGGGAGGAGTCTCCTGGATATATTTTAGGTATGTTTGGCTGGGTTTCCCTAAGAGGTGAGAATTCAGAGATGGGGGTTAAGGAGTCGGGCACAAGAAGTGGAAAATCCCTCATCCAAAATCTCAGCAGGGGTATCCCGCTCTATACCTTTTTCATAGGCAACCGTTATCGCCCATATTTTTATTTGATATTTTTTACATATATACATTCTATTCTTTGTGCTAACATTTGGAACATTCTGCGTTAGGGGGTATCAATCATATTATTTAGCTTGGGATCAGGGGATTCCCCTCAATAAATGGTTGCATCCCAGTATGTTTAGTCAGGGTCCCAATACAGCCTTTATAGTAAGTTTTTGTATTTCTTAAATTAGTTATAACCTGGTGCTACATTGTAATAACATTTGGGTTTTCTTATTTGTAGTTGTCACATTTGAAAGGGTCTCGTCCGAGTAGTTTAGTTGTGCATATATATTAGTTGTTCCTTATATGTTTATTTACTGTTTGGGGCCATTAATTATACATATTAAAGGATATCTATACTCTAAAAATTAACTGTTTAAAAATAGAAAGTTCCTGGGGAAGGAAGGTAGGATTAATTATTCCTACCTAACAATATTGTTTAATTGAGGAGCTACAACACGTACGGTTTTCGTTTGCCAGGTTAGTCTTGGGCTAATCCTGTATTAAAGATAGTGTTGAAGCCAGGAGGAAGACTGGCAGAATCGGTTTTCTTTGGGCTTGTGCTCTTCACATATCATAAGGAAGGAATTACCCATCCTTTATCCCTGTCCCAAGTACTTTTAATTTTAATGGTATTTTTAAAAAAAACTTTATACACACAATAGTTATCCTTTAAGTGGGTTTGGCCCCAGGATCTTCAAGAGCCTGTTGGAACACCTATTTACTTATGCCCCTAAATATTTAGTTTGTTTTAGTATTACCATATCAATAGCTATACCTTATGCTGTGTCTAGGGGCTTCTATGTTGCAGGTATATATACATTATTGAAGAACTATTCATGGGCAGCTTGATTTTATCTATGGGCAAAATGGAACAGACTTTACCAAACATTTATATATATTTACAAGTACTTAGTTGTTAAAGTTGCACTTTCTTGCAGTTCTCTTGGTCCTTCAAACACTGTTTTGGATCAGCCAATAGGTTCCCCATAATCTAGTCCCTTAAAACAATCCGGTTGTTCATGAGTAACCCCCCTCTCTCCACCTAAAATTGAGGTTCCCAGTGATATTGTATATTAGTGATTGTCCCAATCTAACTGAATGTTCCTTTATCCGGGGCCATGTGGATCTTAAAATAGGTCCACAGTTTAGAAAGTGTCTGTTTGGCTACGTATTGGGAAGGATTTATCCCATCACAGAATCTTTGTGTGGGTAATCATGGCTGGATCAATATTTATGTTTATAGGGTCTGGATGGGGTAGATACCATAAACAGCGGTTACTGAGGCCTTTTAGCACTTAGGGGGTAGGGAACAGCATCAGACAAGATGTCTGTCTGGAGGGGGCCCTCCCCGGAAGTCTTAATAATTTCCTTAATCCACAACACCAGACTCTGGCATTGTTATTTTTGTTTCATCTCAGTAGGTAATGGGATTATGAGGGTAGCAACTGTTGCAGGGGAATTTCGTTTGAGATACAGATATTTAAAGGCTCATGGTCATATGGGGCAGGGTTGAGGTTCATAGTAGGTATTACCCTTTAGTTTTGTTTGACTTTTGAAGTTTTATGTTCGTCTGGGATATTCAGTTGTGGTTAGGTGGTCCCATATGATTGTCCAGCCAGTCTGTTGCTTCCACCGAGGATTCAAAAAACTTGTTGAATTGTTATGTCTCCCTTGCTGGAGACATCATGGAGTATAGTAGGGTTGAGAGATTGTAGCCTCTACTTGACCACCAAGAAGGCTGCTCTTTTCTTTTGTTAATCCAGCGAATAGTCTGGGAATATCTTAATGTTAGCATTATCTATATGGATATCATCTTTTCGCCTGGCCTTAGCATTAAGGAGGCGTAATATCATTGGTCTGGGCCTGGAACCAGGGGGCAGTAGGTAAGTGGTTATACTGGTGAGAGATTAGAAGCGCCACATTTTTTCTCTAACCATGTGTCTAAGTAGGCCTCAGGGTTATTGCCCTCGCTACCCTCAGGGACACCCACCAAATTCATATTTTCTAGGTCGTCGTCTGCATTTGCTGTAGCTGATAGCGGAGTGTTGCTAAATCGTCCGACAGCGTATCCTCTGCCATCGAGACTTGGTCCTCCAAGTCTTCCCACCTGTTGTCTTACAATATGAACATCTTGCATCAGTAGACTTGCATCTATTTTGACCTCAATGAGGACTATCAGCGAGGCCTTGAAAGCGAGGCCAAGATCTGAGCAGAGGTTGGTTTTGTTGGTGTCTCTTGTAACTGTTCTGGGGTTGAGGGAAAGGGCCCCTGTGGTGGGTTCAGGATCCACCACGTGTTGCGGTTAGGCCTGCACAGCATGATCTTTGCCTTGGTTAAGGTTACAATATTCATGATAGGATGAGAGAATGGATAAGCATAGCAGTAGTCGGAAGAGAGAGAATCTTCAGATTTCGCAATATTACGGAGAAAAAAGCAACGGGTTTTAGCATAGTTAGTGTGATTAGAAAAGGAGAGAGAGGAATCAATAATAACCCCTAAGCAACGTGCCGACTGAATAGGGTAAATTGGGTGTTGTCCACAGAAAAGGATAGGACCAGGTTTAGGTGGGAAAATCATTAGTTTGGTTTTAATTAGGTTTACTTTGAGGCATTGGTGCGCCATCCATGAGGAGACAGTTGGAGATGTGTGATTGGGTGTCAGGGCTTGGTCAGTGCGGGGTAGTAAAATGTGCTGATAACATCTTCCAAGGAAATAGTATAGAGAGAGAACAGGGATCCAAGAACAGAGCAATACACTAAGAGGAACCAGAGAGGATGTTTCATTATCATATGACACAGAGTAGATTCTGTAGGATCGTAGCCAGGATGCTGCTTCATTCCGAATGCCCATGGTGTGAAGAATTTGCATTACATACTAACATAGTAATTAAGGTTGAATAAAGACATACGTCCATCAAGTCCAACCTATTCACCCCCTTTTTTTTTTTTTTAACCCTACCTAACAGTTGATCCAGAGGAAGGCAAAAAAACCCAGCTAAAAAGGGGGAAAAAATTCCTTCCTGACTCCAAACGGCAATCGGAAAGTATCCCTGGATCAACCAGATCTATATCATTAATACCAGTAATTCTCAATATTTTTTAGTTTTAGAAACTTATCCAGGCCTTTTTTAAAGCTATTCAATGAACTTGCCAATACCACATCTGCTGGAAGACAGTTCCACAGTTTCACCGTTCTCACTGTAAAGAAACCCCTCCTAACCTGAAGATGAAACTTCTTTTCTTCCAACCTTAAAGGATGTCCACGAGTCCTCTGATATGACCTGTTAGTAAACAATGCACCAGAATGCTCATTGTATGGGCCATTAATATATCTGTGCCCTGAGGCACTCCGCTTAGAACTTTAGCCCACATAGATGTAGCTCCATTAACCACCACTCTCTTGTTTGTGGTCCAATAACCAGTTCTCTATCCATGAACAAATGTTTTCTTCAAGGCCAACAGTCCCCAGTTTATACATTAGTCGCCTATGTGGCACAGTATCAAAAGCTTTTGCAAAATCCAAATATACCACATCCACTGCTGTGCCTGAATCTAACTTCTTACTCACTTCTTCATAAAAACCACTTAAATTTGTCTGGCATAATCTATTTCTCATAAATCCATGCTGACCACTACTAATAAGATGATCTCTGGAGACAAAGTCAAGGATATGATCCCTTAACAAAGTTTCCATCACCCTACCACTGATGTTAGGCTTACAGGTCTATAGTTTCCAGGCTGTGAACGACTACCTTTTTTGAATATTGGTATTACATTGGTATTACATATTGGTAATACCAATTGGTATTACATTGGCTTTTTTCCAATCCAGCGGCATTAGGAGGAAATGATCTACTGTGTCGAAAGCAGAGGAGAGGTCGAGAAGGATGAGAATAGAAAAGTGACCTTTTGGCCTTGGCAGCCCGAAGATCATTTACAACTTTGCACAGAGCCGTCTCCATGGAGTGTGCAAGGAGTCCAGTAAGCTATGATAATTATCGATACGGGAGAAGACAAGACCGTTCCATTATTTTTAAAGGAGGAAGAGAAAACACCAGATGACAAGGAGGTGTTAAATATGTGGGTTAGTATAGGGGAGACTGCCTAATTACAGTACTTCAGTAGGAAAGAAGGCATGGGATCAAGGGGACATGTAGTGAGCGGACATAATCGAAGCAGATAAGAGACCTCTGACTGGATCATGGGACTAAAAGATTCAAGGGCAGTAGAAGGGGGTGTGGGCAAATGAATCCGAGAGAGATTCTGAGGACAAGAATCTGGGATCTGCATACGGATGGACTGTGTACGGATTTTATTTATGAAGTAGTCGGCAAAGTCTTGGGGAGTGTGTGGAGAAAGAAGAGTCAGTGGGCAAGGGACAGAGAAGGGAGTTAAAGATGGAAAACAGGCAGCGTAGGTTTGATTTATTATATTTTATAAGCTTTTAAAGTTTCTTGCTTGGGTGTATGGGTAGGGAAAGTGTTGAAAACAAAAAGTAAAAAATAGAATAAGATCAAGAAATCATTTTCAAATGACACTTTCATATATTTAAATTCTTAAAATGCTCTCTTGTGCCTATTCACCACTAGGGGTAATGCAGGCCTTATTCTGTGCTGTTCTGATGTTTGCTTGTTCTGTATAAGAACCAGAGGTATGAAAGTGTCTTGATCTTGAACTATTTATTTTTTACCCTTCCCCTAACCATACCCCTAAGCGCAAGCAAAAAACTTTTAAAAGTATTGTACACAATTCAATGGACAATTTGTAGTGCAGCCACCCCACTCAATTAGACATTACCTATTACACCAGAGAGTGGAAGTAACCCCATTCTACTAGTATTATTTATAAGCATCTTATAATATTTTTGTTTTGCTACCGAAAGTGTGGTTTTGAGTCATTGTAGCATAAACTTATAATGGAGAAAGTCTGCCTGCGTACGAGACTTTCTCCACATCCGCTCAGCTGGACGTGTGCAACCTACTTATAGAACAGGTTGTGGGACTGAGCCTTTTCTGCTCTTCTTTTATTTTTTACATTTTTATTTTTTATTTAATTATTGCCAAAACTGCGGTAGTTAGAAAGCTGAAAATATATAAGCCTATAATAACTTGAAATGCTGCACAATGTCCTGTTACCCCACTTTGTTTCCTGGTTCTTCAAATGACTGGATGTGATTTCCCTAGCTGCCTCTTCTGAGCATGTACAAGCTTGTGACAAGCTCAGCATGCTTGGAAAGTAGTCAGAAAAGTTTTGAAAGGCAGAGAGAAGGGTGGGGAAGAACATTTCACTGCATAACAGGTTAGTTCTACGTCTGATTTTGAACAACTGCATTCTGTGGATTGAGGGGGTGATTACTTTATACAATTTTTCATCTAAGGGGTTTAATTTTCTGTTTATGCAGCGATTTGTGCAATTTCGGATTATCAGAGCATGCGGTTCACAATAAAATGGAACGCAGGGCATTAAAAGTGGCCACCCAAAATGCACTGCCATGCATTTCTTACGTGACAATAGATCATAAGCATGTGGCCTAGCCCTTATGGCATTAACAAACGTTTAACTGGTTAGTGAGTACTAAACGATAAGTGCTTCAGAACTTAATTTATTAGTCAGGATGATTCTCCAATCTGAAGCATCTGTGCATTCTAGCAGTTATTTGCAGGGTAATGTGTATATGGTTTGCTGACAGATTTAAAGCACTATTTACCTGTCTAAATTAATTCAGGTAGGAAGTGGTTTCATGCTTTTGAGATCAGGTAGGACATTTTTGTACTTTTGAAAGTTACTGTAATGCTATTTACCAATGGTGCACAATTCCCTACTGAATAAAAGTAGGGCACTCCCTTGTCAAGAGTGCAGCCTAAAATCATTGTTTAGTAATTTTGGCTGTGCTCCTAGTCCTTTTTCTCCCAACCTCTTTGTGGGGTCATAGAGTTTCTTGAATATTCTAAAAGAAACTATTTTAAATAATTATTAACAAATAGTTGCATTAACTGTAACAAATTATAATGAAACTGCTTTTAACTTTGAAAATAATGTTGCCTTAAGTGAAATTCCTTTATAATCTTAAACTGATCTCAAAAGGTGGCATGCTCTGGTGGAGTTAAAATCTCTCCTCAGATTTTATCAGAAGAGAATGTATGTTTAAATTAGAAATGTATGTTTTTAAAACAATAAAATGTGAAAAATTAATTAAATTATACACAAATAAATGTAGAGAAAAGTACATGCTATTTGGCAGTGTCACAAGAAGATGTCAGGTGTCTTTTCTTTAAAGGCTTTAGTGCTCTCTGAGTTGTGGAGCAGAAGATTAGGGCATATTTCAATCTTGCTAAATTTAGGATTATTTTATCCTTTAAGAAAAATGATGACAGTCCATCGAATCTATGTTTAAAAGTATGTAACCACCTGGCTAACCAAATGTGTAAGATCATGTGTACCACTTTTTTATAAAAACACAAATATAAGTGATGTGATAAATTACATTTATTTTTAACTTGTTATAAATTAAACTTATTATGCATAAAAGAAAAGCAAAATTGTTAAACCAGGGTTGGAGAACATGCCTAGAAATTTACATTTGACAACCTAACTTCTAATGGTTTCTAAAGGTTTTTAATCATCCAGGTAAATGTATACTAAATAATATTAAGTTATTTTTAACTAGACTTGTTTATTAATTTAATATGCTTTACCACATATTAAAATTATTTGCTCTGAATGTATAAAAATTCAATTTACTTTCAATTACAGTAAAGTCACGGTTTAATTGTTTGAGTCCTGAATTGTTTTTTAAGGATAAGTACACTGTAAAATCAAGTTATGTTCAGTTGGAAGCTGCAGCTTTAAAAATACCATACTTTTTTTTACCTATGCCCCTCTAGAGCCTAGCTTTGTGCCTTGAAAGTTGCTGATATCTTGTTACTGTTTTGCTGAATGTTAAGCTCCACCCCTCTGAGATTTCCTCTGCTTTCTCCTGCTTGAGCCTCAAACAGTAATGCTTGTGAGTTTCATTCACTCTCCTGCTTGAGCCTCAAACAGTAATGCCTGTGAGTTCCATGCACGTGCGTGTGCACGGAACTCACAGGCATTACTGTTTGAGGCTCAAGCAGAGGAAATCTCAGAGGGGCGGAGCTTAACATTCAGCAAACCAGCAACAAGATGTCAGCAACTTTCAAGGCACAAAGGTAGGCTCTGGAGGGGCATAATAAAAAAAAAAAATATGGCAACAGTATTTTTAAAGCTGCAGCTTCCAAATAAACATAACTTGATTTTACTTTGCACAAATCCTTTAAACTGCTGGGGTTAGGATCTTAATCTGCCATTGTAGATTTAAAAAAAAAATCTGATGTTTGAGACCCCCAACGCTTTTTAGGGGAGGGTTTCTTTCTCAATTTTTAAGAATTATGGATCTTACATACGTGCGATAAAGGGTCTGACCCACCTTGCATGATGAGTAGAGATGCCCGGATCATCAATTGCCCGACTGAACGTCTTTTTCTGCCTCGTCCACCAAACCGGACATGTATACAAGCCTTTAAGCTAGGTTCACCTCTATAGCTAGTTTTTCAACCCGATCTTTACATCTCGGTCAAAGGTAAAGGGACAAAATTGGTCTGTGAGGTGCAGCTGCAAAAAATGCAGTAAAAACCACGCTAACCAATCTAATATCTATTATCACAATTTTAACTCGGTTGTGGAGGCTGCGTGGCTATAGCATTAATTAAATTGCACAGTGGTTTCTTATAGTAACAAGCCCTGTATCATTTTAGCAATATATGGTAAGTAAATTGTTGATTTTTCTGTTAGCCGTGGGCATCATTGCTGCGGCTAACAGTCATTTGTCCCGTCCGAGCGTTTACTCACAGCGAATGCTCGGTCGGGACAAAAAATAGCCCTGTCTGTACCAAGCCTAAAGGGCAGGCTTTCACTGCAGTGAAAGGGACAGTACAGAGGATGTGTTGACTTGTACAAACACTTTATAATCACAATAGTCACTATTCCTTCAAATTCAAATTTACTAACTTTGAAACTATTAAATATGTACATTATGTAATGGAACTTACTGATTGTTTTTCTTTCTGTTTAACTCTAACATGGTAGCAAATTAAATTGTTGGCATGCAGTGACCTTGGTAAATATAAACAATTCCTTTTGTGAAATGAGTTAAACCGTTTATGAGCAGAGACTTATTTTTGGGCATCTCTCTAGAATGCTAAAAATAAACTCTACAAAACAAAGGCCTCTTTTAGAATGCTAATGCAAAAGCTGTCAAACTGATTTTCTTCAGCTGTTAGAAGACATCAAAGATAAAAGACTGCAGACGCTGCTTGTACATGTGACTCTGTAAGGGAATTGCTATGCCTTTATGGTTAACTGATTTAGATGACAATCAAAGCACATCTTATAACCTTTTTGTTAGCCTCCTAGCTTATGTGCTGTTATCCGAGTGAGATGTTTGGGGATCATGAGAAAGCCGTGAAAACTTGGAATCATCCATGGCTTCTTTATAAATTGACATGTTGAAAACTCCATAGAGAATGAAACCTGTCAGACAAGTTTATCGGCAACTAACCACATGAAATGGACCTAAACTGCTATACTAAATAAACTTTAAAAATGAACCATGCCTTTCTGTTTATGCTATTTCCAATGTCTATCCCTGCCGAGTACACTTTCCAGTCAGCAAATCATTTACTAATTTGCATAGCAGAAATATTGGTTAAAAATGATAAAATTCCTTGTATTTTAGCTTTTTGTTTTTGTTTGAAAACAATAATTTTCCTCTTTTTTTTCTTCTTTTCTTTATTATAGGTATTAAATATTGGCATTTTTTTAATGGTTACTAGGTTGTCCAGCAAAGGCTATTAGATGTAGCTATCTGCTAATTAAAGAGATAAGTACAGTTTCCAAAGGGTGCATTCACATGGTTTTATGAGCTTCCCCTGACATCAGCACTAAATTTACCTGACAAGCATATTGTCATTGTAACATTGTGATATAGTTTTAGCTTACTAGCTATGCTTGTGTGGATCTAAATAACAAGTTGTTATACATACCTCTAATAGAGAAGTCTAGAGTTTGCAAAGCAGCTTTGTATTATCACAAGGGACACGCTAGCTGTAGTATTCTTCAGCAGGTGTCACAGGCCATGCTAAATGCATCTGGCAAATGGTATTCAAAGTTTGCCCTAAAAATCACTTTTAGCTACTTTAATTTGACCCTTTATGTGCTATATTACAGCTGGCCAATCATGATATTTTATTTTGAGTGATGTAGTATTATACAGTGCTTCAACTAAAGGGTAATTTAAGAAACAATTGCTCAGCCATTTGGGATCAGATGCTACCTACTACCTGCCTTTTATTTTCATTGATGCCTGATGCACAAGTATCCAGAGAAATATAAAGTTTAATAGAAATCCATAAGATACTGTTTAGCAATAAATGTGTATCTGTGTTTACTACCTGGATGGAGTTTTCCCAGCCCTGAAGTCCTTGCTTCCAGAATGTAACCTTTTTATTTACAAAATATCAATGGGAAAGTTTCCCAAAAGTTTTTGTCTTTCTGTGCACTTAGTAGAGTAAATCTAAACAACATTGCTATATAAGGTCTGGTACACATGGGTCAACTATAGCCTGATATTGCTGCTTACAGAACTAATGATCAGTTAACGAATTTGTAGCTGTAGCTCTGCTATTGATCCCTTTCTGTTCATCCCACATTAAAAATGGGTAAAATTATAATATTAAAGGACAACTCCACCCTCATAAGGACATCTTTTAGAAATAATGGCCTCCTTAAAATATGTTGATATAACATACTTTGTCCTATGAATTAATTACTGTATGCCTGCTATGCTTCTGGGTGCCTCATGGAAACGGAGCAATTTAGAAACCTGTACTGAGCCTTAACTGAGCTTGAGCATGCTCAGAAGAGGCAGATAGGTGATTAACATTCAGTCATTGGCTGTGATGTCAACTGTCAAATCCATAACTGACAGTGTCTAACTGGAAGAACCAGGAAGCAGAAACAGGACATTGTGCAGGATTTTAGGTTAGAATTATATATTTCAGATTTCAAACTATTACCGTTTAGGGTTTTGGGGGGTGATTTACCTGTATGTAAGTTTCATTTTAGGGCTGGACTTGTCCTTTAAGGATGAGAGGGTCAGATGGATAAACATGAGCAAGTTATGGCTTTCAGAATGGGTTTAAAATGGTGCTAATTTTGCCCCAACCAATCAGATGTTAGCTTTCAAATGTTAAATAAGATCTGATTGGTTGGGGCAAAATTTGCACCATTTTAAACGATAAGAACTTTAATTGAATAACCCTGATTATTTTAACTGGGTTCTCAGTGCATTCATAAACGTCCTTAGATACTCATTTGTTATAGCCGTATGCCACCTAAACTTATTTAAAATGCCTAGATATTCATGTTCCCACTTTCATTCGTATATTGTTTTTTTGGTTTTTTTGCTAAAACGATAGATATTTGAAGACTGCTTTGAATTACTGCAGTTTCAGTGAGTTAGATACCAGTGAAAACACCTACTTTAATTAAAAAGCCTAAGAATATATGTGATCATGTACTGCCACCTTTTGAACAGTCCATAGAATTACAAGTGAAGAATTTAAATATTTCTGCAAAAGGTAGTTTTCTTTCATAGCACATGTTATTGTTCTTGTAAATAAAAAAATATGTGTACATTAATAATGCAGGTAAAAAATATATACAGACCACTAAAAATACTGCAAATATATTTAATACTTGTATATTGTAAATCTCCATATACACAGTCAATGAGTAATAAGTCAACTGACAAGCCTCAGACAATTAACAGGTTCAGACAAAAATTGCATTTGTGTGTCTATTTGGTCGGATGTTGTTCAGTGTGCTTGTGAAGGTTCTCTTTCATCCAGGTCATGGTATATCTGTTGTATTCAATTAGATCAACTGGACTTGAAATGTAGTTCTTGAAGACGTTTCGCTAGTCATCCGACTGGCTTTCTCAATTCAGAATGACTTGTACAAGAAACTGTGGCATTATGTACCCTGGAAAATCCCAATTAGCATATCACAGCCAGGTGTTAAGGGTGTGATTGGATAGTGACTGGTTCAAGAGAGGTGTTAAGGAGGCCATTTATGTGAAAATAAAGAACCAAGCCTAAATAGAGGTGGGGGGGTTCGACACCAACTGTCTGCCATGTACAATGCTGTTTTAACACCTTACTCTGGGCGTTCCTATAACACCTCTTAGCCACATCCAATCACACCCTAACACCTGGCTGTGATATGCTAATTGGGATTTTCCAGGGTACATAATTGCCACAGTTTCTTGTACAAGTCATTCTGAATTGAGAAAGCCAGTCGGATGACTAGCGAAACGTCTTTCAAGAACTACATTTCAAGTCCAGTTGATCTAATTGAATACAACAGATATGTTGTTCAGTGATTTGCCGGGATGGACCAACAATGACGGCCAACTGAAAGCCACACACGGGCTAAAAATGGACATTAATCGCCTGCTAGTTTCTTGGGCATTCTGGTATTCATTGAGCATGTGCACAGAGCTTAATGAAAGTGAAATAATAGGTGTATAGGTTTGTGTGTATGCAAAATTCTGTGAATGCCCAGAAGAAAACAAGGGCAATTTTTATATTTCAACTTTTACTTTTTATAATAGAGTTGATAAGACAGACAAACTTTATAATAATTATTAACCCTCATACACATTTTACCTACCTTAGTGAGTATATCTGTATGTATCTCAATATACATAATATGCACCCTATACTTCTCCAACCTAATAGGCACATAATTTACTTAATTTTTACTGTTAAAAATGCTACCCCTCCTCTTCTCAGCACCCCCCCAAGAACACTCATAAACTGGAAATTACCACTCCATTAAATAGCATTAAAGTAAATATACCCTAAAGAAAAGATAACAGCATGTGCACACAGAGTCCACAGTGACCACATTATGCAATGCTGGAAAATAAAACACAAACCCCATGTTAGAAAGGTAAATTTTCCAGCACCCACTTAAAGGACAATTATACTCACCTTTTCCCCGATCCACTGCAGCATAGTACCCAGGGTGAGGACCTAAAATCGCTAAGTCCTAACCCTGGGTACTTTCCCTAACTCCTGCACTACTTACCGCAAATCTGCTTCGCCGATCCACACTGTTCCACCTCTCTTCTACTGTCAGTGACAGTCGCGATGCAGCCAATTGGAAGACACGCCTCCTTGCAGAGCGTATCTTCCTATTGGCTGCCTCGCGATCTGTCACTGAAGCAGGAAGAGCGGAGGAATGGAGCGATCGGCGAAGCAGATTTGCGGTAAGTAGTGCAGGAGTTAGGGAAAGTACCCAGGGTGAGGACTTAGCGATTTTAGGTCCTCACCCTGGGTACTATGCAGCTATGGAGGAAGAGGAGCGAGGGTGAGGTGAGTATAGTTGTCCTTTAAAAAGAAGAGGTGAAACACAGATGACTGCTTTTATATGCTCTGCCTAAACTTTAGTTGCCTTTTAAAATGTAAGTAGCAACTACAATTACATCATTATTTTCAGTGTTCACAAGAATATGAATGTATTATTTCTCCTTTAGTATAATACCATTAGTGCCCCCATTGGTTATAGTAATAATCTAAAATTATTAGTTTAGTAATGTTTGATACTAAACAGCTACTCTTCTAAATATTGCACAGGTTTCTCTTCCTTTGGTTAATGTTAAACTACAAATCCAATTGTCAGATTATGTGGTTAAAAAATTAAAAAGTTTCATCCCACTCTAATTCTACTTTAACTGCCCCTGCCCAAAAACTAGTGTTCTCAATGATGCAGGCGGCTGCTGTTCAAAGGTCATCTATAGTGGGAAAATTAACTTTTGTTCCCTTTATTTCCACGTGTCCTAGAATTCCCCCAAACCCCTTGAGTGTCTTTACTTTCTCCAGCTTCCCCCTCTGTCCTGAGATGCACGACCGTCGACTGATGTCGGCTTTTTCCTGCGACCGGCATGGCGGATTTGTTCTGCCGATTGTTGTTATATCTGTACATGGTCGGAAGATTATCATTAGATTTTCTAAATATATATAAAGGCGCATGCATTGGTTTCCGTAATCACGAGATCATACGAACGTTGTTTCACAAATGAACGTCGCACGATGACACGAACGTGAACAGCACATTTGATGTTCGCACGACTACTGTTGCTATTATCGTTGTTGTGTGTACAATAGTCGTTTGAAAAATGAGGATTGACGATGTTGTCGTTGAAGGTTCATCGGCTTTATCGTACGAAAATGATCTAACGTTTGTATGAACCTTAAGAGAAAAGAACATTAGCAGGGGGAGAGAGGTAGCTTTGACTGCAGAGATAAGGCTGCGCTCGACCCCCCCTTGTTGAACGCTTTCACTTTTTTTTATAGCTTTCACTGTTTGATGATGGGTCAGAAAGAGGGAGATAATGTTGCAGCAGTAAACTGTACTGTTGTCCTTCTGTGTCTTCAGGACAGCTTGCTTTCCATCAAAGTTTTAACTTACTGCACATGAAGCAGTAAGCTTGTCTGGCAGCCGGGGTTTAGACATGGAGAAGGTAACAGGGAGGAGGAAGAGGGGAGTGCTGTAGAGAGATCTGACACCATTGAAAAATGGAGTCACTGACAAAGGTAGGAGAGAGGCAGCACTTAGTACATTCATTTAAATTTGCAATGGAGCAATGTGTTTTTTATAGATGAAAAAAATGTTTGAGGATGAAAGAAAGGCATTAGGCTATGATAAAATTGTTTGTGGTTATAGTTTACTAAAACAGGGCTGGAGAAATCTCAAGAAACAGATAATCAGTGTATCTCGGCAACCTTAAAGTACAGGTTAACTGTTAGATCAATCGAGTTAATTTAAATTAACTATGAAGCACCAACTAAATAAATTACAAAAAGTGTTACTCTATTGTAAGGGTAAGTGTGTATGGGTAAAATATACTATGCAAACTAATTACAAGAACAATAGGCCCAAAATGAAATCACACACTGAAATAGTTACACAATTAAAATTTCTTTGTGTGAGCAGTGGTAACGCAATAAACAAACAAAACACCATTTAAAATTAATTTAAAAGCCTTGGGGCTGCAGCTACACTATAACACACAATGCAATGCATTTCACGCTCGTTACTATGTGTTTGCTCTGTGATTTTATTATTTGTTATCCTGGCTCATGCGATTCACATAAATTGTGATTGTATTGCGCTCTGAAAATGGATCATAGCGCGGTGCATGTACTGTGGCCACCCACATTCAAAAGCACATTCATTCAATTCTCAAATGCTAACAAATAGCAAAAAGCGATTAGAAGCACATGAGAAACGCTCAACTGTGGCCTAGCCCTTATTAAACCATCTCTCCCCCCCGCAGTAATCAATTAATAAACCACAGTATAAGTAATAACAAATAATGTAAGCATATATAGGGAGAATCAATAAAAGTTCTTATCGTTTAAAATGGTGCTAATTTTGCCCCAACCAATCAGATCTTATTTAACATTTGAAAGTTAACATCTGATTGGTTGGGCCAAAATTAGCACCATTTTAAACAACAAGAACTTTTATTGAATAACCCTGTTAGTTTCCCTGATCTATAATACAGGTCATAGAAATTACTTTGCTATCTGCAAGTAACCCCTACAATGCAAATCAGAAAATATGGTCACCCACACAGCAAGTCACTAATAGACAATCAGGACAAGTCACCATGTGTATCTCGGGATGATGATCATTAATGTACCAAATGATCGTAAAGTCAGGTGCACGAATATCCGCGCCAGGGGATGAGGAGAAGGTTTAGTGTTCACAGCAGGGACCAGACCTGTTAAATCAGTAGACTTCAACTATGGCTTAAATAGAAAAGTATAATGTACCCATGTATGCCTATGTTATGGAAGCTGTTTTTCTTTCTTTGTTTACAGGGTAACCCTTTTGAAATAAAAAATGACAAGTGGTATAAAGGTGATACCTTTATTGGCTGACTAAGATAATCATAGCAAGCTTTCAGAACATTCTAGTTCCTTTTTCAAGCTGAATAAAATGAAGTGGTGGTGCACTCTGATATTTTTACAACATTTAGCTCATACTTCAAATAACCAGAAAAAAGGAATATCAGTGTGGAAGGTGTTAACAAACTCCTATAAAGGAATTCCTTGTAATTAACTGTCCCAATGTCTCTACAGATGTTTGTATTTCTGTATTGATGATGGCAGTTTTTAATCTATATAGTTTGCCATAAATCCGAGGCCCAGGTTCAGTCCCTTTTCCAGAGATTTAAGTTTTCATTAATTTGTAATTTTCTTTACAATACTCATTCAGAAAAGTCACTACAGAAAAAGAATTCAAAAGTAACCACTGTGTGGCAGCATTGTACTGCAATAAACCAAACAAATGGTAACTACAGTCATCATACTCTCCATAACTCTACTTGCCAATGCCAAAATAACATTTTATAATATGTTGGACAATGGGGGGCACATTTTTTTTTTTGAATCTGCCACAATCTAAAAAAAGTTTGGAAAAGCTTTTTAAATGGTATGTCCACCCTTTAAACAAAAAAATAAAATAAAAATGACCTGCTTGCAACACCAATTGCTATTTCTACAAGTTTATTACATGCATTTGTAATTCCTTTCTGTCAAAGGTATCTGCCTCCTCCCTCTGCCCAGTAAATTTATATTAGCTTGAGCATGTGCTGAGGAGGCAGCAGATGAATTTGAAGTATAAAATCTCTTGCTGGAAGCAGAATTAATTATTATAAACAAAAGGAGGTCCAGGTTTTGGTTTTTTTTTGGACAACATACTGATATTTGTCCAGAGAGGTGGACATTCCCTTTAATTAAATACCTACTAGTAAAACAATGATAAATAAAATACTATTTTGCTTGATACTTTCCACACTTCTGCAAGGTATTTTAAGATCCTTAGCAATTCTTTTTTCCCCCTTATATTTAGTGGCAAAGTTTTAAACAAATGCTGCCTTACGTTTTTTTAAAAAATTTACTTTTTTGCAGACAACAGTTGCCCTTTAATCCTTTTGATGTATTAAAGTACAGCCAATTTTAATGCCCCAATTAAAGAACAGGAGGTAAAGGAGCTATATCTTCGCTCCCGTTCATTTAAATGAACAGGAACAGGAAGGGAAGTTAGAGTACTTACCCTGGATCGTGCTCCTCTGCTGTTCCTCTGACTGGTCCCTACGGACCTTTGCAATTTATGAGCACAACTGTGATAGTTAGAAATCCCAGAAATGTATGGATAACCCGAAATGCTGTCTGATGTTCTGTTGCCGCTTTTTATTTTTCCTGGTTCTTAGGGTTAGCAGCTGTAAGTCATGAATGTGACAGTTAACACCAGAGCCAATAACTAAATGCTATTCTCCTACTTGCCTCCTCTTCGCATGTGCCAGCTTATAACAAGACTGAATACTTTTGAGAGGGAGAGGCATAACAGGTTAATCCTTCATCTGTCAGCTTTACAACTTTTTTGTTTTGTGGTTTCGTGGGTGATTGACCTATATATAATTTTTCATTTGGCTCTTGGTACATTGCCCCCCCCATAATATTTACTTTAAAGTAATTCCGTTACTGTGTGTGCTCTTCTGCACCATATTGCTCAATGACGGGTTTCCTGCTGCCTGAGGTGACACCAAAAAGTCTGTTTGCTTTATGAAGTCTGTTTGCTTTATAAAAAGTCTGTTTGCTTTTATTTACTTTCAATTGTCAAATCTATCAAAGGTCTAAATACAGTGTTTGCCAGTTGACGAATTTACCTGCCAACATTCCTGCAAAGGAATTAATCTGTAACCCTGAAATGAATTAAATTGTACAATATTTTGGTGCACGGTGGAAAACCATGTGATAAGGTAATTTTTCAACATGTCCAGTTTTATATTTAGTCTCATTTTGACTGAAAAAAGTCAACCACAGCAAATAGTTTGTCTGCTATTCTGACCCAGCCAAGCAAAAGTTTGGTCACAGCTGTTGATCAGGTCAAAATATCACCCAGTGTGTACACAGCTTTTGTCTTAGGCTATAAAAGAGCGTTGGATGCAGTGTAAAATATGCCAACAAGGAGCTTGCAGTAACAGTTCACCGCAACTGATCGCGTGGCCCACAGGGGTTGTGATTTTTCTGCACATTCAGAAATATCGGTCATTCGGCCAAAAAAATTGCATGGTGTAACCAGCCTAAGATTCTGCCATCTGTCAAAAATGTTGCTACAGACAATACCGAACATTCTCCCTATATAAAATAAAGGAAGTCGTTCAAAATTGCCATATACCCTCCTGAAAATGTCCTTAGTTCGTGCTGTAGTATAGGGAGTTGACTGTGACCAAGTGAAATTTTTGGGACATAACTGCAGACGCTGAACGTTTGTCAGCATTGAAAAGGGACGTTTCATGGGTACACACCCAACCTAAAAATTACCAATCCCGTTGGAACAATCTATTGGTAATGTGCTTACCTAATTTTAAAAGTAGAATGAAATTGGTATCTGATCAGTGCTGATCAGTATCAGGTTTTTAAGTTACTAGGCGTGATTGCCCATGTAAGCTCTACTAATTAAAGGGCATGCCAACCCATTGACATCCTGGTGCACCTGAAACCCTACTTTCATATTTATCTTGTAGCAAGAAGAGCAATGTAAGCAGTGTTTTGTGGTGGAAATGTTACTTTATTACATTACTATTTTAAAGGGGAAGTACAGTGGGAAACAATCATTGTTTAAAGGGTATCACCACTGGCTTATCACCTTACCTTCTCGCCCAGATCCTGCAGGTTTTATTAAAGAACGGGAGGTAAGAAGAAGCTCCTCCTGTTCTTCAATAAAACTAAATGCCAAATTTTTTATCAGTGGAGATATCATTTACATTTTCTATAATACATATACCTATGTATTATACAGATTGTCTAAATTTTTTAAAAATCAACTGATTTCATATCGTAGTATAGGAACCTGATAACAATCTGACATATATTTTTCGTTCAGACGAACGTAGTTTGTCGGCATCATAATCTATCTATACGCATGCCCAATGTTCAGCAAATACAAATGTATGGCCACCTAACTTCATCTGGGAAGGAACATTAATTCAATAACCAGATTAGCCTTATTGTTAAAATAGGGATTTTAGGGTCTTGCCTAGATGTAAAATTCCCAGGTTGTAAATACGTAATCTCTTTAGATGTGTTATGTAATGCAGTGCCATGTGGCCTGAAGCTTATCATGCTATCAGCTGTGTAAAATGAATCTCAGACAGCAAGAACACCGCCTGTTCCTTCTCTATCAGTGCATATAATTTGTATGCACATAACTGACAGGATGAGCTTCATTTAAACATTTGTAAAATGCTTCATCATAATCTTTTTAATATAGGGGACAAATAGGTTTAAACTAGAAAACTTGATGCAATGGATCATTCTGTATAAGGACAGTTTCACACCTAACATGAAAATGCTTATCTTGGAACTGGAGCAGCATCTAAAAAGGTGTTCTAATGCCCATTTCATACCAGATTTTCTTTCTTTCTTTTTTTTAAAGAGAAATTATGTACTGATAAATATACATTATTCTTACAGGACTACAATATTTTTCTGGATTATATGAGTTGGTATATCTTCATGCTAAAGAAAAGCAGTTGACTTCAGCTTTATATTAGTGGTTACAAGTTAGACAGCATTACAATGAAACAGTTTTTTTTTCTGCTAAGGCATCCTAAAAAAGTTCTTTATTGTGGGCAGTCTAGAATCTAGAAGTTGTTTTGGTGGCAAATTAATGAAAAGATTTAAATTGCATAGGATACCTTATACAGGCAAAACTTAATACATTAATTTGAATATATATGAAGCTTGTGTGTTTAACTGCAGGTGTTAGTATTATACAGTATGCATATATAAGACCGTGAAAGGCAGGGCTTGTAAGAATAAAGGTGTCTTTAGTCAATAATGAATATTGACATGGAAGGGTTAATTACTAAATATGTCTCTGCATAATATTTAAGGGATAATGTAACCATTCTTGTGTAATAGATATGTCAAAGAGGAGTTGCTGGACTATAAAACAGGGATGCCCAACCTGAAGCCTTCCAGATGTTTGAAAACTACAAATCCTACAGGAGCATTCCAGTGCTCCTGTAGTGATCATATGACCTATGTCATACTATTTACCAATGTTTTCCATTCCAGTAAATAGCAAGTTAAATCATTGAGTGGTTTTCTGTATATCCCTTTTTTGGCAAAGGTTGGGAGATCCCCCGTCCATCAACCCAATCACTTCCCAGAAACCAACCCCCAAGCTGCCACGAAGGACTATCAAGGTAGAGGTTGATGAGCAATTGATCAAAAAGACCTAGACTATCTATCCTCAAATGAAAAACTCATTTAAGTCCTGTATGATTTTTTGAAGAAAATGTAAAAAAAAAGATAAGGACAGGCAAAAAATAAAAGGGCATGTAAACCAAAAATGATTTAGTACTAGCAGCAAATAAGATTTATTGCCACCAACATTTAATCTGCCTTTTCCCTCTCTCTAATTTCTCTCTAATTTTACTTACCCTTCTCTTGGAGTTTTACCTATTCAAAGAGCGCTGGGCAGACAGGCAGTAAAGAATTATCCACTCCCTCTGCTTATCCCGGACCCTCTCCATGGCACCAGAAACACAGACAACACCGAAAGCATCTAAGAGTGTGAGAGCCAGGGGGGAGGGTCTGTCATCCTCCTGCATCAATATGATAGAAAAGGTATTAAGGTTGCCACCAATCCCATTAATAACCCAACATGGTTATTCAATAAAAATTCTTATTGTTAAAAATGGTGCTAATTTTGCCCCATCAAATCAGATGTTAGCTTTCAAATGTTAAAGGGTATCTCCACTGAGGAAAAAGCATTTTTTTTTTTTTTGGTTTATTTTAAAGTACACCATCCCCCAACCCTCCCCCCTACCTTTCCCCCCCAGAATTCCCCTTCGTTTGATTGCAGCAGCATGGGAATGTTGTGCAGGTTCCTGTGGGTGTTTCTTCCCCTGTGCTGGGAGTGCTGTCACTCAATGTGCATCATCATAGTAGCAGATCACACAGGCAGCAGCAGCAGTCCAGACGGATCCTCTCACGTTCTGCGCATGCACTAAAGGAAAACGTGCGTCTGACATTTCCCATTTCCTGAAAGTGGGCGGACCTGCACCATCCACAGCGTTCTTGGAGAAACTCATTGGATTTCTTCTAAACTACTGCTCAAAGACACAGGATACTGCAGGTACATATCCACCTTACACATATCTATCCTTACAACCCAGGTGACTTTTATCAGTGGAGATACCCTTTAAATAAGATCTGATTGGTTGGGGCAAAGTTAGCACCATTTTAAACGATAAGAACTTTTATTGAATCTCCCTGCAAATCTTTTAAAATCTGAATGGTTACAGGCTGGTCTGTATTTACATTAGAAGCATGATACAGTCTGCATAGGTTTCAGTCGAGCCATAAAGCATTGTATTTAATGAACTGCTGCTTGGCCTTGCCGCATGTAGGTATCATATGCATTTAGGCAAAGGGAAAGGTGGCAAGGCAACCTTTAATGTGTGTGCATACAATCCAACATTCTATTTTACAGAGTTACACACTTTGATCAGATGGAGACACATTTAATAAATCTAATGAGTAAAATCGCACAGATTGCAAATTGATGGCAATTAACAATATGGAAGGTGGGTACGATAAAGGGCTGATCCCATTTGTACCACCAGGATTGTCCCATTATCACTAATTTGTGTACCGCTATTCCAAGTGTCCACGTTGGCCTCATGATTGTTCGGAACTGCCCTAGAAATTTCCCTTGCCCACGGTTGTCTCCCTTTACTATAAGTATAGGGAGTTGGCTGCGGCTGAAGAAAATGTGCAGTCTCAAGAATTCTGTCCTGTGCTTTACATAGGGAGAACAGTCGGTACTGTGTAGTGTAATCTTTAAAGGAATAGTTCACTTGAAAAGTGAACAATTTCTTTAATCTATTGATTGAAGACTGGGGGGGTTAAGGAGTTTGCCTTACCTCCCGTTCTTCAATCAATTGACCAGGAACCACGGCTGAAATAGAAGACCTTCCCAACCGCTTCCTGGTTTAGATTAACTATAGCACGTATTGTCGTTCATGCACACTATAGTTAATCTGGACAAGGAAGCGTTGTCAGTGCTGCTGCGTGTGTAAGGTAAATATCTTCTATCTTCCTCTGTGGCTCCTGATCATTTGATTGAACAATGGAATGTATAGTTCTTTAACCTCCCGGTCTTTTCAAGTGAACTCTTTCTTTAAAGGGCATGTCCACCCTTCTGATAAACTTTTGATATAATGTACTGCTCCCTCCCCCAGCCCCAACCGCATTACTATTATTCACAGAAAGTGCTCTGATCTTTACTTACCATGCCTCTCTCCTTCGCCACACTGCACCGGACCTCTGCTTGCATGAAAATGCAAGCAGGGGGCAGGACCGGCAGCCGCGTCCGTGATTGGCTGAGAGGTAGCCAATCACGGACACAGCGAAGGAGAGAGGCATGGTAAGTAAAGATCGGGGCACTTTCTGTGAGTAATAGTAATGGAGCTAGGAGGAGGGAGGGGAGAGAGGGGGAGAATGGCTGCAGTGCGCATGCCAAACTTCTCCCGGAGGGGAGACAGGAGGCAGAGTCCTATATGGACTCTGCAGTACTCCTGCTGGCCAGTTTTTGGGACTTGGGGGGGGGGGGACACTACAGGTAAACCATTTGGAGCTGGGATGTGAGGTAAGGATTTTTACACACTACACAGTGGGGCCAGTAGTGGGTTAAATTATAGTTTGGGGGGTGGACATGCCCTTTAAAAAATGACAGACTGAAATATTAAAGATTCTGTTTTTCATCTTTTAAAGACTGGACTGTGTGATCCAGCTGTATTCTAACTCAACCATGCTGTATGTCTTTTTTTTTTTTTTTTTTAAATATGTGCCCTATTATTATTATTGTGGATTTATATAGTGCCAACATCTTCTGTAGCACTTTACAATTACATGTATACAATCACATCAGACCCTGCCCCAAAGACCTTACAGTCTAAAGCACATTTATTTGGTACATACAACCTATCAGTATGTCTTTATGATTGTGGGGGGAAACCGGAGTGCCCGGAGGAAACCCACGCAAGCATGGGGAGAACATACAAACTCCTTGCAGATGTGTGCAAGGGTGGTTTTGAACTCAGGACCTCTCGCTGCAAGGCATCAGTGCTAGCCACTGAGCCACCATGCTGTCCCACGGTGACAAAACCGGCCTCCAACATTCCACTTAAAATAGGTACACTATTTAAAAATTCATGGCACAGGGCTGTGGTAAAATCCTGTTTACTTAATTATGCTTCACCTGCAGGTCTGCAATTTGTTGTTTCTATAAGTGTACCTTTTTAAAGGGGCAATGCTGCAGTGTAAGTCTCTTGCACATACTCGGGGGAGATGCGGTAAAGGGTGCTATCACCCAAATTATAAAACTTACACTACCCAAAGTTGCATTGGGTTAGCAGTGGTTTTACAGTACTTTTGTGGTGGCAGCACAGCACAACAATGTAATAACTTTCAGGGCTCGTTCACACTAGGGGGTGTTTTGGTGCAGTGTCGAGCATTGTCATTGCATCAAAATGTGCTGAAACTGCACCATTTTCACCTATGATGCGATGTGGTGTGTTGCATGCAATGTACTGCATACAACAGTTTGCTGCATTATCACACAGAAGTGCTTTTGAAACCAATGGACACCGCTATGCAATAACGCAGGGGAAGATCACATAACATTGCAAATACGATGTTCCCTGAAGCATTACAGGATCCTAGTGTGAACATAGTTTTAAGTTAATCTTCACACTCTTGACTTCTATCTCTTTGGGACACTTAAGTGGCACAATCTGGTGTGGCTTACCTGGCCGTGCCCCCATGTGTATATTGCTTACCGTGCCATGGGAGCGTGGTCAAGTACACAACACTGGGAAGCAATATTACATCTCCCCTTTGTGTGTTCTATACCACATGCTCTCATTCTATCGTGCCTGGACTATTGCAACCTACTACTTTCTGGTCTTCCTGCTTCCTACCTCTCTCCCCTTCAGTCTATGCTTAACTCTGCTGCACGTATTGTTTTGCTCTCTAATAAACCGGATCCAAAATCTCTTTACCGGACAACAACCTGGCTCCCTGTTAAACAGCACATTACATACAAAATCCTTCTCCTAACATTTAAATCCCTTTGCTCTGCTGCTCCTCCTTATATTTCCTCTCTAGTCTTTCCTGCCCGTATCCTCCACTCATCACAGAACCAGCTCCTGTACAGACCCCTCACTCGGACTGCTTCCTCTTGCCTTAAAACTTTCTCTCTTGTAGCTCCCATCCTCTGGAATTCTATTCCCCTATCTCTACATCAAGAAACCTCAATTAGCAGGTTTAAATCTAGCCTTACATCCTACCTATCTGGTAACCAGCACAGTATTTGATAGTTTTATTTGCACTGCATGCGTCTCACTCCAGCACTTATACCCATTCCATTGTATGTGTATGTTACCCACCTAACTAGATTGTAAGCTCTACGGGGCAGGGACCTCATTACCTCTTTTGGCAAAGCCCTAGCACTTCTATTTATATTAGTTATATATTTATGTACTGAACTATCTGTATTTATCCCCCTTGTATGACTTTATTGTATTTTATACTGTACAGCACTGCATCCCCAAGTGGCGCTATATAAATAAACATATACATACCGTATATACTCGAGTATAAGCCGAGGTTTTCAGGTCTTAAAAATGACCTGAAAAATGAACCTCGGCTTATACTCGGGTCAAGCTGGGACTTACCTTAATTCTGGACGCAGCCGCGAGTCAGGTAAGAAAACCGGCAGTTCCCAGTAGTACTTTGCGCACGTCGGCGCGATGATGTCATCGCGCACCCGCAAAGCACTACTGGGAACTGCCGGCTTTCCATCCTGACTTGCTCTGCACACCAAACTGTAAGTACATTTCCCATGGCTACCAGTAATCCCCATGGCTACCAGTAATCCCCATGGCTACCAGAATCCCCATGGCTACCGTAATCCCCATGGCTACCAGTTACGATCCCATGGCTACCAGTAACCATACCATCCCGGCTACCAGTTAATCCCCATGGCTACCATTAATCCCACTACCATGGCTACCAGTAATCCCATGGACCTACCCCAGTATGCAATAAATGGCCCATGGCACAAAGGGCAGTATGGGTCAATTTCAACCCTCGGCTTATACTCGAGTCAATGTGGTTTTCATAATTTTTGAGGTAAAAATAGGTACCTCGGCTTATACTCGGGTCGGCTTATACTCGAGTATATACGGTACATACATACATACATACATTTTCTGTTGGATATTTTGTGCAAATGATTTTAATATTGACTTAAAGGGTATCCATATATTAAAAAAAAAAATATTTTCAAAAATTAATGTTAGATACAGCAAGATCCCACTACTTCAACTCTTTTTTTTGTTGTTTTTTTAAATCTGAGCTGTAGATTCTGAGAAATCATCATTTTGAAATCACAGCATTTACAGGGAACCTGTCACTTCTGAAGTAGACATTATAATGTGTCCCATTCCCTGACCTCTTACTAGGATCTTTGGCTGCCAGTCAGTACACTTTCTGCAACAATTAAGAGAATCAGCAGAGAAATGAAGGCAGGGGGGAGAAAGGGGAGATGTATAAGCAGAGCAGTGTCCATGGAGAGGCTGTGCAGAACTCATGTGTTACAGACACTACAAGAAGTCAGTGAGTAAGAGAGAGTGGGGGCAATTAGGAGCACCCAATAAACCTTAAAGGGCAAGTCCAGCCCTAAAATGAAAACTTACATACAGGTAAATCACCCCCCCCAAAACCTTAAATGGTAAAAGTTTGAAATCTGAAATATATATCTAACCTGAAATCCTGCACAATGTCCTGTTGCCCCTGTTTCTGCTTCCTGGTTCTTCCAGTTAGTAACTGTCAGTTATGGATTTGACAGTTGACATCACAGCCAATGACTAAATGTTAAAGGGTATCTCCACTCGTTTTGAGAATCCAGTTCTATTGAAGAACGGAGTGGAAGGAGCTGTGCCTGACAGTCAGTTCTTAAATAGAAACACCACAGGTGAACCCCCACCCCCCCCCCCCCCCACCCCACCCCCCCTGGGACAAGATAAGAAAACTTACCCTACTCGCTCGCTCCCCTGGTGCGTAGTCTGACAGGTCCTGACGGACCTTGTCTTCTATGCGCATAGATCGCGCATGCGCATAGACGACAAGGTCCGTGGGGACCTGTCAGACTACGCGCCGGGGGAGCGAGCGAGTGGGTAAGTTTCTTACCTTGTCTCCTGGCTCCTGTGTGTTCTATTGAAGAACGGAAGGTAAGGCACAGCTCCTTTACCTCCCGTTCTTCAATAGAACTGGATTCACAAAACTTAAAAAAACGAGTGGAGATACCCTTTAATCTCCATCTGCCTCTTCTGAGCATGCCCAGGCTCAGTAAAAGTTTCTTAATTGCTCAGTTTCCATTACACATCCAGAAGCATAGCAGGCATAAAGTAATGAATTTATAGGGCAAAATATGATATATCAACACATTTTAAAGAGGCCATTCTTTCTAAAAGATGTTCTTATGAGGGTTGAGTTGTCCTTTAATAATTTAATGACAAAGCAAGCACTGATAATTGTCAGTATCACCATTTTACTTTTGTCAAATTGTAGTTTCAGACAATGTAAAGTTGTTTGAGTGAGTATTTAAAGGACAACTCCACACTCATAATAACATCTTTTAGAAAGAATAGCCTCTTTAAAATATGTTGATATATACAACTTTGTCCTCTGAATTCATTACTGTATACATGCTATGCTTCTGGATGCCTTTCGGAAACTGAACAATTTAGTGTACTGAGCGTGAGGATGCTCAGAATAGGGAGTCAGGGGATTAGCATTCAGTCGTTGGCCGTGGTGACAACTGTCAAATCCATACCTGACAGTTGTTTACTGGAAGAACTAGGAAGTAGAAACGGGCAGCAGGATATTGTGCAGGATTTCAGTTTCGATTTATATATTTCAGATTTCGAACTATTACATTTTAGGGTTTTGGGAGGTGATTTACCTGTATATAAGTTTTCATTTGAGGGCTGGACTTGCCCTTTAAATTGACCATTATACCAATAAATAAACATTTTTGCAATCATTACATAAGGTAATGGGTAGGAGAGAATACTTCTTAGTGATGTTCTGCTTTAAAGGGCAGATGAAAGTTGTTGTTCATCTTACAGGCATGTAAGGCAGTCTTGTGGTTTGAAGGGATGATTAAACTGTAAATTTTCGGTTTGGGGGTCGACTAGCCCTATAAGGGTCCAATACACACTAAAGGCTAGGTCCCACTATCACGCAAAAGCAATGCATGCAGAATTTTTGCAGTGTGCTGCTGCGCATAATACTCTGTCTCTATACCTGTGTTATTGGCACGCATGCGAACCAATAACATACAGGAGGGATGCTCCCATTGTTGGAATTGTCCTGTAGCATTGCATTGGAAATGTAAATCAGACACACAAACTGTACACAATTGCACTCTGACGCGCACTAGCGGGACCTAGCCTTAAGGGACTGAGAACGATTGGCCAACACTAATATGCGCTTTTTAGCACTTAGCAATCCTGAATGGATCATGTCTTAAAACGCTCCAGTGTAGTCTGGACCTTACATGCCACACCACATGGCTCACTTTACCTTTTAACACAGAGACAGTTGCAACGTTTTGGATTGGTTGGGGCAAAATTAGTACCATTTTTAATTATAAGAACTTATTACATCTCCTTAAATTGAGCCATAGTAACATAGTAACATAGTAATTAAGGTTGAATAAAGACATTCGTCCATCAAGTCCAACCTATTCACTTTTTTTTTTTTTTTTTTGTTTTTTTTTTTAACCCTACCTAACAGTGATTCCAGGGAAGGACAAAAAAACCCCAGCTAAAAAAGGGGGGAAAAAATTCCTTCCTGACTCCAAATGGCAATCGGAAAGTGTCCCTGGATCAACCAGATCTATATGCATTAATACCAGTAATTTCAATATTTTTTAGTTTTAGAAACTTAGCCAGGCTTTTTAAAGTATTCAATGAATTGCCATACCACCTCTGCTGAAGACAGTTCCACAGTTTCACCGTTCTCAATGTAAGAAACCTCTCCTAACTTGAAGATGAAACTTCTTTTCTTCCAACCTTAAAGGATGTCCACGAGTCCTTGTATGACCTATTAGTGAACAATGCACCAGAGAGTTCACTGTATGGGCCATTAATATATTTGTATAAGGTTATCATGTCCCCACGCAACCGCCGCTTCCCAATGTAAACAGCCCTAACTGTCTAATCTGCCTGCATTCAAGCCCCTCCATTCCCCTATTATTTAGTTGCCCTTCTCTGAACTGCCTCAATTTCCAAGATGTCCCTTTTGTATATGGGATTCCAAAACTGCACCGCATATTCCAAATGTGGCCTTACCAGTGCCTTGTAAAGAGGGAGAATAATATTTTTCTCTCTTGATTCCATTCCCCTCTTTAACAACAATATTTGCTAGCTCTAGCTGTTGCTACCTGGCATTGTTTGCTACAGCTAAGTCTGTTATCTACCAGAACCCCAAATCTTTTTCCATTCAGATGCACTAACACAGAGTTATTTATGGTGTAGGTGGCACAGGGATTATTAAATCCCAAATGCATCACCTTACATTTATCAACATTGAATCTCATCTGCCATTCTGCTGCCCATTTTGATAATCTATCTAGGCTGCTTGCAGCACTTGCACATCATTGGAAGTTCCAAAGCTCTGGCATAATTTAGTGTCATCAGCAAACACAGAGACCTTGCTCTCAATGCCCCCTTCTAAGTCATTTATAAACAGATTAAACAGAGGCGGCCCCAGTACAGAACCCTGAGGAACTCCGCTTAGAACTTTAGCCCACATAGATGTAGCTCCATTAACCACCACTCTCTGTTTGCGGTCCAATAACCAGTTCTCTATCCATGAACAAATGTTTTCTTCAAGGCCAACAGTCCTCAGTTTATACATTAGTCGCCTATGTGGCACAGTATCAAAGGCTTTTGCAAAATCCAAATATACCACATCCACAGCTGTGCCTGAATCTAACTTCTTACTCACTTCTTCATAAAAACCAATTAAATTTGTCTGGCATGATCTATTTCTCATAAATCCATGCTGACTACTACTAATAAGATAATCTCTGGAGACAAAGTCAAGGATATGATCCCTTAACAAAGTTTCCATCACCTTTCCTACCACTGATGTTAGGCTTACAGGTCTATAGTTACCAGGCTGTGAACGACTACCTTTTTTGAATATTGGTATTACATTGGCTTTTTTCCAATCCAGCAAACAAAGGTATGGCCACTAACTTCATCTGGGAAGGAACATTAATTCAATAACCAGATTAGCCTTATGTTAAAATAGGGATTTTAGGGTCTTGCCAGATGTAAAATTCCCAGGTTGTAAATACGTAATCTCTTAGAGTGTTATGTAATGCAGTGCCATGTGGCCTGAAGCTTACAGCTATCAGCTGTGTAAAATGAATCTCAGACAGCAAGAAACACCGCCTGTTCCTTCTCTATCAGTGCAATAATTTGTATGCACATAACTGACAGGATGAGCTTCATTAAACATTTGTAAAATGCTTCATCATAATCTTTTAATATAGGGGACAAATAGGTTTAAACAGAAAACTTGATGCAATGGATCATTTGTATAAGGACAGTTTCACACCTCACATGAAAATGCTTATCTTGGAACTGGAGCAGCATCTAAAAAGGTGTTCTAATGCCCATTTCATACCAGATTTTCTTTCTTTCTTTTTTTAAGAGAAATTATGTACTGATAAATATACATATTCTTACAGGACTACAATATTTTTCTGGATTATATGAGTTGGTATATCTTCATGCTAAAGAAAAGCAGTTGACTTAGCTTATATAGTGGTTACAAGTTAGACAGCATTACAATGAAACAGTTTTTTTTTCTGCTAAGGCATCCTAAAAAAGTTCTTTATTGGGGCAGTCTAGAATAGAGTTGTTTGGTGGCAAATTAGAAAAGATTTAATTGCATAGGATACCTTATACAGGCAAAACTTAATACATTAATTTGAATATATATGAAGCTTGTGTGTTTAACTGCAGGTGTTAGTATTATACAGTATGCATATATAAGACCGTGAAAGGCAGGGCGTGTAAGATAAAGGTGTCTTTAGTCAATAAGAATATTGACATGGAAGGGTTAATACTAAATATGTCTCTGCATAATTTAAGGGATAAGTAACCATTCTTGTGTAATAGATATGTCAAAGAGGAGTTGCTGGACTATAAAACAGGGATGCCAACCTGAAGCCTTCCAGATGTTTGAAAACTACAAATCCTACAGGAGCATTCCAGTGCCCTGTAGTGATCATATGACCTATGTCATACTATTTACCAATGTTTTCCATTCCAGTAAATAGCAAGTAAATCATTGAGTGGTTTTCTGTATATCCCTTTTTGGCAAAGGTTGGGAGATCCCCCGTCCATCAACCCAATCACTTCCCAGAAACAACCCCCAGCTGCCACGAAGGACTATCAAGGTAGAGGTTGATGAGCAATTGATCAAAAAGACTTAGACTATCTATCCTCAAATGAAAAACTCATTAAGTCCTGTATGATTTTTTGAAGAAAATGTAAAAAAAAAGATAAGGACAGGCAAAAAAAAAGGGCATGTAAACCAAAAATGATTTAGTACTAGCAGCAAATAAGATTTATTGCCACCAACATTTAATCTGCCTTTTCCCTCTCTCTAATTTCTCTTAATTTACTTACCCTTCTCTTGGAGTTTTACTATTCAAAGAGCGCTGGGCAGACAGGCAGTAAAGAATTATCACTCCCTCGCTTATCCCGGACCTCTCCATGGCACCAGAAACACAGACAACACCGAAAGCATCTAAGAGTGTGAGAGGCCAGGGGGAGGGTCTGTCATCCTCCTGCATCAATATGATAGAAAAGGTATTAAGGTTGCCACCAATCCCATTAATAACCCAACATGGTTATTCATAAAAAATTCTTATTGTTAAAAATGGTGCTAATTTTGCCCCATCAAATCAGATGTTAGCTTTCAAATGTTAAAGGGTATCTCCACTGAGGAAAAAGCATTTTTTTTTTTTTTGGTTTATTTTAAAGTACACCATCCCCAACCTCCCCCCTACCTTTCCCCCCCAGATTCCCCTTCGTTTGATTGCAGCAGCATGGGAATGTGTGCAGGTTCCTGTGGGTGTTTCTTCCCCTGTGCTGGAGTGCTGTCACTCAATGTGCATCATCATAGTAGCAGATCACACAGGCAGCAGCAGCAGTGCCAGACGGATCCTCTCACGTTCTGCGCATGCACTAAAGGAAAACGTGCGTCTGACATTTCCCATTTCCTGAAAGTGGGCGGACCTGCACCATCCACAGCGTTCTTGGAGAAACTCATTGGATTTCTTCTAAACTAATGCTCAAAACACAGGATACTGCAGGTACATATCCACCTTACACATATCTATCCTACAACCCAGGTGACTTTTACAGTGAGATACCCTTAAATAAGATCTGATTGGTTGGGGCAAAGTTAGCACCCTTTAAACGAAAGAACTTTTATTGAATCTCCCTGCAAATCTTTTAAAATCTGAATGGTTACAGGCTGGTCTGTATTTACTAGAAGCATGATACAGTCTGCATAGGTTTCAGTCGAGCCATAAAGCATTGTATTTAATGAACTGCTGCTTGGCCTTGCCGCATGTAGGTATCATATGCATTTAGGCAAAGGGAAAGGTGGCAAGGCAACCTTTAATGTGTGTGCATACAATCCAACATTCTATTTTACAGAGTTACACACTTTGATCAGATGGGACACATTTAATAAATCTAATGAGTAAAATCGCACAGATTGCAAATTGATGGCAATTAACAATATGGAAGGTGGGTACGATAAAGGGCTGATCCCATTTGTACCACCAGGATTGTCCCATTATCACTATTTGTGTACCGCTATTCCAAGTGTCCACGTTGGCCTCATGATTGTTCGGAACTGCCCTAGAAATTTCCCTTGCCCACGGTTGTCTCCCTTTACTATAAGTATAGGGAGTTGGTGCGGCTGAGAAGAAAATGTGCAGTCTCAAGAATTCGTCCTGTGTTTACATAGGGAGAACAGTCGGTACTGTGTAGTGTAATCTTTAAAGGAATAGTCACTTGAAAAGTGAGACAATTTCTTAATCTATTGATTGAAGACTGGGGGGGTTAAGGAGTTTGCCTTACCTCCCGTTCTTCAATCAATTGACCAGGAACCACGGCTGAAATAGAAGACCTTCCCAACCGCTTCCTGGTTTAGATTAACTATAGCACGTATTGTCGTTCATGCACACTATAGTTAATCTGGACAAGGAAGCGTTGTCAGTGCTGCTGCGTGTGTAAGGTAAATATCTTCATCTTCCTCTGTGGTCCTGATCATTTGATTGAACAATGAATGTATAGTTCTTTAACCTCCCGGTCTTTTCAAGTGAAACTTTTCTTTAAAGGGCATGTCCACCCTTCTGATAAACTTTTGATATAATGTAATGCTCCTCCCCCAGCCCCAACCGCATTACTATATTCACAGAAAGTGCTCTGATCTTTACTTACCATGCCTCTCTCCTTCGCCACACTGCACCCGACCTCTGCTTGCATGAAAATGCAAGCAGGGGGCAGGACCGGCAGCCGCGTCCGTGATTGGCTGAGAGGTAGCCAATCACGGACACAGCGAAGGAGAGAGGCATGGTAAGTAAAGATCGGGGCACTTTCTGTGAGTAATAGTAATGGAGCTAGGAGGAGGGAGGGGAGAGAGGGGGGAATGGCTGCAGTGGCATGCCCCAACTTCTCCCGGAGGGGAGACAGGAGGCAGAGTCCTATATGGACTCTGCAGTACTCCTGCTGGCCAGTTTTTGGGACTGGGGGGGGGGGGGGGGACGGGCACTACAGGTAAACCATTGGAGCTGGGATGTGAGGTAAGGATTTTACACACTACACAGTGGGGCCAGTAGTGGGTTAAATTATAGTTTGGGGGGTGGACATGCGCCTTTAAAAAATGACAGACTGAAATATTAAGATTCTGTTTTTCATCTTTTAAAGACTGGACTGTGGTGATCCAGCTGTATTCAACTCAACCATGCTGTATGTCTTTTTTTTTTTTTTTTTAAATATTGGCCCTATTATTATTATTGTGGATTTATATAGTGCCAACTCTTTGTAGCACTTACAATTACATGTATACAATCACATCAGACCCTGCCCCAAAGACCTTACAGGCTAAAGCACATTTATTTGGTACATACAACTATCCGTATGTCTTTATGATTGTGGGGGAAAACCGGAGTGCCCGGAGGAAACCCACGCAAGCATGGGGAGAACATACAAACTCTTGCAGATGTGTGCAAGGGTGGTTTTGAACTCAGGACCTCTCGCTGCAAGGCATCAGTGCTAGCCACTGAGCCACCATGCTGTCCCACGGTGACAAAACCGGCCTCCAACATTCCACTTAAAATAGGACACTATTTAAAAATTCATGGCACAGGGCTGTGGTAAAATCCTGTTACTTAATTATGCTTCACCTGCAGGTCTGCAATTTGTTGTTTCTATAAGTGTACCTTTTAAAGGGGCATGCTGCAGTGTAAGTCTCTTGCACATACTCGGGGGAGATGCGGTAAAGGGTGCTATCACCCAAATTATAAAACTTACACCTACCCAAAGTTGCATTGGGTTAGCAGTGGTTTTACAGTACTTTTGTGGTGGCAGCACAGCACAACAATGTAATAACTTTCAGGGCTCGTTCACACTAGGGGGTGTTTTGGTGCAGTGTCGAGCATTGTCATTGCATCAAAATGTGCTGAAACTGCACCATTTTCACCTATGATGCGATGTGGTGTGTTGCATGCAATGTACTGCATACAACAGTTTGCTGCATTATCACAGAAGTGCTTTTGAAACCAATGGACACGCTATGCAATAACGCAGGGGAAGATCACATAACATTGCAAATACGATGTTCCTGAAGCATTACAGGATCCTAGTGTGAACATAGTTTTAAGTTAATCTTCACACTCTTGACTTCTATCTCTTTGGGACACTTAAGTGGCACAATCTGGTGTGGCTTACCTGGCCGTGCCCCATGTGTATATTGCTTACCGTGCCATGGGAGCGTGGTCAAGTACACAACACTGGGAAGCAATATACATCTCCCCTTGTGTGTTCTATACACATGCTCTCATTCTATCGTGCCTGGACTATTGCAAACCTACTACTTTCTGGTCTTCCTGCTTCCTACCTCTCTCCCCTTCAGTCTATGCTTAACTTGCTGCACGTATTGTTTTGCTCTCTAATAAACCGGATCCAAAATCTCTTTACGGACAACAACCTGGCTCCCTGTTAAAAAGCACATTACATACAAAATCCTTCTCTAACATTTAAATCCCATTGCTCTGCTGCTCCTCCTTATATTTCCTCCCTCTAGTCTTTCCTGCCCGTATCCTCCACTCATCACAGAACCAGCTCCTGTACGACCCCTCACTCGGACTGCTTCCTCTTGCCTTAAAACTTTCTCTGTAGCTCCCATCCTCTGGAATTCTATTCCCCTATCTCTACATCAAGAAACCTCCAATTAGCAGGTTTAATCTAGCCTTACATCCTACCTATCTGGTAACCAGCACGTATTTGATAGTTTTATTTGCACTGCATGCGTCTCACTCCAGCACTATACCATCCATTGTATGTGTATGTTACCCACCTAACTAGATTGTAAGCTCTACGGGGCAGGGACCTCATACCTCTTTTGGCAAAGCCTAGCACTTCTATTTTATATAGTTTAATATTTATGTACTGAACTATCTGTATTTATCCCCTTGTATGACTTTATTGTATTTTATACTGTACAGCACTGCATCCCCAAGTGGCGCTATAATAAATATCATACAAAAAACATACATACATAACATTTCTGTTGGATATTTGTGCAAATGATTTTAATATTGACTAAAGGGTATCCATATATTAAAAAAAAAAAATATTTCAAAAATTAATGTTAGATACAGCAAGATCCCACTACTTCAACTCTTTTTTGTTGTTTTTAAATCTGAGCTGGTAGATTCTGAGAAATCATCATTTTGAAATCACAGCATTTACAGGGGAACCTGTCACTTCTGAAGTAGACATTATAATGTGTCCCATTCCCTGACCTCTACTAGGATCTTTGGCTGCCAGTCAGTACACTTTCTGCAACAATTAAGAGAATCAGCAGAGAAATGAAGGCAGGGGGGAGAAAGGGGAGATGTATAAGCAGAGCAGTGTCCATGGAGAGGCTGTGCAGAACTCATGTGTTACAGACACTACAAGAAGTCAGTGAGTAAGAGAGAGATGGGGGCAATTAGGAGCACCCAATAAACCTTAAAGGGCAAGTCCAGCCCTAAAATGAAAACTTACAAAGGTAAATCACCCCCCCCCCCCCCCCAAAACCTTAAATGGTAAAAGTTTGAAATCTGAAATATATGTCTAACTGAAATCCTGACAATGTCCTGTTGCCCCTGTTTCTGCTTCTGGTTCTTCCAGTTAGTAACTGTCAGTTATGGATTTGACAGTTGACATCACAGCCAATGACTAAATGTTAAAGGGTATCTCCACTCGTTTTGAGAATCCAGTTCTATTGAAGAACGGGAGGTAAAGGAGCTGTGCCTTACCTTCCGTTCTTCAATAGAACACACAGGAGCCAGGAGACAAGATAAGAAACTTACCCACTCGCTCGCTCCCCTGGTGCGTAGTCTGACAGGTCCTGACGGACCTTGTCTTCTATGCGCATAGATCGCGCATGCGCATAGACGACAAGGTCCGTGGGGACCTTGTCAGACTACGCGCCGGGGGAGCGAGCGAGTGGGTAAGTTTCTTACCTTGTCTCGGCTCCTGTGTGTTCTATTGAAGAACGGAAGGAAGGCACAGCTCCTTTACCTCCCGTTCTTCAATAGAACTGGATTCACAAAACTTTAAAAACGAGTGGAGAATACCCTTTAATCTCCATCTGCCTCTTCTGAGCATGCCCAGGCTCAGTAAAAGTTTCTTAATTGCTCAGTTTCCATTACACATCCAGAAGCATAGCAGGCATAAAGTAATGAATTTATAGGGCAAAATATGATATATCAAACATTTTAAAGAGGCCATTCTTTCTAAAAGATGTTCTTATGAGGGTTGAGTTGTCCTTTAATAATTTAATGACAAAGCAAGCACTGATAATTGTCAGTATCACCATTTTACTTTTGTCAAATTGTAGTTTCAGACAATGTAAAGTTGTTGAGTGAGTATTTAAAGGACAACTCCACACTCATAAAACATCTTTTAGAAAGAATAGCCCTTTAAAATATGTTGATATATACAACTTTGTCCTCTGAATTCATTACTGTATACAATGCTTGCTTCTGGATGCCTTCGGAAACTGAACAATTTAGTGTACTGAGCGTGAGGATGCTCAGAATAGGGAGTCAGGGGATTAGCATTCAGTCGTTGGCCGTGGTGACAACTGTCAAATCCATACCTGACAGTTGTTACTGGAAGAACTAGGAAGTAGAAACGGGCAGCAGGATATTGTGCAGGATTTCAGTTTCGATTTATATATTTCAGATTTCGAACTATTACATTTTAGGGTTTTGGGAGGTGATTTACCTGTATATAAGTTTTCATTTGAGGGCTGGACTTGCCCTTTAAATTGACCATTAACCAATAAATAAACATTTTTGCAATCATTACATAAGGTAATGGGTAGGAGAGAATACTTCTTAGTGATGTTCTGCTTTAAAGGGCAGATGAAAGTTGTTGTTCATTTACAGGCATGTAAGGCAGTCTTGTGGTTTGAAGGGATGATTAAACTGTAAATTTCGGTTTGGGGGTCGACTGCCCTATAAGGGTCCAATACACACTAAAGGCTAGGTCCCACTATCACGCAAAAGCAATGCATGCAGAATTTTTGCAGTGTGCTGCTGCGCATAATACTCTGTCTCTATACCTGTGTTATTGGCACGCATGCGAACAAACATACAGGAGGGTGCTCCCATGTTGGATGTCCTGTAGCATTGCATTGGAAATGTAAATCAGACACAAAACTGTACACAATGCACTCTGACGCGCACAGCGGGACCTAGCTTAAGGGACTGAGAACGATTGGGACACACTAATATGCGCTTTTTAGCACTTAGCAATCCTGAATGGATCATGTCTTAAAACGCTCCAGTGTAGTCTGGACCTTACATGCCACACCACATGGCTCACTTACCTTTTAACACAGAGACAGTTGCAACGTTTTGGATTGGTTGGGGCAAAATTAGTACCATTTTAATTATAAGAACTTATTACCTCTCCTTAAATTGAGCCATAGTAACATAGTAACATAGTAATTAAGGTTGAATAGACATTCGTCCATCAGTCCAAACTTTCACTTCCACTTGAAGATGAAACTTCTTTTCTTCCAACCCTAAAGGATGTCCACGAGTCCTCTGATATGACCTATTAGTGAACAATGCACCAGAGAGTTCACTGTATGGGCCATTAATATATTTGTATAAGGTTATCATGTCCCCACGCAACCGCCGCTTCTCCAATGTAAACAGCCCTAAATGTCTAATCTGCCTGCATATTCAAAGCCCTCCCCCCTTAATATGCCCTCTTCTGAACTGCCTATTTCCAAGATGTCCCTTTGTATTGGGATTCCAAAACTGCACCGCATATTCCAATGTGGCCTTACCAGTGCCTGTTAAGAGGGAGAATAATATATTTTTCTCTCTGATTCATTCCCCTCTTATACAAGACAATATCTTGCTAGCTCTAGCTGTTGCTACCTGCAGCTGTTTGCTACAGCTAAGTCTGTTATCTACCAGAACCCCCAAATCTTTTTCCATTTCAGATGCACTTAACACAGAGTTATTTATGGTGTAGGTGGCACAGGGATTATTAATCCCAAATGCATCACCTTACATTTATCAACATTGAATCTCATCTGCCATCTGCTGCCCATTTTGATAATCTATCTAGGTCTGCTTGCAGCCACTTGCACATCATTGGAAGTTTCCAAAGCTCTGCAAATTTAGTGTCATCAGCAAACACAGAGACCTTGCTCTCAATGCCCCCTTCTAAGTCATTTATAAACAGATTAAACAGAGGCGGCCCCAGTACAGAACC
Source organism: Hymenochirus boettgeri (assembly GCA_019447015.1). Classification (NCBI taxonomy): domain Eukaryota; kingdom Metazoa; phylum Chordata; class Amphibia; order Anura; family Pipidae; genus Hymenochirus; species Hymenochirus boettgeri. The sequence goes on along the minus strand of CM033470.1, from coordinate 255,836,869 downwards.
CTGAGAACTCCGCTTAGAACTTTAGCCCACATAGATGTAGCTCCATTAACCACCACTCTCTGTTTGCGGTCCAATAACCAGTTCTCTATCCATGAACAAATGTTCTTCAGGCCAACAGTCCTCAGTTTATACATTAGTCGCCTATGTGGCACAGTATCAAAGGCTTTCGCAAAATCCAAATATACACATCCACAGCTGTGCCTGAATCTAACTTCTTACTCACTTCTTCATAAAAACCAATTAAATTTGTCTGGCATGATCTATTTCTCATAAATCCATCTGACTACTACTAATAGATAATCTCTTGGAGAAAAGTCAAGGGATATGATCCCTTAACAAGTTTCCATCACCTTTCCTACCACTGATGTTAGGCTTACAGGTCATAGTACCAGGCTGTGAACGACTACCTTTTTTGAATATTGGTATTACATTGGCTTTTTTCCAATCCAGTGGCACATCCCCAGACAAAAGCGAATCTGAAAAGATGAGACACAGTGGTCTTGCTAGAACTGAACTAAGCTCTTTTAAAATCCTAGGATGCAATCCATCTGGTCCTGGCGCTTTATTGATATTAACTTTGTCTAATTGATTCCGTACCATATCCTCTGTTATCCAATGTGAAAACTCTTCATTTCCTCCCTGCACATTGTTACAATCCCTACTGTAAGGATTCTCAACAGTAAAAACCGATGTAAAAAAACGGTGGCCATGTGATGTGGCATGCAATGTAAGTATTTTTAAAGGAATTAAGTAGAAGTATTAGTTTAAGTGCTGCTCATATTTGAGATTTTTTTTTTAAATGTTGATAAAAATTGTAATTTATTGATTTTTTTTTGATCATTGTAATTGTAGTGTAGACACTGATCTTCCTGATTTTTACTATAGTTCTGCCTTGAATAAATAGTTGGTCAAGGCATTTATAAATGTTCAGTTCCAGGCATTGTAGGGGATGAACAGGAGAGCTGTCTTTCCTCTTCTCAGGGCCCCATAGCAAGATTTTAGATGGGGCCCCTCAACCCACTAAAAAAACAGTACGGTACGGTTCAACCAAACCTGGGCAGGTTTTTTTAAAGGGAATATCTGTCCTCCTAAGAATATTTTTGTGTAACATAGTTCAGCTCCACAAACCTTGCTTTAGTTTTACGTTTACCTTTCAAAGATGCTCCCAGGCTCAGATATTCTACTTCCCGATCCCTCGCTGGCGTGGACACACCTCCTCTGATGCTGTTGCGAGCTGGATGGTTACATAGTAGCAGAGGAGTCTCGTTTTGTAACGGGTGTCAGCCATTGGCCGTAATGTCACTATCACGGATGAAGGGAGGAGCCGTGGTTTTTGTAAGTAGAATATCTGAGCCTGGGAGCCCCTTTGAAAGGTTTAAAGGGTAACTGTGGTCTTGAATTCTTCCAAACTAGTAAGAATTATATAAAAAGCCTTCCATCACACCTTCAAAATAAAACCTAAATCACATTTCTAGATAAAAATCGCATGCGATTTCATGTGCGACTTTGTTGCGTTTGCGCATGCGTTTTTTCCATTAAGTATTGAAAAACGCATGCGAATGCGATTTAAAATGCGGAGCTTAATAGCAATCACAACGCACCCGAAAATGTGCGTTTTTGGTGCAATGCCGCATTTTCAATGATATGTAAAAGCGCAAACGCAAAAAAAAACGCAGCAGTGTGGCCTAGCCCTAAGTCTTTACTGAACATTCACCCCAATGTAATGTCTCACAGGGTCCTGTAATTGTCAGCTCATTTTAAAGGAAATGCTGCAGGCTTTCATTTAACCCTTACTTGTTTTGAGACCACAGTTGCCCTTTAAGTAAAACATAAAGTGGGTTTATGGGACTGAAGTATTTGACATTTTTTTCTTAGAAAGGTGGACATGCCTGCAGGGGACCTGGTAGGGCCCCCTTTTGCTCTGGGCTCCATAGCAATCGCTATGGTTGCTATGGTGGACCCTACGCCCCTAGTGCGATTGCGGGTGCCATTTGGTCAGGGCTCGCTGAAGATCCGCCAGGTGAACCAGGCAGCGAGCCCTGACCACATGGCTGTTTTGGCCAACAAAGTGCCCATACATGGCACAATTATTTCGATCGCAGGTGTGTATGAAGCTTTAATTTTCATCTGTCTTTCTGAAGGTAGCCATACACATGGTGATACACAACAAAACCCATCAGATCCGATGGGATTTGGCGACTAGCGGCAAGGTGTGGGGGCCAAAGTGAACTGCGACACTGGTGAAGAGCTACTGCCGCCAGCATCATGACTGATTGTTCCAGGCAGAAAATATCTTGTCAGTCAGCAGTAGAGGGAGCAGATATCATTGCTCCATTAACAGGCAAAGGAACGATAGTTCCATTAAAATTATATATGTAAGGATTGTTATTTGTTTTTGTGAATCGGGCAAATTTGGGACAGAGGTCGCATGTTTATGGGCACCTTAGTAATTACAATTCAGAATTGTTATAGCACTGATCCTGGGAACCTGTTCCTTTCTTTAAATAAATAAATATATATATATATATATATATATATATATATTTACTGTCTCCTCCTCTTCATACATACACATACATATATATATCTGTATATCTTTATATATATTATATTTTTTTCACTAGGAGGCGCTAGAGCATTTCAGAGTTCTGTTGACTATGAAAGCCCCTTGACACGGAATTTCAGGGCTATGTAATGAAAACAGTTTTTTTTTATTATGATTTGCAGGTGTTTATATGTTAGGGAGTCATTACATTGTCTGGTTTGTTATGATGATGTTTGCACACGACAAATATATAGACTGAGATAAAGAGCGCAATATGTGCCAGCCACGAAAGGGTTCTTGGAACACTGGGGGCGTTTCCGACCACAGGATCTGCCTATGGGCGCATCGCTGCCTGCATACATTATGTAATGAGCTCCCAGCTTTGAGCTGAGCCTGGGAAGCGCTGATCTGGCGGAGACATCTCATTCTCTCAGCCATCTGCGGGCAGCAGCACCCAACGATCCCTGTGCTGCCCAACGAGTCTCCATGTAATTCCTATTTCATCAGCCGGAAGGGGTGCCCAGGAATCCCCGATGTAGAACGTGGCAGCTATGGATCTAGGGGTCTGCCAATTGAGACAATTCTCCATCTCTTTCCTGTCCGCTCTGCTCGGCGCAGACAGCCCATCGGTGAAAGTTGATAGGTAAATGATTATATGGGTAATGGCTATACAGTTGGTCTATAGCACCTGCAGTCCCTGTGATCGCTGTGTCTCGGGGGGTGCATTGCCAGGGATTAACCATTCTTTTGCAGCATCTAAATGCATTGCAATATAGACCAGGGATTAACCATTCTTTTGCAGCATCCACTGGAATCTATAGGAATTGGTGCTAATTGTCCTATGTTTTCTTGTTTTCCAGCTCGTCCGGTGCCAGTGTGGTGGCCATAGACAACAAGATCGAACAAGCTATGGTATGTGTTACCCAGTGTTTGTTATGTCATTATTCTCCTTAACCTGACCATACTGTATAGAGTGATAGGAGGGTTGGGGACATTACATAACCATTGGAGCTTCAGGTTTATAAAGAAAACGACTGATCGCATCTTGAGCAAAACCCCTAATTGGTAGTACATCCCCCTCTATACACGGGGTTAGTTATCCATTGGAACCGGCTAGGCTGATGGTTATTGTTGGAGCGGTGCCCACACCTCTGTCACTGCCGCTGTTCACACGCGATCCCCAGCGCGCTGTTACTAGGCAGGAGGAGAGCCTAGAACTCCCCACTATAAATATCTCGCATGATGATTGGCTAGTAGCCGCTCGGGTGGGCGGGCCCTGTGGTTTACCTCTGATGTCACGATGGAGGAAAACACAATGCGGCAAGCTTCTTTGCTCAGACTAGCTACAGCCGGTGTAGGCCGGGTTTGATGCTTGGTATAATTCAGACGGTTTCTTTTGTTCTGATTGTTCTGTTTTTGTCCAAGATGATTGAGGTTTACACTTATTGTATATACTGTAGCAGAATTAAATGTAAATGTACAGGTCATGTCCCATTAAGAATATATTATCAGGGAATTTTACCTTGATTGCCCCTTAAATCCCCTCACACACCCACAATACTGATTAACTATCATAATTGCGTTTTGGAAGTCCGGTTTGGTGTACATTTCCCTGTCATTGTTATGCCAGCCCCATAACATGATTACACTAACTGCAATCATTGCAACGTTACATGGTGTGTAGCTGCTGTGTTTGAACTTTGTAAAGAGGCTCAGCTCTGCAATTCCCTTATAAGTCACGCCAAGGCTTGGTAAATTGTCTTGAAGGGGTTAATATAGAAGAAAATGAGTCTTTTGTGGGTGTCTGTAAATGTCCCTGTATATACCGTATGTCTTAGTGTACAGGCTCAATGTACAGTAATGTCTGTTATTTATCTGCTATGCATATCCTCTCCCAGGGGTGTTCGTAACATGGTAGGAAGGCATTATCTGTGCTATAGCCTTGCAGACATTCTTTTAGCATCCCTTAAATATTACTTTCTTTTTTTAACAACATAATTACATTCAATTTGGGATGTAGTATGTCTAGATGGTATGTTTTATTTTCCACATCAAATAATTTATAGATGGAAAACAGAGAGCATTTAGTTCCATTTTAGCCTTGCTTAAGTTTTAATTAAACTTTTCTGAAGAGGTCAACAAACGCCTAACAATAGAAGCCTAGTGCACATCCAATTAATTTGCTTACATTTTACTTTACCATTGTAATGCGACTTAAAGGACAACTCCACCCTTATAAGAACATCTTTTAGAAAGAATGGCCTCTTTAAAATATGTTGATATATCATAGTTTGTCCTATGAATTTATTACTGTATGCCTGCTTTGCTTCTGGATGCCTCATGGAAACTGAGCAATTTAGAAACCTGTACTGAGGCTGGGTATGCTCAGAAGAGGCAGAAGGGATTAACATTGTCATTGGCTGCTATGTCAACTGTCAAATCCATAACTGACAGTTGCGAACTGGAAGAATCAGGAGGCAGAAACAGGGGAAACAGGACATTGTGTAGGTTTTCAGATTAGACTTATATATTTCAGATTTCAGACTATTACCATTTAGGTTTTTGGGGGATGATTTACCTGAATGTAAGTTTTCATTTTGGGGCTGGACTTGCCCTTTAAAAAGCTTGCCCTTCTCTCTGGATAAGTTAAAGATATTAGTTCAATAACTTGGCCAAATTATTTTAAGCCCAGCAACCACTTCACTGTTTGCTTTATTCTGCTGGGTCCTAACTTTTAACTTTATCTTTATATCAGTACCTGCTTTTTATGAGATGGAAGCTCTTTCACTTGCTTTCTTGGGACTTACTCTCCAGCTTTCAGTACTTGAACACATGACCCACTGTACACATTTCAAACCCCCAATGTAACAAGCAAAATATATATATATACATCTACACAGAGTGCAACTAGAGACCAAATTAATTCAATATATAAAAAAATTAGAAGCCTAGTGCACATCCAATTAATTTGCTTAATTTAACTTACCATTGTAATGCGACTTAAAAAGCCTGCCCATGTCTCCGGATAAATTAAACAATTCATTCAATAACTTGGCCTAATTATTTTAAGCCCAGCAACCACTTCACGGTTTGCTTTATTCTGCTGGGTCCTAACCCCATAATGTGCCAAATGCAGGCAGATTGTTTGATGTTGGAATGGTGGTAAAAGTTGGTTAATTTGCCAATATGCTTCCAATAATCATATTCGGTGTCTGTATTCGAATTTTGAAGCTTATTGCTGAATGATGCATCCACTCTTGAATAATGGTGCAAGGACTATCTGTGTTTTTTGTGTATAATGAACAAACAGCTAACCCCGGATAGGACTGTCTTTTGGAAATGTAACTTTTATTTAGTTGGGCATGTTGGAAACCATGTTCTAATGAGTTGCTAATGGGAAATATCAAATACTGATAACCTGTCAGCAGATAGACTTGTGTGCCATCTGGCCTGAGAGTTTATGGCCTGTATTCCTGATGGACCAGGATGAGCTTTCTGTGCATGCCCAGCATTACTATTTATGTGGTATACCAGATTAGTTTGTTTCATTTGATCATTAGATTACTTGGCATGTATGATACCATAATATACATTTCATATTTGTTCATTAACAATCTTTTATTTTTCTAAACATATCTATTATGTAATTTAAAATAAAATGGTAATCGTGAGAATCCAGTTCCACTATATAATTTGCTTCTAAAAACAGTGTTCTCCCTAGGGTCTTTTAGCCGGGCGGCCCACCCGGCTACTTTTTCATGCCACCCGGCTGGAATTTTTTTTTTTGAGAGAACACTTGTGATTTAAAAGAATTTAGATGTAGGTTTAATAGGTGCCAATAGGTCAGTAAAAACTCCCGCCAAAACTGCTCAGTCCAGAACCCTTTTTTACACTTGCAAGATTATTTTAGCACGTTAACTAGCTTTTCCAAGATCTCCAAGGCCACAAAAGGGTGTCACATGTGCTTGTGCTGCTATGTTACATGGGTTACCTTCAGATGTTGCAGAACTACAACTCCCTGCAGATGTTGACGAACTACAACTCCCTGCATTCTACAACCACGGAATGCTAGGAGTTATAGTTTTCAAACATCTAGTGGGACGAAAGTTAGACATCCCTGACCTATATAATGAGCATGAGTGCACATTTTCCCTTACCATCAAATTCCCCCGTCCTACCCCACCCGGCTACTTTTTTATGCCACCCAGCAGGAAAAAAATTCTGGGGAGAACACTGTAAAAACTATGCAAATCTAGAATTTTTTTTTATCTGCATGGATGCACAACTTTTGGTCCATATGTCCAAATCGCACTTTAATATTGGTCTATGGGAACGCCAACTCCCACCCCCCCAAAAAAACCACAAAGCGGACACACAAGGACAAACGTTTTGCGTTTTTGTTTGCTCCCATCACAAGATGTTGAAAATGCGTTTGTACAAAAAACTAACGGACTGGAAAATGCTGACACGCGAACAAACACATAAAAAAAGAAACCCAAAGCACATAGTGGGGCCTAACCCTAAGGGTTCATTCACACTAGATCAGTTTCTGTCTGTTTCCAGACAGAAACGCGTGTTGCAGTCCAGTTTTTTTACAGATCGAATTGACCCGGACTGTTAAGAAAAAGGAAAAAAAAGATACTGCTGTATGCATTTCTGTCCAGAAACGGACGCATTTTGAATAAAAAATATGGAAAAAACTGACAAAAAACATAGACTGTCCGTTGTGATCTGTTTTGTTCCATTTCTACTGTGAACGTAGCCTTAGATTGACTGTTGATATTTAAAGGACAGAGTCGATGATATTGGAACATTTGGCTATTAAACAAAAGTTTGCTCCTTAACTGCACTAAGCTTAAATGATAACTATTATACGGTTATCAATATATATTCACAATATTGTTTCGTTGAGAAGCTACGACATGTACAGTTTTAATTTGCCAGGTTAGTCTTGGACTAGTCCTGTATTAAAGGGGAACAAGTTGAGTTTACATTAAAGGCCAGTTTACTACCTTTTAAAACGAGCCACCAACCACCTCCCTACATGCTCCACAGCCCAAGATATAAAGAAATGACTGACCAGAAAATTAATGGGTGGGAGGCTGACATGTGACATTCCTAAGGCTTCTCCTGCACAGTCTGTGAGGGAGACAGGAAGTCCCTCCTCCTCTCTGCTGTGTGAAGTCCTGACAGAGTAGGTAAGGGAATCTACAGCCCTTCTTTACCACTATGTGAAAACAGCCTTTTCAGGCAGAGTTCTCACTCTGCCTGAAAAGGCTATTTCCACAGTTTTCTGTGTGGGGGGTCCTTAGTGGCCCACGGCACCCCACAAGTGGGGGGGGGGCTGTGCAACCGCGGGTGGGTGGGGCGTGTGCAACTGCAGGTGGGCGGGACCATGACACCCACGGGTGGGCGGGGCCACATGGGGCTGTAAGAGAATGGGCCAAGTGGGGCCTGCAACTGGAGGGACCATGGGGTCCATGAGTGGAAGGGACCAGGGGGGCTGCAAAGGGGAGGAGGAGACACAGGGCAGATTGACTGACATAGTTTCAGAGCAGGAAGTGCAGGGGACCTGTTGATGCTGCTGCCATATCACACACAAAAATGTAAATATCTTCAAAACTATGCAAAATAAACAATAAAAGTAAATTGCAAAAATTCTCAGGAGAGCAATTCCTATCAGTTTACCTAAAGTCATTTTTGGACCACGGTTCCCCTTTAAAGATAGTACTCAAGCCATGATGAAGACTGTCAGAACCGATTCTCTTTGAGCTGGTGCTCCTTCCAGAAACAATTTTGGGATGTCGCAATTACCAGTCCTGTATGCCTGTTACAAGTTCTTTTTCATTTTAACTTTTTTTAAATAAAAATAAAACTTTATATACACCATAGTTCTCCTTTAAAAGTATATATTTCAAGCGTGTTGTTTTTAAGGGGATACATTTACATATTTCTAAAGTGCATTTCTCCCATGAAACTCAAAGCACTTAAAGGGCAAGTCCACCCCCAAAACCATAATTTTCTACGTTATTTACGTTATTGGCCATAATTCTAGCTTTAAAACAATCCAAAGATCTAAACGCCGTATTATTTCTTAAAAAAATAATCTATTCATACAGCCCTTTGTTCCTGCAGCGCTTTCCATGATGTCAGCCGCGTCTGTGCCAATAATGGTCTGGATGGTGGGAGGGGGGGTGCGCAAAGGGAGGATAATGGCACGGCTTGAGGTGATATCAGAGAGCTTGGATTACAGTGAGCTGCTTCTGGTCTGCAAAAAGTGTTGCAGAAAAAATGTAAAAACTTATGTATCCTAAAATTGGCTGAACAGATTTGGGGTTTGGCTTGTTTTAAAGCTAGAATTATGGCCAATAGCATAGAAAGTTATGGTTTGGGGGTGGACTTGACCTTTAACATGTCTAAGAGTTCAGTAATTGATGGTTGGATGAAGTTATGGCACAGAGGATTCAAAGTTTTTTTTTTTGTCTTTAAAGTAAGCATACATTCTATTCTTTTGGAGGAGTCAATAGTCTTACTGCTCATTTATGTGTCATGACTGGCACCTCCCCGAGAAAAACAGTTTTGGATGGCAGTCTAGCATGGGTTTAAGGTGTTCCCTGCATCAAGGAATTAACATGATTACTTCTTATTTGCCTGATGCTTAAATAAATTTAATGAGGGGACATATTTTAATTGCTTGCTTGTGTTTTTTTTATTTTTATGAAAAATTTAATCTGTAGTATTTTCATGTAGGTGGATATATAGGGGGCTTCAACAAATCTCATCCTACTCATTATGTAGTTAGAAAAAAAAAAAGAATTCCCCAGTAAGGAGTGGTCAAAATCTGAATGAGCATATGAGAAAACTGATCTCTACTATAAAATATAGCTGTGTTCTCTACACATCGCAATATAAAATGGTAATGTTCAGTCTCTTTTCAGTGTTGTAGTGTGAAATAATTATGATATCTCTTTATTGTTTTTAGGATTTGGTTAAGAGCCACCTCATGTATGCAGTCAGAGAAGAAGTGGAAGTACTTAAGGAACAAATCAAAGAACTAATAGAAAAGAACTCCCAACTGGAGCAGGAGAACAGTTTGTTGAAGACACTAGCTAGCCCTGAGCAACTTGCTCAGTTCCAGGCCCAGCTCCAAACGGGTTCCCCTCCCTCTTCGACTTCAACATGTTCACAGCCACCCGGAAATACCCCAGCACCTTCTCAACAAACAACACAAAGCACAGGTCCCTCTGCATAGCAGCTATAATAAATAATGTGTCTGATCCTGAAGCGTAATCCTTCTTACACTGGGTCCATATTTGACTTCTTGTAACTATAAAAGTGCTGCCATTTTCATGACAGGACATCTTGTAATTTAGTTACTGTTGTTAAAAAAGCTCAAGTACTTAACATTCAACCGTAATATGTTTTGTGCTTCATAGTTTTGACTATCATATTTCAAAGAAGGCAATCAAAATCTGAGCAGTTGCAATTTAAATGAAGTGTCCTAAAAATTTCAACAATGGCAAATTTCCCAAGACTTTAATATCTCTGGATGTGCCTAGTATACATGTTTGTTGCGCATGCACCAGCTGTGCCTCCAACTTCTCTGCAACAGCTTTTACCTTTGCTGCACACTTCAGTATTATTTTTTCCACTGTTTTTCTCAAAGTTTTTTTTTTTTCATGAATTATTTGCAATGTTCATCCCGAACTGTGCTGTAAATGTGGTGAGAACATCTAAGAAGAGTATGACTAAGATGGACTAGAAATGATTTGGTTTCCCTATCTCTGCAACTGGGAGAGAAGGTTTGACAGCAACAACTTTCCAAGTTCCTAGTGGTTACAGGTATACACACCATGTTTCTCTTTAATTAGATCTGAGCCTTTTCTTTGTAGTCTCATATTGATCTAAGGCAGATTGAATGCGCAGATCATTTTAGAAAGAACATGACAAGTTAGAATTATTTCAATGAAGTTAATTTGCCTAATGTATATTTATGTATGTAGTGTAAGTACTCTGTAATATAGACCACTTGTAAGTACTACTTAGGTTGTACAGATTGAAATTTAGTGGTTTCATTGATTGAACTTATTAATTTGATTAGTGTTTTTTTTTATTATTATTATTATTTTATTTTAAAGCTGCTTCCCCTTTTTGTGGCAGAAGAACCCAAGACACGGGTTCATCTGGCATTAAAGATGTCAGCAGAAAACACACTTTATCAACTGTTTAGAAAATGGCAGGTTATGCCGGTTTTGTGTAATTTTTTTCCCCCAAAAAATTTGCCTTGGCTGGTGAGTAACTCTTGAAGTAAAACACAATTCACTGATGATGTTTTAGTTTTGGTTTAGACACTCCAGCTACTTAACACATCCTGCTAACAAAATGGAATATATGAGCTGTAAGGTAGTATGCATATGTTGTGCATGTTCTCTAAACAGTTGTAACACGTCAATGTATTTAACTGTTGCACTTGTCAACTTTCAATAAAGCATACATTGTTGATAAATAAATGGTGAGTTAGATGTTTTTTTTTAATTTTTTTAGATATATATATTTCTCTGTTAGATAATTGTGTTTGTTTGCATATACACTTTTTTTTTATTGGATACACATAGAGGAAAGGTACAGTTCAAAGTTTTATTAAGTGAGAGGCTAGAAAGTGCAGTAATGTGTTTTGCCTACATTACATTGATTGCCTGACCCATCCTTTTTTGTCCTTAAAGGGCATGTCCACCCCCAAAACTATAATCCCCCCAACTACTGGCCCCATCATGTAATGTAGTGTAATCCTTACATCACATCCCAGCTCCATATGGTTCTCCTGTAGCCCCCCCACCAAAGTCCCAAAAACTGCCCACCAGGAGGATAGCAGAGTCCATATAGGACTCTACCTCCTACCTGGCCTCCTGGAGAAGTTTGGCATGCGTACTGCAGCCCTTCTCCCCCTCCCTCTCAGGATTCCCTCCCCCTAGCGTTAAACCCTTTAACTATAAGATTCCCCCTGTCCCCCCAGCCCCAACCGCTATATTTATATTGTTAGAAAGCTCCCCAAACTTTACTTACCTTCCCTCTTTCCCCCGCCGAAATGCACTCCCAGCAGCCGCGTCCGTGATTGGCTGCCGCTCAGCCAATCACAGACGCGACTGCCGGTCCTGCCCCTCTGCTTGCATTTTCTCGCAAGCAGAGGGCTAGCAGCGCGGCGGAGGAAAGAGGGAAGGTAAGTAGAGTTTGGGGCACTTTCTAAAAATATAAATATAGCGGTTGGGGCTGGGCCAGGGACAGGGGGAATCTTATATTAAAAAAAACATTTTTAGGGTGGACATACCCTTTAAAATACAAGCCAGTTAAACTCTTATTCCAGATAGGTCAGGAGGCTCATTGCTTTCTCATTTTGCAGACTATATTCACTAAAAGAAAACTGATTCTGCCAGTCTCCCTCCTTGCTTCAGCACTATACAGGAATAGTCCAGGATTAACCTGGCAAATGAAAACTGTTGGTGCTGCAGTTCCTCAACGAAATGATATTGTGAGGTAGAAATAATCAATCACACCTCCCTGACCCAGGTACTTTCCATTTTTAAACAATTAATTTTTAGTGTTTAGATATCCTTTAATTGCTGTTCTAGGTAACAAGGAAATTTGAGTAAAAAAGAAATTCTGGTAGTGTTAAAATATTTAAAATGCACTTGTTTCATTGGTTTCAAAATAGCCTACGTGGAGATTAATGTGCCCCAGATTAAGAATGTCTTCTAAACTTTAGAATGGTGTTTTCCAGTCTATAATTCAATCTCAAGTTTTTTTCCCGAGTTTAGTTTAAATGTATGGGTGCTCAGTTGGCAGATCATCAATAATGCCTAACTAAATGGCCATCTCGCCCATCTGAGAGCCAAAACATTAAACGATGCTCAGCTGAAACAACCTTAGTCTTACAGTCATGCAACATTAATTCTAATTTATCCACGCTGCATATATTTTTATTAGGTGTCACTAATGTAAAATATAAAGACAGAGAGATATAATTAAGGCCCCAACTAAAGATGGCCATACACAAGCAAAATTTAATCTAAAGGTGGCAACCAATCTTTGAAATAAAACAGAATCTGTGGCTACACATCCCTATATATAAAGTATAGGGAGATTGTTTGGGTCCGCCATAACCCTGAACAACTAAGCTACAGTACAGGGAAATTGTACAGGGAAAGTGTGTATCCACTGTTTCTAATTCAGAAGCTGAACTTCAAAAGCATTGGAAACAGTTGTTTCGTGGGTACACACAGTACCAGAAAAGGGCCAATCCCGTTGGTACTTTTTATTGGAAATATGTGTACCCAGCTTTATAGTTACACTTCAAGAAACCGCATGGTGTAGACATTTAGAGGGAGAATAATAAAGTGCAATGTATGCTCTGTGCAATTTATCGTATATACGCGAGTATAAACCGAGGTTTTCAGGCTGTAAAATCAGTCTGAAAACCTGACCTCTTTTTTATACTTGAGTCAGTCAATCACTTAAATCTGGCTGGTAAGCTCTAGCGGGTAACATCAAGGATTAGCAGAGACCGCTGCTGACAGCTCTCAACACCGGAGGCAATTACATAAGGCCTAGGAGCGGTGATCTTGCCTTGGGGATTAGAGACATCCCAGCATTTGTGTTGAACAAGGCTTGGGGGAACGGTGACCCTGAGCACAAGGCCACAGCAAGCCAGGCCCAGGTAGGATATGTTTCCTTAAAGCAGCAGCACTCTGGCTCCTCTCACCCCAGCAACTCAAATTCACAACCTCTGAGTAGTAAGTCCTTTTATCCACTGAACTGGGGGGTGGGTGAAGGTGCTTGCCACTGCAGAGGCTTGGAAATTACAACTCCCAGCTACTAAAGCATGCAGAGAGTTGTAGTTTCCAAACAATTGGAGTGCCAAGGAAGGCTTTAGTTGCCGTTTAAATGGACATAATTCCCATACAGTAGTCTCATACAGTAATAGCCAAATCCAGTATGGCTGTTACTGTATGGGAATTCTGCTGTCCATTTAAAGGGCAACTAAAGCCTCAACACAATACAGAATCAGAAGGCAGTAGTGGTCACTTTCTACCCTGGGTTTATACTCAAGCAATCACTTTTACTAGTTTTCAGGTAAAAATAGGTACCTCGGTTTATACTCGGGTCGACTTATACTTGAGTATATACGGTATAAGTTTTGTGCAATGCATTTCTCAATAGTCCTTTTAGGATTTTGTTTGTTAATCTTATGTTTTCTAATTACTGTTTGCAAATTGAATATTTAAAGTTTTTTTTAAAAAAAACAATTAAAATGAAAAGTACCAGCCCAAAGAAAACTAATTCTGCCAGTCTTCCTCCTTCCTTTATCTTTACAGGATCAGTCCTGCTAGATTCAGAAAAATAATATTTTTGGGGTGGGGCTTATGACACAGCATGCTTGTCGCAAGGACACAGAGATGGGGCAGTCTATAAAGTGTAACTTTTCAAGCCTATAAAAAGGCTATCACAGAAATCCTTTCACAGTTAGATAAAACAAATTACGTTAAGTTAAACCTATAAACCAAAAATATTTCTGTGAAATAAAAGACAAAAGTATCAATGTATTTGTTTATTATTAAATCAATCAGCACATGACAAATGCACACATGTATTATCTTGTACATATGGATTCTTGCGTTCATACAACACCCATATTTATAAAACACATTAAATAAATCATAAATAGAGCTGTCGCAGCCTGTTGTTTAGTAAAAAGGCTATAGTAAATTTTCTCTCCTGGAGCAGCAGTTGGACTGTTAATGTACCCAAATGTAAAACAAGAGTCTTTTTCTTCTTTAGGCACAGTATAATTAAACCCAAAACTGTATTTTTGTCCATTGTGACAGCTAAGATAAGGCAATTGTCCTAAGTTTCTTTCTCACATACCCATCCTGATGCTCTGGATTATTTGAAATATTGCTGTAACAGAACAAGTGAGAAATTGTATCAGTATGTTGTGGATGCTAAATATCACATGATTTTCTTATGATGATTGAAAAATGAGCACTGTTGTTCTGTAGAAAATATATATTAGCATGTTGCATTGTAGACTCGGATCACAAATACATTTGCAAAATGTATCAAAATGTTATTGCTATTTCATTATAGTAGTATATTATGGTAGTATATTCAGAGACATGGCTGGCAGTCAAATTAGGATTTAAAGACTTCAGAACATAGTTTAGGTTTAGTGTTAAACAATGTATATTGTATTGTAGGTAATTTAATTGTACAGTAGAAGCAGACTGTGCATAGTGCCAACTAAAATGTCCAGCTCCATTGAAAATTGTATTACTGCTTTCAATGTTGCATTTGTATCTTTGCCAACCAAACATTTAAGTTTCATGCAACCTTTACTCTATTTTGGGATAATTACAATAGTTGGAATCTGACTGTGTCCCTTAGGCCATTACATTATTTCCATGTCACTATGCAACAGCATATCTTTCATCTCTTAGCGAGCTTAAACTATATCAGAAACTAGTAAACAAAAAAAAAGCCTAGGAAACATTTAAAGCTTTTATGTGACCTTATGTGATCAACACATTTTTATTGTTCTGTGTATACAACTAGCATGTCTGCCCAAAAAGACATACAGACAGGCATACTCACATACACATTGTAAAAAGCACACCAGCTATCCCCTCTTTTTTTTTTTTTTTTTTATAAATGGCATAGGCTGCTATTTACACTTACAGACTGCTATTTACACTTACAGACTACATTAGAAGGCCAAGGAGACTTCAAATACATATTTGATTTATAGCTCAAAATCCACTTTGTTTCTTGGGTGCTTAATTTCTTGGAATGTTTGGAAAGTAATTTTTACATCATTGGTTGATTTCTACTGAGAAACGGATTGCCCAGAGGGATAAATCAAGGGGTTGGGCAGTAACAGATATTAGGTGTTCCTGCACATAGGAAGTTGGTGCTTCAGATGAATTTATTCATGTACAGAGAAATATCTGAATGGGAAGATTGCATGAGTGCAATGTAAAAATATTAAAACAAACAAACATTTACTTGCACCAAATTTCCCCTTTAAAGTTCAGTGCAAATACATATGCTTTTCAGAAAAAAAGAGCAGTATTTTTTTCATCCCAGTGACCTTAATCTGTCAATTTAGCATTTTGTCTGTGTATAAATAAATGCAACTGAAATACTGACTTCCTGTTTGCAGGACCCCCTAGTAGAGACTGTTATGGTCTTGCCTTTGACCCAGCGCCTGGGTTGATTCAGTTGTTTAGTAGAGATCTGAGCATCTTTGACCCATCCAACAGCCAATCAGTAGAAATTACTGTTAGGAACATTCCAGGGATGTGGTGCATTCTGGGAAGAAGAAGGACCATTAGAACCTGAAATGTCAGCTCACTTAATGTCAACAGCACGGAACAGCAAAGGGCATGAAATCAACTGATTTTTCAAAATGAGAGAATATTTAGAATAACTAAGAAGGCATTACACAAATTAACAAATATTGATAATTTCCACTGAACTGTCCCTTTAACTACCTGATCTAGACAACTTCATAATTTTACAACCGAGATACAAGTCAGGAGAAAGGTCTTTTAACCTAAAGAGCAATTTTAAGAAGAGCTATACTCTGTCCAAAACAACCCTCTCCCTGACAGTATTCCGGGTGAGGACCGAAACGGTTATCCTCACCCCTGTGTTTCCTTTACATTGTCTTCAAGAAACAAAACTTTTGTCCAGTTGATTTAACTTAAATTGGGCAATTTGATTTAACTGTAAATTGGGCAATTGAGAACCTTCACATAAAGAACCTAAAATGATAGGTATAACTCTACTGTAATCTTGGAACAAACAATGTGTTTAAAGGGTAACTGTGGTATCCATACAAGTTTCCTATTTAAAAGAGCTCTTATACCTTTCAAAGAAGCCTAGGGTTATGTCAATAGCATACACTCAAGACAGTCTGGATAAACAAGGAAGTGTGTGACAATCACATGATGTACTGTGTAAGTAGCCCGAGCTCCCCGCCCATAGGGGCAGAGCAATGATTTTTTGCATTCTGTATATAAGAAAGAACACCTCAGAGTGAGGCCAGAGTGAAGTGACTCCACGTCATGAAATGCGTCAGGCACCACCTATGTTGATCCCATGCCACCTAGTTGTATTGGTGTTTGTTGGTTTTATCTTTGGATGATATAATAAAACTATTAGCTCCGCGGAACGTGCGGGGTTTGAGCTCCCGTAAGTATAATCTTGACTGTTAGTTTGTTTCAATTGCATTTTCAAATAGTCTGCAATACAAGAAAGTTGGATCTACATGTTTTTATGCATACCTGATCCACAGACAACAAATACAAACAATGCCAGTAGCCAAGGTCCTACAGGATATTTCTCTTCTTGTGGTCTCTAAAATGCAGAAAAATATTTTTGTTATTTGTTCATTATGTTATGCAAAAAAAGATGTGATAGTGGAGCATAAATACCCTTGAAAGTAATAAAATGCATATAGTAATTTAAAAGCTGTTACAAGGGTTAAAGCCCTAGATACATGGAAATTGTTCTTTGCAAGGAAATATCAAGCCCAGAAACTGCAGAGACAAAAGAAACGGATTTTAGCTTAGTCATGAAGGGGTTAGGATCTGACTGGGATGTACAGGAGCCGCAACCACAACATTAAATAGACTGTATTGAAAGGAGATATGCTTGTGTCTTTCGGTAAATCACAAAAATTTTTAGAATGGTGCCCTCACACATCAAAGATTGTTGACTGGAAATTGTCTAGCATGTGTACAGGGCTTTAATCTCACAGTTTGGTCCCTTATTTTGAAAAATTACTTTCTTGCCCATGAAAATGATTAGATATGTAACCAGATTAAAGGGCATGTCCACCCCCAAAACTAGAATTTAACCCATTACTGGTCCCACTGTGTAGTGTAAAAAAATCCTTATTTCACATCCCTGCTCCAAATCCTGTAATGTCCCTCCAAAGTCCAAAAAAGTGACCACCAGGAGAATGGCCATTCTGTTTCTGCCTCTTGTCTCTCCTCCAGGAGAATTTGCACATGCTCACTGCAGCCCTTCTCCCCCCTCCCTCTCCCTCCCTCCCCCTAGTGTAAAACCCCTGTTCTGTAGTGTAGGGCTCCCTACCCCAACCCCCATAGTAATTTGTCTAAAAAAAAAAACCTCGATCTATACTTACATTGCCTCTCTCCTCCGACGTTCTGTGCAGCCGGAAGCCGCCTCCGTGATTGGCGGCCTCTTGTTTTTGGATGATGTAATTATCAGTGAGTGAACCTGCATCTGACACTAAGAATTGCAGTCTTTCAAGTCCTACAGTGACATGGGTGAAAAGAAAAACTGCTGACACCATCACCATGTTGAATTTATTTTTTTTTCAGCTTAAAGGACAACTCCACCCTCATAAGAACATATTTTAGAAAGAATGGCCTCTTTAAAATATGTTGATATATCATACTTTGTCCATTGAATTCATCACTGTATGCCTGCTATGCTTCTGGATGCCTCGTGGAAACTGAGCAATTTATAAATCTGTACTGAGCATTTACTGAGCCTGGGCATGCTCAGAAGAGGCATACAGGGGATTAACATTCAGTCATTGGCTGTGATGTCAACTGTCAAATCCATAACTGACAATTACTAACTGGAAGAACCAGGAAGCAAGAACTGGGGCAACAAGACATTGTGCAGGATTTCAGGTTAGACTTATATATTTCACATTTTAAACTTTTACAGTTTAGGGGGGTGATTTACCTGTATGTAAGTTTTCATTTTAGGGCTGGACTTGCCCTTTAAGTTAGCCATAGCTGCATGAAGACATCACAGTTACAAAAACTCTTTTATGAAAGGTAATCCACTGTAGTGGTGACAAAGAATTTCCCTGAAAACATGCAAAGAAAGTGTTCTGGGGTCCTATGTAGAATTATGGAACTAGCTGCTGCACTGTGTACATGTATGAACTACTGCCTGGGTTCTACAATAATGATTTCACCTAAGATCTGTTTGACCTTAAAGAGTAACTATGGTCTCCATACAAGTGGCCTTTCTTAAAAAGAACTCCAGGATCATGTTTATAGCTGCAGTCTATTCAAACTTACAGCAGTATAGAAGGTGGTGTTTCCTGACAGGATTGTAAGCTGTGACATCACCAGCTCTGCCCCCAAGTTTCAGGTTTGAGCATGCCCACTTTTATCATTCTGCTGGGACAGAGCATCATCCGCTGCATCATATGCCCCGCAGAGTGCCTGTCACAGAGACTCAGGCAGGGTAGCCTTTAACATAATATGGAGACCATAGTTACCCTTTAATGGGTATGTAAACTGGAAAATTAGTTTTTTTAATTGCCCATTAGTGGAAACTATAAATCATCCCAACTATCACTGTATGCTTTTTTTGTTGATCTCCCCCCTATTCATTAGATATCCAATCTGAAACATCTTACATTTCTGCATTTCTGTAAGCAGTTGGAATGGTTTGACAGTTGGTGTGCTGTATACTGTATGCAATATTGACAGTTGGTATGTGGGAAAATAGTCAGGTCAGTGGTCAGAACCTGAGCAAAACTAGTATTGTATTGAAGGCATGCAGCAGCACACACACACCTCAGAATAAGTGCTACTTACACATATATATTTCTAGATTAAGATGCCGCAAAGTAATTTTTTCAGTATACATACACTTTAAGATCAGATTTTTCAGATTGCATAATAAGTTTTGAAATATTATACCATTAATTTCTGCCGTATACATATTCAACACTCAGACAATGTATGCGTTCTGTATCTTCCACAATTTAGATACATTTTATATTTGAAAAAGGGCCCTAAGCAACCCCCATCAAAGCATGCTTAGTATTACGTAATTGTCACAGTATCTGTCTTAATGCAACGGTGTTTGCCTGCTGCTCAGAAAGCTAACCTTTCTGTTGTGGTAATCAATACTGTATTTTACCCTTATTTTGCTGTAACACTACAGTGTTTTCACATATATACAGTATAAGTACTCTAGTATCTGAAAATTGTGGTGGGGAAATTATATATATATATTATTGTTATATGTGCAGTGCCATCAAGCCAACATAATTATCTACAGTTTCCAAATCGAAATATCTGTGTTAATTTAACTTTACAATAATGACCTAAATTAGTCATCATATTGATGTTTTTCTTCAAACCTATTTTAACATGATCAGGCAGCTAATTCATACAGTTGTGATTCAGCAAGTTTATGTCAACAGGGGGTTCTAAATGCATTTATGTAGCATCATTGTGTATAAAGAAATTAATTTATTTTCAATTCAATCAAAATATAAACCCCATTGCTTTTTTTTTATACGGTCACATATACAATTGTCTAGATTTCAAGCCGGGCCCTGGACTTGAATTTGTCATGGCACTATTCAGAATTTAGGCTATGCAAATGGCAATGAAGTCTGCACAGTGACCTATCTTCAAAATTTACAAATTACAAAAAAAAGAGTGGTTGGGGCTTCGCAGACAGTCTTGGTTATATCCCAACCATACAAAAAAAATCCAATACAACAAATACAGAGAATGAGATTCATTTTCTTAGACAAGCTAAGAAACAGCAACACTACAAAATTGCAAATGCACTAAACAGAACAGCAACATCTTCCAACATAGGGTCCTGTAAACAATTCTGTGGGAGCCTTTTCATATGCTAGATTGTTATTCAGTGGGCACTCAGTGGGCGAAAATTATCTAACACAAGTATGGACCTTAAAGGGGAAGTTCAGTTCAAATACATTTACTTTTAAGAAAAAAGAGCAGTATTTTTTCCATCCCAACCACCTTACCCTGCTCATTCAGCATTGTGTCTGTGTATAAATACAGAGAACGTTATGGTCTTGCCCTTGACCCAGCGCCTGGGTTGATTCAGTTGCTCAGTAGAGATCTGAGCATCTTTGACCTATCCAACAGCCAATCAGTAGAAATTACTGTTAGGAATATTCCAAGGAAGTAGTGCATTTGGTAAAGAAGGACTGGTATAACTTGAAATGGCAGCTCATTAATGTCAACAACAGGGAACAGCAAAGGGTATGAAATCAAATTTTTAAAAATGGGAGAGAATATGTAGAATAACTAGGTATGCACACTACAAATTAAGAATTTTAAAAAATATATATTTTAAAGGCCATATCCACCCCCAAAACTAAAATATGACCCACTGCCAGCCCACTGTGTAGTGTCAAAAAACCTTTACTCTCAGCTCCTTATGGTTGTCCTGCAGTGCCTATTCAAAGTTCAGAAAAGTGAAGAGTAGGATCCTTCCTGTATGTAAAAAGGTATCTGCAGCTTTCCTGTCTTTCTGGAGGACTCTTACATGCGCACGAGAGCCCTCCCTCCCTCCAAATCAATCACTCGTCTATGCAGTGAGGGCACAGCCACACTGCAACGCAAACGCAATCGCACATGGAATCGCATGCATTTTTTCATAAAATGCGGAACGCAAATCGCAATCGCAATGGGTGCGTTGCTGCGTTTTCAGGGTATAGCCCTGAGTGTTTTAAAAAAATCTACTTTTTCTGTACCGCCAGGTTTAAAACTTAAAAAAGTTCCAATTCTATTTAAATATTATGAAGCAGCCAGATTGGCACAAATATCTTATTGGGCATATGGAACAGGTGGATCTTGCTGGGTGGATATTGAGAATGAATTGATGTCGCCATTAAACATCTACTCGATTCTTTAGTCCTCACCGAATAGCAGACGGATTCTAATCCCTCAACAAATCCCAAATATCCAAAGCAGTCTAAAACTCTGGGATAGTACCAACTCAAAATACAATCTAATTTCCTCTTTCTCACTGGCATACCCAATATTCTATAACCCTAACTTCCCACCAGGAATGAATGCTCAATACGCAAACTATTGGATGCAAAAAGGAATTAACAGAGTAGTAGATATTTGTGATGTCAATAAAAATGTATTATGTTGGTCTCAAGTTCAAGCTAAATACAAACTGGATAGCACAAAATGGTATAAATGTTTGCAGATATCACATTTTATTAAAAAAAATTAATAAAGACAATCCACTACCTAACCCAACTAAATTTGAAAGAATGTGTTTAAATAAGGAAAACACCAAGGGTATGATCACGAATATGTATTCATTGGTTTGGCATGAGTCGCAGGAAACTAAAATTATACCAACTGCTAAATGGGAGAATAGACTTCATACCAGTCTATCCGAAACTCAATGGCTTCAGATTTACTCATATTCCTTAAAGTCCTCCGCTAATATAATCAGTAAAGAAAAATCATATAAAATATTCTACTATTGGTATATGACACCACAATATATGAGCAAGATAAACCCACAATTTCCACCTGTATGTTTTAGAGGCTGCGGTTTAATAGCAGATCTAAAGCACTGTTTGTGGTCCTGCCTGGAGTCACAAAAATTGTGGAAAGTTTGTGAATATTTGATTTCAAAAATCTTCCACAAACCTTTTCTTCTATCTCCTTTCACCGCCCTATTTAATCTCCCAATCAAGGATCACTGTTAGCAGCTTCGTGGAAACAGCCAAGCCCAAGCAGGGCAGCTCTTAGTAAAATCTGGTGGGTCCACGATAATGATTATATGGCTCACACCCTTCAAAATTAAATAAATATATGGTCAAAAGTGGGATAGTTGGATTCTGGAAATGGAGCCAGGAACAAATCGGGAATTCGACCCAACATCTCGCCCACGCCCAGGGGAAGCCCAGCGGATCCTATATGCATATATTAAAGGTACCAAATAATGCCAAATGTTATATTTTATGGTGTTAATTGTCTCCACATTGACGAATTGTATTAATGTTAATTTAGCATTTTTGGAAAGAAGTACAAGATTTCTTACTTTTATTTCTCACTATAATGTTTACTTTGTAAATAATGACAATTCCCGCGATCCGGGAATACGAAAACGGAACGAAACTGGTGAGTTTCGGCCATCTCTACTCAATAGCCAGCAGCTGTTCATTGGCACGTCTACAGGTGCAGCCCATATTGCAACTCCGTTCTCAGAAGTAGCAATACAGAGACCAAGAGAACGCAAGTCTGTTTCTCTGCGCTTTTTTAAGATTTAAACCTTTGGTTAGGGTTGGGAGGGGGTCTCCTACACAACACTTTGTGTGAACGTGACTGTTTTTGCAAAGTTACGCCTGTTTACAGCTGGGGGCGAGACTTGCTTCTGTCTCCATTACAATTATAATATTGGTTATTAATGAAGAGAAATTTTATGGGAGAACTCTTCCTTTAATGCTGGCTATACAATAGTAAGATGTTAAAGCCGATTAGAACTTTGTTCTGACAAACGTATAATAGGCTTTAACATCTCACTATCCAGCATGTCTTACCTTACGACGTTTCCCACCCAGGCTGGGTGGCAGAAACGTCGCAGGAACGTCTGCAGGTAAGAGTCAATGTAAAAGCACCTTTTAGGTGGGTACACACCTCACAATACATCTTCCTAACTGACTATTCGATTGTCCAATCAACCGATACACTGATTGGTGTAGGAATGCAACGAAAATAGAAAATGAAAGCCCATACATTAAAGGTCTCTTGTATGTATCAGCACATGCAGCTTAAATCCAATTCAGGTAATCTATTAATGTTCTTGATGACTCCACAGTCATATTATAATAATAAAAATGGAGCCCACAGGATTTGTGCTCTGTCACTTCAAGTTTCATACAGTACTGTAAAGTTTGATTAGAATTTCACTGAGCTGAAACAAATTTAGGTCAGACAACTAGATAGAAACAAATGTCCCTAAGGCTGCAGCCACACTGTATAAGATTGTGTGTGAAAAGTGTGCCAAAAATGGGAATTACATGCGCTCTGAAACCAGAACGCAGCACCCACATTGTGATACACTGCCATGTCTTTCTCACAAAATGCACTCGTAAGTAGATGAGAAGGGCCTAGCACGTAAAAGGAGATATAATGTCTGGTAAATGTAAATTTTAACTGAGATACTCCTTTCCACGTCCTTAATTGAGCAAATGCTAGCAAGGTACAAGCATGGAGAGAGACATGCAATCTGTAAATAAATTAATAAATCTCTGCTTGTAGGCAATTGTATATGCTTTGATTGTGGTACAGCAATATTTTATATAGTTCAGCCAAAAATGTCCATGAACCCAGTAACATCCAAACAAACTGCAAGACTTCCTTGTTGTGGACCCCTATAGAACTTTCATTTGGAGCAGTTGGTGAAAAAGAGCCTGGATGGACTCTATGCGCAGTAGCAATCTGCGCATGGGTCCATCTCCCGGCAGTCAGTGTAATAGGATGAACAATTAATTGTCTGCACGAGGTGAAGACTGTGCCGGGGACGTGCACAGGAGTTTTAGGAAAGCTTCCAGCGTAGGAGAGGTTGCCCTGACAACGAAGGAAGCTGCTATGATCTCCCGATGTCAAGCAGGTTTGTCTAATTTGTTAAATCAGCTGTTTCCAGAGGTATCAACTGCACAGAACTGATCCAAGCACAAAGCCAAGACTTAGATACAATGTTGCAACACTGTGTCTAATGAACTATTATGCTACTGCGCATAGAATCCACCCAGGCTCTCCTTCACCAACTGCTCAAAATGAAAGTTCTATAGGGGTTTACAACAAGGAAGTCCTGCAGTTTGTTTGGGTATTGTTTCGCTCTCTAATAAACCGGATCCCAAATCTCCTCTGTACCGGACAACAACCTGGCTCCCCGTTAAACAGCACATTGTATAAAAAATCCTTCTCCTAACATTTAAATCCCTTCACTCTGCTGCTTCTCCTTATATTTCCTCTCTAGTCTCCCCATATGTTCCTGGCCGTACCCTCTCTCTCCTGTACATCCCCCCACTCGTACTGCTTCCTCTCGCCATAAACCTTTCACTATTGTGGCTCCCATCCTCTGGAATTCTATTCCCCTCTCTCTACGTCAAGAAACCTCTATTAGCAGGTTTAAATCTAACCTTACATCCTAACTATCTGGTAACCAGCACAGTATATGATTGTTTTATTTGCCACTGCATACATCTCACTCCAGCATTTATACCCATTCCATTGTATTGGTGTGTTACCCACCTAACTAGATTGTAAGCTCTACGGGCAGGGACCTCCTTTCCTCTTGTGGCAAAGATCTAGCACTTCCATTTATATATTTATGTACTGAATTATCTATGTATTTGTTCCCCTTGTATGACTTTATTGTATTTCATTACCGTACAGCGCTGCGTCCCCAAGTGGTGCTTTATAATTAAACTATACATACATTTCACTGGGTTCATGGACATTGCTGATGGATGTAAGAGAGGTCAGGTACCATATTCATTTTTCCCTATCTTTTAGGGATTTTTTTGGGCTGAACTTCCCCTTAAAACCCACCTTAAAGGGCATGTCCACCCCAAAATACTACTTTTAATATAATGTTCAAATGCCTTGCCCACCCCCAACCGCCATGTTAAAACTAAAAAAAAAGCTTTCCGATTGATACTTACAGTCCCTTCACTCCCACGGCTAACTTCTCCCCCTCTCTGCTAACAAAAAAAAAAGAGTGGCCGGACCGGCAGCCATGTCTGTGATTGACTGCCGGTTAGCCAATCACAGACGCAGCTTCCGGCTGTTAAGATAGGCCCGGGAGCGAAGGGCTGTAAGAATCGGATACTTCTTTTTTAGTTTAAACATGGTGGTTGGGGGTGGGCAAGGCAGAGGAACATTATATTAAAAGGGTTTTACGTTCGGGCAGCCAGATGGGATCCGGGGGGAGGAAGGGCTCCCCTGTGCATGTCACCATCCCTCCTGGAGGCAAGACAGGAGGCAGAGACCTTTGTAAAGGAAGGCAGCCCCTACCTTTCAGTTTCCTGGACTTTGGACATCGACTGCAGGACAACCATAAGGAACAGAGATGTAAGGTAAGGGTTTTTTAAAACTACACAGTGGGGCCAGCACTGGGGCAAATTTAAGATTTGGGGTGGACATGCCTTTCAATCAAGGTCACACTAATCACAATGCTGATCAAAAAGATGAAAAAAAGTAGGTTGATGATAAAACACAACACCAAATATAGACCTAACACAATCTAAAATATCTCTAAATTATTAAGTTTGGTAGTTTTTCATATGTGCATAATGGAATCTATTTACTGCCGCTTAGGGACGAAGCATGCTATAATGTTACTATACATAAAATTAAAAAAAAAAAACGTAAAAAGGGGGATAGGGGCGTTAATAAAATATATAAATAAGTAATAACAAATTAATAATTATTAAATTAATAAACAATTAAATATAAATAAGTAGTAAATATATACATAAGAAAAAATAAAAATACTCGAACCTGGGAACCTTAATTTGTTTTCTGACTCATAATTATAGTCCCCCCCCCCCCCTTTAAATGCAGGCAATGAAAGTACCCAGGGTGAGGACCTAAATGCTGGGTTCACCGTTTAACTACTTCACTCCCATGTATAAGTTGGGAGATCTGGTTACCTCAGTTCTGCATTCCAGCTTGTGTCTCTAACCTGGCCAATGGGAACACATGCTTGGCCAAGCGCTATGCTGAAAACAGTCGGTGGAAATAAGGAAGCCTGATTTCCTAATTCAGCACTGTGACAAAGGAGTTTAAAGGTAAACCCAGGGGTGAGTTCCTCACCATGGGTATTTTCATATGGAGGGGGTGGAAAAGGACTTTAATTGTCCTTCACGAATAGGTCACACAAGCGCATTTCTCACCTGCTTACAATATGGGTGGCCACACTGTGTGTGCATCTTTTTTTTGGAGCATGTGCTCCAATAATGGAATATTAGTGGAATTGCAGAGCTAACGCGTGTTGAACGTGCAACATATTGTTTGTACATTTTACGTGCACTACTGTGCATTCAGTGTGGCCGCAAAATAACATTAGCTTTTATAATTATGGGGAACATGGAACTGCTATTTCTATCCTCCCTAATATCAACTTAACTGATAAATACAGAAATATTTTTTTTTAGTGAGGTAACAGACCCACCTTCTACCTCCCATTTTTACCTTACAACAGTTAAATTGCTTCAAACATGGCCATGCGCTGGTGTACCTGACAGCTCTTTGCTTCTCAAACTGCCCAATGCTGATACACAAACCTATCTATCACACGGGTGCACAAGCATCCTATGTCACAGAAGAGACTGTGAAAGGAAAAGCAGGTGATCTCACAGCCACATCAGCCACTGCCATGTTTAAAGCGATCTAACTGCTGTAAGGTAAAAACTGGAGGTAGCAGTTGGGTTCCCTACCTACCTGGAAATTTTTTTTTATAATCAGCATGTGCGCACGAGTTAGCATAGTGGGGAAGGGGAAACAGCAAAGCTGCGCAATGGTGGCTTTTAAGATAACTCTGATCTCAGCTTCAAAGGTAAAAAAAAAAAGGGGGGGGGGGGTGAGGTTCATGGCCAGTTTCATTACCTTTCGCAACTTTTAAAAAATATCACTGTGACATTTAATAAGTCACTTTTAATTTATCAAAAACATTTATGACAATTTATGAAACATGCTAGTTTGCTAGGTAGTACTTGCCTACGTAAACCTTTATTGACAGCTGTTTGTGAAGAAATGTGTATAACGTGGTTTGGAAAGCCATTTATGTGGGTAGAATAACAAAGTCCTGGCACGACAGCCCACTTACAATTGTTCTTGAAGAAAGCACTAAATGAGACGGGTAGAAGAGGAGGGGCAGGATCCATGATCAGATTGTGATAATATGTGGTTATAAATATAAATCAAATGAAAAATGTAAATGAAGGAAAGCACATAAAACGTTACACAAAAAAAAGCTACTACAGAGCTTGGCTTGGAGAAAATGACTGGTTTAGCCCACTAACACATACAGGATGGAAAAACCTTGAGGGAAACAGCATTGAAATACACATAAAGGGCTAGGCCACACTATCGCGCTTTTTTTGTGATTGCACGTGCGTTTTTTCCGATCATTGAAATCGTGGCAACGCACTGAAAACACGCATTTTCGGGTGCGGTGCGATTTGTATTCCGCATTTTTTATCGCAATCGCATGCAGTTTTCAATATCTAATGAAAAAAACTCATGTGCAAACGCAACGAAATCGCATGTGATTCCGTTTGCAGGGCGTAAGTGTGGCCGTGCCCTAAATCATAACAAATCACGTTAACTTCTCATATAATAAGGTGGCATTGAAAGCAACTGGACAATGTATTGCTCTTAAGAAAAGGGTAGCATTGGGCCTTTGCTGTAGGCGAGGCATCTAAAGCAGGGATGTCAAACCTGTGGCCCTCTAGAGGTTTTCAAATAATAACCCCCAGCGTATGCAGCCAGGGGAATGCTGGGAGTTGTAGTTCAAAAACATCTGGAGGGCCACAGATTGGACATTCCACATGTAAAGGTAGTATGCATACCTGAAGGGAGTTCAATGTCAGGAACACCTGTCCCTCTGGCCTTGCACCACAGTAACTACCCATAATGGGTTAGAGAGCAGGATTACCCACAAGGCAACCCCAGGCACCTGCCTAGGGTCCAGGAAACTTCTGGGGTCCCAGCTTCAGAAGCAGTAACAATATTCTAGTATATTCAATATATGTAGCAAAAAATTATGTAGCATAAATGATGGCCCTGCCTAGGGCCCCATATGATCTTAACCCATCTCTGGTTAGAGCTGTAAATTTATGCAGTAGATCCCACTGGGTAATGGCATGTGAGAATTACAGACTAACCAACATACCAAGCACGCATTATGCATTAGACTGTCTAGTTCTCTTGAAGGCATCACATGTTGCACACATGCTAGTGAGATATCCATGTAACCTTAACTGGACCCATAACCATTCACAAGATGGATAAAGGAAAAGTCCAACAAGTAAAGCTAAACACAGGTTAATGCAGTTCCCCACCTTACACTACCTTCACCTGATCCCCGCACTGTACAATGGACCTACACATCCTTCTACCATGGAGAGTGTGTGTGTGTGTGTGTGTGTGGCCATCCACCTGATAACTAGTCAGGCGTCCCGAAGGGCATGCCGGGAGTTGTAGTTTGGGAAATCAGGATAACCAGCAGTGAAGATAAATGAACCGCAGTCTGTCGCTTCTCACCAGGGTCTTGGCCACGTTCCCCCTCTGAGTGATGTTCTTACTGTGCTTTTCATTGGCCATCCGAATCCTCTGTTTGGCCACCATGGTTCGCTAACCGGTAAGAACTTCGGTGAGCCAGATTCCGCTCGCCGAACGGTTGGTCCCTTGACGTCACCCCCTGCATCCCGTGACCGCATTGGCTGGGGAGTCACGCGGCCTCATCCCGGGAACATCCAGAACCGTCACTTTTCTTTCCTTTGTATCACGCGGTAGAACCGAAAACGGAATCCTGGCGGCGGATGGATCCCGTTAACAAGCCTATGGAGAGGCGCCGTTCATTTACCGGTTGCCATGGTGATGGTACTAGCTCCCAGATGCGCAATGAGAAATAAATACCTGGGGCTGTCCGATTGGTCTGACTGTCACGTGACGGGGATGAAGGATGGAAGGTGATTGGCTGCTGGTTGGCGCCATCGCTTATCTGGGAAATGCCAGGTGAGGTGTCTCTCCCCAGGGACATCCCGTTATCAGCAGTTCATGTATAGCCAAGTGTACAATGGCAGCTTGTTAGTATTCCTGTCGGGACTTGGTGTGCCCACCCCCAAAACTATAATTTTACCCACTACTGGCCCCACTCTGTAGTGTAATAAAATCCTTACCTTACATCCCTGCTCCAAATGGTTCTACTGCTATGCCCCTTCAATTCCCAAAAACTGTCCACAAGGAGGATAGCAGAGTCCATATAGGACTCTGTCTCCCCTCCAGGAGAATTTGCACATGCCCAGTGCAGCTTCCCTCTCCCACCTGTTTTGGTCTTCCTCCCCATAGCACAAAACCCATTTGTCATATTTTAGGGCTTTCCCCCAGCCCCAACCGCATTCCCCCAGACTACCACTACAGTTTCATGCAAGCAGAGGGCCGGGCACTACGGTGGAGGAAAGTATGTAAAGATCGGGGGAGTTTCTGGAAATAATAATAATGCGGTTGGGGCTGGGGGAGGAAGCCCTACAATATGACAAAATGTTTTAAAGGGGTGGACATGCCCTTTATGAACAAACTGAGCCATGTGACCTTTCTGTAATCCTGCTCTTTCCATAGTTCCAACGCTCCCTCAAATTTAATCATTCTAAAACTGAACTAATCATTTTTCCACATAAACCTGGTCCTATGCTATCTGTTTCTGTTGACAATACCCCCATTTTCCCTATCCTATCAGCACACTACCTAGGGATAATTATTGACTCCCCTCTCTCCTTTTCTAACCACATTAACTATGTTGCAAAAATCTGCCGCTTTAGCCTTAGCAAAATCCGTGGTAAATAGGTAAATCCGCGGGTTCCTTTCTCTCCCGACTACCACTATACATATGCATGCTCTTATACTATTTTGCCTGGTCTATTGTAACCTACTTACTGGTCTTCCTGCTTCCCACCTCTCTCTTTTACTAAACGCATATTGTTTTGCTCTCTAATAAACAGAATCCTAAATCTCCTCTGTACTGGACAACAACCTGGCTCCTTGTTAAACAGCACATTGTATACAAAGCCCTTCTTAACATTTAAATCCCTTGGCTCTGCTGCACCTCCTTATATTTCCTCTCTAGTGTCCCCACACACCCGCACCCTTCACTCATCACAGAGCAATCTCCTGTAAAGACCCCCCACTCATACTGCTTCCTCTCACCTTAAACCTTTCTCTTTTGTGGCTCCCATCCTCTTGAATTCTATTCCCCTCTCTCTTCATCAAGAAACCTCAATTACCAGGTTTAAATCTATCCTTACAGCCTACCTATCTGGTAACCAGCACAGTATATCAGTGGTTCTCAAATTAAGAAATGCAAGGCATCAGTGCTAACCACTGAGACACCATGCTCAGTGGGTAGCACTATAGCTTGTACTATATTTTTAGAGTACAAAGAAACAAAAATGTAAGTTGTACTGGTGAAAATATTTCCACTAATAAAATTCTGAGGCACACATCTGTCTCTTTGAAGTCACACCAGTATGCCCCAGCACACCCTTTTGCAAAACCCTGCAGTATATGATTGTTTTATTAGCACTGCATAAGCCTATTGTACTTCTACCCTTTGCTTTGTATCTGTATGTAACCCTCCTAACTAGATTGTGAGCTCTACGGAGCAGGGACCTCCTTTTCTCTTGTGGCAAGGCTCTAGCACATATATAGTTATAATTATATTTATAGAGTTTATATTTTTATGTACTGAACTATTTATGTATTTGCACTCCTTGTACGACTTTTTTGTATTTTGTTATTGTACAGTGCTTTGTCCCCAAGTGGACCTTTTTAAATAAACTATACATACATACTAAGAAATATACAAAAGTATAAATCTTTATTAAAGTGGCCACTATAACACCAGCCCATAGAGCCTCTCATTATTAAAGTGCTGAAACATTGGTGATGTAATTTAAAAATCAGTCAATTCCCACCCAAGTTCTAAAAGTTCATAAAAGATAAATTCCAGATATAAGCACACAGTAAAGGACAGACCCAGGAACAAATGATACTCCTCAGGTGACTAGATACTCATTTTAATATAAACAAGCATACACATGTGTATGCCTGATGAAGCTAGTAATTAGCGAAACGCGTAGCAAGACGCAGTGGAAGTGACGTGGTTACCCGGGGTTTGAGGAAAGCTGGGAACAACGGAGACATACAGACCCGAGTGATTAAGTTTAAGTTGGAGCGCCCCGAACTAACACAGATAAGTGCGATATATATCGCTGGGGCGTACACCGGTACACGGACCTATCCGTCAGCTGATGCATAAGGATCCCAAGTTGCTTTTTAGCCACGGACCTGACTTATAATTAGGTTCGGGGGACCATCCGGACGAGGCCGCTTACCATCGAATCACCATAGGGGTCACGGTGCAGTATAAGTCTCTTTTTATACGTATCTCCAGCTTTCACATTCCCGATTAACTATATGTTTTATTGGTGTGCGCACACCTTCGGGACTCTAGTGATCTACTCACTTTGATTCTAATTGCTCTACATCCACCACCAGGAGTGACTACTTTCTGATCGAATATAGACATTGGTCAAATAGATATTTTTTATTAACTTTTATATTGATGTTTTTTATATTTATGTATTCTTATTTATATTTATACGTATTATATGGTATTGCGAGATATTTATAGAGCTATATATCTATATATGTATATTTTTGTATAGGGACTAGTATACCAATTACTATTGTGGCTGGCCAGCCTTACATTGATTTATGGTATTTTATGCATCATTCGGATATTAAATATTGTTACATTATTTGGTTATTGAGTTATCATTTGTAAATTTATTGAGAGATATCACAAGCAGAGTACCATCTTTCTTTTTTATCTTCGAGGTTCTGACCCATTGGGCCTCCCTCTGTTTTCTGAGCTAGGGGACTCAGAGGTATCTGCTGGATTTTTTGCTGCCACGTACATATTTAAGCATACACATGTGGGTAGCAATCGTTGCCAAGTTTTCTTCATGCTACGACTCTTTTCTATGAACAACAGTGTCTCTTTAATGAGGCAATATGAGCAAAATGCTCATGGTGGCATCCCTGCTATTTAGAAAAGCAGAGCAGAAGGGAAATAAAATTGTGGGTGCGTAAGCTTGTGCACGATTTTTCCCTCTTAGCTTTGCAGTACCTGCCGCACTCATGCAGGCTCTGCTCTGATCGTCATAGGGACAGTGGGGTAATTATCTTTGTGTGCACAGCTGGGAACATCTTATTTTCAACATAGTTTGTGCCAGTCTATGTGATCTGGTCATTAGGGCATCTTATATGTACCTTTCTGTGTGATCTTTGCATTAAGGCATGTTATGTGTGCCTGTATGTGTGATCTAGACATTAGGGCATGTTATATGTACCTATCTGGGCATTAGAGCACGTTATATGTACCTATTTGTGTGAGCTGGGGAAAAGAGCATGTGATATGTACCTATCTGTGTGAGCTGGACAACTTGGTTAGGTTAGTTAGGTTAAGAAGAATAGTTAGGCTAAGGCTGAAAGAATCTACTTTGACGATGTGGCAGTCTTACAAATCTTTTTCAGAGAAAATCTTTTATTTTACAGGAATTATAGCGTGGATAAATGTATTTTTGAGGAACTGTATCAATACTGCTGTGATGTGAAGTTTAAAATGGCCAAATGTTAACCACGCCCATTCCTGGAAGCCACGCACACATAACTCTGGTTGTGGTGGTGGACTTTATGGCGTGTAGTGGTACATAGGGGCGGCATTCAAAAGTTTGGCTCAAGTGGCAAAACCCCTAGAGACTCCCCTGTGTATGAATAGCCGACGTTGGAGATTCTGCTTTCCAGGTACGTTTCCAATATGAGTATTCTCTTTAAATATCACATCTCTGCATACTCGGGTATAAAATGAGTCCATCCAATGTGATTTAGTTGCTGCGTATTTCACCTCAACTGGGCTGCGCTTCATCATATTACACTAGTGGGCAAAATAAACAGACATGTCTGTATTATTTTTGTCCAATTTGGGGGAAAAAAATATTAGACAGATTGTTTGGTCACAGCAAATATTGACATTCCACCCAATCAACAAGTATCTATTTGGTCTAAATATTATCCTGCGTATATTGGGCCAAAGAGACATCTTGGAAATGGAAGGAGTTCATAGACTAGCAGCAAAAATAAGGGGAATGGAGGGGCTTAGCTATGAAGGCAGATTAGACAAGTTAGGACTGTTTAACATTAGAGAAGAAGAAATTTTGTGGGGATATGATAACTGTTTATGAATATATTATTTTATTAATATTATAAACGTTCTGGTGCATTGTTCACCAATAGGTAATTTCAGAGAACTTGTAGACATCCTTTAAGAATAGATGAAAAGAAGTTTCATCTTCAGGTTAGGAAAAGTTTCTTTACAGTAAGTTTCTAAAATGCAACAAGAAGAAAACGAAAGCAGTGAATAAAGATTGGGTACACCTCCAAAAAAGTATAGCAATAAAATATCTCCTTTTTCACAAAAAATGGGAGTAACAATATAGTGTTAAATACATATGAGACCGGAAGAAACAATCCCTCTACCCATTAAAAACACTCCTCTGATCACAGTCCATAATAGCAAATAATTATAGCAAGTATAGGATATACCGGTATATCTCAAGCACTACACAGAGACACAACACATCAGTGTGTATGTCTGTGTTATGCTGTATAAACATACAACTAGTAAGCACAAAGTGTTACTGAAGTAATAAGCTCTGAGGTTAAGGTACACAGTGTTACTTAAGTAATAAGCACTTAAAAAGGTAAATATTCGTAATGTGGGTATATCAAACATATATAATACTGGCAAAATTACACATGTTAAATGCACACATTAGGATAAAAAGGTCTCACCCGGAGATATTGCGAGACCCTGAAGAAGCCATAGCGCAAATATGCGCAGCTGGTGAAACGCGCGTAGGTTCAAGAAGATGGTGAGACTACCGGCGTTCAGTGAAGCGACTTCTCCAATGGATGTCTAACCGAACGTTAAACCTTTTTTGGGCTTTTGCAAATAGTGTAAAACTGTATGTCATGTTTGACTATACATACTGTGAAACATACTGTTGTTAGTAAATAGCATCAGAGACTAAGCATTTCCCAAGGGTATATTTCTCATCTTGTATAAAATTTTCGTTATCTTGATAGATAAGTGCCTTGAAATATCCAGTCACTGACAAAATTACATTTATTTAATATGAAGGATATTTCTAAATGCTCGTCTTTTTTGATATGCAACTACAGAAATGTACAGACTAGAGATGGCCGAAACTGCTAAAATCCTGTGATTTCGCGGATTTTTGAAAAAATTCGAAAATTTTAAAATCCGCGTAAAAGCCCATTAAAGTCAATGGGAGAAAAAAATCCGCACAGATTCGCCTAAATATAAGGTAAAACAGCAATGGTAACTTACTGTACATGGCTGTGGGACCTGGGAAATGGTCTGGGGAACACATTCATATACCCAGAACTAAAAAAAAAAAAAACTTTCCTCACGATTCCACCTTTTTTCGAGCTTCTGCATTCTATTTTCGAGCCACGTTTGATATATTTCGAAAATTCGAGAATTTTCGAATTTTCTTGGAATTTTCGAGTTTTCAAGGAATTTTCAAGTTTCCAAGGAATTTTCGAAAATTTTGCCAAAAATGATACAGTAACTTACTGTAAATGGCTCTGGGACCTCAGAAATGGTCTGGGGAACAGACCAATCTGATTGTAACAAATTCTGATTGAAAAAGAATCTTATTGGTTAGTATACCAATCAGATTCTTTCTAAAATAATTTTAATGTATCCAATCAGAATTGCTTACAAATAAAGGTGAAGTTTTAAAACCATAAAGCTTGAAGCCTGTTATTTGCAGTGTATATGTTTTCAAGGACATGCTGAAAGGCCGCTGACGTGAAGCTCCGCTAACGGAGGGGGTAGGTGACCGCTTCTCTATTTTCTGTATAGGAGCGCTAAAGTCTGGGAACGTTCAAATTTGTGTGTTCAAGTTTGGGTCTAGTCCGTCTCTAGTCATGAACTTCCTACTGTGCTTCTTCAGAAATCCCCCCCCCCCCTTAATCCCATGCTTGCCCCTGGATTTAGAGCATTCCAATGGGCAAAAGGCACTTACAGCGCTAGAAGTGCACTATAATAGAGGGGCTGCATAGCACTGGCTGGCGCGTCATTTTGACATCCATACCACTGTCTTGGTCCTCCAGAATTGGTTTGTTAATTAATGAACATTCAGCGTCAATTTACTGCCGCGGTTGTACATTAATCGATAATGCACTGTATCACTAAACTGCAATACTGTGTGTTTTTAAATAGGGCCAGTAGACCTCTAAAAGGCCTAACACTAAACTTGTCCAAAAAACGTATGGGGGGGGGGGTTAGTCCTCAAAAGGACTTTTGGGTCCCAAATTGTGTGAATACAGGAGTGGTTAACAACAAGTGCTAATCCACCACACTAAAATTCACACACAGTAAGCTTCAAAAGCATGGAAAAAACTCTATAACTCCTACACTGTCAGGTCTCCACTAAACTCACTTTAACACACTGACAAAGTGGCACCTGTCTAGCTGCCTTTTATACCCAGGGGGTTGGCACTGGTAAAAACAGCTGCCATTGGTGAATTTGATACATGAAAATCTTTAAAAAAGTTCAAAGGTGGGTTCAGAAAATCCACAGATTGGAGATCTGCCATGAAACCAGGTTTGGTTCCACAATCCAGTCCATCTCTGGTTGGTATGCCAATCAGAGTTGGTTACAATAAGATTAGAATCTAATTGTTACCAATTCTGACGGGAAAAGAATGTGATTGGTTGGTATCTTACTGAAAATCTTTCTGAAAATTCTGATTGTAACTAATCAGAAGCTGCAGAGAAGGTAAGGAAATGTACAGCCCTTTTCTCTCACTATGTGAAAACAGCCTTTTCAGGCAGTTCTCACCCGCGAGTGGGCGGAGCTAAGACACACACACACACACACGCACACAAGTGGGCGGGGCTAAATCACCAGTGAGTGGGCGGGGCCACATGGTGCTGTAAGGGAAAGGGCCAAGGGGGGCCTGCAAATGGTGGGGCCATAGGGTCCATGAATGGGAGGGGCCAGGGGGGACTTGCAATAGGAGGGGGGCTGCAAGGGGAGGATGAGACAGGGCAGATTGACTGTCATCCACTGACATGGTTTCAGAGCAGGAAACAGGAAGTGCAGGGGACCTGGTGATGCTGCTGCCATATCACACACAAAAATGTAAATCAAAACAATGCAAAATAAACAATGACAATAAATTGCAAAAATTCTCAGGAGAGCAATTCCTATCAATTTACCTAAAGTCATTTTTGGACCACACAGTTCCCCTTTAAAGGGTATGTTAACTCAAAATTTTAAGATCATGGAATTCAATGCTATATGTTTCAAGGGTATGTCCACCTGAAAAAAATAAAGATTGTAAAACGTGTTTCTTTAGGGGAATGGGAGGTAAGAGCTGGAGGTAGGCCCCTTCTGATTTTAACATCCAGAGAAACAGCCCCGAAGTTGTTGCAGTTTTCCTTGTTTGCGTATCTGGCAGGCTCCCCCATCCGCCCCCTCCTTTGTCTACTATATGCGCATGTGCACATATAGTAACTAATGGAGACCAGTCAGGTTGTTGGCTGGGGAAGCCTGTCAGGGAATCAGAGAAAACTTCAGCACTGCTGGATGCTAAAGTCAAAACAGCAGGTAAGTAACTGATTTTGCCTTTTAAGTGAGAGTGTTCCTTATGCCAATAATCACAGCCAATATTTGGATCTGATTGAACACAATATTGCTCTAGGTATATTCTCCAGATTTGGTTTAACACTTACAGTACTCAGCATGCACCCCATTTGAAAATTTAAATTGTATTTAATTAAATGGTTAAATTTCATAAACCTTAAGAAACATTTTACTTGCATAGAGTGATTGCCTTGTACGCGGTAAGTTTCTTTCTCACTAGAAGAATAATTTGATAAGACTGGTTTCTAAGTGACTCCATTCAGTCAACTGTAATGTTAGTATTTCAAGAACCAGACACTTAGCCTTTTTGTTTACTGGGAACCTTGGCAGTATTCAGTAAATGAATAATTTAAGTAAACTTGTATGCCAGTACTAGCCCTAAAATAATTTATATGGACTTGTGTGCCAGTACAAGTTCTTAGTAGGAAATCAAGTGTTGGCAAAACCTAAATGTATTTTGTTATGAAACAAAAAGTAATTAATTTTATTATATCAGAGGGAAACTAAAATTTTTTTTTTATTATTATTATTATTACAGTAGCAAATTGTGAACCAATTGTGTTTATTCTGTAGAACCCAATCAGAAGTTTTAATGTGCCATAATCTACTGTAAAATTCAAATATTATAATATGAAAACATTTGTAAATCTATAATATCATTGAAATTACATATAGAAAGACATTGAGGGACATTTACAAAGCTTATTTATCAAGGGCTTCCGACACTGCCAAAATGAGGACAACAATTATTCTTAAATATCTGGCTAGTAATTTCATAATGTGCTGAATATATTAGTTGGAATTGGGGAAGTGACCAGTTTTTTGTTTTAAAGGATATGTTCACTGGGGAATTTGTGTTTTTAAATTGCCCATTACTGGTAACTATCACTGAACACCTTTTAAGTTTATCTGTCCCCTATTTAGATATCAAGTCTGTAACATCTTACACTTTAGCTGTCAACCAAGTAGTGCCATAGTATCATAAACTCTTCTGTAGTGTATAGTTTTGCTGTAGCTGGAATGGTGACAGTTAAGGGGCTATGTACCAAGAGTCACCATCGCTCTCTATTGCCCCCTTTAGGCAATGCACTGAGCTGATAGTGGCTCTCAGTTCATTGTGACTGGAGTTTGCCTTTTGCGAATCTTTAACTCCAGCTATCTGCTGGCATTAGAGATTATGTCCTAAAGTGCCGTTAATGGCTCAGTACATTGGTTACGTGACACAAATTTTGTGTAATGTTGCAAGTGCCGTTAGTTGTGTCTTAAAGTCATGTTAATGCTTGATACATTGATTAACGTGACTTTAAGACACAAATAGCCGATAAAGGCTCTCGGTACATAGCCCTATTAATACATTGCATTAATAAACTGCATGATGGGAAATTCCCTCTTCCAATGCTGCCTCATAGAGTTTACTAATCATGCTTGCCTTCACAAGAGTCAGATAGTCTGGCAGGGGGCTGTGGGACTGAGCTTGAGCAAAAGAAGTTCTTGATTAAAGTCATACGACAACAAAAACACATCAGAGTAAGGGCATCTTACATGTATTCATTTATAGGTTTAAATGAGACAAAGTAAGTTTTTCAGTGTACAATTCATTTAAAAGTAAACATGCTCTTTA
Source organism: Hymenochirus boettgeri (assembly GCA_019447015.1). Taxonomy (NCBI): domain Eukaryota; kingdom Metazoa; phylum Chordata; class Amphibia; order Anura; family Pipidae; genus Hymenochirus; species Hymenochirus boettgeri. Next base: position 255,798,325 of record CM033470.1, on the reverse strand, counting down.
ACAGAAGATTTGTTTTTGCTTAAGAAGAACAGAAGGTAGGAATACTTGATCCTACATTTTTAGAAAGCACCTACTAATTTACATTTTTCAGTATATTTTTCTCCTTTATTATTTTTATCCAATAATACTGATACTGATTAAAATTTTCTCAGCAATAGTTTATATTAGGAATAAAGAAGCTAGTTAAAGAAGTTAATATAAATGTTTATGTCTCTTACACATGAATTGGGAGATTTACCCAGAGTCTCTATGGGTTTAATATCCAGCAATCCGCTGGCATTCAAAAGTCATGCTAAAAGTAGTGCAAAAGAGATATTGAATTCCTTGCAATAGCTGTGCAACTGAAACTTAGTTCATTGTAACCGATATTGAGTCGGTTAGTGCGACTTATCTCCAGGCTCTGGGTAAATTGGGATGAATTTTTTTTTAAATGGCAGTACACTATATGCTTTACCTTGTTATCAAGTTATCAATATTTAATTTCAAATTGCAGTCATAGATCTATGCAGGGGCTATATACTGTGTACAAAGTACAGTACCTATGTTGGCAGATATTGAGCTATTGACAGAGATGATTGCAATTCCATCCCTTATCACGTTTTCATAATTATTTTCATGTAATCATTGTTAGTCATCTTCTATCATTGTCATTATGATAGATGGTCCCATGAACCAATATATATATATATATATATATATATATATATATAATTAGCAGTTGTACCCAGCGTGGGCACATGTACACTTGTGGGTAAAGTATTTTTTACGTGCAGGTGTGTGTTTGGCTTAGATAGAAGAGACAGGCGGAAAAAGAAGTGCACAGTTGGTAATGTACGTCATGTATTTAATAATTATGAGTTGAGGAGGTGACTGCTTGAGGGACGTATAGCACATGTTTATTGCAAAACCTTATATACAGCGTTATCAGTTTTTCCACTTGGAGCGTAAATATATAAATGTTGTGGCGAACCTACTCGTGAACATGCTACATGGAATTTGCCGTTGAGAAAACATGTTGATTGCAACTGAATATCACAGCACTTGAGTGCTTGAGTTCTGTTGCGCTGTCTGAGTGTTGTGTGTTTTTATTAAGCGTGCTCATTTTTTTGCACATTTGTTAGCAGTATGTCACCTTGTTTGCACTTTAACACTTTATACTTGCTCAAGGATCACATTATATTGATTATTAGATCCCAATCAATAAAGTTAGTTTCTGGTCCAATGTCCAGGTAAGTCCAGATAATGCAGGTAATTCCTGTGTAGTACATACCCCCAAACCGTCCCGGTTTGAATAGGTGGATGGGGCATGTCTGCAATGTTGCGGTGGGTGGGGGCACGGCATTCTAGTGTGTGGACAGTCTGGGTCGTGTCTGTGTTGTTGTGGTGTCCAGGAGGCTTGGAAGTGCTTGGAAAATTTGGTGGTTGTGATATTTGGGGGCATGGCCAGCCTGTTTTAAAGCATGGCTGTTCCATTTGTGGGTGTGGTGTTTGGGGGGTGTGCCTGTGATGTTTGGGGGCATGGACAGGATGTTTGCGTATGTGGGTGTGATTCGGGAACAGACCTGGGATATTTGGGGGTTTGGCCATGATGTATGGGGGCAGACCATAATGTTTTGGTTTTTTGGGGGGGGGGGGGTTGACCACAATATCTGTTAGCGTAGTCACAAAATTTTGGGGCACGGTTGCAATGCATGGCAGTTATCTTTGGAGGCATGGCCTTGATGGTTGGGGTATGAGCATGACCGTGATATTTGGGGGTGTGGCCGTGATGGCAATATCTGGGGGCATGGTCACATTCCAGGAGGCTCTGCTTTACATTTCTTAGCATGACAATAACCGCAAATGTGATTCATGTCACCAATAGTAGTATAGTCTTTCCAGAGTTTATATTTGTATATAAATGTCATTCATATCACCAATAGTAACATAGTCTTTCCATGGTTTATATTTGTATATAAATGTCATTCATATAACCAATAGTAATAGTAAAATCCCGCAGTGGGTAGATCCCTTACCGGGATTTACCCACATTCGCAAACGCGATATTAAATCATGGAAGAAGCATTTACCCAGAGCGATAGCAGCTCTGGGTGAATGAGCCCCATAGTCTTTCCAGGGTTTATATTTGTATATAGATGTGATTTATCACCAATAGTAACATTATTTATCACCAATAGTAACATAGTCTTTCCAGGGTTTATATTTGTATATAAATGGGATTCATATCACCAATAGTAAAATAGTCTTTCCAGGGTTTATATTTGTATATAAATGTGATTCATATCACCAATAGTAACATAGGTCCTCATGTTCGCTACTAGTTAGCGTGACTTTAGCTCCATATTATCGTTGGATGCGCAGGTTACGCAAAAATCACCTGCATATCCGCCGCTCGCGATTTAATATCGGGTTTGGGCTAGTTTTAGCGCAGGATTTTAACGCCAGCAAATAGCTGGCGTTAAAATCCCGCAGTGGGTAAATCCCTTAGCGGGATTTAGCTTGATTTATCCTCATTCGCAAACACAATATTAAATCACGGAAGAAGCATTTACCCACAGCGATAGCGGCTCTGGGTAATTGAGCCCCATAGTCTTTCCAGGGTTTATATTTGTATATAAATGTGATGCATATCACCAATAGTAACATAGTCTTATCAGGGTTTATATTTGTATATAAATGTGATTCACATCACCAATAGTAACATAGTCTTTCCAGGGTTTATATTTGTATATAAATGTCATTCATATCACCAATAGTAACATAGTCTTTCCAGGGTTTTATATTGTATATAAATGTGATTCATATCACCAATAGTAACTAGTCTTTCCAGGGTTTATATTTGTATATAAATGTCATTCAATCACCAATAGTAACATATCTTTCCAGGGTTTATTTTGTATAAATGTGTTCATATCACCAATAGTAACATAGTCTTCCAGGGTTTATATTTGTATATAATGTATTCATACCACCAATAGTAACATAGTCTTTCCAGGGTTTATATTTGTATATAAATGTCATTCATATCACCAATAGTAACATAGTCTTTCCAGGGTTTATATTTGTATATAATGTCATTCATACCACCAATAGTAACATAGTCTTTCCAGGGTTTATATTTGTATATAAATGTCATTCATATCACCAATAGTAACATAGTCTTTCCAGGGTTTATTTTGTATATAATGTCTTCATATCACCAATAGTAACATAGTCTTTCCAGTTTTATATTTGTATATAAATGTGATTCATATCACCAATAGTAACATAGTCTTTCCAGGGTTTTTATTTGTATATAAATGTCATTCATATCACCAATAGTAACATAGTCTTTCCAGGGTTATATTTGTATAAAATGTGATTCATATCACCAATAGTAAAATAGTTCTTCCAGAGTTTATTTTGTATATAAATGTCATTCATACACCATAGTAACATAGTCTTTCCAGGGTTTATATTTGTATATAAATGTCATTCATATCACCAATAGTAACATAGTCTTTCCAGGGTTTATATTGGTATATAAATGTTGTTCATATCACCAATAGTAAAATAGTCTTTCCAGAGTTCATATTTGTATATACATGTCATTCATATCACCAATAGTAATATAGTCTTTCCAGGGTTTATATTTGAATATAAACGTCATTCATATCACCTATAGCAACATAATCTTTCCAGGGTTTATATTTGAAACCTTCCAGGAGCAAATTGTAATGTGTTACAGACCTTAAGGGAAATGTCTGGTTCCCTCTGTTATAGAAGCTGTTGTTCTGTGTGTGCAGCTCTCTGAGTTGTGTAGCTGTACATTACGCTGTTGTTGTGTCAATGAAGTATACTCTGTGTCTGTGTTGTTGAAGTCAGGCAGTGCACAGAGCCCAGGCCCTTTCAAAGGGTGTTGCCGTTATGTTGAGTCATTCAGGGGTGTGGCTGTGAGGTGAGCACATACATACATACATGCATACATACATACATACAAGATTTCTGCTTTATATAGTAGATTGCCTATTTGACTAAAATAAAAATATACATACAAATATATTATTAGAGTTGTTGCTCCTCTTTTTATATTTGTGACTATGGAATTTATCTAGGTCAGTTAGCCAGCATTAAAAGCCTGGCAGGAGCAGGTCTGCGGAGATACTACTGGAACTATGAGTGCCTCAGGCTAAAGTGAAGGTCAGTACAAGCTAAAACTCTAAAACTGGGACCTCTGTGTCTATAACTAAGGACTTAAAGAGCATTTTCTTTGCTTTTATCTCATAGAAAACATTGATGGTCTAGCGTGAATTTCATTTTTCTACATCTTTGTTTATTGTTTTTTAATCAAGTATATTAAAGGTTTTCACTAATTTACAGGAAAAATGTTACATTTTCACTTATTTTCCAGTTTAAAACATTTTGTAAATATGAAAATCAGGATAGTATCTTTGGATGGAATTATTACTGTAAGGGTCTGTGAATTCTAAGAACTTGACAAGTTAAATGAATAAACGTGTTAATTGTGTAGAATATAGTTTATTACTTGTTTATATTAGTAAAAACAAGATGTCACTGTCTTAGAGACAGGAAGTATTATCTAGGATATTCTAAAATCTCCTTAACAGACACTTTTAGCATCATCAAGTGTAATCCATCTGTTAAGACACCAAATGCTTAAATACCTGTAGTTTCAAGAATAGACAGTGAAAATGGACATGCTTTTGAAGGTATTTGAATGCTGTTTCTTATTCATCATTTTATGAATCGATTATTCTAAATTGTTGCATTCCGTTTCTTATTTTCTGCCTCCAAAAATTAATATTAAACATCAAAGGGGAAGAACACCAAACTAGCATATTGCAATGCTCCAGATTCCTAAGTATTCCTTCAGACCGGATACCCCAATCTACAACCACTATCTTCACCAATAGACAAGCCCCCGTTTGCCAGGAGGCTTGATGCACCACACTGAACACGATTCCCCCTGGACTTAAAGTTCAAGGTATTCGAGCTGAGGCCAGAAATACTTGAGAAGTCCGATAAAGTGTTTTTGTATTTAGACCTGTTATAGGGTTGTGCCGTTTATGGGGGATCTTAGTGAATGGGGTGGTTCTCCCCAGACACTATATTTTGTACAGTATGGTTTTGGTCTATCCCCCTGAGTACCACTTGATTGAAGTGTTCCATAAGGGTTAAAGGAGCTGTGTTGCGTTCTATTATAGATTTTTTATATAGCCTTTTATACTTTTTTTCGTAGAACATTAATGATAATCTGCCGATCATGTACAAATATACGATAATCGGCAGAACAAATCCGTCAGGCTGAGCGTTGGAAAAAGCCGACAATAGTCGACGGTCGTTGGTCTTTGACAATCGTTGATGCTATATTTTTGTACGAATAACGTGCAATTGCTCGTTCGTCGGCTGCATCGTACGACAATTATCCAACATGTGTACAAGGCTTTAAATCTTATTACACTAATCCAGTGTGGAGATAGCAGGTAGAAGGTAAATACAGTAGTAAAAAGATTTGTAAAGGGATAAACTACTTCAGAAAGAACTATTGCAAAGATAATTTTTCACAGTGCCAATATGACCAAATAATATTGTTTGTTTCTAAAATTGTATCTGTGGAATTAAGTTAGATCATCTGGACTTAAAGGGGAACTGTGGTCTCCAAACAAGTTGATTTTAAATGAAAAGCCAGGTTCCTACCTTTAAAATGAGCCATCAACCACCTCTATTTGTGCTGCACTGCCCAAGTTATGAAGTAATCACAATTAAAGGTGATAGAGCAATATCCCACTGCTCCAAAACTTTTTTTTAGATTTTAAATCTGAGCTGTAGATCAGAGCTGTAATTCTGAGAAAACACAGCATTTACAGGGAAAGACCTGTCACTCCAGAAGCAGAAACTATATGCCTGACCTCTGCCCACCTGCCAGCACACTTTCTGCAACATTTAAAGGGCAGGGCTTTTTGTAATTTTTTCTGTAGTGCAGGGCTCCCTCCCCAATCCCCAACCGCTATAGTAATATTTGCAGAAACTCCCTCGATCATTACTTAAGTTGCCTCTCTTTATCGACGTACTGTCACGGCCCTCTGCTTGCATGAAACGGCAAGCAGGGGGCTGGACCAGCAGCCGCGTCCGTGATTGGCTGAGTAGTGCAGCGCAGCCGTGTGATAAAGTGCCATGTCACAGGAGGAGGTGTCACTGTGTCAGGAGGAGGAATTGCACAACTTTACACGCACAGTACGCAGGAAAACCAGGCGGCCAGCTAGTCTGTGGATTGAGGGAACATTGAACTATGAATGAAGGAGCCAAGGATGAGTTGACTGCCTGTGTGAACCGGCTGTGACTTGAAGACTGTCTGTGCAGTGTGGTTTCACGAGTTGCTGTAAGTAAGACTGTCAGACTCAGTCACTCTGATTCTGACTCACTCAAGATTAATTTATTTGATGATAAAATTAAAAAAACAAACAAACCACCACCAGTCTGGGGGGGACAGACATTTGTCACAGTCTGTTTAAAATATGGCCTACCTAACCTACTGCTGGGGAAATGGATTAATGGTAGGGCTGGTCTCAGTGTCCCTTATCATGGGTCTATGAATGTATAGGGAGAGATTATTAGGGGTATGTGGTCATAGGGGCTGCTGGGAGATATTGGTGATTGGTATTACAGAAAGGCCCATTACCAATATCTCCCAGAAGCCCCTATGACCACATTATACCATACCCCTAGGGAGGGGTTAGGGATATAATGTGGTCATGGGGGCGGCTGGGAGATATTGGTGATGGGTCTCTGACTGTATAGGGAGGGGGTAGTTAGGGGGGAAATAATGTGGTCATGGCGGTGCAGATGCTGGGAGATATTGGTGATCGTCGATCTCTCTTAAAATTTTAGCCATGGCCATTGACAAAACCACGCCCACCAACAAAGCCACACCCACAATTCGATTTGCGTGCCGCACGGAGATGATCAAAGGCGGTATTCATACGTTTGACTCAGGCAGCAAAATCCTTAGAAGTGCCCCTGGAGATACTATGCATAGGGAGGGTTCTGAAAGATCTTTGGGAAGGTCTATTTCCATAGCACAAGAAAGGATAGGGGCGCACACTACAATGGTGAATCCAAAAATTTTATTGAAACAACAATCATAACAAATCATAATCGATGATTATGATTTTCCCTATGGGTGAGGGTGGATAGAATTTGATCACTCTGTTGGAGAATCACGTATTCTTCCTGACCGAACACCAGCAGGTCGTCCAGGTAAATTAATGACATGATGCCTTTTTGTCTGAAATGTTGGATTACGGGTTTCAATACCCTGGTAAATGTGTAAGGAGCTTTGGATAGGCCAAACACCATTACGTTCCAGTGTTATACCTGACCTGAAGTAGACATCTGTGCTTCTTTGAAATGGAAATTGTGTGGAATGTGTCTTTTAAGTCTATTTTTATCATAAAATAGTCTTCGTTTATGAGGAATTTTAGGTCTGACAGGCTTTCTAACCTGAATCTCTTCCGCTTTATGAAGCGATTGAGGGATTTTACGTTTAGGACTGGCCTAAAAGAGCCATCCTGTTTTTGCACTGGGAAAACTTGGCTTATCCAACCCTTTTGTCTTGGGTGTGCTGGCTCAATCTTGTGACAAGGCCAGATCCAGTACATTGTCCAGGCTCGTGTATGTGGTAAACCTAGGGTTTTTGAATTGGTAAGGAAATTTCAACAGCGGAAAGGTAGGCCATGTTTTATTATTTTGTGGCCCCTTCTGTCTGAATAAATGGCCTCCCATGCTGGGTAAAACTGAGCTGATTGAATTATGTGGGTAGAATGGGTACTTACCTGTAAAGGTCTTTTGACCTGAGGCTGCTTGTCTGGTGAAGAAGGCGCTCTGGTCTGAGCCATGTCCTGTGGTGAGTCTGCCAGAGTTTCCCTTCTGGTAGTCTCGGGACGTCCCTTGGGCTTTCAAATGGCGTCCCTCCTGGCAAAAGGGCCTCTTGGTGGAGGAAATATATCTAGGCTTTTTTAACCCTGCAAATTACTTTTTTGCTTTATATCTGCCTTTGACCTCCTGTATAAACTACTCTTCGAATAGGCAGCTGGAGTGTATGTTCGGGTATTCGTGGGACTTAGGGGCTAATTCTGCCATGCCATGCCAGCAAGTAAGCCAACGTGCCCGTCTTATGTTGGTGATATGATTGAAGGTTTGCCTAATTATTAGGGCCATTTTAGAGGAGAAAAGGGATCGGATTGACTGATCTGTGTCTATGTTCCCTTCTTGTTCAGATTTGGACAGCATGAACAATAATGCTCCTGCAGCGTCTGCGATTTTAAATTACGCAGTGTTTGGTCCACCTGAGAACCGTGAGATATGTGGCCGCTGCAAGTGGATAGCAGGGCTGGGTCTAGCTCAGGGGCTATGAGGGCCTGCATATCAGGGACCCCTAGGTAATTCCGTAGGACCAGGTCATTTTCTTTAACTAGTGTGGAAGTGAAGGCAAGCTGGGCAAAGTTAAATACTTCTGGGGAGTCCGAAATGTCCCAGTGTTGAGAGAATCTTTTTGAGGGGGGTGTTTTTCCTGCCAGCCCCACGCCATCTGTAACTCGCTTATTTTTCTTCTTTCTGAGGAAGTTGAGGACCTAGATACAGACTCCGAATCCCAGTCCACGACGTATTTTTGTGTGACGCAAATGCCTCTCTCCCTTTTATTATGTTTGCTTAAACAAGCTTCAGGGGTAACAGTTAGGACCTTACCTGAGGTGTGGAGTTTTTGGAATAAACCCCCATGTTTAATTTTGTATAGGCATTTTCTGCCAGAAGTGTGGCCTTTAACAGGGCTAAGGTTGTTGCCTTAACAGGGCTTTGTCTTTTACCCTTAACAGGGCTATGATTTGCCTCAGAGGCACAGTTTGTGTGAGGAAATCATCCTTGCCCTTTTAAATGCAGGTTCCTCCTCTGAAGAGGAAGAATAGGTGTCTCTTATTACACTTTTGTGGGGAAAATTATGTGGGGAGTGTCTCTGCCTGTTGCAGGCATGCTGACACTATCCTCCTCCATCGCGCTGCTAAAAAATTTGAGTTAGTAGCGAGATAAATCTCAGACTTCGCGGGACCTCACATGCGCCCCAGGGACTAAGTCCCTGAATGCACGAGGCTCCAAATTCTTCACTAGCGACGGATTCAGGAGGCAGACGAATGACCACCAGATGTTGCTAGGTGGCTGCCTCCCGAGGGACAAACAAGGAAGAGATTGAGTTACAGTGACTGAAGGAGGACTGAAGGGGGGAGGAGGGATTACAGCACAGTCTACAGCAGGGAGTGTGTACATTTTTGTCTTTTTTTTATTGGAGGAGGAGACACAGGGAAGAAGGATTGTCACAAGGTTTCAGAGCAGAAAGCAGAAAGTGCAGGGGGACCTGATGATGCTGCTACCACATCACACATAAAAATATAAATATCTCCAAAACTATATAAAAAAAAAACAAGGAAAGTAAATTGCAAAAATACCCAGGAAAGCAATTCCTGTCAATTTACCTAAAACCATTTTTGGACCACAGTTACCCTTTAGTTCTTGAAGATGTTTTGCTAGTCATACAACTGGATCTCTCAACTCAGTCATGACACATGCAAGAATCTGTTGGCAATAAATATCCTGGAATGTGTCTCAATCAGCATATAAAAGCAAGGTGTCGGGGACTACCTGAATGCAAGGTGTTGATTACATTGTAGCTAAGAGGTTTTAACTGCCCAAGATAATATTTAGTATAGCTATTCTGCAGTGCTTTAAAATTAATAAGTGTTGCCAGCCCCCTATTCACCCCCACTCGACCAAATAGACAGTAATAAGACTGAATTTAATGTGGACTAGTGGGTCATTGCAGGTCATTGCACATACACTGATGACATCTAAACCCAGTCTTCAATGCAAAGTGTAAGTTTGAACCTTTTTAATATATCAGATATTTTTATTGATTGGAACTAGATACTTACCTTGGTCCTAACAATTGGTTTTGATTTTGTTTTTATTACGTGTATGAGTTCTCTGCACAACCTGCAGTTTTTTTTAACTTTTGGGATTTTGAGTGACTGTCTTAGTCTGGTTTGCTGCAACTCACAAAAAATATAAGGATTCTGGACTTCATCACGCCATTTGGCGATGAGAGAATATTTTGCAAATTTTTAAACTACCAATTAAAGACCACACGATCAGCTGAATTTACCAAGCTCATCTTTTTTTGTGTATGTTAAAAATGTTTTATAAAAGATTAACAGCAAGATGTAATAAAAGTTCTTATTGTTAAAAATGGTGTTAATTTTTCCCCAGCCAATCAGAGCATTTCAGTTGATAAATAACATCTGATTGGTTGGGGCAAAATTATCACTATTTTTAAGGATAAGCACTTTTTTTACATCTCCCTGCAAATGTGTTGTAAATTCCTGCCAATATTTCAGCCTGACTGAGGGCACAAGATTCTCATATGACTCTAAAGCTAGCAACATATACAATCTAAAATCAAAGTACAAATAAGAATATACATAAAGCTGCCTGATTAAAACAATACAAGGTAATATATGGAGTGCACAAAATATTAGGGGATATTTGCACCGTTGTGCGAAATGCACATTATACTGTATATATTTTTAGCACAGATGACAAATCTTAAAAAACAATTCAAAATGTGCAGATATGGAAATGGGCAATTGAAAGCTAATTTATTTGAGCTTATAATGTTCTTGATTGTAGTTTGTGCTGGATGTAGATGGAAAGGTGATATGTTGTGAGATCTCTCTCTTAGAACACTGATCTGTCTGATCAGAAAAGTAATCAGTAAGCAAATAGATAGATAAAGCATTAGATAAATGATCTAATGTTGTGTAATGAAATTGTTTATTTCCTTAAAGGGCATGTCCCCTTTTTTCATTTTTTTCTGTAGTGTAGGGCTGCCTCCCCCACCCCCAACTGCCATAGTATTTTGTCTAAAAATTCCCCCGATCATTACTTAATTAACCTCTCTACTCCGACGGTCAGTCCCGGCCTTCTGCTTGCATGAAACTGCAAGCAGGGGGTCGGACCGGCAGCTGCATCTGTGATTGGCTGAGAGGCAGCCAATAATGGACGCAGCTACTGGCTGCACAGAACACCGGGGGAAAGGCAAAGTAAGTATAGATTGCGGGAGTTTTTAGAGAAATAACTACACTACAGAAAATGGGATTGTAGTTAGAGGGATGGGAGAGAGAAATAGGTGGGAGAGGGAGGGGGGAGGGCTACAGTGCGCATGGCAAAATTCTCCCGCAGTAGAGACAGGAGGCAGAGTCCTATATGGACTCGGCCAGGCTCCTGGTGATCAGTTTTCTGGACTTTGGAGGGACATTACAGGAGAACCATTTGGAGCTGGGATGTAAGGTAAGGATTTTACTACACTACACAGTGGGGACAGTAGTGGGTTAAATTATAGTTTTGGGGGTGGACATGCCCTTTAATTTTATAACATTCATTTTAAAACAGTAATTGATAGTTTTGAGTATGTATACTAATAGTAAAATAAAGTTTTTCCTGCTTGTTTTTTAAACTGGTAATGCTTCTAAGAATAGAATTTAACAAGGTTAAATAATATAATATTGTATGTGTAATGTACAAGTATCTTGTGTAAAGAGTTTATTTTGTAATGCATGAGTGAGTATCGAGTGTAAATTGGTGACTTTAAACAAAAATCTTGATATCCATTCATTTACTGTAGGTAAGTCAGGTATTTCTGTTGTGTTTGGTTGCTAAGGATACAAAGTCGTTATTACTCAGAATGTTGGCCTTGGAAAGTGCACTCAATGTGTAGTACTATTGTTAAATAGCTGGCTTGTGTCCATAGCCACAAGACTGTCTTTGAACAGTTCCCATTCTATTTAATGATTTACACTGTTACATTTTCATTATTGCACTTGATTTCTGTTCAGAATGTTTTCCAGGAAAAACATCTATTATTGGGGTAAATGTCCATTCGACATTTGCCTCTGTATATCAGGGCCATCCCAAAGGAATACTATAGTTACATAGAGTGATTAAATTAGACAAGTTTGGGTATCTCCTCTCTTATGCCAGAAAAGTAATTGTTCTCAAGTGGATGGCAAAGGATGTTTCTATGATACAGGATTGGATACGTTTGGAAAACAAAGTCTTATCTTTTAACTTAATCCTATATAAACATAGAAAAATATGCCAAGGTTTGTGCGTGGTGAAAACGAGATCACACCATTAATATCGATGATAACCAGGAGGCAGTGTAATACCATTGACATCATGAACCAACTTAGCTTGTTTTTTTCTTTACCCCATTGTCCCTGCTCCACTCACAACTTCTTCTGCCCCTCGGGATGGCTGACATCTTTAATGGTATATGCTATCATTTAACCTTGAAACTGTAGGATGTTGACAGTGTATTAACCATAAAGAAACATAAGATTCCACATATACTTTTGTTCTATTGTATTTTCATTTGTAATAAATATTGTTATTAGAATTGTGCATGTTGATATGGAATTGTACTTCAATAAACTGAATAAAAAAAAAACAATAAACAAGTTTGGGTAAATACTGAAAAATAAGGTTTACAGATTATAAAAACAAGGGTGAAACTTTAGGTGGTTGGAAAAAAATAAGTTGGGTTAATTAGAATAGGGAACAAAATACAACAAAGTAACAGATGTTGCCTTCCTTCCTATTTCCTAAATTTGCAATTCAGGCAGGTCAGCACCTTCTCTTGTTTCACCATCATATTAAATTTAATCCATGAACATTTCTACTCAGCAAATGTCCATAAAGGATAATTTTCTCAATTCTTGCTATTAACCCTTTCAGTGTTGCACCTCTTTTTATTGAAAAAAAATTTTTTGTTCAGATTTTCAAAATCTGGAAACTGCTTCTCTTTAGGCTTCTGGCTCTTTTATATATATTGTTTTTTTTACATTTTTTATTACACAGCCCATAAAATGTACCGATACCCGTGCAGCAGCTGAAAGCAGAGTCATGTAATCAGTATTAAATTGGTTAGCGTGACTTTAATCCCACTTTTTACCACTTTGGAAAAAGTATGGTACTAACACCTCATTGTTTAAATGCAAACTGTGTGATGGCAGTTTTACATTTTGTGTTCAAATAATGACTTTTTATCATTTCTAACAGCTGATCAACTCCAGAGTCTGAGCGCTGGCATTAGGGGGCTTCTAGTCAATGCCACAGCATGGGTTAAACCGATCACTGGCAATTTCACCCTTTGCTTCAAGCTGCCATTCTACCTTTAAAGGACAACTAAAGCCTCAGTACAACAATGAAGCAGAATGCAGAGTCTCCTAAGATAAAAACAGTAATCTTAGTATCACCTTTCATTTTGATGTGGGTACTGGGAAATTTACCTTTCTAACATGGGTGTTGTGTTCCCAGCATTCCAGTATCACACAGAATAGTCGCTGACCATTGTGTTCTTTGCACGTGACCAGCCCTAAGATAACTTGTTAAAGCAGGTCACACCAACACTAATAGTCTCTAGCCAATCCTGCCACAATCCAAGTGGCATAGCTAGAGTAAGTTGAATATCTGAGCCTGGGAGCCTCTTTAAAAGGTTTAAGTAAAAATGAAAAGTGGGTTTATGGGACTGAAGTACGTGAGGTAATTTTTTTCTTAGGAGGGTGGACATGCCTGCAGGGGACCTGGTAGGGTCCCCTTTGGCTCTGGGCCCCATAGCAATTGCTATGGTTGCTATGTTGGTCCCTATACCCCTGCACAATCCGTATTAGGCAAGGGATCATGTGACTGGGGTCAGAAGGTGTGGCTAAACAGTACACATGTTATAACAGTACAGTTATCTTATCCAGTTGTTCAGGGTATTATATTAAAGGGACGCTATACTGAAAAAAATTACTTTGCCTCATCTTAATCTATAATTTAATACAATTAGCACTTACTCTAATTTGCATGTGTTGCTGCATGCCTTCAATCCAGCACACATTTTATTTAGGAGCAGTATCCTCCCTCCCTTTTAACCACTCCCACTTCCATCCGACCTGACTTTTCCCCCACAAACCAATTGGCAAGCCTCCACACAGCATTCCAACTGTCAAAACTCTGTCACCCTTCCAGCTACTGTAAAACTACACACAGAAGAGTGCAAGGAACTTGATTGACAGCTGAAATATAAGAAGTTTTAGATTTGATATCTAAAAAAAATAGGGACAGATCAATAAAAAAATGATACAGTGGTGGTTGGGAAGAATTATAGTTTCCAGTTATGGTCAATTTAAAATAACCTATTTTTCAGTATAGATGCTCTTTAAATTTAATGCCATTTACTGGTGTGGGATTTTTTTTTAGTTTATTGGTGTTCTTGGGAGGGATATTTTTAGATTACGGAGTATAAAAGTTTTGATTTTGTTCTCCCCTATTGGATTGCTCAAAATGTTCATCCAGTGTATGGGGCGCTTAAGACTCATGTTAAATGAGGTGTCTAGATGGCCAAAGTGTGGTGCAAATTTTTTTCCTTATGCTATCTGGAAAATATACAGGGTTATTCAATAAAAGTTCTTACCGTTTAAAATGGTGCTAATTTTGCCCCAACCAATCAGATGTTAGCTTTCAAATGTTAAAAAAGATCTGATAGGTTGGGGCAAGATTAGCACCATTTTAAACGATAAGAACTTTTATTGAATCTCCCTGTATATTTTAGAGGCACGGTTGCTATGCAAGACTTATTAGTTGCTTCCAAATGACAGTAATGTGGAGATATTTGTATCAAGGATAGCACAGGGAGGGATTCCAGTAAGGGTTGACATGGCAGTGGTATGAACACAACAAATTACCATTTTAGCCTGCTTTTAAATGCCACTCCCATGTTAAAGTATACCTTCATTGTATTTTTCTTGCCCCTAGACTTTGTAATTGTAGCTTACTAAAATAGTGTGTTGCACTGTGTGGGTTTTCTGAGAAGTAAAACTTAAAGATCAAAAAATTAGGTTTTATTCTCATTTAAACATTTTACAGTCAATAGGTAAAAATTGTTATATAAACTTTTATATAATTTACTAATTCTATTCTAATTCACATTCAAGGGTAGACAGGTCAGTTCCTAAAATATATTTTGCATGTATGATAAATAGCTGCAGTATTTTTTCATCACCAAACATTTTCAATCATGAAATTTTAAAACACAGTCATTATAGCAGAGGATAAATGTTAATTTTTTTGTGCTTTCTTAAGTAGGAAATTTGAGTTTGCGCCCCAAGACAATTCAAGGCTATTGTATATTTCTAAAAACGTTCATTATCCTCCTGTTCCATTATTTCACTGCGAACATAGATCAGTATACAGTAAATTCATATGCTCCTAAAATCTATAATAAATTTTTTGTTGCCTTAATGAGCTGGCCACCAATGTATCATCCTCACACTGAGCAACTTTTTCTCTATAAGCAGTCTCATCATTGTCAGGAACTACATCATTGTCCAACTACTTTTCTGTCATCTGCAAATCATATAATATTTTGATTAATTAATTGACCTATAAAAATACCCAAACAATGATTAATACATTGAGTTTAGCTGTTAAACAAATCAAGTGTATTGGTCTTTGGAGCTCATCTTAAAAAATTTCATTTAAGTGAGTGCTCAGCTAACTAGCCCACTGTGTCACAAATATACAGTGAAGGGAACACTGGATACAATATTTGCTACTTAAATTAAAGGGGAACTGTGGTCCAAAAATGACTTTAGGTAAATTGAGGTATATTGAAAGGATTTGCTCCCCTGATAATTTTTGCAATTTATTTCCATTGTTTATTTTGCATAGTTTTGACGATATTTACATTTTTGTGTGTGATATGGCTGCAACATCACCAGGTCCCCTATACTTCCTGCTTCCTGCTCTGAAACTTTCAGTCAATCTGTCCTGTGTCTCCTCCTCCCCTTTGCAGCCCCCCTGGCCCCCCCTGGTCCCTCCCACTCAACTCTGCCCGAAAAGGCTGTTTTCACACAGTAAAAGAGAGGGGATGTAGATTCCCTTACCTTCTCTGTCAGGACTTCACACAGCAGAGAGGAGGAGGGACTTCCTGTCTCCCTCACACACTGAGGGAGTCTGAGGCTGTGCTTGCCGGCGGCACTGTGCACTAGAAGCCTTAGGAATGTCACGTCAGCCTCCCACCCATTAACTTTCTGGTCAGCCATTTCTGTACATCTTGGGCTGTGGAGCATGTAAAGAGGTGGTGGATGGCTTGTTTTAAAGGTAGGAAACTGGCCTTTCATTTAAACTTAACTTGTTTGGAGACCACAGTTCCACTTTAATTTACATCAAACTGTTTTCAACAGAAAGGTGCTCTCTAAATATTCTCTTTATTTCCTTACTTTAGGGTAAAATATTAAAACTGTACAAGGGTTTTACAAATCTAAAGGAAAAGGTTTTGATTCTTTTATCTATAAAAGACACAACAATTGCTTTGTATTAAAATAAGTAAATGTATGTTCATTAAAACACTATTAACATTCCATTTTTATCATAACACTGTCACCTTCCCAATTAAAGATTGAAATGTTACTGTATGGTTTATGTCAACTTTATAACCCATGTCACTTTGGGGTTCCATTTATGATGGATTCATTTCTTGGCTATGCATCTCATTGTTGAACATGTAACTAAGACTGACATAGAATTTTATTGTCAAGAAATAAACCCGAGGCACTGCGTGACAGTCTTAACTATTTTAGGACTGCTGACAATGTGTGGGTGTATTTAACATTTTAACTTTAAGACAAATGTATTTTGGGAATGCTATTTTTCAGATTACTTTTTTTTTAAAAAGGAATATTGCTTTACACTAAAGAAATCTGGGATGGGCATGCATATTTTCATATAGAAACTGCCTTGAGAGGAAGCCTCAGCCAATTTACTGTATATAATAAATATTAGAAAGGAAATGTGCAAATAGTGAGTTCCACTGCAATCTAAGTTAGGCAGTGCTAATATAGATGAACAAACTTTGGCTGGTAATCTAATCCCATGGTATTGGAAAGTTCCCATACTGTGGGTTATTGTTATTACGATTAAGGACATACAGTTACCAGCAGGATCATACATTTATAACCATCGCTGTACAATATCACGTGGTAATACAATACCACTGTGGTATTGTATAGGCTATACCTATTGGTATTTTACATCATGGTCATAAATGTACAATCATGCCCATAAATATATGACCACATCCATAAATCTACGGTCACAGGAGAGGCGGTTTCCAGCACGATCGAACGAATTGCGTGTGATCGCTCGGTCGCGTAAGTAATATCGCACATAAGTATGGCCACCTTAAGTCTCTGAGTTGTCCCAATGCGTTTCACCACTTTCTGTGGCGTTTTCAAGGGTTGCATGGTCTCCATATCCCTCTCCTCGTTTTTATATATAGTTTGCCTGTTACTTCCGGGTTTACACGACCGTGCAATGACGTCATGTGTTCCACCCAGCTCCTATGCATTCCAGTGGCCATCTTGGTAATCGAACTATCTTTATATATCTCAGCTTCTAGATCACATATTGACATGTGTTTTTTTGCTATTTTGACAAAGTGACAGATGCCCTATTGATCCCCACAATGCATTTAATGCTACAACTAGGTACAATATATCCAATCAAGAGGGGAGGGGGGTATTTAACAACAATGTATCAGAACAACATATTTTAGATGACCTTTAATATGCTTACTTTGTTATTACAAATAACAAACATTATTATGGTGAAAGATTTTATTTATACTTTTATTTAAAGGGCATGTCCAGCCAAAAAATAACTAACCTAACTGTTTCCCCCGAAAAACTTAAGATGCGTTTTAATCTTACATTAATCTGACCCTCCCACGCTGAGAAATACTCACTTTCACCTCAGCACATCCCTTGCCGAAAGTCCCGCCTCCTGCTGGGACATTCTGGGTATGTTCTGTCAGTCCTGGCTGTGATAGTGATGTCATGGCCAATGCCTCATACCTGGAAGAGCCAGTTACAAGCGTGTTCTGCTCTTGTGTGCTTGTAACCGTCTCGAAATTGAAAGCCGGAGGCAGGACTTCTGGCAGTAATCTGCTGGGGTAAAAATATGTATATCTCCACATTGGAGCATCAGATTAAGGGAAGATAAAACACATCTTAGGTTTTGGGGGGTAAGGAGACTTAAACAAGTTAGTTATTTTTTGCCTGGACTCGTACCCTTTAAATATAACAGTTATTTTCTATAAAACCGCTAATTTTAAACTATACTCATGTTGTTCCAGCTTCCTGTAAAGAGATAATTTTAAACAAAATAGAATGTAAGTTTTAAAAATATTTTAGAGAACATTGATTTGTAATATACATCATGAATTTGTAAAACATCCAAGAATTTTGAAAATCTAAATAGGCAGTGCTGGATTGTGTGAAGAGTTTTTATGAGTGATGTTGTGCAAATTTTTTGTTCTGTATTCATTTTTTAATTAATGCTTTACAGTCCTCTGGCCTACAAGTAATTTTACTCTATAGGTATTTTTATAACTGTCATTAACACCCTCAAAAGAACAATTGATTTGTTTGCTGATCTTACACTGTGGTGCATTTTTTTATTTTCCATCGATATAATTATTTGTTAGGCTTGTCAAATCTCACAAGTTGTTGTTAATTTGAATGCTGAAAGCCTGTACTGTGCCATGAAGCAAAGGTTTCACTTCTGCTCATCTAAATTCTATTTCTTTTCATTATTCTGAATGTTCTTATCCTGCATAGTAGCACACCAATTCTAAGAATGTTATTTACAGTTGGAGCCCATAAGAAAAAATAGAAGTGCATTATAGGCATATATACTACATAATATATTATGTAATATTAATATATTATTAGCAGTAAGCTGCTTAGGTTGCAGACTTCCTTTATATGGACTCCTTGGTATGGACTTTATGGTTTGAAGCAAGTGTTAATGTGGCCAGACACCCTGCCAATATTATACAATATGTGTGATATTAATCACTAATATTTCAGTATACCAGTTACCTGTTTTGGTGTAAATTTAATTATACTAAATTACAAAATGTAAGTTAAGAAAGTTGAATGTAAGGAAAGACATTATGGCAGTTCTAGCAGATATTTTGCCTAAAAATTACACCATCCATTCACATAAATATTTACCAGTATTTATAATTTAAAAAAAATCATATTCCATTTTTTTAAGATGGTTTTGTCCTTTATAAATTGTGTTTTAACATACATCACTGAGTGGGTTCTGAGTGTTTTGCCTTAGCCACTGAATCTGAATCTTAATATTCTTAAATTGAAGGAAATCAATGGATTGATTAGACCCGACATGTATTTCCTCATCCATCTTACAAAATGTAATTGAATTTCTTCTGATATTGGTTTGCCCTTAATACTGCTCTCGTGGCTTTTATACCATATGATAAACCACAAGATGCTTTTGTAAATTCTAACATTTTTCAACACAAACAGAATATATTTCTAGGCTTAATTATTACTTTAATTTGTATCATTAGATTTTCTTAATCAACAGAACCTATTTATGGAAGTGAAATCTGGAAACCTAGATAGATGGCTGACAATATTTTGGTCTACAGACGTTTGGCAAGAATTGAATAAAGGCTACATTTTGTTGAATCACAAACAGAGAGTAGTGGTCAATGGAGCTACACCCATGTGGACTAAAATTCTAAGTAGAGTGTCTCAAGGGTCTGTGGTCTCTGCGTTTGCTGATGACACTAAACTATGCAGAGCTTTGGAAACTTCAAATGATGTGCAATTGTTGCAAGCAGACCTAGATAGATTATCAAAATGGACATTACAGTGGAAGTTGAGATTCAATGTTGATAACATGATGATGCATTTGGGGTTTAACAATCATTGTGCCACCTACGCCATAAATAGCTTTTGCTAAATAAATATATCTAATGGAATAGATTTGGGGTTCTAGTAGATAACAGACTTAGCTGTAGCAAACAATGCCAGACAGCAACAGCTAGAGCTAGCAAGAAATCGATTTATATTATTCTCCCTCTTTACAAGGCACTGGTAAGGCGTCATTTGGAATATGTGGTGCAGTTTTGGAATCCCTTAAACAGTACAAATGGGACATCTTGGAAATCGAAGCAGTTCAGAGAAGGGCAATAGATGAGGCTTGACTATGCAGTCAGACTAGCTAGGGCTGTTTACATTAGATAATGTTTACAAATATAATAATGGATTCAACAAACAAGTAGAGGACTCTGCAACCACTCAAACTGCTTCAATAAAATATAATAATGGGCCATAAAGTAAAGTCAGATCAGAGGACTTGTGGACATCCTTTAAAATTAGAAGAAAGAAGTTTCATCTTCAGGTTAGGTTACAGTGAGAGAGGTGAAACTGTGGAACTGTCTTCCAGCAGATGTGGTAATGGAAAGTTAATTGAATAGCTTTAAAAGTGGGCTAAAACTAAACAAAATATTGAGAATTACTGGTATTAATACATATACTGTAGATCTGGTTGATCCAGGGATACTTTCCAATTGCAATTTTGAGTCAGGAAGGAATTCCCCCTTTTTTTTGCCTTTCTCTGGATCAATTATTAGGTAGGGTGCAAGAGGAGGGTATAAAGGTTGGACTAGATGGACGTATGTCTTTTTTCAACCTCAATTACTGTGTTACTATGTTTAGTTGAAGGTACAGTATATGAATTAGTGACGAACAGAAGGTGGCATATAATTAATAAATGAGTACTGCAGGATAAGAAGCTGAATTTGATGTGAGGTAGAGGCAGTGCTATAACTATTTTTTACACCATAATACCATTTCACTGAAAACTTGATATTTTTATTGAGAGAATGTGCTCTTTGTGTGTTGTGGTGCTTATAGAGCTTATTCAGGGAATGGTTGCTATCAAAATTCTAATTTAAATTTTGTTCTGTAAAGTAAAGAACACTTAAGGCAAAACTCTGGTCCCTTCTGTGTTGATCTATAACCCAGGATTTTATTTGAGAGATTTCAACACCCACCCAGGGTTTGCTCTTTTGGATGATCAAGACTTGGATGAATGAGACTCCCCCCCCCCCCCCTATACTATACTAAAGGGAAAGCACAAACCTATTTACTGTGCATTAAAGGCTAAAACAAAATTGTGTATGAAATTAAGTAAGAAAGTAAGGGCAACTATACTGTAAAGTGGACTTTGCCTCATATTAATCTATAAATAAATACAAGTAAGCAGCCCTTACTCTTAGGTGTTTGTGTTGCTGCATGCCTTTAATCCAGTACATGCTTTCCCTCCCATTCTTAATCAACTTCTCCTTTCATCTGACATGAAGTTAAGCATGCTCAGTAATCACTATGAGCTAGCACTAGGAAGGGAATTTCAGACCAATTCACACATGTTTAACTATTTTAGTAACAGCAAAACTGCACACAGCAGAAGAGTTTATGATAAAAAGGAATTTGTTTGACAGCTGAAATGTTAGATTTTTTTAAGATATTGAAAATAAATAGGGGCATATCTACAAATAAATAGTACAGTGATAGTACCCCATTTGTTCCAGTATAGATGTCGTTAAAAAGAAGGTCTGGGTATGGTCAAAACACCCTTTCTTTAAAAACAGGAACCATGAAATATATATTTTCATGCATATGACTGACAAAATTATGGCCCAATCGATTACCCGGCCCTAAGTTTTGGTCAGTTCAGATGGGTGATCCAATGTGATTTCAGACACATTGTGACACATAGAACAGATTGTTTTTGATTGTACCAAACCCAAGGTTCATACTCATATACTCATATGCAGTATAATGAACTCATACTCAACATAATGAACTTATTAAATCAGAAATGCAGGGCTTTAAATGTAGTTGTCTTTCTAACATAGTTTCAGTTCACTTTAATCATTGTAATTGCTCTGAAGCTAAGGCTAGGTACAGTCGAGCAGATATTTCAGGCCAACCGATATTTTGGAATTGCAGTAAATTGGCCCAAAATAGTAGTATTTTAGTGACCGCGTTAAACTTATGTCAAAATTGTACACATTGTCAAATCATAGCTGATTGCGCAGTATTGTAGCCTTAGCCTTACTGATTATTCAGTCTAAAAAGGTTGATAAATCCCATAGGTGAAACCAGCTCATAACCAGCTCACTCGATGAAAGTGATGCTCAGTTTGCAATTAAGACACTGTGCAAATTAATACTTCTCCCAATATAAAAGCTTCTCTAATTAAAGATTTTATTTAATGAAGAGGAGCGTTACATTTAAAAACACACATTTTATTATTATTATTATTTTCTATAGATTCACTTACAAAGAGCAATGAAAAATGAAAGCATTATTTGTTTATATCCATTTGTGACTTAAAGGAGAAAAAAAAAAAATTAATAAACATTGGCGAAAGATAGGGCAGCAATTCTGTACAATGGATCACTGCCTAATTATTCTTGACTGCTTCTCCAAAAATACCATTGCACTTTTTTGCAGGCTTTTTGCATGATGAAGTTACCATCCACCACCATCCACCAAGGGCACACAGAGGAGGGCGATCTTTTTTCCTTAATGCTTCATCTTGGATAAAATTCTCAAAATGTAAAAAAATTATGTGTTTCAAACAGATGCTCTTATTTTCCTAAACGATATTAATCGGTTTTCTGATTGCAGTAATAGTTGCTAAATCTAGAATGGAGAAATAGTTGCTAAATCTACGTCTGGGAAGGAAGACAGGACACTAATTGGCTACAACAGTAAGGCTCAGCTTGAGGGCAGAAAAAAGGAGGTCTAAAGAAACTAGCATACCCCAGGTATTATTTTCTTCTAAATTGTCTGATTCTATCTCATCATCTAATTTGATCTAGTTTCATTGTCAAACCATATCTCTATCTCTCTCTAATTGTCTAACTTGTAATTTTGCAGCTAAAGGTAGGTACACACATACCAATGCTTCCTCCTGACCAACCGTTCAAGACTTTTGGCCAGAAGTAAGGACTGCCGGTCGCGGCAAAAGCAGCCGCGTTCGTCAGTAACCACAACTGAGTGTGTGGTCCCAGAGGAGACTGCACGATTGGCTGTGGTTTTCCGACCTGTACGATCGTGCGTTCATCTGAACAAACGATCTGCGGCCGGTCGTGGCCACCACAAGGAACCATACAATAATTTGGCCTGACCAAACAAAACACTGAAATGTCTATAAAATGAAGACTCCATTGTACCGAATTGCATTTACACTGCTGTATCTCAATGTTAAGCTTTGCAGAATGGGGAAAAAATAAGAGTACTGTGATACGGACAGTTTATTTAGTTGACAAGTTATTGAGGGCTATACCCTCTTCATCATGCTGGAGAAGTACTGATTTTAACAACGGTTTTAACAAAAGTAAAAAGCTTATTCCAAAAGATAACAAGATTAGCAAAAAATCAAGGGGGACGACCCCTGACGCACGATGTGTATGCATGGCTGTATCGGGCAATAACTATGCTGTGTATGGGCAACAATATGGTAGTCAGTGGGCACTCCTAATCATCGCTTGCCTAGGTGCACAATCCAGAGGTGAGTACAGTCTGTATAAACGGAGGCACTCGCAGGACTTCACAAACAATCAAGTGTTTATTCAACAAAATGGGTTTACATGTTTCCGCCCCAAGAGCGGGGCCGTCTTCAGAACATCCGAAAACTGTGCTCTAAAGGTTTAAATGCCGTGATCCTCCAATCACCCGAGTGAGGGGGCGTGTGATGATGATGTCAGTGTGGGAGCAGCCAATACGAAACAGAGACTGTGTAATGGGTAAGAATAACTAGGGGTGTGTCACAAACTATGGCACACACCAATAGATCGGGAGACATCTGATAAGTGGCCACATAAGTGGTGCACAGGTGGGGCAGAAATATCTGTGAGTGCCTCAGTTTATACAGACTGTATATATATACACTATATATAGGCACTTACTCCTCCAACCCTTTAGTTGCCTGGGTGCCACTGGAAAATGTAGGATATACAAATAATAAAGCAGGAACAATCGAATGCACTCACAGGTCTTGTTTAGTGAAAAATATTTATTCGAACATCAGATGCAGGCAACGTTTTGGTACCTTCCTAGGTCCCTTTCTCAAGCCAAATAACTTTGGCTATTTGGCCCGAACGTACCGAAACTTTGCCTGCACCTGATGTTCGAATAAATATTTTTTACTAAACAAGACCTGTGAGTGCATTGGATTGTTTTATATATATATATAATTCAAAATAGTAAAATGATGTCTGCACTCAGTCTTCCTTCTTTTTATATTAATTACACGTAACGGGTGCTTCAAGGAACACAGATGCCTCAAATCTGTCCATACAATAAATCTAAAAAATAAAAAAGTTCCGAGCACTCCTTCTTCACACGAAAAGTTTATTAACGTTTCGGTGCTTCACAGAGCACCTTCATCAGAACAATGTGACACACAGTGCTTCAACCTTATATACTCATAGACACACCCCTAGTGCCACCCCTTCAGTGCAAACTTGTGACCATATTTGTAACCCTTAACATGTTCATCTAGTCTTAATGATATCACTATTGTATATCCACTTTAAAAGTGCTGTAGTGCAATTTCTTACTAAAAAATACACATATATATAATATAAAAAAGCAATAAATATTTGTGCTATAATAAATATAAGTGTTTATAAAAGTCAATCTAGACCATTATATGTGTTCAAAAAGAACCAATAGTGCACCATGATATACACCTACGCTGTTAAAAGGATATAAAAAGCTGAGTGATATTAAAAAGCCAATCATAGGCAATAATATATACTAAAAAATTATATTCAAACAAAAAAGGGGAATAGCTCATCACATAAAAAAGTCATATCAAATGATTTTGCATATATTGAACAATTTCATAATCTAATATCGCCCTATATATATGTACTATACATGTTGCACACTCTAAAGTATTGTATTGTGGTATATCAATGTTGACTACTCGCATTATGCAAATATCCTATGTTTTATCTAGCATTATACTGGCCCTATTGCAGTGATCACCGACCACTTGGGCATTCTCTTAACATAGTGGCAATACATACAGTTCAAAAAAGGCCTTCATTTGATTCAATATAAAGTCACATCTCTTACGATCTTACGATCTTCTTATACATATATATGTATATATACATATATATAACTCTGTAACAAAAGATACATATATTTATGATATTAAGTTTAACAGTAAAACATTCCAGTGTCTAGAGAGCAAAGTAAAAACATTATAAAGCGAATATTACAAAAAGCTTTTAAAAGAGAGCTGTGTGTTTAACCCCTTGGGATACACTGTGTCTAAGAGGTAAATCCATTTTGCTTCTCTACATAATAACAATTTACCTCTATCTCCCCCACGTTTCGGTTTTGGTATCTGATCGATTATCATCACTTTCAATGTACTGATAGAGTGATTCTCCTTTTCCAATACTAATTTCAGTAGCTCAATCATATACTCAGTGGGTATCCTAGTATCCATTTTATTCATGGCATGTCTCACAGCTTCTATTCCAATATTACCCTCAATATTGGTATATAGAGATGAAATGTCCATCACTACTAGAAAATCTTCCTCTCTCACCGTATCAACCATCTTCAGCTTATACAAAAAAAACAAAAAACACCCATTTCTTATTTTTTGGGGAAGAAAATAGACTATAAAGGGTTTGGATTGGTGGGAGGAGATTGCCAGCCGCCCCTCCAACCTCGGTCGCCCCTAGGCCCGTGCTTACTGTGCCTAATGGTAAATCCGGCCATGTGGTCTTTATTAAAAAGAGCACACTCCTACCCTGGTAATGGGTGGTTTTTCTTGCTTGTAATGTGATCTGTGACATTACCAGCACCACTGCTCTGCCTCCAAGTCTAGGTCTGGAGCATGTCCCACTGCTGCGACAGAGCTGCATCATAGGCCCCTGAACTTCTTAATAATTTTTAAAGCTATCCATAGCCAAAAGAGTTATTTTCCATGTCCATAGGTAGAAAAAAGAATAGATAATAGTTGCAGGTCTGTAACTAGCTTTAGGAAAGATTGACATTTTTGGGTTGGGGCTTCTAACGCAGCACATCATTTGACTGTCACAGACTAAGACAGACAGGACAGACAAGGAACTGCAACTTTACAAGCCTATATAAGGTATGAGAGAGCTCTTTTAAATAGAGTACACTTGTATGGAGCCCACAGTTACCCTTTAGCATTTTTGTCACATAAAATGGCTTATAAGAAATTAACCAGAAAAGGCTCAGAAGAAAACAAAGAAAAAATATGTGAGACCCACTATCACTTGGAAATGTTTAAAGGACATTTATACACTGAAAATAAATGGTTAAAGTGGGTGTGATGCCCAAAGTCCTTAAGTATACCTTCAGCACCTCTGCCACGATCTATCAACACTATCTTCACCTATAGACAAGCCCCAGATCGTGAGGAGACTGGTTGCGCCTTGCTGTACACGGTTACTCTCAGGTCTTAGAGTGCAAGGTATAGATGCTGAGGTCGGCTATAACCAGGAAAACCAGAACACCAATAGAGAAGCTACGGGACCAGGAATATACAAGGGAACAACAGGCGAGGAGGAAGTAAATGTAGATAAAAAGGTAATTAAAAGACAAGAAATGAGAGGAAAATGACTAGAAGCAACTAGAACCAGAAGGAACGAGAAGGCCTATCTTGGACAACCAAAACTATAACGGGCAACAGGCAGAAGGACCAATGGGGAAGAGGAATGACGAGAGTAGGATGCAGGGATTGGCAGAAAAGTTAATTTTAAATTAAGTGGATCTCCTCTGTCCAATCTAGTGTTTGCAGAGGAGATAAGAAAAGGTGCCTGCGCTCGTCCTCGAGGCACCAGAAGAGACAGGGTCCAGCACGCAAGTGAGAAAAGGTGTTTGCGCGCCAGGAGAGGCCGGGACCCGAGCGATGCCGTCGGAAGCCAAAAACGCTGCATCTGAAGATTCCCGATGACGGAGCACAAAACAGGTTAGAGCCTTGCCTGACAGTGGGATGTTTATTAACTGAAAGCTATTATTATAATTGCAAATAAACAGTTTTTTAAGTGCTAATTTTACACTAAGGGGGCTTTAAGCTAACCTACCCATCCATGTCTAAGTACTTTTGAAAGTTCTATTTTGTTCTAGAAAGACCTAAACCATCAAAAAGACATACAGGAAGATGTTATACAAGTTCTTATTGTTAAAAATTGTGCTAATTTTGCTCCAATCAAACATTTGATTGGTTATGGCAAAATTAGCACAATCTTTAAAGGGTATCTGTTGTATTCAATTAGATCAACTGGACTTGAAATGTATTAGTTCTTGAAGACGTTTCGCTAGTCATCCGACTGGCTTTCTCAATTCAGAATGACTTGTACAAGAATCTGTGGCAATTATGTACCCTGGAAAATCCCAATTAGCATATCACAGCCAGGTGTTAAGGGTGTGATAGGATAGTGGCTAAGAGGTGTTATAGGAACGCCCAGAGTAAGGTGTTAAAACAGCATTGTACATGGCAGACAGTTGGTGTCAAACCCCCCACCTCTATTTAGGCTTGGTTTCTTTATTTTCACATAAATGGCCTCCTTAACACCTCTCTTGAACCAGTCACGTTCCTTCGCCAGTATGTTAACATTACAATCTTCAAAGGTATGTCCTTTATCCTTAAGATGCAGATACACGGCTGAATCCTGACCCGAGGGAGACCAAACAGCAACTGCATCAACATATGGCCCAGCACAGAAGAGCCAATTCCTCGGGTCAGGACTCAGCCGTGTGTGTGTGTGTGTGTGTGTGTGTGTGTGTGTGTGTGTGTGGTGTCCGAGTAACCCACGGCACCCGTGCGTGGGCGGGGCCACATGGGGCTGTAAGATAATGGGCCATGGGGGGCCTGCAACTGGAGGGACCATGGGGTCCATGAGTGGGAGTGACCATGGGGGCTGCAAAGGGGAGGAGGAGACACAGGACAGATTGACTGACCGTTTCAGAGCAAGAAGCAGGAAGTGCAGGGGACCTGGTGATGCTGCTGCCATATTACACACAAAAATGTAAATATCTTCAAAACTATGCAAAATAAACAATGGAAATAAATTGCAAAAATTCTCAGGGGAGCAATTCCTATCAATTTACCTAAAGTCATTTTTGGACCACAGTTCCCCTATATTACATCTCCCTGAATATATTTAAAGCACATTCATACACAGAAAACAAATGGGTCAAGGGGAATGTTTATTAACATAATTTGGTTGCATTGTTGTTGTCACAAAAAGGAAATGAAATACAGAATAACATTTACACAGACCAATTTAATTAACAATTTCCCATCGAATTTCATTCTGGCCAGCAGTCATTTTAAAGGGCATGTCCACCCTTTTTAACAACTTTCAGCCTCTAATAGAATACCCTCCCCCAGCCCCAACCACCATAAAAATAATTTAAGAAAATGACCAGATCTTTACTTACCTTCCCTCTCTCCTCCGACGTCCGGCCCGCCTTCTGATTGCAAGACACTGCAAGCAGGGGGCGGGACCGGCAGCCGCGTCCGTGATTGGCTGCCTCTCAGACAATCACGGACCGGCTGCCGGCTTCTCAGAATGCCGGCAGAGAGGGAAGGTAAGTAGAGTTTCTGGTCACTTTCTTAAAATTATGTTTTTGCGGTTGGGGCTGGGGAACCTATTCTATTACATGGGCAAGGGGTTTTATGCTAGGGGGAGGATAGCAAAATGGGAGGGAGAGGGAGGGAGAAGGGCTCAGTACGCATGCCAAATTTCTCCCGGGGCCAGGTAGGAGGCAGAGTCCTATGGACTCTGCTATCTTCCTCATGGGCAGTTTTTGGGACTTTGGGGGGGACTACAGGAGAACCTAATGGAGCTAGGATGTGAGGTAAGGATTTTACTATACTACATGGTGGGGCCAGTAGTTGGGGGGATTATAATTTTGGGGGTGGACATGCCCTTTAAGGTCCGAACACACAATGTTATCAATTTCTACTACATTTTTACCATTTTATTCATTTTTTTCTGTAAACCAACAAGACATATCATTGTATTTTTCACATTACAAGGTTCCATGATACCAAGGAACATATACTTGTAACCCCAAACAAATGAACAGATTCTTGTTGCACTTCCTACAAAGATGGCACCCAGCAGATTCTGTTTTTTACTCATCATTGCTTTCTTTTTGTCGAAAACTTAATTGAATAAACCTTTTTATTGAACTTGTGCAGTATTTATACCCTTGATAATGTCTGTGACATCACTTCTAATTTGTCAGCCTTTCAATATAGGTTAAATTGTCCATTCCCTTAATGAACACTCATCATTTTAAAAAGTATTTAGGGCAATCAATGTCTTTAGAAGACGTGTCCAAAGCATTATTTAACTCTGATGTACTGTACAGTCTAACTAATGATTTCTACAAGGGCATAAATATGCCTGAGTTCCTTTAATTGATACTCGTATTAAAGAAATAAAAATATAATCAGTCCAGAAAGGTTGGTCATTTTTTAGCATCTTTACAAATCCCTCTTAATATTGATCTTACTGGACTGATTCTATTTTTATTTCCTTATTTTAAATAGGTGAAAATAAAGAATCCTGAAATAATACATTTAGGCTTCTTTTAGTTAGTTCTCCTTTAACGGTATTACCAGTATTTACAATTAACAAGTGGCAGCTTCAGTCTTTTACCTAGTGGCTCATTCAGTGGCCCCTTTCTCTGATTACATATTCGACTCAAAACCCTACACAGCCTATCAGAGCACTCCACTTACATACTAGAGCAGGCACCAGATTCCTGAAAAACAATCCTTTATTTCAATAAACATTATAAAAGGTGGTATTGGCAGAAATAGAAAAGGGGTTAAAAATTGGTCTGCATAAAAGATTAGCGCTAAATTTGTCTGCTTTCATACTATTGCAGTTTTAGGGTGAAATACACACATATACATGTATATGCAACACTCACTAGTTCTAGCATTAGCATTTAAACACTTCATTTTTTTAATACAGATGTATGTGGAACCTAGGGGTTCATACTATGTATATGTTTGCTGATGCGCTTTACACTGTATTTTTATTTATTATTGCTTTTATTATTATTAGTTCACATTTTTGATGTTGGTGTCAATAAACATTTTAGTATTTATAAGGTCACAGGTGCTATCTGGTTGATTTTTGTTTGTTTGCGGAGCTGGGAGGATCATTTTCTTCCTGCCTTTTGCGATTAACAAGAATTAACAACAATTAGAAAATCATCTTAAACCATCAAATGTATCAGATAATGTTCTACAGATAAAATGCATTATTGGTTTGTTTTCTGTACATTATCTATAAGAAAACCATCAAATGTATCAGATAATGTTCTACAGATATAATGCATTATTGGTTTGTTTTCTGTATATTATCTGTAAGAAAAGCATCAAATGTATCAGATAATGTTCTACAGATATAATGCATTATTTTTATTTTCTGTAGATTATCTGTAAGGATGTTAGTTAATGTACTATCCACCAAAATCAAAGATAGTTTTTTTTCCCAGTATGCTGTGCTGCAACATTTCTCAACCAGGGGGTGTAGAAAGAAGGGTGTGTTCCCTGGTATGTTGCTTATGTTTACTCATGAGCTGCCAGGAACTGTACAGGTCCACCCTTTTAGTGAATTTTGGAATGCATAATTTAAGGAAAGGTATGCTCATCTGTACCCCACCCTGTCTTTTTCTTTTTACCAATCCATTAAAAATAGCCAGGGGGAGGGTTTGTGTCCTCACCCTAGGTACTTTTAATGGAAGGGTTGGGTTGAGTTGGGCATAGTTGTCCTATAAATATAGATATATTTATTGATCTCTGTTATATTTGTGTGAATAATGTATTTTAATGACTTAGGAGGATATTTAAAAAAATATTTTTTTAGGGGTTCCCTGAGACATTACAGCTGTTTAAGGGGAGAATAAAGATTAAAATGGTTTTACTGTATACCCCCTCATTATGGTTTGCAAAATATTGAAAGCTGTGATGCTTGTTCATTACATGGCTTGGAATTCTGCACAGGCCAATTTTTGGTGAACCATAGAATTACCCATTTGTAGCTGAAATAGCATTATGATTTTATTTTATTTTATTCATTCTCAGGGGTTTTCTCGAGTATAACCAGGTAATCACATTGCAGTGATTGTATGAGACAGATCAGTCTAAAAAACACAAACCTTTATGGGCAGCATAAAAGCCACATTTATTTGTGTTTATAATAAAGTGCATGTCCACCCCTTGTAGTAAAATTGAGTATGTTATAGGGCACCAGGCTGAGAAATAAAACGTACAAACCCACGATCCACCGCCACGGCTCCCTTTTACTTCCTGATAATGGCCGTCAGTCACGGCCTCCACTGCTGCTGCTCATGAACTTGAAGGGCACATTATGTAGAGGTTATATAAAGTTACATTTCTCAGCCTGTCAGCTTCATTTACAATTGTAGGTAAATGGAACTGGTTTTGGGGGTGCTTTCTTTAACTACAAGGGGTGGACATGCACTTAAACTATCCTTTTAAACTGGCCATATTCTAGGCAAACATTAGATAGATTAAAAAGTTCAGCCAAACGTCTAAAGACCGCATTTTACAATCAGCGGTCCTTACCTTGAGATGTTTCCACCTGGCCCATTCATTTTGCACAAAAAGTACAGCCTAGGCAGTTCTTGGGACATTGCATGAATGCTGGGGGAAACATGGTAAAGTCTAAAGGTAAAGTACAGTGTATGAGTACCTTTCATAATAGATAGTAAGGAACACATGGGAAGCACATGCACTTATGTTACAGAAGATGAAAAGGCAGCTAGGGGATTAAACTGTCTGGGCATGACTGTAGGAGTACTCTCTTTTACCTCCCTACCTCTAAAAGTTAAAAAAAAGAAGTACAATTTTATTCTGTATTGGCTTTTTGAAAGTTATATAGTTTGTACACAGATATAATCCTATATATATAATCCTTAAATTTGTTTCCTATTAATGTCTTTAAATCTAACTACCAAAAATTGGCTAAATGGTTTCTATTATCAAAAATAAATTATCCGCCCTTGAAATACAAAATGTGTAAGTAGTGAACAAAAATATTATACATTTTAAATTATATTTTCTTTTCGTTGCATATTGTAGCTTGCCCTTCTATATTGATAAATGAAACCAATTGCTTTAAAGGTTTCAGACAGGTCCTAAAAGTCTCTGCTATTTACAATGGAGACACATAGCATTGGAGGTTTGACCAAGCACCTTAAGATTTTAAAAGACATGTGCTATTATGTTTGAACTTTTGCATACAAACAAGGCAGCTTTACATGGTCTTTTGAGTTAAATTATAACAAGATTGTCAGAAATGCTCTAAAATGGAAAATACTATCCATTTAGTAATGCTGCCTGTATGTTCAATAGCTGTTTGAGGAATACAAGCTTCTGCAATTTATCATCAGGTCGACTAGTTTCAAACCAATTCCCAACCTGATTCATTAAAGGGTATGTCCACCCCCAAAACTATAATCCCCCCACTACTGGCCCGACTCTGTAGTGCATAAAAATCCTTACCTTACATCCCAGATCCAAATGGTTCTCCAGTAGTCCCCCCCCCAAGTCCCAAAAACTGCCCACCAGGAGGATAGCAGAGTCCATATAGGACTCTGCCATGCGCAGAAGAGCGCTCCCCCCTCCCTCTCCCACTCCCTCTCCCTCCCGTTTTGGTCTCACTCCCCCTAGTGTAAAATCCCTTTCCCATATTAAAGTTGTAGCTCCCCCAGCCCCAGCCTCATTAGTATAATTTCAAGAAAGTGCCCGATAGTTACTTACCTTCCCTGTATCCTTCGGCGTTCTGTGCAGCCGGCAGCTGCGTCCGTGATTGGCTGCCTCTCAGCCAATCACAGACGTGACTGCCGGTCCCGCCCCCTGCTTGCAGTTCTATGCAAGCAGATGGCCAGGATTGTGCGGTGAAGGAGAGAGGTAAGGTAAGTAACTATCGGGGCACTTTCTTGAAATTATACTAATGCGGTTGGGGCTGGGGGAGCTAGAACTTTCATTATAAAAAGGTTTTATAAAGGGTGGACATACCCTTTAAGTTCGATCTAATCATTTTAATGTGTTTTAGGCCAATGCCACACTACAACACACAAAATTGAGAGCGTTATCGCATACGTGAGCAATTTCTGTGCGTGCGTGCACGTTGTTTCGCGTTTGCGCGTGTGTTCGTTATTTACAAAGAGAAAACACATGTGATTGCGCAAAAAATGGTTGAACACAAATTGCGAATGGACTCGCAATCACACGCGCAACAGAAATTGCAGGAATTTTCGCGTTCCCGCAGGCACAAAAGCAAACAAAAACGTGTGCGCAAACGCACAAAAAACTTAAGTGTTAAGCCTTAAGTGTTATGTAATTCATTAAACCTCTGCCACTTCATGACCAATACACTGTAAAAGACAGTAAAGGTTAATTACTAACACTAGGCAAATTTGTTCCTGTGCAGCAACCCAGAGCCTCCAATCACATATTAACTTTGACTTGGCTACTGCAATACAACAATTGTTTGATACATGAGTTTGGTGAATTGAGCCATTTTACATTAAAGGACAACTAAAGCTCCAGAACAACACTGAACCAGAAGGAAGAATACCTTGATATAAAACCAGTAATCTGTGTCTTAACTCTCATTTTGATACGGGCGCTGGGAAATTTACCTAAATAACATATGGTTTGTGCTTTACTTCACAGCATTCTAGTATCACACAGTTTGGTCAATGACCATTATAATGGGGAAGAGGAATGACGAGAGTAGGATGCAGGGATTGGCAGAAAAGTTAATTTTAATTAAGTGGATCTCCTCTGTCCAATCTAGTGTTTGCAGAGGAGATAAGAAAAGGTGCCTGCGCTCGTCCTCGAGGCACCAGAAGAGACAGGGTCCAGCACGCAAGTGAGAAAGGTGTTTGCGCGCCAGGAGAGGCCGGGACCCGAGCGATGCCGTCGGAAGCCAAAAACGCTGCATCTGAAGATTCCCGATGACGGAGCACAAAACAGGTTAGAGCCTTGCCTGACAGTGGGATGTTTATTAACTGAAAGCTATTATTATAATTGCAAATAAACAGTTTTTTAAGTGCTAATTTTACACTAAGGGGGC
Organism: Hymenochirus boettgeri; assembly: GCA_019447015.1. Lineage (NCBI taxonomy): Eukaryota > Metazoa > Chordata > Amphibia > Anura > Pipidae > Hymenochirus > Hymenochirus boettgeri. Next base: position 255,764,157 of record CM033470.1, on the reverse strand, counting down.
TTTAAGCTAACCTACCCATCCATGTCTAAGTACTTTTGAAAGTTCTATTTTGTTCTAGAAAGACCTAAACCATCAAAAAGACATACAGGAAGATGTATACAAGTTCTTATTGTTAAAAATTGTGCTAATTTTGCTCCAATCAAACATTTGATTGGTTATGGCAAAATTAGCACAATCTTTAAAGGGTATCTGTGTATTCAATTAGATCAACTGGACTTGAAATGTAGTTCTTGAAGACGTTTCGCTAGTCATCCGACTGGCTTTCTCATTCAGAATGACTTGTACAAGAATCTGTGGCAATTATGTACCCTGGAAAATCCCAATTAGCATATCACAGCCAGGTGTTAAGGGTGTGATAGGATGTGGCTAAGAGGTGTTATAGGAACGCCCAGAGTAAGGTGTTAAAACAGCATTGTACATGGCAGACAGTTGGTGTCAAACCCCCCACCTCTATTTAGGCTTGGTTTCTTTATTTTCACATAAATGGCCTCCTTAACACCTCTCTTGAACCAGTCACGTTCCTTCGCCAGTATGTTAACATTACAATCTTCAAAGGTATGTCCTTTATCCTTAAGATGCAGATACACGGCTGAATCCTGACCCGAGGGAGACCAAACAGCAACTGCATCAACATATGGCCCAGCACAGAAGAGCCAATTCCTCGGGTCAGGACTCAGCCGTGTGTGTGTGTGTGTGTGTGTGTGTGTGGTGTCCGAGTAACCCACGGCACCCGTGCGTGGGCGGGGCCACATGGGGCTGTAAGATAATGGGCCATGGGGGGCCTGCAACTGGAGGGACCATGGGGTCCATGAGTGGGAGTGACCATGGGGGCTGCAAAGGGGAGGAGGAGACACAGGACAGATTGACTGACCGTTTCAGAGCAAGAAGCGGAAGTGCGGGGACCTGGTGATGCTGCTGCCATATTACACACAAAAATGTAAATATCTTCAAAACTATGCAAAATAAACAATGGAAATAAATTGCAAAAATTCTCAGGGGAGCAATTCCTATCAATTTACCTAAAGTCATTTTTGGACCACAGTTCCCCTATATTACATCTCCCTGATATATTTAAAGCACATTCATACACAGAAAACAAATGGGTCAAGGGAATGTTTATTAACATAATTTGGTTGCATTGTTGTTGTCACAAAAGGAAATGAAATACAGAATAACATTTACACAGACCAATTTAATTAACAATTTCCCATCGAATTTCATTCTGGCCAGCAGTCATTTTAAAGGGCATGTCCACCCTTTTTAACAACTTTCAGCCTCTAATAGAATACCCTCCCCCAGCCCCAACCACCATAAAAATAATTTAAAAGAATGACCATCTTTACTTACCTTCCCTCTCTCCTCCGACGTCCGGCCCGCCTTCTGATTGCAAGACACTGCAAGCAGGGGGCGGGACCGGCAGCCGCGTCCGTGATTGGCTGCCTCTCAGACAATCACGGACGCGGCTGCCGGCTTCTCAGAATGCCGGCAGAGAGAGGGAAGGTAAGTAGAGTTCTGGTCACTTTCTTAAAATTATGTTTTTGCGGTTGGGGCTGGGGAACCTATTCTATTACATGGGCAAGGGGTTTTATGCTAGGGGGAGGGATAGCAAAATGGGAGGGAGAGGGAGGGGGAGAAGGGCTGCAGTACGCATGCCAAATTTCTCCCGAGGCCAGGTAGGAGGCAGAGTCCTATATGGACTCGTCTTATTCCTCATGGGCAGTTTTTGGGACTTTGGGGGGGACTACAGGAGAACCTAATGGAGCTAGGATGTGAGGTAAGGATTTTACTATACTACATGGTGGGGCCAGTAGTTGGGGGGATTATAATTTGGGGGTGGACATGCCCTTTAAGGTCCGAACACACAATGTTATCAATTTCTACTACATTTTTACCATTTTATTCATTTTTTTCTGTAAACCAACAAGACATATCATTGTATTTTTCACATTACAAGGTTCCATGATACCAAGGAACATATACTTGTAACCCCAAACAATGAACAGATTCTTGTTGCACTTCCTACAAGATGGCACCCGCAGATTCTGTTTTTTACTCATCATTGCTTTCTTTTTGTCGAAAACTTAATTGAATAAACCTTTTTATTGAACTTGTGCAGTATTTATACCCTTGATAATGTCTGTGACTCACTTCTAATTCAGCCTTCAATATAGGTTTAAATTGTCCATCCTAATGAAACACTTCATCATTTTAAAAAGTATATTAGCAATACAATGTCTTTAAAAAGTGTCAAAGCATTATTAACCTGATGTCTGTAGACTAACTAATGATTCACAAGGCATAAATATGCTGAGTTCTTTAATTGATACTCGTATAAAGAAATAAAAATATAATCAGTCCCAAAAGGTTGGTCATTTGTAGCATCTTTACAAACCTCTTAATATTGATCTTACTGGACTGTTCATTTTATTTCCATTTAAATAGGTGAAAATAAAGAATCCTGCATAATCATTTAGGCTCTTAGTTAGTTCTCCTTAAGGTATACCAGTATTTACAATTAACAAGTGCAGCTTCAGTCCTTTACTAGTGGCCCTTCAGTGGCCCTTTCTCTGATTAATATTCGACTCAAAACCCTACACAGCCTATCAGAGCACTCCACTACATACTAAGCAGGCACCAGATTCCTGAAAACAATCCTTATTTCAATAAACTTATAAAATGGTGGTATTGGCAGAAATAGAAAGGGGTTAAAAATTGGTCTGCATAAAAGGATGTAGCGCTAATTTGTCTGCTTCATAATATGCAGTTTGGGTGAAATACACACATTAAATGTCTATGAACACCGTCACTAGTTCTAGCATTAGCATTTAAACACTTTCATGTTTAATACAGATGTAGTGACCTAGGGGTTCATACTATGTATATGTTTTGCATGTGCGCTTTAAACGTATTTATTTTTATTGCTTTATTATAATTAGTTCCACATTTTTGTGTTGGTGTAATAAAACATTTTGTATTTATAAGGTCCACAGGTGCTATCTGTTGATTTTGTTGTTTGCGGAGCGGGAGGATCATTTTCTTCCTGCCTTTTCGATTAACAGAATTAACAACAATTAGAAAATCATCTTAACCATCATGTAATCGATAGTTCTACGTAATGATTATGAGTTGTTTTCTTTACTATCTATAGACCTAATGTCAGATATGTTCTAAGATATAATGCATTTGGTTTGTTTTCTGTATATTATCTGTAAGAAAGCATCAAATGTATCAGATAATGTTCTACAGATATAATGCATTATTTTTATTTTCTGTAGATTATCTGTAGATTTAGTTAATGACTATCCACCAAAATCAAAGATATTTTTTTTCCCAGTTGCTGTGCTGAACATTTCTCAACCAGGGGTGTAGAAAGAAGGGTGTGTTCCCTGGTATGTTGCTTATGTTTACTCATGAGCTGCCAGGAACTGTACAGTCCACCCTTTTAGTGAATTTTGGAATGCATAATTTAAGGAAAGGTATGCTCATCTGTACCCCACCCTGTCTTTTTCTTTTACCAATCCATTAAAAATAGCCAGGGGGAGGGGTTGTGTCCTCACCCTAGGTACTTTTAATGGAAGGGTTGGGTTGAGTTGGGCATAGTTGTCCTATAAATATAGATATATTTATTGATCTCTGTTATATTTGTGTGAATATGTATTTAATGACTAGGAGGATATTTAAAAAAATATTTTTTTAGGGGTTCCTGAGACATTACAGCTGTTAAGGGGAGAATAAAGATTAAAATGGTTTTACTGTATACCCCCTCATTATGGTTTGCAAAATTTGAAAGCTGTGATGCTTGTTCATTACATGGCTTGAATCTGCACAGGCCAATTTTTGGTGAACCATAGAATTACCCATTTGTAGCTGAAATGCATTATGATTTTATTTTTTTTTTCATTCTCAGGGGTTTTCTCGAGTATAACCAGGTAATCACATTGCAGTGATTGTATGAGACAGATCAGTCTAAAAAACACAAACCTTTATGGGCAGCATAAAAGCCACATTTATTTGTGTTTAAATAAAGTGCATGTCCACCCCTTGTAGTAAAATTGAGTATGTTATAGGGCACCAGGCTGAGAAAATAAACGTACAAAACCACGATCCACCGCCACGGCTCCCTTTTACTCCTGATAATGGCCGTCAGTCAGGCCTCCACTGCTGCTGCTCATGAACTTGAAGGGCACATTATGTAGAGGTTATATAAAGTTACATTCTCAGCGTCAGCTTCATTTACAATTGTAGGTAAATGGAACTGGTTTTGGGGGTGCTTTCTTTAACACAAGGGGTGGACATGCACTTAAACTATCCTTAAACTGGCCATATCTAGGCAAACATTAGATAAAAAGTTCAGCCAAACGTCTAAAGACCGCATTTTACAATCAGCGGTCCTTACCTTGAGAGTTTCCACCTGGCCCATTCATTTTGCACAAAAAGTACAGCCTAGGCAGTTCTTGGGACATTGCATGAATGCTGGGGAAACATGGTAAAGTCTAAAGGTAAAGTACAGTGATGAGTACCTTTCATAATAGATAGTAAGGAACACATGGGAAGCACATGCACTTATGTTACAGAAGATGAAAGGCAGCTAGGGGATTAAACTGTCTGGGCATGACTGTAGGAGTACTCTTTTTACCTCCCTACCTCTAAAAGTTAAAAAAAAGAAGTACAATTTATTTCTGATTGGCTTTTTGAAAGTTATATAGTTTGTACACAGAATAATCCTATATATATAATCCTTAAATTTGTTTCATAATGTCTTTAAATCTAACTACAAAAATTGGCTAAATGGTTTTATTATCAAAAATAAATATCCGCCCTTGAAATACAAAATGTGTAAGTAGTGAACAAAAATATTATACATTTTAAATTATATTTTCTTTTCGTTGCATATTGTAGCTTGCCCTTCTAATTGATAAATGAAACCAATTGCTTTAAAGGTTTCAGACAGGTCCTAAAAGTCTGCTATTTACAATGGAGACACATAGCATTGGAGGTTTGACAGACCTAATTTAAAAGACATGTGCTATTATGTTTGAACTTTTGCATACAAACAAGGCAGCTTTACATGGTCTTTTGAGTTAAATTATAACAAGATTGTCAGAAATGCTCTAAAATGGAAAATACTATCCATTTAGTAATGCTGCTGTATGTTCAATAGCTGTTTGAGGAATACAAGCTTCTGCAATTATCATCAGGTCGACTAGTTTCAACCAATTCCCAACCTGATTCATTAAAGGGTATGTCCACCCCCAAAACTATAATCCCCCCACTACTGGCCCACTCTGTAGGGAAAAAATCCTTACCTTACATCCAGATCCAAATGGTTCTCCAGTAGTCCCCCCCCAAGTCCAAAAATGCCCAACCAGGAGAGGATAGCAGAGTCCATATAGGACTCTGCCATGCGCAGAAGAGTGCTCCCCCCTCCCTCTCCCACTCCCTCTCCCTCCCGTTTTGGTCTCCCTCCCCCTAGTGTAAAATCCCTTTCCCATATTAAAGTTGTAGCTCCCCCAGCCACAGCCTCATTAGTATAATTTCAAGAAAGTGCCCGATAGTTACTTACCTTCCCTGTATCCTTCGGCGTTCTGTGCAGCCGGCAGCTGCGTCCGTGATTGGCTGCCTCTCAGCCAATCACAGACGTGACTGCCGGTCCCACCCCCTGCTTGCAGTTCTATGCAAGCAGATGGCCAGGATTGTGCGGTGAAGGAGAGAGGTAAGGTAAGTAACTATCGGGGCACTTTCTTGAAATTATACTAATGCGGTTGGGGCTGGGGGAGCTAGAACTTTCATATATAATAAGGTTTTATAAAGGGTGGACATACCCTTTAAGTTCGATCTAATCATTTTAATGTGTTTTAGGCCAATGCCACACTACAACACACAAAATTGAGAGCGTTATTGCATACGTGAGCAATTTCTGTGCGTGCGTGCACGTTGTTTCGCGTTTGCGCATGTGTTCGCTATTTACAAAGAGAAAACACATGTGATTGCGCAAAAAATGAACAAAAATCGCGAATGGACTCGCAATCACACGCGCAACAGAAATTGCAGGAATTTTCGCGTTCCCGCAGGCACAAAAGCAAACAAAAACGTGTGCGCAAACGCACAAAAAACTTAAGTGTTAAGCCTTAAGTGTTATGTAATTCATTAAACCTCTGCCACTTCATGACCAATACACTGTAAAAGACAGTAAAGGTTAATTACTAACACTAGGCAAATTTGTTCCTGTGCAGCAACCCAAAGCCTCCAATCACATATTAACTTTGACTTGGCTACTGCAATACAACAATTGTTTGATACATGAGTTTGGTGAATTGAGCCATTTTACATTAAAGGACAACTAAAGCTCCAGAACAACACTGAACCAGAAGGAAGAATACCTTGATATAAAACCAGTAATCTGTGTCTTAACTCTCATTTTGATACGGGCGCTGGGAAATTTACCTAAATAACATATGGTTTGTGCTTTACTTCACAGCATTCTAGTATCACACAGTTTGGTCAATGACCATTATGTTATGCACATGCTCAGTCCTTGACTATGGTAGAAGCTTGTTACAGTTGGTCACACCCATTAATAATCTCTAGCCAATCCTTTTACAGTACAGATAAAGCACACCTCCTGAGGTCAGGAGGTGTGGTCTGGCAGTGCACATACACACAGATACTTCATCCAGTTCTTAACAGGCTTACATTTACTTTAATACACAGGGGCAAGCGGTGGTAACCTAAATGGGTTACCACCAAACAAGCCCAGAAGGAAGTTAATGACCAAATACATCCATTTATTCTATTATATATGCATCATATAATAATCTATATTCTGTACTTGCCATAATTATCATCACAGTTAGCCAAATATCACTTTTGTTATAAAGTATCTTCATTAAGGCTGGGTACATACGAGCAGATTTTTCGGCCCAACCTGCCGATATTTATGTGTATCGGTTGGTTGTTCCAAAAAATCTGCTTTGTCCCGGCTGACTGCTCATAGTGGTGAATGGTCGAAATGAAAAATTTGGCCATTTGTTCCCAGCCTTATGTTCTCTTTTACTGAGAAATCCACATTTGCCCTTCAATATCATTAATGTTCTTCAAAGTCAGAGTTGTGACACTGATGGTGGATCTGACAGAATTTGCTGAATATTGTCGGTATTGGGACCTATCGGCAGTGGTGTCTCTCTAATGAGGCAATATGAGCAAAATGCTCAGGGCGGCAGGCAGAGCTCACTTTAATTTTTTTTTCTTTAGAAAAACATCAGGGAGAGCAGAAGGAAAATAAAATCACAGGTGCGTGAGCGTGTGCATGCTCGTGGACCCGCAATTTTCCACTTTTCCAGCTCTGCACTAATTGCCACCTTCATGCAGGCCCTGCTCTGATCGTCATAGGTGGGGTAATTATCTGTGTGTACAGAGTTTGGCACATCTTATTTTAAATGTAGTTTGGGTGATCTGGGCATTATGGCATCTTATATCTACCTATCTTTGTGATCTTGGCATTAGGACATGTTATAAGTGCCTATATATGTGTTCTGGGCTTTAGGGCATTTTATATGTACCAGTGCATTTGATCTGGGCAATATGGCATTTTATATGTACCTATCTGTGTGATCTAGGCATTAGGGCATGTTATATGTACCTATCTGTGTGAGTTGGGCATAGGGGCATCTTATATGTATCTATTTGTGTAATCTGGGCATAGGGGCATCTTATATGTACCTATCTGTGTGAGCTGGGCATGAGGGTAACTTGGTTAGGTTAGTTAGGGCCCTGCCGAACTAATCTACTTTGACATGGTGGCAGGCTTTATATAGAAAACTGGGCTGCTGTACATCCATTTTAAAGTGCAACTAGAGACCAAAAATATAATACATACAAAAAACAAAATTCTAGTGCACAAACAATTCTAATTGCATATTGGCTACCTCCATAAGGTTGCTACTACAAACAGTCTGCTAAACCCTGGATAAATAAAAGCAATTAGTTCAATAAGTTGGCCAAATTATTTTAAGCCCAGTCACCACGTCAAGGTTGCTTTCTTTAACTGGGTCCTAACCTACTGGTACTTGCCTTTTTGGCTACATTAGTTGACAGCTTCTCCTGAGAGTCAGCTTCAAGCATCCAGGTCACACAGGCCAACCAACCGATACACATAAATATCTACGAAAAATCTGCTTGTATGTACCTAGCCTTAATGAAGATACTTTATAACAAAAGTGATATATGGCTGACTGTGATGATAATTATGGCAAGTACAGAATATATAATATTATATGATGCATATATAATAGAATATATGGATGTATTTGGTCAAGAACTTCCTTCTGGGGGTTTTCGGTGGTAACCCATTCAGGAATCCCCCCCCTTGAAAATCCTTGCCCCCCTGTGGCAGCACAAAGAAAACTTCCTCTGCCATGCTTCCTGGTTGCAGAAATCTGGCAGATGAAAACTGTATGTGCTATAGCTCCTCAACAAAACAATATTTGGAGGTAGGAATAATCAAGCCTTTCTCACTCTCCCAAGTACCTTTCTTAAAAGTTAATTTTTACACTATAGTTGTCCTTTAATACTATTCATTTTTCTCCCTGGAATTTCAGTAAATATTGACATATGGGGAAAAGTTAAAGTTACAGATTTGTAGCAATCTTATTCAGTCAGACTTGAATGTTCCATTATTGCTCCATGTCTGCTACTTGGGACCACATATAATGTACTGGCTACATTATATTTCTGGAAACAATTACTGCATATAAAAGTATGTTTTGGTAAATTCTGTAGCTTCATAAAGAGTGAGCACAAAAACATTTCCCAGCTCAGGTTTAGATATAATAAATAAAGAAGGTATTAAAACAATAAAATGTATGTATGTATAATTTGTGGCATCCTCTAGTTGCTGTCATAGAGAAGATTGTGACATTATAAAGGGACTAAGTGCTAGGCCACACTGTCCCGGGGTTTTTTTGCGCTTGCGGTTTTTTCCATATCATTGAAAACGTGGCAATGCACCGAAAACACGTGTTTTCGGGTGTGTTGCGATTGCGATTTGCATTCCACATTTTAAATCGCAAGCGTTTTTCAATACTTAATGAATGCAACAAAACCGCACATGAAATCGCATTAGTTTGCTTCGTAGTGTGGCCGTGCCCTCAGGGCTAGGCCACACTGTTGCGATTTCTTCGTGATTGCTTTAATACAGCAATCGCGGCAACGCATGCGGTTGTGAATCCGTTTGCGGTACTCAATTGCATGCAATCACCATTTTAAAGTGCAATCGCATGCGATTTCATATCTCAAATCAAGAAATCGCATGCGCAAATACAGCAGAATCGCACATGCAATAGTGTGCGATTGCGTGTGCGGTCGCGATTGCGTTGCAGTGTGGCCGTGCCCTAAAATATAAAACTCACTTACGCTAACAGCCCTAAGGCTAGTTACACTTGGATCAATATTTTGACTTGATCGTCTGGTCCCCGCAGTTGCCCGGGACAACATAGTGCTGGTCATGCCGAACACCGCCGCATATTGCTGAATATTTTAGAGCGACTGGTTGTGTTGTCAGTATTAGATTGTTATTAATATTAAACAGATTTTATGTTTTTTTAAAAAAAAACAATAAAGGGAAAAAAATCAATTATTTATCTTGGAGACTTGAATTGTGTAATGGTAAATTAATGCTTTTAATGCTTTGTGGACTAGTCCTTAATGTATATTTTAATTGTAATTGTTAGGTGTTTTCATTGGGTTGTTATACACAATGACAATAAAGAAAGATAAAGATAATAATAAGATAATAATCAATAACTTTCCAAATGAGCAGGCCTCTGGTTACACAAATCTTCTACCAAAAGAACCAAACACACCAGTTTATATTGTTTCCTTGCAATCTGTCATGTTCTGTGTCATTTCTGCAGATTCTGCATTTATTGCAAAGAGAAATCAACCATTTCTTTTTACCAGCTGTTTTTCTAGCTTGCTCCTTGTTCTTTAGATTGATAAATAATCTACTGCATCTTTCTTATACAGAAATGATAAATGGGCAAATTACATTTCTTTTCAGCCCACCCAGTTTGATAAAACAGATCCCTTATTGTGCTATTTGCTGTAATCCGTCCCATATATTATGTGGTTTCTTTCTTGCAATCCAAAGAAAACTACATGTAATCCTCCATTCTTAAGAGGTGGAGCTCAAGTTCAGCTGACCTGTTTTTCTCTTTATCAATGGTACCTTTTAATGCAGTGGAGCATATAACATCATAAGAACAATACAAAACTTGTAAAAGTCTGTTCTTCCCAGCAGCCCTCTATTTGTACAGCTGTGCAAAAAGGACAACTATAAAATACAGCTCAATTGAACAAACATTTCTCAAACAGTTAGCTCTGACTGGAATTGTAATTATTTTATGCAATTTATTTTTATTGTTTCAAACTTTAGTTGGAAAAAAAAAAACTTACATTTGTCAATGTTACTGCCAAAAATCTGCATTACTCCCTTTGTGAGCTTGATACTTTCCCTCCACTATTATTTACATTCTTGTTAAATTTAAACAAAAGAATCTGTCTGGCTATTGGCAAATTTCTTATAGTTTTACGGTATGGGCTCGGAGGAATTTGCCAGGATGCCGCACCTCATATTAGAAGTTCACCAATGAAAATAGGTCCTGTGGAAAAGTAAATAACACATCATTATATTATATAACAGCTGACACATAATTATTCTTGTAAGACAATTCGAACATCTGGCCTTCCAGCTGTTGTTGAACTTCTCCCATCATACCCCAAACAGCAGAACCTTCTAGTTTGACACCTACTGGTGTGTTGGTGATGTGTTTATGCTGTGCATCTGGGAAAATAAGTATTGGACACGCCAACATTTTTCTCAATATATACATTTATAATGGGGCTATTGATAAAAAATTTACACCAAAGAAATCAAAACTAATAAGTCCATATGCTAAGTTATGTGTAGTAAAGGGGAATAACACAAGGATAAAATAGCAACTGCACCAACGTATGACCCAGCACAGAAGAGCCAATTCCTTCGGGTCAGGACTCGCCATGTACCTGCATCTTAAGGAAAGAGGACATACCTATGAAGATTGTAATGTCAGTATCTTGGCAAAGGAACATGACTGGCTCAAGAGAGGTGTCAAGGAGGCCATTTATGTTAAAATAAAGAAACCAAGCCTGAATAGAGGTGTGTGTGTGTTCATTGTTCATGGCTGACAGTTGGTGTTGAACCCCCCCCCCGGGTTCGACACCAACTGTCAGCCATGAACAATGCCGTTTTGACACCTTACCCTGGGCGTTCCTATAACACCTCTTAGCCACAATGCAATCACGCCTTGCATTCAGAAGGTCCCTAACACCTGGCTGTGATATGCTAATTGGGACTATCAAGGGTACATAATTGCTAACAGATTCTTGTAGTCATTCTTAATCGAGAAAGCCAGTCGGATGACTAGCGAAACGTCTTCAAGAACTAAACTTTAAATACAGTTTTTTAAGTATGTGCCATCCGTTTCTATTATTCACAGGGAGGTGAGAAAGCTTATTCCCACCTCCCTGTGAATAATAGTGCGCTCGGGCGGACCTGGACTTACCTTCACTCCACTTGCAAGCTGCTGCTCCTGCACCAATAGCTTTTCTGTCCCGATCGTGCACCCTATCTTTTGTATTGGCACGCATGCACCTAAGATAGGGCGCTTGGTCTGGACGGAGCGGCTGTCAGTGCAGGAGAGGCTTGCAGTGGAGCGGCGATAAGGTAAGTTAAAGGTCCCCCGGGCGTACTATTATTCACAGGGAGGTGGGAATAAGCATTCTCACCTCCCTGTGAATTATAGAAACGGATGGCACATACTTAAAAAACTGTATCAAGGGGAGTTTAGATGCCCTTTAAGTCCAGTTGATCTAACTGAATACATCAGATATACCATGACCTGGATGAATGTGAACCTTCACAAGCAACACAGGGATAAGAATTGAAAACAAATAAAAGGAGATGCAAAAGGTACGGAAAGCCAAGTGTAATCAGCAATCCTGTACCTTATCTGTGCAAATCTATATCACCATAAACCGGCCACATCCTGGTGCTCCTTGCATTATTTCTGACAGAGAAGTCAAAAGAATAATCACTAGAGTTGTCTAGGAGCCAAAGACCATTTACAGAGAGCTTCAAAGAGACCTGGAATTATCAGGAACAGTTGTTTCAAAGAAATATCATGTTGAAGCTTGTTTCAAGTTTGCTGGACAACATTTAGACAAGTCAATGAAATGCTGGGGAATATAGTCTGGTCAGATGAGAACATCTTTGGATGTCACGCCATATTTGGAGAAGAAATGTCACTGCCCATCACCCCAATAACACTATTTATGGTACATTTAATTGAAGGAAGGATGAATGCACTGGATCATTCTTAAATAAGAATCTGTTGCCAATCTTTGACCATGGATTCTGTAGGTGAAATGACTGTGGACATTTTAGACAATGATCCTAAACACACACAGCCAAGGAATCATTATAAAATAAAGCTGCTTAAATGACCCAGTCGACCACCCATCTTGAATCCAATTGAAAATATATAGATAGAAGATCAAAGTTCATAAAAAAAACAGAAACCATCAAGATTTAAAAACAGTTTGTGAGGAAAAAAGAGCCAAAATCACATCTGAGCAATGCATACGACTAGTTTCTCCATACAAGAGGGGTCTTAAAGCTGTTATTACCAACAAAGGCTTTTCTACTAAGTATTATATACATTTCGGTGTTCCACATGTATTCCTTGTGTTATTCCATTTTACTACACATAACTGAATTGTGAACTAATTTGTTTTGATTTGTGTGGATTACTTGGGATGTTACCGACATCTGGTGTCAATTTCAATAGCCCCATGAACGTCAGTAGCCCCATTAGATATATATTTACTGAGAAAAACATTGATGTGTCCATTACTTATTTTCTCCGGATGTATATCTGTGACCAGATGATATATCGTCTCTAGGCAGGAAAGTGATGTGTGGGTGACTATATTGGCCCGGCCCTTGTCTTATGACTATTATGTCTCAAATACATAACTAAGCAATTGTAATAAAAGTGTAGGACAAAACACTTTCAAATTGAAATTGGCCAATTAAAAAAACATTGAATAAAGACATACGTCCATCCAGTCCAACCCATCTAGCAATATCCTAATTTCCTGCCTAACCGTTGATCCAGAGGAAGGCAAAAAAAACCCCCACCAAATTTATGAAGGGGAAAAAAATTCCTTCCTGACTCTGGCAATCGGAAATTTCCCTGGATCAACTCTACTTTATGTATCAATACCAGTAACTTGCAACATTCCTTGTTTGCAGAAACTCATCCAGTTTTTTTTTAAACTGACCAATGAACCTGCCATAACAACGTCCACTGGAAGACAGTTCCATAGCTTTACTGTTCTCACAGTGAAAAACCCTTTCCGAACTTGAAGCCTAAACCTTTTTTCTTCAAGTCTTAAGGGATGTCCTTGTGTCCTCCGACATGCTCTATTGGTGAACAATGCCCCAGATAGTTTATTGTATGGCCCGTTAATGTATTTATACACAGTGATCATATCCCCACGCAAGCCCCTTTTCTCCAGCGTACAAAATTGTAACTTTTCCAGTCTCTCTTCATATTCATGCTCCCCCAATCCCCTTATTAATTTAGTTGCCCTTCTCTGAACCCTTTCCATTTCAAAGATGTCCTTTTTGTACACAGGATTCCAAAATTGCACTGCATATTCCAAATGAGGCCTTACCAATGCTTTGTAAAGAGGGAGAATAACATTTCTTCCCTTGAATCCATACAACTCTATACAAGACAATAGCATGCTGGCTCTGGCTGTTGCCGCCTGGCACTGCTTGCTTCCTTTAAGTTTGTTATCCACCAAAACTCCAAGATCCCTTTCCAACAGGGATTCACTTAACACACAGCCATTTATAGTATAAGCAGTATAAATCCAAAATGCATCACCTTACATTTATCAACATTGAATCTCATCTACCACTTAGCAGCCCAATGTGACACTCTATCTAGATCCCCCTGCAACGATTGCACATCCTCTGAAGTTTTTAATGGTCGACAAAGTTTTGTGTCATCAGCAAACACAGAAATCTTGCTGACAATACCCACTTCCAAATCATTAATAAATAGATTAAATAGAAGCGGCCACAACACAGAACCCTGTGGCACCCCACTTAGCACTTTAGTCCATAATGATGAAGCCCCATTATCAACTACTCTCTGCATCCTATTCATTAACCAATTTTCTATCCATGTACAAATGTGACTCCCCAGAACAACAGACCTTAGCTTATACATTAGTGGCCTATGGGGGACTGTATCAAAAGCCTTTGCAAAATCCAAGTAAACTACATCTACTGCTATGCCAGAGTCTAAATTTCTACTTACTTCCTCATGAAACAATTTGGCTTCAATTCTTTTTTAACATAAACACATACTCCTCCCCCTTTCCTTTTTTCTCTGTCCTGCCTAAACAAGGCATATCCTTATAAATTTACAGCCCAGTCAAGAGAACTGTTCAACCACGTTTCTGCTATACCTATTACATCATACTTTTCATTCAACCCCATAATTTCCAATTCACCCATTTTGTCAGCCAGGCTTCTCGCATTTGCAAACATACATTTTAGATTATGATCCTGTAATTTATTCATGCACTTGAATACACATGCCTCCCTTTCCCCTATGCTAGCTCCACCCCCCTTCCGACCCACCACTGGCCTATCTACACCCTGCTTTCCTCCTGGGCTATCTATCCCAGTGAGACTGCTAATACCCTCCCCCCCAAACCTAGTTTAAAATCTCCTCCAACCCTCTAGCCATCTTCTCCCCTAAAACAGCTGCACCGCCATGAGTGAGGTGCAACCCATCCCTACTAAAGAGCCTGTAGCCGACAGCAAAGTCTGCCCAGTTCTCTATAAACCCAAACCCTTCTTCCTTACACCACCCTCTTAGCCACAGCATGTTAACACGTTGGCACAGAAGTATTTTTTGGCTTAAATTAAAGGAAATTTAAAGATTAAGCATTAATAAGTCTGAAGGGATTCTATAATAGATAGCAATATATCTAAAGTCATCTTTAAATTCTGCAAGTTTCTAGCGTTTTCAGAGTGGATCACAGAGAGGATACATATCTGCAAATGCCCCGAGGCTTCTCTAGCCCTGCTACAGGTACTTCTCTTTGCATTGACAACCAGTAAATACTAGCAGACCTGCTTGTGACTTCACTTTAAAATGTATAATCCATGAGAAGCATGCAGATTTACTAACGATTTCTTAAAGATTCTGCTGATTTCACTGGTTATTGCTTTTTAGGATTTACAGAATCTTTTATGTCTCATTTCTTTTTTTGTTCTTTATTTGAAAAACAGGACCTATTTCCCACACCTTTAACATGTAAAGGGGTTTTAGTAGGTGAACACTGGCATATGGGAATAAATGCCTACCGGTACATTTTTCCCTGCCTGACTTTTTAAACTTTGCATTCAGTTGTTCGCCATTTTATAGATATTATTTTTTTAAAGGTTTTAAAGTCAGGTTTACACAATGAATTAAATATCTGAAAATTTATATTTAATTCATTATACTATTGAATCACATGACAATGGGCCATGAAAACGGGATAGGTCCAATCCTGATCTAATTTAATTAATTAATCTCAGCACTCAGCAAGGGAATTAAATAAAACTTAAAGGGTATGTCCACCCCCCAAAAAGCTTTTTATATTTGGTTGGCAACCCCCTAAAACTTTAACCTCATATCTCAGCCAACCATAGGAGATGCTGCTGGTCTGGCCCCTTTTACTTGCTTTTGTGCTCGGAAAAGCCATGGAAGCAAGCAGAAGCGAGCTGGGGGAGAGAAGGCTGGGTAAGTACTGTACGAAGCATCTTTGGATTTTATAAACTTCGCAAGGTTGAGGTTTTGGGGGGTTGCCAACCATATATAAAAAGTTTTCGTTGGGGGGGTGGACATACCCTAGTTCTTCCCATAAAAATATAACTTGTCAAAAAATGGATAACATATTTCATAGATCACAATGCTGTAAATAGTTTCAATTCAGTTAAAAATTACAACCAATAAGATTTTTCCATGAAACATTCCTTAGTATCCATTTGAATCATATTCTCATCCTTAGAAATGACAATTAACACCCCATTTGCTATTTAAACCATACATACAAATGTGATTACAATTGCACGTGTGCCGAAAGATTGGAATCTGTAAGCAACATGCGGTAGCAACCACATAAACGGATCCAGGCGATTCCCTCATACACAATATGGGGTTTGGTTGGCAGTGTTGGATCCCTCTACCTATAGTAAAGGAAGCCAATACTGTTAGAAAGACAGTGGTAATTCGTTTGCATCATTGTCAGACATGTTTGGCCCCCAGAGACTCAGTGGGCCCAAGGATCACAAAGCCTGCTAGTCACTTATAAAAATAAAGAAAATGTTAGAAGCCACTGGTAAGTAGGAAAGGAAAAGTCCATAAAGAATAGTCAGATGAAGAATGTGAGGTAGACAAAAAGTAAAGGAAGAGGAAATAAAATAGGGAGAGGGCCCCCCTGTGTGACGTTTCTTGGTGGGCCTCTGGCAAATCTGACAAGAAACTGCCTGTTTCTTGTCTTCAGCTTCAGCTTTTTTTAAATTTAAACTACCCAGTAATTTAACCCATGAGGGGATGCTTTTTCCCTTTTGAACTGAATATTATTTATATGCTGGGGAAGCTCATTAATAGAGGGCTGTATTGCATGGCTGGATACCTAATATAATTATTCCATTTATTAATGTAATACATTCAAGAGAGGTGTCAAGGAGGCCATTTATGTGAAAATAAAGAAACCAAGCCTAAATAGAGGTAGGGGGGTTCGACACCATCTGTCTGCCATGTACAATGCTGTTTTGACACCTTATTCTGGGCGTTCCTATAACACCTCTTAGCCACTATCTAATCACGCCCTTAACACCTGGCTGTGATATGCTAATTGGGATTTTCCAGGGTACATAAGTGCCACAGATTCTTGTACAAGTCATTCTGAATTGAGAAAGCCAGTCGGATGACTAGCGAAACGTCTTCAAGAACTAAACTTCAAGTCCAGTTGATCTAATTGAATACAACAGATATACCATAACCAGGATGAATGAGAACCTTCACTTGCAATACATTCTATACTGCTAATAAATGCTTTCATAAGGGCAATAAACAGAAACCAGCATTGACTGGAGAAGGAAGGATGTTTCTCTTGCTATATAGTCCCATCAGTCATTAGATTCCAGTCATTAGTGTTATTTATGGAACAGAATAATACATGACACATATATGGATACGTCTTTGCACTGACCAGAATTTCTGCATTCAAGACTACATTTTATTGTTCTTAAACTGGGAACCTAGTTTTTAATTGATGTTAAACATCTGTACTGTACATATAACATTACAAATTAATCACACAGGTTTCATGGACAAAATAAACCCATTGGTTCTCCTGTGCATGATTCACACCACATTTGCTCTTTTCTCCTTTAGGCACGGCCACACTGCAACACAAACGCAATAGCAAACGGAATCACATGCAATTTCATGTGCGATTTTGTTGCATTTGCGCATGCGTTTTGGTATTCAAAAAAAGTATTGAAAAACGCATGCGGTTGCGATTTAAAATGCAGACCGCAAATCACGATCGCAACGCACCTGAAAATGCGTGTTTCCGGTGCGTTGCCACGTTTTCAATTATATGAAAAGAAAACGCTAGCGAAAAACGCAAAAAAAAACGCAAAAAAAAGTGTGGCCTAGCCCTTATTGTCCAAACAATTATCACGCCACTGAAACATGTTGTGGTTTGTTCAACAGGTTATAAATAAAATGACAAATACCTTAACGAAAAACACATATTGACCAGTCACAGTGAAAATATGTGAAGATTTTTTGGCATTCTGGTTATCTGTCCACTTTATTTAATTTCACAAAATGCAGTAGAATCATTAACCATTAGCAGCATTTTATCATTTGTTTTTACAGCAATTACAGCAAATAGAATCACAGCAGTAGAATTTCAAATCCTTCCAGAATCCTGGCATAGCTAGGAATCTATAAGCTATGATGCCCCCCCCCCTTACTGCTTCATCGTCAGTGGTTTTCTATACATGTAACAGGGGAAGTTAGAAGATGGACCCCATATAGCTCCCAGGCACCCTTGAACCACAGGGGTTGCTCATCTGGTAGTTTTCACCCTGTGTTTCACTTATCAGCATTGCTGATAAGTGAAACACAGGGTGAAAACTACCAGATGAGTTCAGCACATATGTAGTAAAAGTGCTAGGGTTCTTGGTGCAAGTGCAAGTGCAAATAGATAGGGGGAAAGAAGGCAACTTCGCGGGTGACCCTATGTAGGGGAAATATTGTGGAGAGATCTCCATTTATTAGAACCTGGACCAAGGGGGCAGTATATAAGGGTTGAATCCATCTCACAAACTAGGCTCCAAACTGAACCCCTGCTATACCTCCATCAGGTACAGCCATTCTACAGAGTCAAATGATTTAATGTCATTTGGTGTGTTCCCCCTGCATTATCATGATCTATCTGGGTCTGTATTAATGTTTGGCGCAGGTTTATGGAGGTACAGTAGATGTGCAGTGCAGAAAACCCATTTGGTCTGAATGTATAATGGATAGAATAACAGATTTTAGGCATTGTGCCAGGGTGTTCGCAAATATTTTGTTGTCCAACGTGAGATTCGCCTATACAATCCAGAGGGTTCTTTCCAGGCTTCCAATCTTGCGGTGGGGCCCAGCCCCCTGCGTTTACGCCCCTGGTGGTGTTGGGGTTATGTTTTTAAATGTGTATGACAATAAAAGAGAGATGTCTTTTCTGTGGCCCTGCAAATGTTTGAAAACTTCAGTTCTCAGCATTCAGCAACAGCATATGGCAGCAGGAAATGCTGGGAGTTGTAGTTTGTTAACATCTGGAGAACTACATTTCATACTTCATTATAAATACCTTAAACTTACATTGTACTTTACGTATATTTATTATTGTGCTTTTATTGTGTACATTTTAGGAATTTTATTTTGTAATTGAGTGTGTTTGTATGTAGTTAGTGTAGTCTTGAAACCAGTTGCATTAAAGGGCATCTATACCAAAAAATAGGTTATTTAAAATTGACCAAATCTGGAAACTATAATTCTTCCCAGCCACCACTGTATCATTTTTTTGTTGATCTGCCCCCTATTTGTTTAGATATCCTATCTAAAACTTCTTGTATTTCAGCTGTCAATCAAGTTCCTTGCTCTCAAAAACTATTCTTCTGTGAGTAGTTTTACTGTAGCTGGAATGGAGTTTTGACAGTTGGAATGCTGTATGCTTTGTGCAGGCTTGACAGTTGGTTTGTGGGAAAAAAGTCAGGTCGGCTGGAAGTGGGAGTGGTTAAAAGAGGGAGGGGGGGATACTGCTCCTAAAGAAAATGTTCGCTGGATTGAAGGCATGCAGCAACACACACAAATCAGAGTAAGTGCTATTTACATGTATTCAATTATAGATTAAGATGAGGCAAAGTAATTTTTTCACTACAGTGTCCCTTTAAATTAAGAAAGTGACAGTTGGGATTTGGTTTGATCACATGACCCTGAAACCTCAGAATGTTCATGCTTGAGGATTGTACCAATTATAGTCACTTCACAATGAACTGCAGATAACCAATTACTTTATCAACTCGTGAAATGGGCCTCCACCAGCCCACAACCACAATCTGTGGATAATATAATATAAAAAAGAAGCAGAGAGTCTCTCAACTAATAAGAAAGGTATCAGATTCAGACAATAAAACGTATGTAAATAAACTGCACATCAATATCACAAACTTATAATATAAACATCAAAAATAAAAGATTGATTTTTTTTTTTTACACGTTTGTGATATTGATGTGCAGTTTATTTACATATGTTTACAGTATATATATCCATTTTATTGTCTGAAACAGATACCTTTCTTATTGGTTGAGAGACTCAGTTTTATTTCAAATACTTAAAAAATCTTTTAAAAAAATTTATCAGCTCTCAGCTTCTTTTTTATATTGTACAAATTATAGTCAGTGGGGAAAATGATGTCCGGAAATTTTCAGACAAAGCTGTACGCTTTCACGTATTCCTTAGCTGGATAAAAGCACACCTATGTGTCCTGCATGTCTATACTTAATTATTTGTCTTTAGCTCGAAAACTGTGGGATGAAATATAGTCTAAAAAACAGAAGAATAAAAGGGAATAAGGAAAAATTAAAAAGAACAGAAATTTGACTCTTACCATCCAAATAATTTTAATTACATCAAAAAAATAGTATAAACTTTGAATTTGGCTTAAAAGGCTGCACTTTGAAAAGGGAAAGTGTGTCTGTGCGAAAGGTTTTAAAACTCAATAATCTTGCTAAAGCAATTAAAGAGGTCATTTAAATGTCAAAATTCATTCTGATTAATAACATAGATTTTTATTATTGTGTGTATGGTTGCCATAAAAACAGAGGGGTGGGATGGGTGTAGGGGTGCATCAGTGGATGTGTATACTTGTCACTGTGTGGTGTTAGGGGGCATATTTTGTGTTTGTAAATATAAAAGACAGATGACATTTCTGTAGGTGTGCAGATGTTTGAAAACTAAAACATAAACCAATGTCAGAAGGCATGGCATTCTAGGAATGCTGGGAGTTGTAGCATGCAATCATATGGAGGACCACCAGATGGGCATCCCTGCTATAAAATTAAACTTCATATTTCATTCATTGTGCTTTACATATATTAATTATTGTACTTTTAATTTAAATAATTCCACTTTTGTGTGGAATCTTTAGCTTCATTTCATCAAGAATATGACAGTTGTGATATGATTTTATCCTATTATCGTCAATGGCAAAATATCCTAAAATTTGTCAATAAAACGGTATCTTGTCCATCAGTTCCTTAGCTAGAAGCTAGCATACTACGTCTATTGAATTTCATGTTTCTAGCTTGGAAACTGTGGGAAGGGATGCAGTACAAAATTAGAAAGAATAAAGAGGAAGAAGAACAAAATAGATAGAGCAGGAATTTGGCTCTTTCAAGCCAAATAAATAAGAAAATATATGTTAAGGGATTAACATTAGAGACAAGATACTATAATAGTATCTTGTTTCTAATTCCTCTTAATTCCCTTAGTTTGGCAAGTAAGTAAATTTGGCGGTCTTGCAGTTTTCAATTTTTATATGGAGAATGGCCTCGCCCTTTTAGGTTTCTATTTTGGCAATCAAATACATTTCACCAGCTTTGGGATGACATTTTAACAGTAGTTTCTAAATTACAGCCCATCTCTGTATATAATAATTGTCTCACATTCGTGTTCCAGTTCTGTGTTACATGGCAGGTAAACCTTTCGTGCCTAGATCTTAAAGGCGTATTTCATATGTGCCGCACTTTTGTTCTGTTGCTATAGAAACAAAACGATTTGTACAAGACTAAAGTAAGGACAAGGAAAGATTGATGTAAAGAAGTTAATCAAATCTATTGTATTCAACACGCTGGCCCAGCATTTTATTCCTGATTGCTGTGTGCTGAAATACAATGGCACAGCTTTTTAATGAAACCTAGTAATTTAAATTGGAAATATACGACAGCCTGATTAAGATTCTTGCTCCACAGAGACAGATGTTATCCTAATGAATTTTGCCATTGACAGAACACTGCTCTAGGGCATTTTTAATAAATAACAAACAAGCATGTACTAAAATCTTCAAATAGCCCAAAGATACACTTTAATGGACCAAATTAATAATGACATGGTGCTACATCGTTTATTCATCTACAATTAAAAAATATATAATGGACTGATTAAACTACAGTAAATGCATATTACTGTATATAACTAATCTGAGATGTTCTATTTGGTAAGATCACAATGAAGTTACCAACCTAGATAATGAATGAGCTGCAACATACAGGCATTGGCCCCCTACCCAACTAACCTACGCAAAAACTAATAGGATAATGTACAACCTCGCTACACTAATCTTAGCCCATGGGAATGGTAATGATCCCTTATGGTGTCAATAAAACTAACAAACCTGGGTTGTTCACATAAATTACCAATATCCATACATTTTTTTTTACATAGTAACATAGTATTGGAGATTAAACAAGGACATATGTCCATCTACTCCAACCTTTAAACCCTACTCATAATGTCTGTCTAACAGTTACATAATAACATAGTATTGGAGGTTGTAATAAGACATACGTCCATTTAATCCAACCTTTATACCCTATACATAATGCCTGTCTAACAGTAACATAGTATTGGAGGTTGTATAAAGACATAGGTCCATCTAGTCCAACCTTTATACCCTACCCATAATGCCTGTCTAACAGTTACATAGTAACATAGTATTGAAGGTTAAATAAAGACATACGTCCATCTAGTCCAACCTTTATACCCTATCCATAATGCCTGTCTAACAGTAACATAGTAACATAGTATTGGAGGTTGTATAAAGACATACGTCCATCTAATCCAACCATTATACCTTACCCATAATGCCTGTTTAACAGTAACATAGTAACACAGTATTGGAGATTGTATAAAGACATACGTCCATCTTATCCAACCGTTATACCCTACCCATAATGATTGTCTAACAGTTACTTAGTAACATAGTAATGAAGGTTAAATAAAGACATACATCCATCTAGTCAAACCTTTATACCTTACCCATAACGTAAGTATTTGGCTGCTTTTTATACTTATTTTGCGGTAACTTGCGCATCATGACGCGGCCACATTATGACGTCATGCATTCCACCCAGCTCTTATGCATTCCAGCTGCCATCTTTGAAAATTGGTTTACCTATTTGAGTCTATTTCAGCTTCTATAGTGTCTAGAGATATGTGTTTTTTTGCTCCTGGGCTCCAGGGTGGGTCTCTCTATCTATCTATATGTTACAGGGGGATATATACTTAAAAAGAAATAGTAATTCTGTTAAAAGAACCGTTACTTGTGGATCTCCATAATTACTAATCTCAATTATTAATACATGTTGCAATTCATCATTAAATGGATATATCAATAAGTTATAATAAAAATGTATATTAAAACATTATAACGGTATTAGTACATGGTTAAAAATGTCATAATGTGTAAGTAAAGGGCAATAAAATGATTAAAAATAGTAATAAGATATTTTAAATATAAAAGATGATGCTAAAAACATTGTGAGGGATAATAACAATCATAAGGATGTTAAAATACAGTAACCTTAAAACCACATATACTATATTAGAAGTCTCCATAGGTCTATTGCTCTACCAGGCCTTTTGGTGCTAGGGTGTCCATTTTGTAAATCCACTTCATCTCTAATTGTGAAAGTCCAGCTTGTTTGTCACCTTTTCTTTGTGGTAGTTTGTATATATCGACACCAAAAATTTTTAACTTTTTTCATGTCCACCCTTAAAATAATTTTTTTCTGTGTGTATTGCTCCCCAGCCCACCATCAACCACCGATTTAGATTTGCAAAAAAAGCCCCAGAAATATACTTAGGCTAGGTACACACAAAGGGACTATTTGTCCTGACCAAGCACTCACTACAAGTGAACGCTCGGCTGGAACAAATGTCTGTCGGTCACTGCAATAGTGGCCACGGCTGGCAGTTTGTGCGATCGATCGTGATTTACCGTCACGTCCGTTCGCCCGATCTGGACAAACGGGCAATCGAGGTCAGTTACGGCTGGCCACCACACACCAACTGATATTTTCTGCCAACCGACCAATAGTGTCGATAGGGTTGGACGAAAATATCTGCTGGTGTGTACCCAGCCTTACACCCCTTCGTTCCCCCCATGCTCTGCTCCTGGCTCCTCAGAAGCAGCATAGAGGGGGCGGGACTGGCAGCAGCATCTGTGATTGGCTAGTTATGCACACAGCTGAGGGAACAAAGGACTGTAAGTATCTTTCTGGGGCTTGTTTTACAAATCTAAATCGGCACGTTGGGGTGGGCTTTTTTTGGTAGGGATGGAGGCAGCCAGAAGGGATCCAAAAGAAAGGGAGGAGGAGGGGCTCCCCTGTGCATGCCAGAATCCTCCCAGAGGACAAGGAAGAAGCAAGGACTGGATAACTCCCAGACAGCTCTTTATTTTCTGAACTTTGAACAGGCACTGCAGGAGAACCATAAGGAGCAGAGGTGTAATTCTGGGTACACACATGCCAGATTTTTGAAAGATGACAGACAGGATCATTGTCTGTCATTTTTCAAAAATCATGATGCATGATGAGCATTCTCCCTATGCACAGCATAGGAAGAACGCTTGGATGTGTGTTTCCCTCAGGTGCAGCCGACTCCCCTATAGAGAGACAACCGGGCCAAGGGAAATTTTCCCAACAACCCCTCGGCTGAGCGGAATGTTCTGGAAAACTAGGTACACACAGTTCCGATAAAGCCCGATACCGTTGGATCCACCGGTATCGGGGCTTTATCGGAACTGTGTGTACCTAGCTTAAGGTCCTTATATTTTTTACAGTGATTAGGCAATATTTCTTCTTTTGATGATATTTTTAATACATTCCCTGACCCTAATTTTAAGTTGTCTCCCAGTTCTTCCTATATATTGTTTCCCATGGATGTACGATCACTTATAGAGTACCATTGTGGTATTTTGCTATCGCATAGTATTATGGCATTATTCGAACAAACATACATTTACGGCCACAATCATACTTTTTCTATAATCTGCAGTATCGCAAGTTGGCAGTTTTAATACATGCCCCTAGGAGAGGCAACTTAGACTTTTAGACCTTTTTGGGACTGGCTGTGACGTAAACAGACAAGCTAGTTCCAAAAGAACTGGGGAATCTGCCCATTGCTATAAAGGAAAAAATATTTTCTTCAGTACAAATCCAAAATCTTGGAATTGCACCTAAATGATTGCAGTTTGACAATTTTTCTTTTCACTGTATTATTTTTTTGTGGACCTTTTACTGCATTATTTATATTACTCAATGCGCTGTGCCAATTTTTCTGCATGAAATACAGTTTCATCCCTTTTAATATACTTATGTTCTTCTCATTTCTAAATATGGATGCTAACTACTGGCATTTCCCCAATATCATATAAAATCCGTAGCTATGTCACGTTTTATACTTTCCTAATAAATGGAAAATATTTTTACTACTTTCTGGAGATGGATGTGCATTGATTTTTCCAATAAATTTACCAGTAAAAAGTACTTTACATTGCACACCTGCCTATGTAAGCAAAGCAATGAGAGTTTAAACAGAAGCAGTAGGAATTATCTATCTTGTTATATTTTAAGGCAAACTTCTCATTTTGTACCCCAAATTAGAGATGTTTGAAACTGTTTCGTTACGTTTTCGAATTTTTGAATTTTTCTGAAAGTTCGAAAGTTTGAAAATTCTAGTTTCAATTTTGAAAATCGTCTACTTCCGATTTTTCGAAAATCGTCTTTTTTCGAAAATCGGCTACTTTCGATTTTCTAAAATCATCTAAATTCGATAGTGGCCGATTTTCGATAAAAAATTAGAAAAATCCGGGTTCCGAGAAATTCGGGAGTTCCGAAAGTTTCGTCGGGACTTGGAAACCGTCAGATTCGATTCAAAACTGGGTTCTATTCGATCCCACATTACATCTCTACCCTAAATGCAATGTAATATGGAGCAATTACTGTGCTAAATAAAGGATTTTTGTCCTGTTTAACCTTCACTTTGTTCATTTCATTTCGCAAATACCTTAAACAAAAAACAGAAAGAGTCTAAATAAACCTGGGTACCCACATCAAAGATCTTTGAAAGATATCTGTCATTTTCAAAGATCCCCCTACACACAGTCCTGAGCATTCTTCCTATGTAAATATAGGGAGAAGGCTTGGGACTGCAAATTTCCTATACTTTAAGTACAGAAAATCCCCACAACACTACCGAAAGGAACAAAGGAGATGGACAAGGAAGAAGCAGGGACTGGATGACACACAGACAGCTCCTACTGTTCACTTTCTGGAAAGGAACTGCAGGAGAACCATAAGGAGCTGAGGAGTATGCTAACAATTTTTGCACATCACACAATAGGGCCAATTAAATTTTAGTTTTGGGGGAGGGACATGCCCTGTTAAGCAGCGATAAAGCCGGCCAAATTGTTGTCATTCTTTACCAGGATGGCGTAGTTATTGTTCGTATCGACAAGGACCAATTTAAACCTTTCCCACACCTCATTCCTCACTTAAGAAAGGACCCAGGGTCAGGACCTAAACCGCTAGGTCCTCACCCTGGGTTATCCTTAGGATGCAAACCAAGCTTTAATATTTCCTTTATATGCTTGATCCACCCTCTGTTTGGCCTGGGCTAAACCAGCAATAGGAATGAGCTTCTTGCACATCACATCTTCCTTTTGTTCATGGCACGAAACTGGACCAAGAAGTGGAGTGAGATGGGAGCATGTGAGGTAAAGATTTAAAGCTTAGTTTGCATGGCAATGGAAGCATTAAGTGCCCTCTACCATCCGTTTTCAATAACCAGATCTCCCCCCCCCATGACAACAATTTGGAGGCTACAGCAGTTTTTATTAATCTTAATTTTACAATATTTTAAAGTGCATGTAACAATATGAACTTTATTATTCTTAATTTAACCATATTGTAAAGTGCCATGTAACCATATAAACGTATTAGCATATAAACATAGTAACCATAGCAATACAGTATCCAACACAGGATCCAATATCCTGCCTTCCTTTTACCACTGTTCCATAGAGCTTCACCTGCCCCTCATCAGCTGCAAACACACCGATTCGATGAGTGCCTAAACCCTTTGAAACCTTACCGCTCTTTTGGGCCCCCTGTTACAAGGTGTCCCCCCCTCAACCTAGTCCTTTTCTGACACCTACAGGTTCAGCCACCAATCTTCACACTGCTTGTAACCCATAGACCCACTCCTATTCGCTGTGAAATCTCTATGTTGACCTACCCCCTTCCTTTGCTGATCATTATTCCTGGGGAGGGTGGGTGAACCATAAGGAGCAGAGGTGTAATTCTGGGTACACACATGCCAGATTTTTGAAAGATGACAGACAGGATCATTGTCTGTCATTTTTCCTCCACTCCAAAAGTGAAAGTGACTGCCCTCTCATCTCTGTTCATCTCTTCCCCCATCTCTGTTCATCTCTTTCCCCCTTTCTCTGAACTTTTCACCCATGCTCACCCAATCACATTTTCCTGCCTTCTATCCTTATCTAAAGTGATTCTTTTATTTGTGACCACACATTCTACTCACAACGTTTCGGGGGGTTATTTGCCCCCTTCTTCAGGTGTTAGGTAATATTTATTACCTAAGAATAACATTAATTTCAAAAGCTGCAGACTGCACGATCACCTGAAATTTTACAACTTGTACTTTCATCTGTTTTGGAGAATAAAGAGTAACACCAATTTTGTGTGCTGATAGTTCATTTCCTTTTTACAAATATCTTAAACAAAAAACAGAAAGAGTCTAACTAAACCTGGGTACCCACATCAAAATCTATTAAAGGCAAGAAAGCATGTTTGCGTGGGACTATGATCACTTAATACAAATATATTAATGGGCCATACAATAAACTCTCTGGTAGCATATGACAGACAGGTGTTAGGAACCTTTTGAATGCAAGGTGTGGATGCATTGAGGCTAAGAGGTGTTATAGCAACTGCCCAGGGTAAGGTGTCAAAACAGATTCTTGTGCAAGTCATTCTGAATTGAGAAAGCCAGTCGGATGACTAGTAAAACTATAAGTCCAGTTGATCTAACTGAATAAAACAGAGGACACATGGACATTCTTTAAGATTGCAGAAAAAGAAATTTCATCTTCAGGTTAGAAAGGGTTACTTTACAGTAAGAACAGTGAAACTGTGAAACTGTTTTTCAGCAGATGTGGTAATGACAAGTCCATTGAATTGCTTTAAAAGTGGGCTAGATAGGTTTCTAAAATTAAAAAATATTGAGCATTACCAGGGATACTTTTGGATTGCTATTTGGAGTCGGGAAGGAATCCCCCTCTTTTTAGCTAGTTTTTTTGTCTTCCTCTGGATCAACTGTTGGGTAGGGTTAAAAAGGAGGGTGAAAAGGTTGGACTTGATGGATGTTTGTCTTTATTCAACCTCAATTACTATTAGGACATGTAATATCAGTCCTGGAGTAGTGCAGAAAGGTATAAATGTGTTTTTTAAATTATATCACTACAAACATGTAATCTGTGTACTGTCCTGTGTTTTCTAGGCTTTATTTTTTGTACAAACACACTAGAAGTGTTGTTAATTCAGGCTCTTACACTGAGAGTTTGCTCCAAAATGGGGCCACCAATAACTCTTTTTCTTCACTGGTACAGAGATTGTGTTTGCTTGATTTGAGGTCAATATATAAGGGATAAAGTGCCTTTATTAAGGGAAACTGTGGTCTCCATGTAAAAATTATTCCAGGAAGCTTAAGTCTCTAGGATTAGCATGCCCATGTGTATAATCAGCTGCATCATAAGTCCCACCCCAAACTTCTAATATTTTAAAGCTAGCCACAAGTCTGAAATAATAAGTTTTCTCTCCCTAAGGTTCAGAAACTGACAGAGAATAGTTGCTGGCTGCAACTAGCTTCAGAAAAAAATGTTTTATATGGGGGTTTGGGATTTTTACACAGCTCATAATGTACCTGTCACAGACACAGATAGACAGGACAGCCATGGAAATGTAACTTTACAAGCCATAACTTAAGATCCAGAGAAGCTAGGGACATCATCCTAGGTTTGTTTGAAAGCACGACAGAACGATTTAATAGAATAGAGGGCACAGTTACCCTTAAACTAGACTATCATTTTTAAATATAAAAGACATTCATAATGCATTATGTAATCTAGAATGCATTATTGTAATGTTTTCATCAAGTACTATCATTAATGTTTTGATCAAGTACTTACATATACTACTAGATTCTAGATATTATTGCTTATCAATTTACTTACAAAATGAGAGGGATGCTAGGAGTGTTAAAAACTGATGTTGCTCATGCACGTCATCATATTTGTTCTTTAATGGTAATTGGAATATGCCTAATTTGTCTCATATAAAACTGGCAGACAAATCTTTAGGCTTTTAATTTTGTAATCTCTGGCACTCAGTTTCTGTATTTTCTTTGATCTAGTGTGTGGGCGTATTGCTTTAAGCAAAACCCAGGCTGGGAAACGGCTGTCAGATGGGAGCAATATTATGCAATCTGTTTCACCTGTGAATCCTACACACTTACAGTTTATAACTGTTGAAATACGATATAGAAACCCATTTGCTTGTGTAACTTAGATGGAAAATAAACTGCTCTCATAGAAACGTGATGTCATTCTAAGCTGTGCATACAGGCTTCTATATACTGTTTGAGTAAACCTACGTTTCCATTACATTTACCTAGAGAGAGATTTTCTACAGAGAATGAACACTCCAATGTACAACTTTACCATAAGATATAGCATCAAACCACATATTGCTGTCTACACCTTGTTAAAGGAGAACTATAGTATGTATAAATTTTTTTCAAACAGTTAAAATAAAAGTACTTGGGACAGAGAGGTAGGATTGGTAATTTCTACCCTCCCCCAGTGTAATTTCTATGAGGACAGCAGTACAAAGAAAACTTCTTTTGCCAGTCTTCCTGAATGTTTCAGCCCTATCTTTAATACAGGAAGCCCCGGGCCATAACCTGGCAGATGAAAACTGTATGTGCTGCAGCTCCTCAACAAACAATATTGGAGGTGGGAATGATCAATCCTACCTCCCTGCCCCAAGTACTTTTCATTTTAAAAGTAATTTATACGTATAGTTGTCCTTTAACATTTTGTGAAGGTTCCATATATAACTGATTAGCTTTATATGTTCCAGGCATTACAAACTTGTTTCACTAGCACTAGCCCAGCCAGGCAACAAAGCAAATCTGACACTTGAAAGGTTCTCATTCATCCAAGTCATGTATATCTGATGTATTCAGTTACATCAACTGGACTTGAAGTTTAGTTCTTGAAGATGTTTCCTATCCCAACTTGCTTTCTCAATACAGAAATGCTGGATTTCTCAATTGAGAAAGCCATCTGAATGTTTAGCGAACTTTTCAAAACTACAGTTTTGGTGATCCAACTGAATGCCACAGATATGACACTTTTTTGTATATATTATCGATTGTACATTGGCATATTTTGTTACCAATGGCAAATTTGCACATATTCTAAATTCTACACAATGCAGCAAATCCAGAAGAACAGTAGTCCGTATCATGTGAATTAACCCAGATATGAAGCTCAGAAGAATCTAGTTGTCTTAAGCCTCGTACACACCTGACCCGCGATGCACGATGTGTCCGAACGTTTGTTTCGGGATGATAATCGGCCTGTGTATGGGCACTTATTGTCGAAATGGGCCATTCGGTCGGGATCGTTGCCCGACTGGCCAGGCAATGTCCAAATGGCCGGCCGTTTCAGTGATAAAGCGCCCATACAGGGCCGTTCGAAGTTCTGCACATTGTGCGTCGCGGGTCGGGACCCGTGACCGCCCGTGTGTACGAACCTTTAAAGGCAAAGCAGTGGAAGTGTTGTTGGGACAACTCATGGAGAGGATTGAACTGCACAGGGGCTGATGATAAACATTTGATGAAAGGGAAGGAGCTATAGACTGGTTAATAATCCTTTTTTAAACAGACTTGTAAAATGCCTAATGTACAGCTATTCCTCTACTGAAACCAGGACAGTCAGAAAGAACAAAATGTAACTACAATATGTAAGGAACAATTAAGCTGCCTGCAGTGTTAATTTCCATATAATCATTTTCAATACAGAGAATACATGCAGCAAATTTATAGCAAAGAAGACAAAAAGTCTGCTAAAACTATTTCCCCTAATCTATAATTGAAAAATACTGTTTCTATATGGTTACAGGCTGGAAAAGTTGAATCTCTGCTTTATTCCCCAGCCTGTAACAATATGCAAGCTGAGAACTAGCAATAAAATGTAGAAAGCTATTACTCTTTATTGAAGTAAAATGGGAGTTAGGGATCCTTTTGGCACAAGCAAAGAAGTTGGAACTGAGATGCACACTTCAAATGGATTACTCCTTTTATTATGTGAACCACAAACACTATGTTTCGGGGATCCCTTGTACCCTTCATCATGTGATTCACAGAAGGAGCATGCTCACTTTGTGGAAAAAAACGGAAGTACCTGCACAGACATAAATAAAATCATGTGAAGCAGGCAGAGACTGATCACATGACTACAACTGGTCACATGCTAAAAGCTGCCAAACACAGAAGTATTCAAGCAAAAGTTTTCAGGAAGTTATATTGCTGAACTTTCCAGCAATAACTTTTCACAGATTTTACCTAGAGATGTGATTTATGGGTTCATTGTGAAGTACACGGAATGCTTTTAATTAACCTGACTTTTTTGAGAAGAACGTTCCTCTTTAATGTCATCATATTTTTATCTTATTATTATTAAGTTATCTGTATATTTTTTATTTAATATTACAGGGTTATTTAATAAAAGTTCTTACGTTTAAAATGGTGCTAATTTGCCCCAACCAATCAGAGGACCATAAAATACTTTTGTTAGTGGAAACAACCAATCTAAAACAAAAAAACAATACAAATAACCAATCTGGTCACGACAGACACGTTTATGACAGTGGCACGTTATTGGAAAACAAAGAAAACTTCACACAACTGAACAAAATACTATGTGACTTCTGGAGGTGAATAAATAAACTGTTTTCTATTCTTCCCTACTGCCTGCATTCATGTTCCATAGTTCATTTGCATCAAAGGCCCCTCTTTGGGCAAAACACTTTTAATCTGCAGTGCTGGAAATGGACATATTCTAGGGCTGCTGAGGACTATTGGCGAACAAGGCTTGCTGTGGATGATCAACAGCTCTGCCAATTATCCTGTTTGTTCCTTAGTAGTGCTTGAAAGCATGTGTTTAAAACATATGGAAATAATCTCATATTAAGAAATTTGAATCAGCAAACCCATATGATTAAAATACAAACATTTGGAACACTTGGTTATTTATTATTTTAGAAGTGTTATGAAGTTGCAGTTTCAATTTTTTCAGTTAGCAATAACACATTTTACTAATGTACATATGTCTTTGCTTTTTCCATTGGCGAAACGCTCTGCTGAATCAAATTAAAGGGAATTCAGTGCAAAATACTTTTCAGAAAAAAGCAGTTTTTTTCTCCCAATGACCTTAATCTGCCAATTTAGCATTTTGTCTGTGTATAAATAAATGCAACCGAAGTACTGACTTCCTGTTTGCAGGACCCTAGTAGAGACCGTTATGGTCTTGCCCTTGACCCAGCACCTGGGTTGATTCAGTTGCTCATAGAGATCTGAGCATGTTTGACCCATCCACAGCCAATCAGTAGAAATTACTGTTAGGGACATTCCAAGGATGTGGTGCATCCTGGGAAGAAGAAGGGCCATTAGAACCTGAAATGTCAGCTCACTAATGTCAACAGCAGGGAACAGCAAAGGGTTTGTTTAATGTAAAATCAACTGAATTTTTAAAATGGGAGAGAATATGTAGAATACTAAGAAGGCATTACACAAACTAACAATTTAACAAATGTTGATAATTTCCACTGAACTGTCCCTTAATAGAATTCACTTAAAGAACAGAAATATAGTTTCCCTTATTGCTCGGCTCAGTGCCATAAGTAAATAAGGATGTGGAAGGAAAGTTAATGAAACAAAATTACACAGTGAGAAAGAGAAATATAGTTCTGAGAGTGCTAAAGTTTTCTCTTGACAGGAATATGTGTATTTTGGATAACATCCTCTGTCCTGTGTATTACATCATCTATAAGTATTACTAAACACTCTACACAGTACTTGCCAGAGACTGTTAATGATCTATGCTTCTGTTTCAAAAATTACTCTTTGCAACATCTTTTTATATTCTCTGAAATTTTAACAATTAGAAGCTTCTTTTCTTTTAAAATTTAATCACTGTAAGGTACTTCCTGCGATGCTCTGTGGGGCAATACACCAGCAGTGACATGGATGCAGGTTCATACATCTCCAGTGATGTCACGATTTTACTGAATCACTGCCCCAGAAATGTAAATAGAAAACTCCCCTTTCTTGTTTGTTCACAATCAATTCAGGGTGTTCAGATTCCTGCGCCTTTATCCTGGCACCTGTTTTAGTATCCGGCTCCTTCATCCTGACTCCAGTCACAGTATCCAGCTCCTTTATCCAGGCACCTTTTCTAGTATACATCTCTTCAGTATTAAGGTTCTTGTTCCAGTATCCAGCTCATGTAACTCCTAGTTTTCAGTCCAGTATTCAATACTCCTGTTCCTGAATCCTGTTCAAGATTCTTCATCTGTGTCTTCTCCTTTTCCCTCAGAACTGACTCCCAGATTGACATTGGCTTGACCTTTACTTAGCTTTTGTTGCCTGCCCTGATTCCTTGGCCTAGGCCTGTCTTTGATCTCCCTTGTACAGAGTTGCCAGTACCTGCCTGCTTCCTTCTGAAGCCCAAATGAAAGTGACATAGAGCCTCCCAGGGGTTAGGTAAGTCATTACAATCACGTACCAATTTAGTGCATTATCCCCTGTGGAGCAAGTATGGCTGTTTTAACCCAGTAACAACCCTGTTGTTGTTAGGCCACTGTTGATTTTATATCCTAAACTTCTACAATTATTCCAGAAAAGAACAATGACAAGAACCTTTCATACTAAGCATCCTAAAGTAACTCAAATCTTACAGCAAATGTTGCCCTGTGATTTAGGTAAATGGAAATTTCTTACTTTGTGGCTGAAACTGTAACTGTACTCCAGCAGTCCAGTAGGCAGACTGATCAACAACCCCTGAAAAGCCAACAGATCAAAATAATGCTATTTGTAGGATAACTTGTGTCCATGCCCAGTTACTAAGATTTCCTATCAAACAGCAATATTAATTAATATATCAAGGCAGCCATTGATTTGAGATTAAACCACAAAACGTAGGAAATATGCAACTATACCATTACTGCCACTTCAAGTCTGATATTTTTAATATGTCATATTACCTTATTATTGACGTTACAAGTATCCTCATTGATAAAATGTGTTTAATATGTAAATTATTTAGATGAAGTGTGGTAGGATATACACCAAGAAGGCACAGTGTGTTCTCCTGATTACCTAAAGCCCCTTTCATTAACCAGGTACTACAGAGGCAAACTGTCTGGTTTTGGCCTCTCCTCTCAGGAAATGTTTAGCTTTCGAAGCCTCAGTTCTCCGTGTATTTTCCTTTTCCTAGTGCACTATGACTAAAGAACATGTAAAATGTGATATTTCCAAATTAATTAATATGTATTGTGCTTGCGGAAACAAGTAGGTATTACTGCTTTAATGTTAGCACTTAGTCTATAGCTAATGTATGTCAAAGACTTTCATGTTATATTCATACAGTCCTTCATCTTCAGGGGGGGAAGCCAATTGATACTTGGTATAATATTCAATAAAATAAATGAAATTTAGCTAAAATGTGACTGTAATTGAAGTCACTTTATACCCCACAACGATGCCGATAATTAATGGAATGTGCAAGTGACACTGCGCCTGCAATACTGGAAAACTGGAGACTTGAATGGAATGGTGGGAATTGGTACAAAGAATTGTGTTAAAATAATCAGGTTTGAAAGAAATTAGAGAGTTAATTTTTGAGAATTTACCCATTCACCAAAAAGACAAATACATAATTGGATCCAAGAGTCCCATACACTTTATAACTATCAATGTATTTAAGCTGGTGTAGTTTTCAAATTTGTCATGGCAATTTTGTCATCTATCTGCCCACAAAGTCAAACCAGTGATGTCCAACAGTATAACACTATAAATAAGACTGTTTTAAATAACCATTTTTCAAATACAACAGCACTGTGACCCTTATATATCTATATCATACATCTCTAATCTGGAACCGTGGTTTGGGTTAAGGTCCATCTTAGGCAATTAGGCTATGGAGATTTCTGTTGTAATGCCACATTTTTGAATAAGTTGATTGCAGTGAGGAGTCAAATTGTTTGATGTTCCGGTGTGCGCCGAGGCTCTTTGGTGCTGAACGGGAGGTCCATCTTTAACAAAATAACCATTCAAATTCCAGTCTATACCATCCATATTTGTGACAACTCGCATCCATCACCATGGAATGAATTATTTATAAATTATCATTATTTCATTATTGCTCAGATTGTTATAAATGGAATATCTGATTGGAATTAGATCCAGAGTTCTATAAAGTCAAGTCAAACCAAATACATTGGTCAGAATAATTGAAAAAAAGCCTGATTATTTACAGTAACCAAGTACCGGTACCATTACATTACAAATTCAGACCTTTTTGGTGATCCCCTCATGCTCACTATTACCGATTATATACAGATGGTGGTTAGGAGGAGATGGTTTATCAAGTGTCCATAATGGTTCACAGCTTGTTTACACCAATCAGGATAATTTATTTGGCACTACTTGTGAAGAGATGAAAAGTGTTAAATTGTATAGTTCCAACATCATGGGAGAAAGCAATGTTTATTCATTCATGTTTTTTAAAAGTATCATAATTATCATCAACAATAAAATTTTGGATTCTAAGGACACTATGCTGTAAAAATTAATTTAAAAATGAAAGTACCTGGTGCAGGGAGGTAGTATTATTCCTACCTCTAATATTATTTTGTTGAGAAGCTACAGCACATACATTTTTCATCTGCCAGGTTGGTGCCCTGGGCCTGTCACAAAGTTACCTGCTCTCTCGATCCAGCGCCGCTCCTGTGACAGCCGCGGTCTTCTGGGTGGGTGGCGTCATGACGTTTCAGGAGCCGGCGCACCGAGCGGCTGAAGATTCAAAGGCCGGCATCCCCCTGCACCCGGCGCCTGTTTGTAGCTTTCGCTACCCGCGCTATTACTACTTACCAGCACGTTTCCTGAGACATACCTTGCCATTCCAGCACAGTGACTTACCTTGCCTGTTCCAGAGACTTACCTTTCTGTACCTTGCCATACCAGCACCAGTAACTTACCTTGCCTGTTCCAGAGACTTACCTGGCTGTACCTTGCTGTAATACCAACACCAGTAACTTACCTTTTCCATGTTCGGAAAGTTCGGAAGGCGGCAAAATCCGCAATATCCGCCGTTCGCGAACGAGGTAAATCCGCCACGGATCCGGGTTAGGATCCGCGAACTGGGCCATCACTAACCAGCACCAGTAACTTTCCTTGCCTGTTCCAGTCATACCTTGCTTGTTCCTGTTCCAGAGTCTCACCTTGTCATTCCAGCTCCAGAGACTTACCTTGCCCATTCCTGTAACAGAGACTTACCTTGCCTGTTCCTGTGTCCTATTCAAGCAACACCTTAGTATCCCTCTGCTGTTCCATCAGCCTCTTGCTCTGTGTCCAGTCCTTCAGCCTGTGGTTCCTCCTGAAAGCGCCCAGAAAGTACCGGCCATCTGGCCAAATCCGTTACAGAGCCTTTCTGTATTAAAGATAGTGCTGGAGCACTCAGGAGGCCTGGCAGAAGCTATTTCCTCTTTTAACTGTTTTTTGGAAAAAAATACACACTATGTTTCTCCTTTAATTTGTTAGATAATACAAATGCTTTATTGTTGCACGCCTCATGATGATAATAAGTTCCCATTCTGCCCCTGAAAACAAGACCAATATTTTTATTAGAAACACTATTACAGTAAATATTATACCTGTTATTTTTGGAACAAAGCTAATCAGACATGAAATAAATTGTTTTTTCCTGTTCCAACTCCCCACAGTTAATTAACTGGCAAAGAAGTTTCATTTTTAAAGATCTTTCTCCTTACATTGATTTATTTTTGGCACAAAAAGTCAATATCTGAAACAATGTCAATATTGTTCATGGAGCTGAAGGAAATCAATAAAATCAGCGTGTTTCGGATAAACGCACAATATTGACTCAAATGATCTTTCAGAAGAAAAAGAATTGAAGCTGTGGCTGTTCAACCATCACACCACCATCCATCTCTTTTTCCTCTGAAATAATTTCAGTCACAATTTGTGATGTTTATTCCAAAAATGCTGATTTATATTGATTTCCTTCACTCCCAACATCTAAATAAGTTTTAAAGCTAGCCACAAGCCTTAAAATAATGTATTTATCTCTGCATATCAGGTCACATACTGTCATTTTCAAGCTTACAACATAAGATGCAGAGCGGCTAGACATCTTCCTAGGCTTTTTTGAAAGGTATGAAAGAGCTCTTTTAGAAAGCACTTGTATGGAGACTAACACACTTCCACGGAGACCACAGTTACCCTTAAGTAACATTAAAAAGATTTATTTATTTAAGTGAACATTAAAATAATGATCTTGGTATATATAAAATGTTATTAATATTAAAAATAGAAATATGAAATTCTGCCAGAACTTTTTTCACCTTTATTGTAAAATAACCATCAGAAACAATTTATTAAAAAACAAAATGTTCCAAATCCTGGTTCACAATAGCAATGCAATCCCATTAACTAATACTTTGTAATCAGTTTTGGTATGTCTTTACTTACTGTGCTTACTATAGGCAGAAATGTCAGGACAAAAGTCAATTGTTGCCACATGATGGTTCATGAAGGTAATTGTCCTGCAGCTCCTTTATTTTTTTTCTGTAGGCCTCATGTGGCCTCCATGGCCAGTTTTCTCGTCAATAATAGGTGGGTGTCACTTTGAGCCCCACTTTTGATGACTGTCTTTATTGTGATCCGGCTTAATCCCTTAGATATTTTTTGGTATTTTTGTCCATGACTATTAAGTATGAAGCCAAGATGAATGATCTAAGCCTATCTGATATTCTGATAAACTAATTGGGGAGATCTATAACAAAGGAAATAAAGTAAAAAAAAAAAATAGTAAAATGTATAGTTTAAATATTCCAATTACATTAATCTCTTTCCACTTTTTTTCCCAAGGATTGTAATTATAAAACTCTAATGTGGTTAGTGTTACAAGATACAGATGTATCAAGCGAATGCTTACTTAGATACACAGGTGGTCCGGGTGTATTTTAAACCCCAGACCCCTTACTTCTCCAGAAATATATCCACACGGACTCCATGTGTTTGTAAAAAACCTTTCACAAAGGTATTACTCACCACCCAATAGTGGTGGGTACGGGTGCAGCCTGCCCCGAACCCTTCGCCCGGTTCAAATACATAGAAAGTAGTCACCAACAATGGGCTGATTGGCGCACACCATTAAAACTCCACAGGAAGCTTAAAATCAGGAATCTTTATTTTACAGATATGCTCACATACATTGGCTCCGGTCTTACGCATTTCGGGACCCACGTGGCCCTTACTCATAGGCTGAATGAGTGCTTACGCCTGCACCTCTTTTATAGATCTGTTGTTCCAATCATGATACAAAAACGAGTCCTCAATAAGGCGGAGACTCATGAGGGTGGCGACACACTATTAAACACTAAACAAAATAAAAAACACTATAGTACATTAAAAACAGAAATACCAAAAACAGAGTCCACATGTATGAGTATATCTACATATCTGCACTACATAGAGGGAAAACGTGCAGGTGACCCACTTAATATTTAGGGTATGTATAATACAAGGCAGACATACCTCTAATGAAGTTGTTAACCCCACAGAGGCTCATGGGAAATGTAGGCTTATATTCCGTTAGGACAATACACAAGGCAAACATACCTCTAATGAAGTTGTTAACCTCACGAGTCTCCGCCCTATGGAGGACTCGTTTGTGTATCATGATTGGAACAACAGATCTATAAAAGAGGTGCAGACGTAAGCACTCATTCAGCCTATGAGTAAGGGCCACGTGGGGCCCGAAACGCGTAAGGCCGGAGCCAATGTATGTGAGCATATCCGTTAAATAAAGATTCCTGATTTTAAGCTTCCTGTGGAGTTTTCATGGTGTGCACAGATCAGCCCATTGTTGGTGACTACTTTCTGTGTATTTGAACCGGGCGAAGGGTTCGGGGCAGGCTGCACCCGAACCCACCACTATTGGGTGGTGAGTAATACCTTTGTGAAAGGAATTTTAGAAACACATGGAGTCTGTGTGGATATATTTCTGTATTTTATACGTATGTATGTATATATAAATATATCATATGAGTCACAACAATGATTTTGCATACTGTAGCAGATGAACAATAGCATTTCTCCGGTACCAATATTGGTTTCCTTTTAGAACTTCATCTGTTTATAACTTGAGAGCTTTCACACACACACACCCTTCCTTTAATATATGGGCATGTGCACACATAGTAAAGAAAGGGAACAAAGTCGGGTAGCCAACAGGGGAAGCTCTGTGTGCAGCGTGATTGTGGGGCTGCTGCATTCATAACTAAAGTAAGAGAGGTAAGACTATTATCTATTATTCCATTTATACTTATGTTATTGAACATTACATAAATTAACATTTAATTCATTTACCGTATATACTCGAGTATAAACCGACCCGAGTATAAACCGAGGTACCCAATTTCAGCTAAAAATCCTAATAAAAGTTGTTGACTCGAGTATAAACCGAGGGTAGAAACTTGGCATTCAAGATGTTTGGAAACTACAACTCCCAGCTAATCAGCATGTTGGAGTTGTAGTTTCCAAACATCTTGAATGCCACCCTCACTTGGCATTCAAGATGTTTGGGAACTACAACTCCCACATGCTTTATTACTGGGAGTTGTAGTTTCCAAACATCTTGAATGCATGAGGGTGGCATTCAAGATGTTTGGAAACTACAACTCCCAGCATGCTTTATTAGCTGGGAGTTGTAGTTTCCAAACATCTTGAATGCCACCCTCACTTGGATTCAAGATGTTTGGTAACTACAACTCCCAGCTAATAAAGCATGCTGGGAGTTGTAGTTCCCAAACATCTTGAATGCCACCCTCACTGATCAAGTGTTTGTACCTGGTCTCTTCTCCCTGTGGTCTCTTCTCCCTGGTCTCTCTCCCTGGTCTCTCTCCCTGTGGGCTCCCTCCATCCAAGGCTTTCCTGGCAGGTACAGTGCAGTATCCTGAGCATTCCGGCAGCCTCGCGCGATCTTTCTGTGTACTAGCGCGCTGGCTGACGTCACTGCCCGGCCCGGGCTTGGCGCCGGGCAGTGACGTCCAGGCCGGCGCGCCAGTACACAGAAAGATCGTGCGGCTGCCGGAATGCTCAGGTAAGCTACTGAACTCGAGTTAAAAAGTCCGAGTTTTCAAGGCTGATTTTTCAGCCTGAAAAACTCGGTTTATACTCGAGTATATACGGTACTTAAATTGAATGCAATCAACACCTTGCATTCAGTAGGTCCCTAACACCTTGTTCTTAAATGCTGATTTGGACACATTACAGGGTATTTATTGCCAACAAATTATTGTACAAGTCATTCTGAATTGAGGATAACTAAGTCCAGTTGATCTAACAATTCCACAGAAATAGTAACACAGTATAAATTGGAGCACTCACAGGTCTCGTAAAATTCCATGGATATAGTGTAACATGGAGAAGAGTAGAGAAAAAAGAGGAGGTAAACAGTGGCTTAACTAGGAATCACTGGGCCTCTCAGCAAAACTATAATGGGGCCCCTATCTGTGCTTCATCCATTATGGTTTTCTGGGAGGAGGCTATATCTGTTATAGGAAAAATAAAAAGATGGGGCCCCTTGGCTTCGAGGCACCTCTGTGGTTGCTCCCCCTGCTCCACTGGTAGTTAGGCCCCTGGAGGTAAAGAATTGAACTTGTTTTCTAGAGAAAGATGTGTTTACCACACCAAAATGGCATGTAAAGTTTTATATGGTATCTAAATTTGATATGAAGCTTGGTACAACAATGAGTGTCTGCAGGCAACAGTGAATCATGGTAGAGGTTGCTTGCAAGTTTGGGGTCTGCTGAGATTAATTGTGTCCTCAATAGAGATGGACTAGGACCCAAACCTGAGTTTGAATCTGATTTTTAGAGTTCGAACAAACTCTGACTTTTTGGATTTTGAGGGTGTTTTAAATTTTCAAGGATTTTATCGAATTTGGGGAAACAATCCAGCCACATGTCCCAAATTCACCAATGACAGCTATTTTTAGCAGTGCCAACCCCCCTGGGGTTGACATCTGAAGTATTACCCTTTTGCCAACTTTCCCTTATATGATGCAAATATAATGCAAATTGCAAAAATAAAGATTAAAGGGCAAATATATATACTTTTAAGAAAAAAGAGCAGTATTTTTCCATCCTAATGACCTTAACTTGCCCATTAAGAATTTTGTCTGTTAAACTGATTTTTCAAAATGGAAGATAATATTTAGAATAACTAGGTATGCTTCATATAAACTAAGAATTTTAAAAACAATATTTTCCCCTGAACTTTACCTTTAAAAACACAATTATATTTTTTAATTTGTACTCCTTTTGTTGAGGTATGCAACTGGGCATGATTTCTTTTGCTTAATAATAATGATAACCCTCTTTTAAGAGATTCAGAGACCAATTTAGAAACAGATTCTAAAAATATTAAATTTTGTAGAAATTTTGAATTTTGTAGAAATTTTTAATTTTCGAAGAATATTGAGTTTTCGGGATAATTATTGAATGCGGAAGCTCGAAAGATAATTATTGAATGCGGAAGCTCGAAAGTAGCGCGCATGTGAAGGAAGTTAAATTCTCAATGTTTGTACGTGTTCCCCAGACCATTTCCCAGGTCCCAGAGCCATGTACAGTAAGTTACCATTGCTATTTTAACCTTATTGTATCCAAACTTTTCAAACTATTTGTCCTTATTGACTTTAATGGATCCGTTTTAGGATTTTCAGAAAAGTTCTGCCAACTCTAGTCCTCAATGCTGAAAAATACAAGCAAATATTATCCATCACACAATACTATCGAGAAGAATTAATGTTGTCTTGAAGGCAATGTATGATACCAAATATTCATATGATATAAAAATAAACCCTTCTATAAGTGGTATAGTGTTGTTTCACACTTGCCTAAAACTCTTGTACAGTATTGTACACAAATACAGTAGATGCCACATCTAAAATGTTGTATGGGGGAAATTAAATTTACTTAAACCACTAGCCAATGGAAAGGCAAATCTCTGTTGTTTTTTCTTGATATGTTACCCAAAGGGGATCTTTACCTCTGTATAATACCGTCATGTTCAAGATAACACAATTTAAAGCAATTCAGTACATGCCAAGCATGTTTGTTCTTAAGAAATCTCGTTTTTTCTTGAGCACAAAATCATATTTATATTTATCATATTTCATACCTTTATTATTCATATTTTTATAACCTACTTTACACGAGACAAAACCAGTAAGGGCCATGTTTCCTAAAGAACTGTATGTAAGCATTTAAACTATTGTTACATTTTAATTGCAAAACATTTACATATCTACTATGTCGCTCACTGCAGCTTGTAACTATTATCAGGCTTATTATGAAATTCTATTTTTTTTAGGAAGTGCTGGAATATCTGGATCAATTTGAAAGTGTGGATGTGCAATAATGTACAGTGTTTGTCTTTTTACCCAACTGGTCACATTAGCAGCAGTCTACTGTATATGAATTGTAATTGGCATGTACCAATATTATTTCTACTTACGGTACATTTCCAAGGGTATTCTTAAAGTTTGACTTGATTCATCTATAAAGCTGCCATTGGCTAGAATTCAAACCTAAATATACCATTACTATCATTTCTCTGGGTATTTTATAAATAATAAATAATAAAAGGTGTAGGAAACCCATTTCACACAGACAGTGGCACTTTTCTCAATCTCCCATATAAACTTCTAAGCAGAGATTTTGCTACTTTTTCAAAACAAGGTACTGTACATGTTTTGGATTTACAGACCCTTTTAAGGGCAACGATAGTGCAAATACAGTTCTTTCCTTACCTCACTGGTAGGCTAGCTACCCAATTTCCTATTCACTTTTTAACTCTAAAGTGTCAGTGTGGAGACATATGTTACAGTAGGTGGCAATAAGTGGTTGTTAGTATATTTCTTAGCTCTTATACGTTTTT
This sequence comes from Hymenochirus boettgeri, assembly GCA_019447015.1. Lineage (NCBI taxonomy): Eukaryota > Metazoa > Chordata > Amphibia > Anura > Pipidae > Hymenochirus > Hymenochirus boettgeri. Next base: position 255,721,035 of record CM033470.1, on the reverse strand, counting down.
CTTACTGCATGTTCTATATTTTTCTTTCACAATTCCTATTATATACAGTGATGTGAAAAACTATTTGCCCCCTTCCTGATTTCTTATTCTTTTGCATGTTTGTCACACTTAAATGTTTCTGCTCATCAAAAACCGTTAAATATTAGTCAAAGATAACATAATTGAACACAAAATGCAGTTTTAAATGATGGTTTTTATTATTTAGTGAGAAAAAAAACCCCAAATCTACATGGCCCTGTGTGAAAAAGTGATTGCCCCCCTTATAAAATAAGTTAAAAAATAACTTAATTGAGATCTATCAGTCTGTTAAAGGTTACAAAGCCATTTCTAAAGCTTTGGGACTCCAGCGAACCACAGTGAGAGCCATTATCCACAAATGGCAAAAACATGGAACAGTGATGAACCTTCCCAGGAGTGGCCAGCCGACCAAAATTACCCCAAGAGCACAGAGAAAACTCATCCGAGAGGCCACAAAAGACACCAGGACAACATCTAAAGAACTGCAGGCCTCACTTGCCTCAATTAAGGTCAGTGTTCACGACTCCACCATAAGAAAGAGACTGGGCAAAAACGGCCTGCATGGCAGATATCCAAGGCGCAAACCACTTTTAAGCAAAAAGAACATTAAGGCTCGTCTCAATTTTGCTAAAAAACATCTCAATGATTGCCAAGACTTTTGGGGAAATACCTTGTGGACCGACAAGACAAAAGTTGAACTTTTTGGAAGGTGCGTGTCCCGTTACATCTGGCATAGAAGTAACACAGCATTTCAGCAAAAGAACATCATACCAACAGTAAAATGTGGTGGTGGTAGTGTGATGGTCTGGGGTTGTTTTGCTGCTTCAGGACCTGGAAGGCTTGCTGTGATAGATGGAACCATGAATTCTACCGTCTACCAAAAAATCCTGAAGGAGAATGTCCGGCCATCTGTTCGTCAACTCAAGCTGAAGCGATCTTGGGTGCTGCAGCAGGACAATGACCCAAAACACACCAGCAAATCCACCTCTGAATGGCTGAAGGAAAACAAAATGAAGACTTTGGAGTGGCCTAGTCAAAGTCCTGACCTGAATTCTATTGAGATGTTGTGGCATGACCTTAAAAAGGCGGTTCATGCTAGAAAACCCTCAAATAAAGCTGAATTACAACAATTCTGCAAAGATGAGTGGGCCAAAATTCCTCCAGAGCGCTGTAAAAGACTCGTTGCAAGTTATCGCAAACGCTTGATTGCAGATATTGCTGCTAAGGGTGGCCCAACCAGTTATTAGGTTCAGGGGGCAATTTCTTTTTCACACAGGGCCATGTAGATTTGGAGTTTTTTTCTCACTAAATAATAAAAGCCATCATTTAAAACTGCATTTTGTGTTCAATTATGTTATCTTTGACTAATAGTTAACGGTTTTTGATGAACACAAACATTTAAGTGGGGCAAACATGCAAAAGAATAAGAAATCAGGAAGGGGGCAAATAGTTTTTCACACCACTGTAGCTGACAAGATTTTATTTATTTGCAGAGAGAAGTACTGAGAAAAACAGTCCAAGCAAAAATAAAATGACTGCAGTGATTCAGCATTGGTATAATGGTATATAATATAAACCTGATGCTTATTGTAGAACATTGCAAGTTTCCTGGCACAAATCTCCTGGCTTTATTTCACAGTTTCTCCAAAGAACATTTGCACAGACAGCACATTTGTCCTTTGACAAGACACCTACACAGATGGCCTAATACAATTACTGTGTTCTGTGGAAAACATTCCAGCAGGGGGCTCTGTATGAACTTTATTCATTAAACAATGTTAAAATCAAAGTTAACTGTGTATGTGATTCCCTAAAATGTACATACCCAAGGTGAAACTAGCCTGGTGCTGTAAGGGTCCTGAAAAGAAAGCATCTACCAACATAGTTGCCCCAACCTTATAGCATAAAGTATTCGCTCTGAAGCCTAGAATAAAAAAAAAAAAAAGATTTTCTATAGCTATCACATAGACCCTTTTGTTTGAAAATTTGCATTCCCAATTAGTCTATGACTATAGATACCTTACCATGTTCTTTCCTGATGAAGCATGTACACAATATCACAACACTGCTGTGCCTGGGATAAATCTGATGGACTTTTGTCTTTCTTTTTAAATTTCTTTATTTGTGACCACACATTCACAACGTTTTGAGGGATTGTTTGCCCCCTTCTTCAGGTGATAACAGTGCAATAGTGCTCAGGTGAGTGAATGTGTGGTCACAAAAAAGTTTTCATGCTTAACCTTGCCCATTCAATCTCGACTTTCACTGTCTGCCTTGCCTCTGCAACACATGCAAGCGTACATGTAAGCATGTACGAAATATCACAACACTGCGGTGCCTAGGATAATTCTGATTGGCTTTTGTCTTTCTTTTTAACCCAAAATAGCAATGTAACTACATGTAACTATGTAATAAATCTTACATTTAGCATTATAGTTGTCCTTTAACAAGATTTCCATTTAAAATGGGAAACAGGTTATTCTCTGAATCACATGCAAATATTTTATTTTGTGATTAAATCTTCTGGTTTGTTCCCACAAATTGCAAATCAAAAACAGATTTCTTGGGAATACTGTTTTCATTTTGTTATGTCTAAATATAGAATATGAACAGGGTTTCCCGACTCCCTCCCTTCAGGCCATTCTCATGTACTCATACTGTATATATTGTTGAATCATTCTTGCAGATGCAGGCAATATTGCGTGCAGGATTTCCTTTAATAAACTTCAGGAGGTTTTGATAAGACGGCCTTAAGCAATGTCTGTGTAAAAAAGACAGATTATTCCTTTTAGGAGTGGCTGGAAAAATGATGACAGTGGAGGGTAATGTTTCGGGTTCCATGTAATTGAGAGGAGGATATGAGTCATTGAGAGTAAAGTGTATCACCTGTGAAAGGTTTTGTTTACAAGCCAGTTTCATCAGCTTGATGTGTCTGGGAATTAACATTTTACTAGGTAGTAAAATATCCTGGTCCATATATAGTCCAGTGTTAAGATATATAAAGAATAATGTCCTCTAGTTTAATAGCTGTCTTAGGGCCTAGTTGTTGACGGTGAATACTGCCAAGATTTCTGGAACTATAACGTTTCTTTAATGATGTATATTTATATATTATAAGAACCTTAAAAGGGGTTAATCAAAGTAATACTTTTATTCTAACTACTGCTGAGCACAAGGGTAAAAAAATGGAAACCGACCAAGAGTGCTGAAGGACAGATACATTGTCTACAAACTAGCGAGCACTCTACAGAAAAAATACAAATCCCAATGGAGCCACCAGCCGCAGCTACACTACAGGCCACTGTGACTATGCATTCTATTGGAGAATGATATTGACAAAGAACACAAGTGTTGCAATTAGGACAAATAGTTCATTTTCATTATAAAAAAAACCTCATATAAAAGCAAGAGGCTGACTTCTAATACCCATATATTTTTTAGTAGCAGGTACATTATCCAATATAATTTACCCCAGTGGCGTAAGGATCACCATAGCAACCATAGCAGCTGCTATGAAGCCCATAGCCAGTGGGGGCCCGTCGGGATAGATTTCCGACTAGGCACACAAGGCCAGTGCCTACTGGTGCAAGAATAAAAAAGAACCGTGCCAGGCGTTTTTCTCCTGCTTCCCGAACCCCTCTTGTTAATGGATAGATCTTTACTGGCATGGCTCTGAACCAAATATGAGTGTAATGCTGTGCAAAGGAGTACAGATTACAGAATTTACATGGCGTCTGACAGAACAGATGATGCATAGTGACGTTACTCGTTGGTGCGTAAGTTAGACAACTCCTGTCTCTGTTTCCTGGTAAGTTTTCATGCTTTACCTTGCCCATTCAATCTTGACTTTTACTGTCTGCCTGCCTCTGCTTGCAATGGATAGTGATCGGGCCAGGTTCCTTGCTTGCTTAGCTTGATACTTATAACACAATAGTAAAGGTGGGTCCCTGAACTTTTTTCAAAAAGAAAACACTGAAAACTGGGGAAGAAACTAGCCTGATAAACTCTATAATTACTAGTCACACTAGGCCATAAGACTTTAAGATGCAGATATTGAGAAGAATGGAAATAGAGAAACTGAGAAAGTCAGCTAAAGAAAGAAAGGTATGGATAGATAGACAGTGGCAGACAAATAAACAGACAGTAAGAAACAGATTCATTTGTACAAATTGACACAGGAGAGGTGCAGTAATGGACTAATTAATGACACTGCTACAGCAAACAACAAATGTATGATACTTGTACAGCAAACTGGGGAATGCATGCTACTAGTACATAAACCTGGGAATTGCATTATAGTAGTACAGAAACCTGGGAATTTCATGATACTTATACAGCAATCTAGTAATTTCATTATATTGGTACAGCAATCTAGTAATTTCATGATACTGGTACAGCAATCTAGTAATTTCATGATACTGGTACAGCAATCTAGTAATGTCATGATACTAGCACATGAATATGGGAAACACATGATACTGGTACAGAAATCTGGGAAATGCATGATACTGGCACAGCAATCTGTGAATTTCATGATACTGGTACAGCAATCTGAGAACTTCATGATACTAATACAGCAATCTGGGAATTTCATCATACTAGTACAGCAGTCAAAAGCAATGCCATGAAAAATAAACTTAATAATGTACAAGTGATGTAATGTAATGTACAAGAGCTGATTGCTGACAGGTTTTTAATGCAATAAATATTCTTGTCTGATATACTTCCCTGGAGACAGGGACTGGTACACCTCCTTCTGTTTCTGCTGGGAGTGGTGGTGTAGATAGCTTTTGCTTTTTTTTTTATGGGTTAGGGGCCCCATGCTATTTTTTGCTATTGGGCCCAATTATATCTGGCTATGCCACTGATCTACTCCTTTCTCCCTCATATAAAAAAAGATTTAAAAAAAAAATCAATATTCAGAATAGTTAGTCGTTACCAGCCTGGCAACTATAGACCTGTAAGCCTAACATGGTAGGGAAGGTGCTGGAAAATGTGTTACGGGATCATATCCTTGACTTTTTCTCCTGAACTGATCTTATCAGTAATAGTCAGCGCAGATTTATGAGAAATAGATTGTGCCAGACAAATTTACTTGGCTTTTATGAAGAAGTGAGTAAGAATTTAGATTCAGGCATAACATAGGGTATAGCAGAGGATGTAGTATACTTGTATGACTATATGACTGTTGGCCTAGAAAAAAACATTTGTACATAGATAGAGAATTGGTTATTGGATAGAAAACAGAGTGGTGGTCAATGGGGCTACATCTATGTGGGTTAAAGTTCTAAGAGGAGTGCCTCAGGGTTCTGTACTGGGGCCAATTCTTTTTAATCTGTTTATAAATGACTTAGAAGGGGACATTGTGAGCAAGGTCTCTGTCTTTGCGGATGACACTAAACTATGCAGAGCTTTGGAAACTTCAAATGATGTGCAAGTGCTGCAAGCAGACCTAGATAGATTAGCAAAATGGGCAGCAGAATGGCAGATGAGATTCAATGTTGATAAATGTAAGGTGATGCATTTGGGATTCAATAATCTCTGTGCCACCTACACCATAAATAACTCTGTGTTAAGTGCATCTGTAATGGAAAAAGATTTGGGGGTTCTGGTAGATAACAGACTTAGCTGTAGCAAACAATGCCAGGTAGCAATGGTTAGAGCTAGCAAGATATTGTCTTGTATAAAGACAGGAATAGATTCAAGAGAAAAAAAACATTATTCTCCTTCTTTGCAAGGCACTGGTAAGTCCTCATTTGGAATATGCGGTGCAGTTTTGGAATCCCATGTACAAAAGGGACATCTTGGAAATGGAAGCAGTTCAGAGAAGGGCAACTAAATTAATATAGGGAATGGAGGGCTTGAATATGCAGACAGATTAGACAAGCTAGGGCTGTTTACATTGGAGAAGAGATGTTTGTGTTGTTGCCTAAATAAGTTACTAAAACTAAATAATATTAAGAATTACTGATATTAATACATATATTGTAGTTCTGGATGATCCAGTGATACTTTCCCATTTGGAGTCAGGAAGGATTCCCCCCCCCTTTTTTTTTAAGCTGTTTTTTGCCTTTCTCTGGATCAACTGTTAGGTAGGGTTAAAAAGGAGGGTGAATAGGTTGGACTTGATGGACGTTTGTCTTTATTTATTCAACCTCAATTACTATGTTACTATGTAAAAACACTCCCATCCCCATGGATCTCAGATTAATGCACCTCATACATAGTGAAACCCCTCTGCTCTTATTTCAAGCAGGTTCACAACCTTTTCCCACATCCCCCATAACTGCTGTTATATCACTATTGTCCAACTTTAACTTCAAAGTTCACTTTGTGCACATCGCATGCGTTCTGATAATCATATCGCAGTGAAACGGGCACCAGCGCACATGGTGTGCCCAGACCAATTGACCAACACTAGCGGGCTCTTTTTAACACAACATCAGATTGCATGTTAAAAAAGCTGCAGTGGGGCCTAGCCCTTACTGAAGTATAGGGAGCAGATAACATCGCACATTCAGGGATTTACCCAGAGACGCAGTTGCAGGTGAATTTCCCACTCACATATAATGAATATAGGAAAATATTGTACGTGTGTATTTGCCAATACTCTTTACAATGACAGTCTGGCTCATTTATCCAGGGGCGGTGCACACTTTTCGTGCTAACGCATTCAATATCGGTTAGTGTAACTTTAATTCATGCTTTGCGCTAGATACGTGGCAACGTCATTTCCCAATTCACCTGGGAGGCGCAAACTGTATCCCGTACAGGACATTTATCAGGAGCGACTGCGGTTCTAGGTAAATAAGGCCCTCTAAGTTTGTGTCCATGTATCTGTGAAATGCCTTTGACCTAATATTCCTAAGCAACATTTGAATCTAAACTTTCTTACAACTGGGTATTTGCAAGCTGCAAACTGATTCAAAGTCCCCTTAATAATTAGTGTTCTATTTACAGGTGTCTAACATATTACTTTATTCTACTTTAGGACAACAGCTTTTGGTCTAATGGGTTATAAAGACTTTGAAAAGAGGTGTATCGGACGTCTAACTGTTTCATCATCTGTACTTATAAACTATACATGAGATCACGGGATTTTTTTAAATGTTGCATTATGTGTGTGGTTATTTGATAGAATTTACAATTTCTTTTTTTTTTGCTTCATGTTAGATGTGTTATTTTGTTTCTCTTTCTGCTTTTGTTAATTTGTTTTTTGTTTTTTTTTTCACTGAGGGGGTCCCAATTGTATTCAAAATGTTTTCCTTATGGCACTTTGTGCTAAAGGCAGTGTTTATAAATATAAATATCGACATCCATGGCCATGCAAAGATACAGGGCTGCAGGCAGAAGGCGTTTTTACATGAATGATAGCTTTGAACAATGGAAACAGAATATTAACATGATGAACCTTTGTTTAAGATAAAGTGACCTGTTGGCTTGCTTAGCAACTGAAAAAATGACTTTGCCTCATCTGAATCTATAAATGAATACATGTAAGTAGCACTTACTCTGATTTGTGTGTGTTGCTGCATGCCTTTAATCCAGCACACATTTTGTTTAGGAGCAGTATCCCCCCTCCCTCTTTTAACCACTCCCACTTCCATCTGACCTGACTTTTTTCCCACAAACCAACAGTCAAGCCTGCACACAGCATACAGAGCAGTGACAGATCAACAAGAAAATAGTTGCAGATAAAGATTTAAAATGAGCTGAGGCCCATGGGTAGGTAGAAGTTGGGGACAGTAGTGGCCCATGGGTAGGTAGAAATTGTGTACAGTATAGGCCCATGTTTAAGTAGTAGGGGCCAATATAGAGGCCCATGGTTAGGTAGTTGGACACTGTAGGGATACTGCACACTACACCAGGGATCTCCTACCTGTGGGCCTACATTTTGAAAAATATAACTCCCAGCATTCCACTACAGCAATTACAATATGAGAAGGCATCCAGGTAATGCTGGGAGTTGTAGTTTTCAGACATTTGGATGCTGATGCTGGATGTTTTAGTGGAATGGTAGGTTTGTTTTTGGTTATGAATAAAATATTTATTTTAACTTTTAGACTTTTTTAAAACTTGCCTGTACAAATTTTAGGAAGAAAGACTAAAAGCGGGTTGAGTCGGGTTTCGGGTTCGAAACTTGCGCGTCGGGTGTGGGTATGAAGTGGATAGAGAAGCAGGTTGCGGGTCGGGAGCGGATACGGATTTTTTGGGTCTGGTTGGTTGTGGATATGGAAAATTAGATCTGCGCAGGACTCTACCCCATATAAATGTAAATATCAGTCCTGGAGTAGTGCAGAAAGGTATAAATGTGTTTTTAAATATATATCACTACAAACATGTTATCTGTGTACTGTCCTGTGTTTTCTAGGCTTTATTTTTTGTACAAACACACTAAGAAGTGTTGTTTAATTCATGCTCTTACACTGAGAGTTTGCTCCAAAATGGGGCCACCAATAACTCTTTTTCTTCACTGGTACAGAGGATGTGTTTGCTTGATTTGAGGTCAAGATATAAGGGATAAAGTGCCTTTATTAAAGGGAAACTGTGGTCTCCATGTAAAAATTATTCCAGGAAGCTTAAGTCTCAGGATTGAGCATGCCCATGTGTATAATCAGCTGCATCATAAGTCCCACCCCAAACTTCTTAATATTTTTTAAAGCTAGCCACAAGTCTGAAAATAATAAGTTTTCTCTCCCTAAGGTTCAGAAACTGACAGAGAATAGTTGCAGGTCTGCAACTAGCTTCAGAAAAAAAATGTTTTATATGGGGGTTTGGGATTTTTACACAGCTCATAATGTACCTGTCACAGACACAGATAGACAGGACAGACATGGAAATGTAACTTTACAAGCCTATAACTTAAGATCCAGAGAAGCTAGGGACATCATCCTAGGTTTGTTTGAAAGGCACGACAGAACGATTTAATAGAATAGAGGGCACAGTTACCCTTAAACTAGACTATCATTTTTAAAATAGAAAGACATTCTATTAATGCATTATTGTAATCTAAGAATGCATTATTGTAATGTTTTCATCAAGTACTATCATTAATGTTTTGATCAAGTACTTACATTATACATACTAGATTCTAGATATTATTGCTTATCAATTTACTTACAAAATGAGAGGGATGCTAGGAGTGTTAAAAACTGATGTTGCTATGCACAGTCATACATATTTGTTCTTTAGATGGGTAATTGGAATATGCCTAATTTGTCTCATTATAAAACTGGCAGACAAATCTTTAGGCTTTTAATTTTGTAATCTCTGGCACTCAGTTTCTGTATTTTCTTTGATCCTAGTGTGTGGGCGTATTGCTTTAAGCAAAACCCAGGCTGGGAACAGGCTGTCAGATGGGAGCAATATTATGCAATCTGTTTCACCTGTGAATCCTAGCAGCACTTACAGTTTATAACTGTTGAAATACGATATAGAAACCCATTTGCTTGTGTAACTTAGATGGAAAATAAACTGCTCTCATAGAAACGTGATGTCATTCTAAGCTGTGCATACAGGCTTCTATATTACTGTTTGAGTAAACCTACAGTTTCCATTACATTTACCTAGAGAGAGATTTTCTACAGGAGAATGAACACTCCAATGTACAACTTTACCATAAGATATAGCAATCAAACCACATATTGCTGTCTACACCTTGTTAAAGGAGAACTATAGTATGTATAAACTTTTTTCAAAAACAGTTAAAATAAAAAGTACTTGGGACAGAGAGGTAGGATTGGTAATTTCTACCTCCCAGTGTAATTTCTATGAGGAGCAGCAGTACAAAGAAAACTTCTTTTGCCAGTCTTCCTGAATGTTTCAGCCCTATCTTTAATACAGGAAGGCCCAGGGCCATAACCTGGCAGATGAAAACTGTATGTGCTGCAGCTCCTCAACAAAACAATATTGGGAGGTGGGAATGATCAATCCTACCTCCCTGCCCCAAGTACTTTTCATTTTTAAAAAGTAAATTTATACAGTATAGTTGTCCTTTAACATTTTGTGAAGGTTCCATATATAACTGATTAGCTTTATTATGTTCCAGGCATTACAAACTTGTTTCACTAGCACTAGCCCAGCCAGGCAACAAAGCAAATCTGACACTTGTTAAGGTTCTCATTCATCCAAGTCATTGTATATCTGATGTATTCAGTTACATCAACTGGACTTGAAGTTTAGTTCTTGAAGATGTTTCGCTAGTCATCCAACTTGCTTTCTCAATACAGAAATGCTGGATTTCTCAATTGAGAAAGCCATCTAGATGTTTAGAGAAACTTTTCAAAACTACAGTTTTGGTGATCCGACTGAATGCCACAGATATGACACCTTTTTTGTATATATTATCGATTGTACATTGGCATATTTTGTTACCAATGGCAAATTTGCACATATTCTAAATTCTACACTGCAGCAAATCCAGAAGAACAGTAGTCCCGTATCATGTGAATTAACCCAGATATGAAGCTCAAGAAGAATCTAGTTGTCTTAAGCCTCGTACACACCTGACCCGCGATGCACAATGTGTCCGAACGTTTGTTTCGGGATGATAATCGGCCTGTGTATGGGCACTTATTGTCCGAAATGGCCATTCGGTCGGGGATCGTTGCCCGACTGGCCAGGCAGATGTCCAAATGGCCGGCCGTTTCAGCCGATAAAGCGCCCATACATGGGCCGTTCGAACGTTCTGACACATTGTGCGTCGAGGGTCGGGACCCGTGATCGCCCGTGTGTACGAACCTTTAAAGGCAAAGCAGTGGAAGTGTGTTTGGGACAACTCATGGAGAGGATTGAACTGCACAGGGGCTGATGATAAACATTTGATGAAAGGGAAGGAGCTATAGACTGGTTAATAATCCTTTTTTAAACAGACTTGTAAAATGCCTAATGTACAGCTATTCCTCTACTGAAACCAGGACAGTCAGAAAGAAACAAAATGTAACTACAATATGTAAGGAACAATTAAGCTGCCTGCAGTGTTAATTTCCATATAATCATTTTCAATACAGAGAATACATGCAGCAAATTTATATGCAAAGAAGACAAAAAGTCTGCTAAAACTATTTCCCCTAAATCTATAATTGAAAAATACTGTTTCTATATGGTTACAGGCTGGAAAAGTTGAATCTCTGCTTTATTTCCCCAGCCTGTAACAATATGCAAGCTGAGAACTAGCAATAAAATGTAGAAAGCTATTAACTCTTTAGTGCAAGTAAAATGGGAGTTAGGGATCCTTTTGGCACAAGCAAAAGAAGTTTGAACTGAGATGCACACTTCAAATGTGGATTACTCCTTTTATTATGTGAACCACAAACACTATGTTTCGGGGATCACCTTGTACCCTTCATCATGTGATTCACAGAGAAGGAGCATGCTCACTTTGTGGAAAAAAACGGAAGTACCTGCACAGACATAAATAAAAATCATGTGAAGCAGGCAGAGACTGATCACATGACTACAAGCTGGTCACATGCTAAAAGCTGCCAAACACAGGAAGTATTCAAGCAGAAAGTTTTCAGGAAGTTATATTGCTGAACCTTTCCAGCAATAACTTTTCACAGATTTTACCTAGAGATGTGATTTATGGGTTCATTGTGAAAGTACAACGGAATGCTTTTAATTTAACCTGACTTTTTTGGAGACCACAGTTCCTCTTTAATGTCATCATATTTTTATCTTATTATTATTAAGTATATCTGTATATTTTTTATTTAAATAATTACAGGGTTATTTAATAAAAGTTCTTATCGTTTAAAATGGTGCTAAATTTGCCCCAACCAATCAGAGGACCATAAAAATACTTTTGTTAGTGGAAAACAACCAATCATAAAACAAAAAAACAATACAAATAAACCAAATCTGGTCAACATGACACCGTTTATGACAGTAGGCACGTTATTGGAAAAACAAAAGAAAAACTTCACACAAACTGAACAAAATACTATGTGACTTCTGGAGGTGAATAAATAAACTGTTTTCTATTCTTCCCTACTGCCTGCATTCATGTTCCATAGTTCATTTGCATCAAAGGCCCCTCTTTGGGCAAAACACTTTTAATCTGCAGTGCTGGAAATGGACATATTCTAGGGCTGCTGAGGACTATTGGCGTAACAAGGCTTGCTGTGGATGATCAACAGCTCTGCCAATATATCCTGTTTGTTCCTTAGTAGTGCTTGAAAGCATGTGTTTAAAACATATGGAAATAATCTCATATTAAGAAATTTGAATCAGCAAACCCATATGATTAAAATACAAACATTTGGAACACTTGGGTTATTTATTATTTTAGAAGTGTTATGAAGGTTGCAGTTTCAATTATTTCAGTTAGCTAATAAAACATTTTACTTAATGTACATAATGTCTTTGCTTTTTCCATTGGCGAAACGCTCTGCTGAATCAAATTTAAAGGGGAAGTTCAGTGCAAAATACTTTTCAGAAAAAAGAGCAGTATTTTTTCATCCCAATGACCTTAATCTGCCAATTTAGCATTTTGTCTGTGTATAAATAAATGCAACCGAAGTACTGACTTCCTGTTTGCAGGACCCCTAGTAGAGACCGTTATGGTCTTGCCCTTGACCCAGCACCTGGGTTGATTCAGTTGCTCACTAGAGATCTGAGCATGTTTGACCCATCCAACAGCCAATCAGTAGAAATTACTGTTAGGGACATTCCAAGGATGTGGTGCATCCTGGGAAGAAGAAGGGCCATTAGAACCTGAAATGTCAGCTCACTAATGTCAACAGCAGGGAACAGCAAAGGGTTTGTTTGTGTAATGTAAAAATCAACTGAATTTTTAAAATGGGAGAGAATATGTAGAATAACTAAGAAGGCATTACACAAACTAACAATTTAACAAATGTTGATAATTTCCACTGAACTGTCCCTTTAATTCAGCTTAAAGAACAGAAATATAGTTTTCCCTTATTGCTCGGCTCAGTGCCATAAAGTAAATAAGGATGTGGAAGGAAAGTTAATGAAACAAAAATTACACAGTGAGAAAGAGAAAATATAGTTCTGAGAGTGCTAGAAGTTTTCTCTTGACAGGAATATGTGTATTTTGGATAACATCCTCTGTCCTGTGTAATTACATCCATATTAAGTATTACTAAACACTCTACACAGTACTTGCCAGAGACTGTTAATGATCTATGCTTCTGTTTCAAAAATTAACTCTTTGCAACATCTTTTTATATCTCTCTGAAATTTTAACAATTAGAAGCTTCTTTCTTTTAAAATTTAATCACTGTAAGGTACTTCCTGCGATGCTCTGTGGGGCAATACACCAGCAGTGACATGGATGCAGGTTCATACATCTCACAGTGATGTCACGATTTTACTGAATCACTGCCCCAGAAATGTAAATAGAAAACTCCCCTTTTCTTGTTTGTTCACAATCAGATTCAGGGTGTTCAGATTCCTGCGCCTTTATCCTGGCACCTGTTTTAGTATCCTGCTCCTTCATCCTGACTCCAGTCACAGTATCCAGCTCCTTTATCCAGGCACCTTTTCTAGTATACATCTCTTCAGTATTAAGGTTCTTGTTCCAGTATCCAGCTCATGTAACCTCCTAGTTTTCAGATCCAGTATTCAATACTCCTGTTCCTGAATCCTGTTCAAGATTCTTCATCTGTGTCTTCTCCTTTTCCCTTCAGACTGACCTCCCAGATTGACATTGGCTTGACCTTTACTTAGCTTTTTGTTGCCTGCCCTGATTCCTTGGCCTAGGCCTGTCTTTGGATCTCCCTTGTACAGAGTTGCCAGTACCTGCCTGCTTCCTTCTGAAGCCCAAATGAAAGTGACAATAGAGCCTCCCAGGGGTTAGGTAAGTCATTACAATCACGTACCAATTTAGTGCAATTATCCCCTGTGGAGCAAGTATGGCTGTTTTAACCCAGTAACAACCCTGTGTTGTTAGGCCACTGTTGATTTTATATCCTAAACTTCTACAATTATTCCAGAAAAGAACAAAATGACAAGAAACCTTTCATACTAAGCATCCTAAAGTAACTCAAATCTTACAGCAAATGTTGCCCTGTGATTTAGAAGTAAATGGAAATTTCTTACTTTGTGGCTGAAACTGTAACTGTAACTCCCAGCAGTCTCAGTAGGCAGACTGATCAACGAACCCCTGAAAAGCCAACAGATCAAAATGAATGCTATTTGTAGGATAACTTTGTGTCATGCCCAGTTACTAAGATTTCCTATCAAACAGCAATATTAATTAATATATCAATGCAGCCATTGATTTGAGATTAAACCACAAAACGTAGGAAATATGCAACTATACCATTACTGCCACTTCAAGTCTGATATTTTTAATATGTCATATTACCTTATTATTGACGTTACAAGTATCCTCATTGATAAAATGTGTTTACATATGTAAATTATTTAGATGAAGTGTGGTAGGATATACACCAAGAAGGCACAGTGTGTTCTCCTGATTTACCTAAAGTGCCCCTTTCATTAACCCAGGGTACTACAGAGGCCAAACTGTCTGGTTTTGGCGCTCTCCTCTCAGGAAATGTTTAGCTTTCGAAGCTCAGTTCTCCGTGTATTTTCCTTTTCCTAGTGCACTATGACTAAAGAACATGTAAAATGTGATAATTTCCAAATTAATTAATATGTATTGTGCTTGCGGAAACAAGTAGGTATTACTGCTTTAAATGTTAGCACTTTAGTCTATAGCTAATGTAGTGTCAAAGACTTTCATGTTATATTCATACAGTCCTTCATCTTCAGGGGGGGAATGCAATTGATACTTGGTATAATATTCAATAAAATAAATGAAATTTAGCTAAAATGTGACTGTAATTGAAGTCACTTTATACCCCACAACGGATGCCGATAATTAAATGGAAATGTGCAAATGACAAAGCCACACTGCCTGCAATACTGGAAAACTGGAGACTTGAATGGAATGGTGGGAATTGGTACAAAAGAATTGTGTTAAAATAAATCAGGTTTGAAAGATAATATAGAGAGTTAATTTTTGAGAATTTTACCCATTCACCAAAAAGACAAATACATAATTGGAATCCAAGAGTCCCATACACTTTATAACTATCAATGTATTTAAGCTGGTGTAGTTTCAAATTTGTCATGGCAATTTTGTCATCTATCTGCCCACAAAGTCAAACCAGTGATGTCCCAACAGTATAACACTATAAATAGACTGTTTTAACCATTTTTCAAATACAACAGCACTGTGACCCTTTATATATCTATATCATACATCTCTAATCTGGAACCTGGTTTGGGTTAAGGTCCATCTTAGGCAATTAGGCTATGGAGATTTCTGTTGTAATGCCACATGTTTGAATAAAGTTGATTGCAGTGAGGAGTCAAATTTGTTTGATGTTCCGGTGTGCGCCGAGGCTCTTTGGTGCTGAACGGGAAGGTCCATCTTTAACAAAAATAACCATTCAAATTCCAGTCTTATACCATCCATATTTGTGACAACTCGCATCCATCAACATGGAAATGAATTATTTATAATATTCAAATTATTTCATTATTGCTCAGAATTGTTAATAAATGGAATATCTGATTGGAATTAGATGCCAGAGTTCTAAAGTCAAAGTCAACCAAATACATGTGGTCAGAATAATTGAAAAAAGCCCTGATATATTTACAGTAACCAAGTACCGGTAACCATTACAAATTCAGACCTTTTTGGTGATCCCTCATGCTCACTATTACCGATTATATACAGATGGTGGTTAGGAGGGAGAGTTGGTTTATCAAGTGTACCAAGATGGTTCACAGCTTGTGTACACCAATCAGGATAATTTATTTGGCAATACTTGTGAAGAGTGAAAAGTGTTAATTGTAATATCTGTTATTCAATTAGATCAACTGACTTGAAATGTAGTTCTTGAAGACGTTTCGATAGTCATCCACTGGCTTTCTCAATTCAGAATGACTTGTACAAGAATCGTGGGCAATTATGTACCCTGGAAAATCCCAATTAGCATATCACAGCCAGGTGTTAAGGGTTGATAGATAGTGGCTAAGAGGTGTTATAGGAACGCCCAGAGTAAGGTGTTAAAACAGCATTGTACATGGCAGACAGAATGGGTCGAACCCCCCCACCTCTATTTAGGCTTGGTTTCTTATTTTCACATAATGGCCTCCTTACACCTCTCTTGAACCAGTCATGTTCCTTTGCCAATATGTTAACATTACAATCTTCAAAGGTATGTCCTTTATCCTTAAGATGCAGATACATGGCTGAGTCCTGACCCGAGGAATTGGCTCTTCTGTGCTGGGCCATACGTTGATGGACAGAAGAGCCAATTCCTCGAATGAGAATGAGAACCTTCACAAGCATGTTAAATTGTATAGTTCCACATCATGGGGAGAAAGCAATGTTTATTCATTACAATGTTTTTGTAAAAAGTATACATAATTATCATCACAAATAAAATTTTGGATTCTAGAGGACCACTATGCTGTAAAAATTAAATTTTAAAAATGAAAAGTACCTGGTGCAGGGAGGTAGAATTTATTATTCCTACCTCCTAATATTATTTTGTTGAGAAGCTACAGCACATACATTTTTCATCTGCCAGGTTGGTGCCCTGGGCCTGTCACAAAGTTACCTGCCTCTCCGATCCAGCGCCGCTCCTGTGACAGCCGCGGTCTTCTGGGTGGGTGGCGTCATGACGTCAGGACGCCGGCGCACCGAGCGGCCTGAAGATTCAAAGGCCGGCATCCCCCTGCACCCGGCGCCTGTTTGTAGCTTTCGCTACCCCGGCTGCCTCGAGTATCCCGGTATCAATTGCATGATTGTATGAGAACAGATCATCCTACAACACAAACCTTTATGGGCATCAAAAGCCCATTTATTTGTGTTTACTATAAGTGCATGTCCCCCCTGTAATAAAATTGAGTATGTATAGGGCACCAGTGCTGGAAATAAAAACGTACAAACCCACGATCCCCCGCCACGGCTCCCTTTTACTTCCTGATAATGGCCTCAGTCACGGCCTCCACTGCTGCTGCTCATGAACTGAAGGGCACATTATGTAGAGGTTATATAAAGTTACATTTCTCAGCCTGTCAGCTTCATTTAACATTGTAGGTAAATGGAACTGGTTTTGGGGTGCTTTCTTTAACTAAGGGGTGGACATGCACTAACTATCCTTTTAAAACTGGCCATATTCTAGGCAAACATTAGATAGATTAAAAGTTCAGCCAACGTCTAGACCGCATTTTACATCAGCGGTCCTTACCTGAGATGTTTCCACCTGCCCATTCATTTGCACAAAAAGTACAGCCTAGGCAGTTCTGGGACATTGCATGAATGCTGGGGAAACAGTAATTCTAAAGGTAAAGTACAGTGTAGAGTACTTTCATATAGATATGTAAGGAACACATGGAAGCACATGCACTTATGTTACAAAGAATAGAAAGCAGCTAGGGGATTAACTGTCTGGGCATGACTGTAGGAGTACTCTCTTTTACCTCCCTACCTCTAAACAGTTAAAAAAAAGAAGTACCATTTATTCTGCATTGGCTTTTTTGAAGTTATATAGTTTGTACACAGAATAATCCTATATATAATCCTTAAATTTGTTTCCTATTAATGTCTTTTAATCTAACATCAAAAATTGGCTAAATGGTTTTCTATTATCAAAAATATAATTATCCGCCCTGAAATACAAATGTGTAAGTAGTGAAAAAATATGTATACCTTTTAAATTATATTTTCTTTTCGTTGCATATTGTAGCTTGCCCTTCTATATTGATAAATGAAACCAATTGCTTTAAAGGTTTCAGACAGGTCCTAAAAGTCTCTGCTTTTACAATGGAGACACATAGCATTGGAGGTTTGAACCCAATTTTAAAAGAACATGTGCTATTATGTTTGAACTTTTGCATACAAACAAGCAGCTTTACATGGTCTTTTGAGTTAAATTATAACAAGATTTTGTCAGAAATGCTCTAAAATGGAAATACATTCCATTAGTAATGCTGCCTGTATGTTCAATAGCTGTTTGAGGAATACAAGCTTCTGCAATTTATCATCAGGTCGACTAGTTTCAGACCAATTCCCAACCTGATTCATAAAGGGTATGTCCACCCCCAAAACTATAATCCCCCCCACACTGGCCCCACTCTGTAGTGCATAAAAATCCTTACCTACATCCCAAGATCCAATGGTTCTCCAGTAGTCCCCCCCCCCCAGTCCCAAAAACTGCCCACCAGGAGGAGCAGAGTCCATTAGGACTCTGCCATGCGCAGAAGAGTGCTCCCCCCTCCCCTCCCTCCACTCCCTCTCCCTCCCGTTTTGGTCTCCCTCCCCCTAGTGTAAAATCCCTTTCCCATATTAAAGTGTGCTCCCCCAGCCACAGCTCATGTATATTTCAAGAAAGTGCCCGATAGTTACTTACCTTCCCTGTATCCTTCGGCGTTCGTGCAGCCGGCAGCTGCGTCCGTGATTGGCTGCCTCTCAGCCAATCACAGACGTGACTGCGGGTCCCGCCCCTGCTTGCAGTTCTATGCAAGCAGATGGCCAGGATTGTGCGGTGAAGGAGAGAGTAAGGTAAGTAACTATCGGGCACTTTCTTGAAATTATACTAATGCGGTTGGGCTGGGGGAGCTAGAAACTTTCATTATAAAAAGGTTTTATAAAGGGTGGACATACCCTTTAGTTCGATCTAATCATTTTAATGTTTTTATGGGGCCAATGCCACACACTACACACACAAAATTGAGAGCGTTATCGCTACGTGAGCAATTTCTGTGCGTGCGTGCACGTTGTTCGCGTTGCGCGGTGTGTTCGTTATTTACAAAGAGAACACATGTGATTGCGCAAAAATATGTTGAACACAAATTGCGAATGGTCTCGCAATCACACGCGCAACAGAAATTGCAGGAATTTTCGCGTTCCCGCAGGCACAAAAGCAACAAAAATTGTGCGCAAACGCACAAAAAACTTAAGTGTTAAGCCTTAAGTGTTATGTAATTCATTAACCTCTGCCACTTCATGACAATACCACTGTAAGACAGTAAAGTTTAATTACTAACACTAGGCAAATTTGTTCCTGTCAGCAACCCGAGCCTCCAATCACATATTTAACTTTGACTTGGCTACTGCAATACAACATTGTTTGATACATGAGTTTGGTGAATGTGAGCCATTTTAACATTAAAGGATACACCTAAAGCTCCCGAACACACTGAACCAGAAGGAAGAATACCTTGATATAAACCAGTAATCTGTGTCTTAACTTCCATTTTGATACGGGCGCTGGGAAATTTACCTAAATAACATGTTTTTTGTGCTTTACTTCACAGCATTCTAGTCTCACACAGTTTGGTCAATGACCATTATGTTATGCACATGCTCAGTCCTTGACTATGGTAGAAGCTTGTTACTTTGGCCACACCCTTAATAATCTCTACCAATCCTTTTAACGGACAGATAAAGCACACCTCCTGAGGTCAGTGAGGTGTGGTCTGGCAGTGCACATCACACAGATACTTCATCCAGTTCTTACAGGCTTACATTTACTTTAATGCACAGGGCAAGCGGTGGTAACCTGAATGGGTTACCACCAACCAGCCCAGAAGGAAGTTAATGACCAATACATCCATTTATTCTATTATATATGCATCATATAATAATCTATATTCTGTACTTGCCATAATTATCATCACAGTTACCAAATATCACTTTTGTTTATAAAGATCTTCATTAAGGCTGGGTACTACAGCAGATTTTTCGGCCCAAACCTGCCGATATTTATGTGTATCGGTTGGTTGTTCCAAAAATCTGTTTTTCCCGGCTGACTGCTCATAGTGGTATGGTCGAAATGAAAATTTGGCCATTTGTTCCCAGCCTTATGTTCTCTTTTACCAGAGATCCACATTTGCCTCAATATCATTAATGTTCTTCAAAGTCAGAGTTTTGACACTGATGGTGGATCTGACAGAATTTTGCTGAATATTGGTCGTAATTGGGACCTATCGCAGTGGGTGTCCTCCTAATGAGGCAATATGGCAGCAAATGCTCAGGGCGGCAGGCAGAGCTCACTTTAATTTTTTTTTTCTTTAGAAAACATCAGGGAGACAGAAGGAAAATAAAATCACAGGTGCGTGAGCGTGTGCAGTGCTCGTGGACCCGCAATTTTCCACTTTTCCAGCTCTGCACTAATTGCACCTTCATCAGGCCCTGCTCTGATCGCATATGTGGGTAATTATCTGTGTGTCAGAGTTTGGCACATCTTATTTTAAATGTAGTTTGGGTGATCTGGGCATTATGGCATCTTATATCTACCTATCTTGTGATCTTGGCATTAGGACATGTTATAAGTGCCTATATATGTGTTCTGGCTTTAGGGCATTTTATATTACCAGTGCATTTGATCTGGCGCATATGGCATTTTATATCACCTATCTGTGTGATCTAGCATTGGGCTGTTATATGTACCTATCTGTGTGAGCTGGGCATAGGGGCATCTTATATGTATCTATTTGTGTAATCTGGGCATAGGGGCATCTTATATGTACCTATCTGTGTGAGCTGGGCATGAGGGTAACTTGGTTAGGTTAGTTAGGGCCCTGCCGAACTAATCTACTTTGACATGGTGGCAGGCTTTATATAGAAAAACTTGGCTGCTGTACATCCATTTAAAGTGCAACTAGAGACCAAAAAATATAATACATACAAAAAACAGAATTCTAGTGCACAAAAACAATTCTAATTACATATTGGCTACCTCCATAAGGGTTGCTACTACAAAACAGTCTGCTAAACCCTGGATAAATAAAGCAATTAGTTCTAAAGTTGGCCAAATTATTTTAAGCCCAGTCACCATGTCAAGGTTTGCTTTCTTTACTGGGTCCTAACCTACTGGTACTACTTGCCTTTTTGGCTACATTAGCTGACAGCTTTCTCCTGAGAGTCAGCTTCAAGCTCCGTCACACAGGCAAACCAACCGATACACATAATATCTACGAAAAATCTGCTTGTATGTACCTAGCCTTAATAAGATACTTTTAAAAAGTGATATATGGCTGACTGTGATGATAATATGTCAAGTACAGATATTAATTTATATGATGCATATATAATAGAATATTGGATGTATTTGGTCAAGACTTCCTTCTGGGGTTTCGGTGGTAACCCATTCAGGAATCCCCCCCCTTGAAAATCCTTGCCCCCCTGTGGCAGCACAAGAAAACTTCCTCTGCCATGCTTCCTGGTTGCAGAAATCTGGCAGATGAAAACTGTATGTGCTATAGCTCCTCACAAAACAATATTTGGAGGTAGGAATAATCAAGCCTTTCTCACTCTCCCAAGTACCTTCTTAAAATTAATTTTTACAACTATAGTTGTCCTTTAATACTATTCATTTTTCTCCCTGGAATTTCAGTAAATATTGACATATGGGGAAAAAGTTAAAGTTACAGATTTGTAGCAATCTTATCAGTCAGACTTGAATGTTTCCATTATTGCTCCATGTCTGCTACTTACCACATATATGTCCTGGCTACATTATATTTCTGGAAACAATTACTGCATATAAAGTATGTTTTGGTAAATTCTGTATCTTCATAAAGAGTGAGCACAAAAACATTTCCCAGCTCAGTTTAGATATAATAAATAAAGAAGGTATTAAAAAATAAATGTATGTATGTATAATTGTGGCATCCTCTAGGTTGCTGTCATAGAGAAGATTGTGACTTATAAGGGACTAAGTGCTAGGCCACCTCTGTCCCGGGGTTTTTTTTGCGCTTGCGGTTTTTTTTCCATATCATTGAAAACGGGCAATGCAACCGAAAACACGTGTTTTTCGGGTGTGTTGCGATTGCGATTTGCATTCCACATTTTAAATCGCAAGCGTTTTTCAATACTTATGAATGCAAAAAACCGACATGAATCGCATTCGTTTGCGTCGTAGTGTGGCCGTGCCCTCAGGGCTAGGCCACACTGTGCGATTTCTTCGTGATGCTTTAATACAGCAATCGCGGCAAACGCATGCGGTTGTGAATCTGTTTGCGGTACTCAATTGCTGCAATCACCATTTTAAAGTGCAATCGCATGCGATTTTTTCGTATCTCAATCAAGAATCGCCATGCGCAAATACAGCAGATCGCACATGCAGTGCGAAAAATTCGAGTGCGGTCGCGATTGCGTTGCAGTGTGGCCGTGCCCTAAAATATAAAACTCACTTACGCTAACAGCCCTAAGGCTAGTTACACTTGGATCAATATTTTGACTTGATCGTCTGGTCCCCGCAGTTGCCCGGGACAACATAGTGCTGGTCATGCCGAACACCGCCGCATATTGCTGAATATTTAAGCGACTGTTGTGTTGTCAGTATTGATTGTTATAATATTACACGATTTTATGTTTTTTTAAAAAAAAACAATAAAGGGAAAAAATCAATTATTTATCTTGGAGACTTGAATTGTGTAATGGTAAATAATGCTTTTAATGCTTTGTGGACTAGTCCTTAATGTATATTTTAATTGTAATTGTTAGGTTTTTTCATTGGGTTGTTATAACCAATGACAATAAAGAAAGATAAAGATAATAATAGATAATAATCAATAACTTTCCAAATGAGCAGGCCTCTGGTTACACAAATCTCTACCAAAAGAACCAAACACACCCAGTTTATATTGTTTCCTTGCAATCTGTCATGTTCTGTCATTTCTGCAGATTCTGCATTTATTGCAAAGAAAATCAACCATTTCTTTTTAACCAGCTGTTTTTCTAGCTTGCTCCTTGTTCTTTAGATTGAATTAATCTACTGCATCTTTCTATACAGAAATGATAATGGGCAAATTACATTTCTTTTCAGCCCCCAGTTGATAAAACAGATCCCTTATTGTGCTATTTGCTGTAATACCGTCCCATATATTATGTGGTTTCTTTCTTGCATCCAAAGAAACTACATGTAATCCTCATTCTTAAGAGGTGAGCTCAAGTTCAGCTGACCTGTTTTCCTCTTTATCAATGGTACCTTTTAATGCAGTGGAGCATATAACATCATAAAGAACAATAAAAAACTTGTAAAAGTCTGTTCTTCCCGCAGCCCTCTATTTGTACAGCTGTGGCAAAAGGACAACTATAAAATACAGCTCAATTGAAACAACATTTCTCAAACAGTTAGCTCTGACTGGAATTGAATAATTTTATGCAATTTATTTTTATTGTTTCAAACTTAGTTGGAAAAAAAAAAACTTACATTTGTCAATGTTATCTGCCAAATCTGCATTACTACTTACTCCCTTTGTGAGCTTGATACTTCCCTCCACTATTATTTACATTCTTGTTAAATTTAAACAAAAGAATCTGTCTGGCTATTGGCAAATTTCTTATAGTTTTACGGTATGGGCTCGGAGAATTTGCCAGATGCCCGCCCTCATATTAGAAGTTACCAATGAAAATAGGTCCTGTGGAAAAGTAATACACATCTTATTATTATATACGCTGACACATATTATTCTTGTAAGACATTCGAACATCTGGCCTTCCAGCTGTTGTTGAACTTCTCCCATCATACCCCAAACAGCCGAACCTTCTAGTTTTGACACCTACTGGTGTTTGGTGATGTGTTTATGCTGTGCATCTGGGAAAATAGTATTGGACACGCCAACATTTTTTTCAATATATACATTTATAATGGGCTATTGATAAAAAATTTACACCAAAGAAATCAAACACTAATAAGTCCATATGCTAAGTTATGTGTAGTAAAGGGAATAACACAAGGATAAAATAGCAACTGCACCACGTTTGACCCAGCACAGAAGAGCCAATTCCTTCGGGTCAGGACTCGCCATTACCCTGCATTCTTAGGAAAGAGGACATACTTTGAAGATTGTAATGTCAGTATCTGGCAAAGGAACTGACTGGCTCAAGAGAGGTGTCAGGAGGCCATTTATGTTAAATAAAGAAACCAAGCCTGAATAGGAGGTGTGTGTGTGTTCATTGTTCATGGCTGACAGTTGGTGTTGACCCCCCCCCCGGGTTCGACACCAACTGTCAGCCATGAACATGCCGTTTTGACACCTTACCCTGGGCGTTCCTATAACACCTCTTAGCCACAATGCAATCACGCTTGCTTCGAAGGTCCCAACACCTGGCTGTGATATGCTAATTGGGACTATCAAGGGTACATATTGCTAACAGATTCTTGTATTCATTCTTAATCTAGAAAGCCAGTCGGATGACTAGCAACGTCTTCAAGAACTAACTTTAAATACAGTTTTTTAAGTATGTGCCATCCGTTTCTATTATTCACAGGGAGGTGAGAAAGCTTATTCCCACCTCCCTGTGAATATAGTGCGCTCGGCGCGACCTGGACTTACCTTCACTCCACTCGCAGCTGCTGCTCCTGCACCAATAGCTTTTCTGTCCCGATCGTGCACCCTATCTTTTGTATTGGCACGCATGCACCTAAGATAGGGCGCTTGGTCTGGACGGAGCGGCTGTCAGTGCAGGAGAAGGCTTGCAGTGGAGCGGCGATAGGTAAGTTAAAGTCCCCGGGCGTACTATTATTCACAGGGAGGTGGGAATAAGCATTCTCACCTCCCTGTGAATTATAGAACGGATGGCACATACTTAAAAACTGTATTAAGGGAGTTTAGATGCCCTTTAAGTCCAGTTGATCTAACTGAATACATCAGATATACCATGACCTGGATGAATGTGAACCTTCACAAGCACACAGGATAAAATGAAACAAATAAAAGGAGATGCAAAAGTTACGGAAAGCCAAGTGTAATCAGCAATCCTGTACCTTATCTGTGCAAATCTATATCACCATAAACCGGCCACATCCTGGTGCTCCTTGCATATTTCTGACAGAGAAGTCAAAAGATAATCACTAGAGTTGTCTAGGAGCCAAGACCATTTACAGAGAGCTTCAAAGAGACCTGGAATTATCAGGAACAGTTGTTTCAAAGAAATTCATGTGAAGCTTGTTTCAAGTTTGCTGGACAACATTTAACAAGTCAATGAAATCTTGGGGAATATAGTCTGGTCAGATGAGAACATCTTTGGATGTCACGCCATATTGGAAAAAGAAATGTCACTGCCCATCACCCCAATAACACTATTTATGGTACATTTAATTGAAGGAAGGATGAATGCACTGGATTCATTCTTAAATAAGAATCTTTTGCCAATCTTTGACCATGATTCTGTAGGTGAAATGACTGGTGACATTTAGACAATGATCCTAAACACACACAGCCAGGGAATCATTATAAAATAAAGCTGCTTAAATGACCCAGTCGACCACCCATCTTGAATCCAATTGAAAATATATAATAGAAATCAAAGTTCATAAAAAAAAACAAACCATTCAGATTTAAAAACAGTTTGTGAGGAAAAAAAGAGCCAAAATCACATCTGAGCAATGCATACGACTAGTTTCTCCATACAAAGGGGTCTTAAAGCTGTTATTAACCATCAAAGGCTTTTCTACTAAGTATTAAATACATTTCGGTGTTCCACATGTATTCCTTGTGTTATTCCACTTTACTACACATAACTGAATTGTGAACTAATTTGTTTTGATTTGTGTGGATTACTTGGGATGTTACCGACATCTGGTGTCAATTTCAATAGCCCCATGAACGTCAGTAGCCCCATTAGAATATATTTCCTGAGAAAACATTGATGTGGCCATTACTTATTTTCTCCGGATGTATATCGTGACAGATGATATATCGTCTCTAGGCAGGAAAGTGATGTGTGGGTGACTATATTGGCCCGGCCCTTGTCTTATGACTATTATGTCTCAAATACTAAACTAAGCAATTGTAATAAAAGTGTAGAACAAAACACTTTCAATTGAAATTGCCAATTAAAAACATTGAATAAAGACATATGTCCATCCAGTCCAACCCATCTAGCAATATCCTAATTTCCTGCCTAACCGTTGATCCGAGGAAGGCAAAAAAAACCCCCACCAAATTTATGAAGGGGAAAAAATTCCTTCCTGACTCTGGCAATCGGAAATTTCCCTGGATCAACTCTACTTTATGTATCATACCAGTAACTTGCAACATTCCTTGTTTGCAGAAACTCATCCAGCTTTTTTTTGAAACTGACCAATGAACCTGCCATAACAACGTCCACTGGAAGACAGTTCCATAGCTTTACTGTTCTCACAGTGAAAACCCTTTCCGACTTGAAGCCTAAACCTTTTTTCTTCAAGTCTTAAGGGATGTCCTTGTGTCCCCGACATGCTCTATTGGTGAACAATGCCCCAGATTTTTATTGTATGGCCCGTTATGTATTTTACACAGTGATCATATCCCCACGCAAGCCCCTTTTCTCCAGCGTAACAAATTGTAACTTTTCCAGTTCTCTCTCATATTCATGCTCCCCCAACCCTTATTAATTTAGTTGCCCTTCTCTGAACCCTTTCCATTTCAAAGATGTCCTTTTGTACACAGGATTCCAAAATTGCACTGCATATTCCAAATGAGGCCTTACCAATGCTTTGTAAAGAGGGAGAAATAACATTTCTTCCTTGAATCCATACAACTCTATACAAGACAATAGCATGCTGGCTCTGGCTGTTGCCGCCTGGCACTGCTTGCTTCCTTTAAGTTTGTTATCCACCAAAACTCCAAGATCCCTTTCCAACAGGGATTCACTAACACACACCATTTATAGTATAAGCAGTATAAATCCAAAATGCATCACCTTACATTTATCAACATTGAATCTCATCTACCACTTAGCAGCCCAATGTGACACTCTATCTAGATCCCCCTGCACACGATTGCACATCCTCTGAAGTTTTTAATGGTCGACAAAGTTTTGTGTCTCAGCAAACACAAAATCTTGCTGACATACCCACTTCCAAATCTTTAATAATAGATTAAATAGAAGCGGCCACAACCCAGAACCCTGTGCACCCCACTTAGCACTTTAGTCCATAATGATGAAGCCCCATTATCAACTACTCTCTGCTCCTATTCATTACCAATTCTACCATGTACAAATGTGACTCCCCAGAAACACAGACCTTAGCTTATACATTAGTGGCCTATGGGGGACTGTATCAAAAGCCTTTGCAAAATCCAAGTAAACACTCTACTGCTATGCCAGAGTCTAAATTTCTACTTACTTCCTCATGAAACAATTTGGCTTCAATTCTTTTTTAACATAACACATACTCCTCCCCCTTTCCTTTTTCTCTGTCCTGTCTAAACAAGGCAATCCTTCTAAATTTACAGCCCAGTCAAGAGAACTGTTCAACCACGTTTCTGCTATACCTATTACATCATACTTTTCATTCAACCCCATAATTTCCAATTCACCCATTTTGTCAGCCGGCTTCTCGCATTTGCAACATACATTTTATGATATACCTGTAATTATTCATGCACTTGAAACACATGCCTCCCTTTCCCCTATGCTAGCCCCACCCCCCTTCCCACCCACCACTGGCCTATCTACACACCCTGCTTTCCTCCTGGGCTATCTATCCCAGTGAGACTGCTAATACCCTCCCCCCCAAACCTAGTTTAAAATCTCCCCAACCCTCTAGCCATCTTCTCCCCTAAAACAGCTGCACCGCCATGAGTGAGGTGCAACCCATCCCTACTAAAGTGCCTGTAGCCGACAGCAAAGTCTGCCCAGTTCTCTTAAACCCAAACCCTTCTTCCTTACACCACCCTCTTAGCCACAGCATGTTGGCACAGCATGTTGGCTTAAATTAAAGGAAATTTAAAGATTAAGCATTAATAAGTCTGAAGGGATTCTATAATAGATAGCAATATATCTAAAGTCATCTTTAAATTCTGCAAGTTTCTAGCGTTTTCAGAGTGGATCACAGAGAGATACATATCTGCAAATGCCCCGAGGCTTCTCTAGCCCTGCTACAGGTACTTCTCTTTGCATTGACAACCAGTAAATACTAGCAGACCTGCTTGTGACTTCACTTTAAATGTATAATCCATGAGAAGCATGCAGATTTACTACGATTTCTTAAAGATTCTGCTGATTTCACTGGTTATTGCTTTTTAGGATTTACAGAATCTTTTATGTCTCTTCTTTTTTGTTCTTTATTTGAAAAACAGGACCTATTTCCCACTCCTTTAACATGTAAAGGGTTTAAGTAGTGAACACTGGCATATGGGAATAAATGCCTACCGTTACATTTTTCCCTGCCTGCTTTTTAAACTTTGCATTCAGTTGTTCGCCATTTTATAGATATTATTTTTTTAAAGGTTTTAAAGTCAGGTTTACACAATGAATTAATATCTGAAAATTTAATTTAATTCATTATACTATTGAATCACATGACAATGGGCCATGAAAACGGGATAGTCCATCCTGATCTAATTTAATTAATTAATCTCAGCACTCAGCAAGGGAATTAAATAAAACTTAAAGGGTATGTCCACCCCCCAAAAAGCTTTTTATATTTGGTTGGCAACCCCCTAAAACTTTAACCTCATATCTCAGCCACCATAGGAGATGCTGCTGGTCTGGCCCCTTTTACTTGCTTTGTGCTCGGAAAGCCATGGAAGCAAGCAGAAGCGAGCTGGGGAGAGAAGGCTGGTATACTGTACGAGCATCTTTGGATTTTATAAACTTCGCAAGGTTGAGGTTTTGGGGGTTGCCAACCATATATAAAAGTTTTCGTTGGGGGGGTGGACATACCCTAGTTTCTTCCCATAAAAATATAACTTGTCAAAAAATGGATAACATATTCATAGATCACAATGCTGTAATAGTTTCAATTCAGTTAAAATTACAACCAAAAGATTTTTCCATGAAACATTCCTTAGTATCCATTTGAATCATATTCTCATCCTTAGAAATGACAATTAACACCCCATTTGCTATTTAAACCATACATAAAAATGTGATTACAATGCACGTGTGCCGCGAAAGATTGGAATCTGTAAGCAACATGCGGTAGCAACCACATAAACGGATCCAGGCGATTCCCTCATACACAATATGGGGTTTTGTTGGCAGTGTTGGATCCCTCTACCATAGTAAAGGAAGCCAATACTGTTAGAAAGACAGTGGTAATTCGTTTGCATCATTGTCAGACATGTTTGGCCCCAGAGACTCAGTGGGCCCAAGGATCACAAACCTGCTAGTCACTTATAAAAATAAAAGAAATGTTAGAAGCCACTGGTAAGTAGGAAAGGAAAAGTCCATAAAGAATAGTCAGATGAGATGTGAGGTAGACAAAAAGTAAGGAGGAGGAAATAAAATAGGGAGAGGGCCCCCCTGTGTGACGTTTCTTTGGGCCTCTGGCAAATCTGACAAGAAACTGCCTGTTTTCTTGTCTTCAGCTTCAGCTTTTTTTAAATTTAAACTACCCAGTAATTTAACCCATGAGGGGATGCTTTTTCCTTTTGAACTGAATATTATTTATATGCTGGGGAAGCTCATTAATAGAGGGCGGTATTGCATGGCTGGATACCTAATTAATTATTCCATTTATTAATGTAATACATTCACAGAGAGGTGTCAAGGAGGCCATTTATGTGAAAATAAGAAACCAAGCCTAAATAGAGGTAGGGGGGTTCGACCCCATCTGTCTGCCATGTACAATGCTGTTTTAACACCTTACTCTGGGCGTTCCATATAAACCTCTTAGCCACTATCTAATCACGCCCTTAACACCTGGCTGTGATATGCTAATTGGGATTTTCCAGGGTACATAAGTGCCACAGATTCTTGTAACAGTCATTCTGAATTGAGAAGCCGTCGGATGACTAGCGAAACGTCTTCAAGAACTAAACTTCAAGTCCAGTTGATCTAATTGAATACAACAGATATACCATGACCTGGATGAATGAGAACCTTCACTTGCAATACATTCTATACTGCTAATAAATGCTTTCATAAGGGCAATAAACAGAAACCAGCATTGACTGGAAAGGAAGGATGTTTCTCTTGCTATATAGTCCCATCAGTCATTAGATTCCAGTCATTAGTGTTATTATGGAACAGAATAATACATGACACATATATGGATACGTCTTTGCACTGACCAGAATTCTGCATTCAAGACTACATTTTATTGTTCTTAAACTGGGAACCTAGTTTTTAATTGATGTTAAACATCTGTACTGTACATATAACATTACAAATTAATCACAACACGGTTTCATGGACAAAATAAACCCATTGGTTCTCCTGTGCATGATTCACACCACATTTGCTCTTTTCTCCTTTAGGCACGGCCACACTGCAACCAAACGCATAGCAAACGGAATCACATGCAATTTCATGTGCGATTTTGTTGCATTTGCGCATGCGTTTTGGTATTCAAAAAAAGTATTGAAAAACGCATGCGGTTGCGATTTAAAATGCAGACCGCAAATCACGATCGCAACGCACCTGAAAAATGGCGTGTTTCCGGTGCGTTGCCACGTTTTCAATTATATGAAAAGAAAACGTAGCGAAAAACGCAAAAAAAAACGCAAAAAAAAGTGTGGCCTAGCCCTTATTGTCCAAACAATTATCACGCCACTGAAACATGTTGTGGTTTGTCAACAGGTTATAAATAAAATGACAAATACGAAAAACCACATATTGACCAGTCACAGTGAAAATATGTGAAGATTTTTGGCATTCTGGTTATCTGTCCCTTTATTTAATTTCACAAAATGCAGTAGAATCATTAACCATTAGCAGCATTTTATCATTTGTTTTACAGCAATTACAGCAAATAGAATCACAGCAGTAGAATTTCAATCCTTCCAGAATCCGCATAGCTAGGAATCTATAAGCTATGATGCCCCCCCCCCTTACTGCTTCATCGTCAGTGGTTTTCTATACATGTAACAGGGGAAGTTAGAAGATGGACCCCTATAGCTCCCAGGCACCCTTGAACCACAGGGGTTGCTCATCTGGTAGTTTTCACCCTGTGTTTCACCTTATCAGCATTGCTGATAAGTGAAACACAGGGTGAAAACTACCAGATGAGTTCAGCACATATGTAGTAAAAGTGCTAGGGTTCTTGGTGCAGTGCAAGTGCAAATAGATAGGGGGAAAGAAGGCACTTCGCGGGTGACCCTATGTAGGGGAAATATTGTGGAGAGATCTCCATTTATTAGAACCTGGACCAAGGGGGCTTATGTTAAGGGTTGAATCCATCTCACAAACTAGGCTCCAAACTGAACCCCTGCTATACCTCCATCAGGTACAGCCATTCTACAGAGTCAAATGATTTAATGTCATTTGGTGTGTTCCCCCTGCATTATCATGATCTATCTGGTCTGTATTAATGTTTGGCGCAGGTTTATGGAGGTACAGTAGATGTGCAGTGCAGAAAACCCATTTGGTCTGAATGTATAATGGATAGAATAACAGATTTTAGGCATTGTGCCAGGGTGTTCGCAAATATTTTGTTGTCCCAACGTGAGATTCCCTATACAATCCAGAGGGTTCTTTCCAGGCTTCCAATCTTGCGGTGGGGCCAGCCCCCTGCGTTTACGCCCCTGGTGGTGTTGGGGTTATGTTTTTAAATGTGTTGAGACAATAAAAAGGAGATGTCTTTTCTGTGCCCTGCAATGTTTGAAAACTTCAGTTCTCAGCATTCAGCAACAGCATTGGCAGCAGGAAATGCTGGGAGTTTGTTTTGTTAACATCTGGAGAACTACATTTCATACTTCATTATAAATACCTTAAACTTACATTGTACTTTACGTATATTATTATTGTGCTTTTATTGTGTACATTTTAGGAATTTTATTTTGTAATTGAGTGTGTTTGTATGTAGTTAGTGTAGTCTTGAAACCAGTGCATTAAAGGGCATCTATACAAAAAATAGGTTATTTAAATTGACCAAATCTGGAAACTATAATTCTTCCCAGCCACCCTGTATCATTTTTTTGTTGATCTGCCCCCTATTTGTTTAGATATCCTATCTAAAACTTCTTGTATTTCAGCGTCAATCAAGTTCCTTGCTCTCAAAAACTATTCTTCTGTGAGTAGTTTTACTGTAGCTGGAATGGAGTTTTGACAGTTGGAATGCTGTATGCTTTGTGCAGGCTTGACAGTTGGTTTGTGGGAAAAAAGTCAGGTCGGCTGGAAGTGGGAGTGTTAAAAGAGGGAGGGGGGGATACTGTCCTAAAGAAAATGTTCGCTGGATTGAAGGCATGCAGCAACACACACAAATCAGAGTAAGTGCTATTACATGTATTCAATTATAGATTAAGATGAGGCAAAGTAATTTTTTCACTACAGTGTCCCTTTAAATTAAGAAAGTACAGTTGGGATTTGGTTTGATCACATGACCCTGAAACCTCAGAATTTCATGCTGAGGATTGTACCAATTATAGTCACTTCACAATGAACTGCAGATAACCAATTACTTTATCAACTCGTGAAATGGCCTCCACCACCCACAACCACAATCTGTGGATAATATAATATAAAAAAGAAGCAGAGAGTCTCTCAACTAATAAGAAAGGTATCAGATTCAGACATTAAAACGTATGTAAATAAACTGCACATCAATATCACAAACTTATAATATAAACATCAAAATAAAAGATTGATTTTTTTTTTTTTACACGTTTGTGATATTGATGTGCAGTTTATTTACATATGTTTACAGTATATATATCCATTTTATTGTCTGAAACAGATACCTTTCTTATTGGTTGAGAGACTCAGTTTTATTTCAAATACTTAAAAAATCTTTAAAAAAATTTTCATCTCTCAGCTTTTTTTATATTGTACAAATTATAGTCAGTTGGGGAAATGATGTCCGGAAATTTTCAGACAAAGCTGTACGCTTTCACGTATTCCTTAGCTGGATAAAAGCAACACTATGTGTCCTGCATGTCTATACTTACTTATTTGTTTAGCTCGAAAACTTGTGGATGAATATAGTCTAAAAAACAGAAGAATAAAAGGGAATAAGGAAAAATAAAAAGAACAGAAATTTGACTCTTACCATCCAAATAATTTTAATTCCAACAAAAATTGTATAAACTTTGAATTTGGCTTAAAGGCTGCACTTTGAAAGGGAAAGTGTGTCTGTGCGAAAGGTTTTAAAACTCAATAATCTTGCTAAAGCAATTAAAGGGGTCATTTAAATGTCAAAATTCATTCTGATTATAACATAGATTTTTATTTTTGTGTGTATGGTTGCCATAAAAACGAGGGTGGGATGGGTTAGGGGTGCATCAGTGGATGTGTATACTTGTCACTGTGTGGTGTTAGGGGGCATATTTTGTGTTGTAAATAAAAAGACAGATGACATTTCTGTAGGTTGTGCAGATGTTTGAAAACTAAAACATAAAACCAATGTCAGATGGCATGGCATTCTAGGATGCTGGGAGTTGTAGCATGCAATCATATGGAGGACCACCAGATGGACATCCCTGCTTAAAATTAACTTCATATTTCATTCATTGTGCTTTACATTATTAATTATTGACTTTTAATTTAAATAATTCCACTTTGTGTGGAATCTTTAGCTTCATTTCATCAAGAATATGACAGTTGTGATATGATTTTATCCTATTATCGTCAATGGCAAAATATCCCTAAAATTTGTCAATAAACGGTATCTTGTCCATCAGTTCCTAGCTAGAAGCTGCATACTACGTCTATTGAATTTCATGTTTCATAGCTTGAAACTGTGGGAAGGGATGCAGTACAAAATTAGAAAGAATAAAGAGGAAGAACAAAAATAGATAGAGCAGGAATTTGGCTCTTTCAGCCAATAATAAGAAAATATATATTAAGGATTACCATTAGAGACAAGATACTATAATAGTATCTTGTTTCTAATCCCTCTTAATTCCCTTAGTTTGGCAATAAGTAAATTTGGCGGTCTTGCAGTTTTCAATTTTTATATGGAGAATGGCCTCGCCCTTTTAGGTTTCTATTTTGGCAATCAAATACATTTCACCAGCTTTGGGATGACATTTTAACAGTAGTTTCTATTACAGCCCTCTCTGTATATAATAATTGTCTCACATTCGTGTTCCAGTTCTGTGTTACATGGCAGGTAAACCTTTCGTGCCTAATCTTAAAGTGTATTCTATGTGCCGCACTTTTGTTCTGTTGCTATAGAAACAAACGATTTGTACAAGACTAAAGTAAGGACAAGGAAGATTGATGTAAAGAAGTTAATCAAATCTATTGTATTCAACACGCTGGCCCAGCTTTATTCCTGATTGCTGTGTGCTGAAATACAATGGCACAGCGTTTTAATGAAACCTAGTAATTTAATTGGAAATATACGACCCTCGATTAGATTCTTGCTCACAGCAGACAGAGTTATCCTACTAATGATTTTGCCATTGACAGAACACTGCTCTAGGGCATTTTTAATAAATAACAAACAGCATGTACTAAAATCTTCAATAGCCCAAAGATACCTTTAATGGACCAAATTAATATGACATGGTGCTACATCGTTTATTTTCATACAAATTAAAAAATATATAATGGACTTATTAAACTACAGTAAATGCAATTACTGATATAACTAATCTGAGATGTTCTATTTGGTAAGATCAACAGAAGTTACCAACCTAGATAATGAATGAGCTGCAACATACGCATTGGCCCCCTACCCAACTAACCTACGCAAAAACTAATAGGAATAATGTACAACCTCGCTACACATTTCGTGCCCATGGGAATGGTAATGATCCCTTATGGTGTCATAAATAACAAACCTGGGTTGTTCAATAAATACCAATATCCATACATTTTTTTTTACATAGTAACATAATAGGATTAAACAAGGTCAATAGTCCATACTCCAACCTTTAAAACCTACTCATATGTCTGTCTAACAGTTACATAATAACATAGTATTGGAGTTTGTAATAAGACTATACGTCCATTTAATCACCACTTATACCCTATACATAATGCCTGTCTAACAGTAACATAGTTTGGAGGTTGTATAAAGAATAGGTCCATCTAGTCCAAACCTTTATACCCTACCCATAATGCCTGTTAACAGTTACATAGTAACATAGTATTGAAGGTTAAATCAAGACATACGTCCATCTAGTCCAACGTTTATACCCTATCCATAAGGCCTGTCTAACATACATAGTAACATAGTATTGGAGGTTTATAAAGACATACGTCCATCTAATCCAATTTTTGCTCCTGGCTCCAGGGTGGGTCTCCTCTACTATCTATATGTTACAGGGGGATATATACTTAAAAGAAATAGTAATTCTGTAAAGAACCGTTACTTGTGGATCTCATAATTACTAATCTTCAATTATTAATATACATGTTGCAATTCATCATTAAATGGATTATTCAATAAGTTATAATAAAAATGTATATTAAACATTAACGGTATTACTACATGTTAAAAATGTCATAATGTGTAAGTAAAGGGCAATAAAATGATTAAAAATATTAATAAGATATTTAAATATAAAGATGATGCTAAAAACATTGTGAGGGATAATAACATCATAAGATGTTAAAATACAGTAACCTTACAACCACATATACTATATTAGAAGTCTCCATAGGTCTATTGCTCTACCAGGCTTTTGGTGCTAGGGTGTCCATTTTAAATCCACTTCACTTCCTAATTGTGAAAGTCCAGCTTGTTTGTCACCTTTTCTTTGTGGTAGTTTGTAATATATCGACACAAAATGTTTTTAACTTTTTTCATGTCCACCCTTAAATATTTTTTTTTCTGTGTGTATTGCCCCCAGCCCACCATCACCACCGATTTAGATTTGCAAAAAAAGCCCCAGAAAATACTTAGGCTGGGTACACACAAGGGACTATTTGTCCTGACCAAGCACTCACTACAAGTGAACGCTCGGCTGGGACAATGTCTGTCGGTCACTGCAATAGTGGCCACGGCTGGCAGTTTGTGCGATCGATCGTGATTTACCGTCACGTCCGTTCGCCCGACTGGACAAACGGGCAATCGAGGTCGGTTACGGCTGGCCACCACACACCAACTGATATTTTCTGCCAACCCGACCAATAGTGTCGATAGGGTTGGACGAAAAATTGCTGGTGTGTACCCATCTTTACACCCCTTCGTTCCCCCATGCTCTGCTCCTGGCTCTCAGAGCAGCATAGAGGGGGCGGGACTGGCAGCAGCATCTGTGATTGGCTAGTTATGCACACAGCTAGGGAACAAAGGACTGTAAGTATCTTTCTGGGCTTGTTTACAAATCTAAATCGGCACTTTGGGGTGGGCTTTTTTTGGTAGGGATGGAGGCAGCCAGAAGGGATCCAAAAGAAAGGGAGGAGGAGGGGCTCCCCTGTGCATGCCAGAATCCTCCCAGAGGACAAGGAAGAAGCAAGGACTGGATAACTCCCAGACAGCTCTTTATTTCTGAACTTTGAACAGGCACTGCAGGAGAACCATAAGGAGCAGAGGTGTAATCTGGGTACACACATGCCAGATTTTTGAAAGATGACAGACAGGATCATTGTCTGTCATTTTTCAAAAATCATGATGCATGATGAGCTTCTCCCTATGCACAGCATAGGAAGAACGCTTGGGACTGTGTGTTTCCCTCAGGTGCGGCCGACTCCCCTATAGAGAGACAACCGCGGCCAAGGGAAATTTTCCCAACAACCCCTCGGCTGAGCGGAATGTTCTGGAAAACTAGGTACACACAGCTCTGATAAAGCCCCGATACCGTTGGATCCACCGGTATCGGGGCTTTATCGGAACTGTGTGTACCTAGCTTAAGGTCCTTATATTTTTTACAGTGATTAGGCAATATTTCTTCTTCTTTTGATGAATATTTTAATACATTCCCTGACCCTAATTTAAGTTGTCTCCCAGTTCTTCCTATATATTGTTTCCCATGGATGTACGATCACTTATAGAGTACCATTGTGGTATTTTGCTATCGCAGTGGTATATGGTATTATTCGAACAAACATACATTTACGGCCACAATCATACTTTTTCTATAATCTGCAGTATCGCAAGTTGGCAGTTTTAATACATGCCCCTAGGAGAGGCTCCTAGACTTTTAGACCTTTTTGGGACTGCTGTACGTAAACAGACAAGCTAGTTCCAAAAGAACTGGGGAATCTGCCCATTGCTATAAAGGAAAAAATATTTTCTTTCTCTACAAATCCAAAATCTTGGAATTGCACCTAAATGATTGCAGTTTGACAATTTTTCTTTTCACTGTATTATTTTTTTGTGGACCTTTTACTGCATTATTTATATTACTCAATGCGCTGTGCCATTTTTCTTCGCATGAAATACAGTTTCATCCCTTTTAATATCTTATGTTTCTTCTCATTTCTATATGGATGCTAACTACTGGCATTTCCCCAATCATATAAAATCCGTAGCTATGTCACGTTTTATACTTCCTAATAAATGGAAAATATTTTTACTACTTTCTGGAGATGGATGTGCATTGATTTTTCCAATAAATTTACCAGTAAAAAGTACTTTACATTGCACACCTGCCTATGTAAGCAACAGCAATGAGAGTTTAACAGAAGCAGTAGGAATTATCTATCTTGTTATTTTTAATGGCAACTTCTCATTTTGTACCCCAAATTAGAATATGTTTGAAACTGTTTGTTACGTTTTCGATTTTTGAATTTTCTGAAAGTTCGAAAGTTTGAAAATTCTAGTTTCAATTTTGAAAATCGTCTACTTCCGATTTTTCGAAAATCGTCTTTTTTCGAAATCGGCTACTTTCGATTTTCTAAAATCATCTAAATTCGATAGTGGCCGATTTTCGATAAAAAATTAGAAAAATCCGGGTTCGAGAAATTCGGGAGTCCGAAAGTTTCGTCGGGACTTGGAAACCGTCAGATTCGATTCAAAACTGGGTTCTATTCGATCCCACATTACATCTCTACCCTAAATGCATGTAATTGGAGCAATTACTGTGCTAAATAAAGATTTTTGTCCTGTTTAACCTTCACTTTGTTCATTTCATTTCGCAAATACCTTAAACAAAAACAGAAAGAGTCTAAATAAACCTGGGTACCCACTCAAAGATCTGAAAGATATCTGTCATTTTCAAAGATCCCCCTAACCACAGTCCTGACATTCTTCCTATGTAAATATAGGGAGAAGCTTGGGACTGCAAATTTCCTATACTTTAAGTACAGAAAATCCCCACAACACTACCGAAGGAACAAAGGAGATGGACAAGGAAAAGCAGGGACTGGATGACACACAGACAGCTCCTACTGTTCACTTTCTGGAAAGGAACTGCAGGAGAACCATAAGGAGCTGAAGTATGCTAACAATTTTTGCACATCACACAATAGGGCCAATTAAATTTAGTTTTGGGGGGTGAACATGACCTTTAAAGAGATTCATAAGCGAAATGTTTCATTTACAGGATGGCTAGTTATTGTTATTAAAGGACAATTAAACCTTTCCCACACCTCTTCCTCACAATGAAAGGACCCAGGGTCAGGACCTAAACCGCTAGGTCCTCACCCCTGGGTTTATCCTTTAGGATGCAAACCAAGCTTTAATATTTTCCTTCATATGCCTTGATCCACCCTCTGTTTGGCCTGGGGCTAAACCAGCAATAGGAATATGAGCTTCTTGCACATCACATCTTCCTTTGTTCATGGCACGAAACTGGACCAAGAAGTGGAGTGAGATGGGAGCATGTGAAGGTAGATTTAAAGCTTAGTTTGCATGGCAATGGAAGCATTAAGTCCCTCTACCCATCCGTTTTTCAATAACCAGACATGACAACAATTTGGAGGCTACAGCGTTTTTTATTAATCTTAATTTACAATATTTTAAAGTGCATGTAACAATATGAACTTTATTATTCTTAATTTAACCCATATTGTAAAGTGCCATGTACCATATAAACGTATTAGCATATAAACATAGTAACCATACAATACAGTATCCAACACAGGATTCCATATCCTGCCTTCCTTTTACCACTGTTCCATAGAGCTTCACCTGCCCCTCA
Source organism: Hymenochirus boettgeri (assembly GCA_019447015.1). Classification (NCBI taxonomy): domain Eukaryota; kingdom Metazoa; phylum Chordata; class Amphibia; order Anura; family Pipidae; genus Hymenochirus; species Hymenochirus boettgeri. Next base: position 255,682,116 of record CM033470.1, on the reverse strand, counting down.
TCAGCTGCAAACACACCGATTCGATGAGTTGCCTAAACCCTTTGAAACCTTACCGCTCTTTTGGGCCCCCTGTTACAAGGTGTCCCCCCCTCAACCTAGTCCTTTTCTGACACCTACAGGTTCAGCCACCAATCTTCACACTGCTTGTAACCCATAGACCCACTCCTATCGCTGTGAAATCTCTATGTTGACCTACCCCTTCCTTGCTGATCATTTCCTGGGGGTGGGGTGAACCATAAGGAGCAGAGGTGTAATTCTGGGTACACACATGCCAGATTTTTGAAAGATGACAGACAGGATCATTGTCTGTCTTTTTCCTCCACTCCAAAAGTGAAAGTGACTGCCCTCTCATCTCTGTTCATCTCTTCCCCTCTCTGTTCATCTCTTTCCCCCTTTCTCTGAACTTTTCACCCATGCTCACCCAATCACATTTTCCTGCCTTCTATCCTTATCTAAAGTGATTCTTTTATTTGTGACCACACATTCTACTCACAACTTTCGGGGGGTTTTTGCCCCTTCTTCAGGTGTTAGGTAATATTTATTACCTAATAACATTAATTTCAAAAGCTGCAGACTGCACGACACCTGAAATTTTACAACTTGTACTTTCATCTGTTTTGGAGAATAAAGAGTAACACCAATTTTGTGTGCTGACTGACTGATATACCGAAATATTGGTCCGTGTGTACCTAGCCATAATGTATTCTCCACTCTCCCTTCGGTTTTATTGAGTCCTGCTCTTGTCTTAGTTTAGAAAGTGGTCGGCGATGTGCATTAATCTGGCTATCCATGTGTGCAGAGATTGCTTTTGACAATTTCTTTGTTAGCAGGAGGCATGGAAGATGAGAAGAAAGATGAGGTTAGATGGATCAATTCTTGTTTGCATTATGACCATTTAAATCCTCTTCTATTGATGTTATGTCATTGCATTTAATAAGCAAACTGCCACTGATGTGTATGTATGTATTTTATTTCTTATATAGCGCTACATATTCAGCAGCGCTTTACAATTATTTACTCAATTCACATCAGGCCCTGCCCGGAAAGCTTACAATCCAATCACTTTTTTTATGTACACACACAACCTGTGGTTGTGGGGGAAACCGGAGTGGAAACCCACGCAAGCACGGGGAGAACATACAAACCCTTGCAGATGTGTCCAAGAGTGAAATTGAACTCAGGACCTCAGCGCTGCAAAGCATCAGTGCTAACCACTGAGCCACCGTGCTGCCCCTCAGTGCTTATAGCTGAAGAAATCTATTGTAGAGGATAAATTGTGCCCATCCCAAGAGATGTGTGTGTACTCCGTATCTGCTTCTTCCTGCTCCTCTGAGAGGTTTGTGGCAAGCTCAGTGTCTGTCTCCCTCCCCCGGATCCCTTTGATGGCTGCATCGAATTTGAAGCAAAAATCTATTAAAGGCAAGAAAGCATGTTTGCGTGGGGCTATGATCACTTAATACAAATATATTAATGGGCCATACAATACACTCTCTGGTAGCATATGACAGCCAGGTGTTAGGAACCTTTTAATGCAAGTGTGGATGCATTGAGGCTAAGAGGTGTTTAAGCAACTGCCCAGGGTAAGGGTGTCAAAACAGATTCTTGTGCAAGTCATTCTGAATTGAGAAAGCCGTCGGATGACTAGTAAACTATAAGTTCCAGTTGATCTAACTGAATATAAAAGAGGACACGTGGACATTCTTTAAGATTGCAGAAAAGAAATTTCATCTTCAGGTTAGAAAGGGTTACTTTACAGTAAGAACAGTGAAACTGTGAAACTGTTTTTCAGCAGATGTGGTAATTGACAAGTCCATTGAATAGCTTTAAAAGTGGGCCTAGATAGTTTCTAAATTAAAATATTGAGCATTACCAGGGATACTTTTGGATTGCTATTTGGAGTCGGGAAGGAATCCACTCTCTTTTAGCTAGTTTTTTTTGCCTTCCTCTGGATCAACTGTTGGGTAGGGTTAAAAAGAGGGTGAAAAGGTTGGACTTATGGATGTTTGTCTTATTCAACCTCAATTAGTATAGTATTTGAGGTTGAATAAAGACATACGTCCATCCAGTCCAACCCATCTAGCAATATCCTCATTTCCTGCCTAACTATCTACTATGTTACTATATTACAATCCTTGGGAAAAAATGGAAAGAGATTAATGTAATTGGAATATTTAAACTATACATTTTTACTATTTTAATTTATTTTACTTTATTTCCTTTTGTTATAGATCTCCCTAGTTTTATCAGAATATCAGATAGGCTTAGATCATTCATCTTGGCTTCATACTTAATAGTCATGGACAAAAATACCAAAAAATATCTAAGGGATTAAGCCATCTGTGGATCACAATAAAGACAGTCATCAAAAAGTGGGGCTCAAAAGTGACACCCACCTATATATTGACGAGAAAACTGGCCATGGAGGCCACCATGAGGCCTACAGAAAAAAAATAAAGGAGCTGCAGGACAATTACCTTCATGTAACCATCATGTGGCAACAATCTGACTTTTGTCCTGACATTTCTGCCTATAGTAAGCACAGTAAGTACAGACATACCAAACTGATAGACTTTTATCCATAGTAACTGAGCACTGCATTAAATCAAGTGTTCAACATATATTAGTTAATGGATATGCATGCTATTGTAACCAGGATTTGGCACGATTTGTTTTTTAATAAATTGTTTCTGATGGTTATTTTACAATAAAGGTGAAAAAAGTTCTGGCAGAATTTGCATTAATTTCTATTTTTAATATTAATAACATTTTATATATACCCAAGATCAATTATTTTTAATGTTCACTTAAATAATAATCTTTTTTAATTGTACTTAAAGGGTAACTGTGGTCTCCGTGGAAGTGGTTTAGTCTCCATACAAGTGCTTTCTAAAAGAGCTCTTTCATACCTTTCAAAAAAGCCTAGGAAGATGTCTAGCCGCTCTGCATCTTATGTTGTAAGCTTGCAAAATGACAGTATGTGACATGAATGCAGAGATAAATACATTATTTTAAGGCTTGTGGCTAGCTTTAAAACTTATTTAGATGTTGGGAGCTGAAGGAAATCAATATAAATCAGCATTTTTGGAATAAACATCACAAATTGTGACTGAAATTATCTTTCAGAGGAAAAAGAGATTGGATGGTGGTGTGAAACAGCCACAGCTTCCAATTTCTTTTTCTTCTGAAAGATCATTTGAGTCACTATTTGTGACGTTTATCCGAAACACGCTGATTTATATTGATTTCCTTCAGCTCCATGAACAATATTGACATTGTTTCAGATATTGACTTTTTGTGCCAAAAATAAATCAATTTAAGGAGAAAGATCTTTAAAAATGAAACTTCTTTGCCAGTTAATTAACTGTGGGGAGTTGGAACAGGAAAAAAAAAAATTTATTTCATGTCTGATTAGCTTTGTTCCAGAAATAACAGGTATAAATTTTACTGTAATAGTGTTTCTTATAATATTGGTCTGTTTTCAGGGGCAGAATGGGAACTTATTATCATCATGAGGCGTTGCAACAATAAAGCATTTGTATTATCTAACAAATTAAAGGAGAACTATAGTGTGATTTTTTTTCCAAAAACAGTTAAAAGAAGGAATAGCTTCTGCCAGGCCTCCTGAGTGCTCCAGCACTATCTTTAATACAGAAAGCTCTGTAACGGATTTGCCAGATGGCCTGGTACTTTCTGGTGCGCTTTCAGGAGGAACCACAGGCTAAGGACTGGACACAGAGCAGAAGAGGCTGATGGGAACACAGACGGATACTGAGGTGTTGCTTGAATAGGACACAGAACAGGCAAGGTAAGTCTCTTTACAGGAATGGGCAAGGTAAGTCTCTGGAGCTGGAATGACAAGGTGAGACTCTGGAACAGGACAAGCAAGGTATGACTGGAACAGGCAAGGAAAGTTACTGTGCTGGTTAGTGATGGCCCAGTTCGCGGATCCTAACCCGGATCCGTGGCGGATTTACCGTTCGCGAACGGCGGATATCGCGGATTTTCCGCCTTCCGAACTTTTCCGAACATGGAAAGGTAAGTTACTGGGTTGGTATGGCAAGGTACAGCCAGGTAGTCTCTGGAACGGCAAGGTAAGTTACTGGTGCTGGTATGGCAAGGTACAGCAAGGTAAGTCTCTGGAACAGGCAAGGTAAGTCACTGTGCTGGAATGGCAAGGTATGGTCTCAGAAACGTGCTAGGTAAGTAGCAAGTATCCGATTGCACGTTTGGAGTCAGAAGAAGTTTTTCCCCCCTTTTTTAAGCTGTAGGGTTTTTTTGCCTTCTCTGGATTCAACGTTAGGTAGGGTTGATGGACGAAATGTCTTTATTCAAACTTAATTACTATGTTGACTATGTTACTATGTAAGTAGACTACATCCTTTGTATACCTATGCTATGCTGAATCTAATTCTTACTCACTCTTCATAAAAGCCAAGTAAATTTTCTGGCAGAATCTATTCTCATAAATCTGCGCTGACTATTACTGATTAATAAGGAGGAAAAAGTCAAAGAATGTACCGTAACACATGTTCAGCACCTCCCTACCACGGTAGGGCTTACAGGTCTATAGTTGCCAGGCTGGTAACGGACTACCTATTCTCTGATATTGATTTTTTTTTTTAAACTTTTTTTTATATGAGGGAGTAAGTAAGGAGTAGATCAGTGGCATAGCAGATATCAGTGGGCCCCATAGCAAAAAATAGCATGGGGCCCCTAACCCAAAAAAAAAAGAAAAGCCTATCTACACACCCCTCCAGAAGAAACAGAAGGAGGTTGTACAGGTCCCTGTCTCAAGGGAGGTTTATCAGACAAGAATATTTATTGCATTAAAAACCTGTCAGCAATCAGCTCTTGTCCATACATTACATCACTTGTACATCAATATACCTGTCCCAGTAGTGCAAACATCATAACAGTTTATTAAAAAACTCTTATTAAATATATCATCCGTCTGCTAAATAAATTCAGTCAAGTAAGTTTATTTTTCATGGCATGCCTTTTGACTGCGGTACTAGTATGATGAATGCCCAGATCACTGGAATTAGTATCAGAAGTTCTCCTCAGATTTGCTTGTCCAGTATATGAATTCACGATGCTGTTGCCATACATGCATGTCCCAGTTTCTGTACCAGTAATCATGTGTCCCAGATTCCTGTGCTAGTATCATGAAATTTACTAGATTGTGTACCAGTATCATGAAATTACTAGATTTGCTGTTCCAGTATCAGAAATTACTAGATTGTGTACCCATATAATGAATACTAGATTTGCTGTACCAGTATCATGAAATTACTAGATTGCGTTACCAGTATCATTGAAATACTTGATTGCCAGTACCAGTATCATGAAATTACAGATTGCTTGTACCAATATAATAAAATTACTAGATTGCTGTACCAGTATCATGGAAATTACTAGATTGATGTACAAGTATCATAAATTACTAGATGCTGTCCAATAGAATGAAATTACTAGATTGCTGTATAAGATCAGGAAATCCCAGATTTCTGGATACTACTATAATGCAAGTCCCAGATTGCTGACTAGTAGCATGCATTTCCCCAGTTTGCTGTACAAGTTCGCACAAGCATTTAGATATGGAAGCGCACACTTAATCTTCAGATTTGACTGTTATTAATATCACACAAACAAAAACGTTTCGGAGAGCACTAGTCTCCTTCATACCTGATGAAGGAGACATAGCGCTCTCCGAAACGTTGTTCGTTTGTGGAGATAATAAACAGTCAAATCGGAAGATAAAGTGTGGCGCTTCCATATCAAATGCTTGTGCTCCAGCTGGGGAGTCCTACAGTTAGAGGACGAACGGGAGCTGCACCTTCAAACATCGGTGGCCACGTTGCTACCAACAAAGAGTGCTAGGCCCAATCTTTTGGTATATGAACTGCTGTACAAGTATCATACATTTGTTGTTTGCTTGTAGCAGTGTCATAATTAGTCCATTACTGCACCTCTCCTGTGTCAATTTGACAAATGAATATGTTTCTTACTGTCTGTTATTTGTCTGCCACTGTCTATCTACCATACCCTTCTTTCTTTAGCTGACTTTCTCAGTTTCTCTATTCCATTCTTCTCAATATCGCATCTTAAAGTTTATGGCCTAGTGGACTAGTAATTATAGGTTTATCAGGCTAGTTTCTTCCCCAGTTTTCAGGTGTTTCTTTTTGAAAAAAGTTCAGGGACCCACCTTTACTATTGTGTTATAAGTATCAAGCTAAGCAAGCAAGGAACCTGGCCCGATCACTATCCATTGCAAGCAGAGGCAGGAGACAGTAAAGTCAAGATTGAATGGGCAAGGTAAAGCATGAAAACTTACCAGGAACAGAGACAGGAGTTGTCAACTTACGCACCAACGAGTAACGTCACTATGCATCATCTGTTCTGTCAGACGCCATGTAAATTCTGTAATCTGTACTCCTTTGCACAGCATTACACTCATATTTGGTTCAGAGCCATGCCAGTAAAATCTATCCATTAACAGAGGGGTTGGGAAGCAGGAGAAAAACGCCTGGCACGGTTTTTTTTATTCTTGCACCAGTAGGCACTGGCCTTGTGTGCTAGTCGGAAATCTTCCCGACGGGCCCCCACTGGCTATGGCTTCATAGCAGCTGCTATGGTTGCTATGGTGATCCTTACGCCATGGGGGGAATATATTGGATAATGTACCTGCTACAAAAAATATATGGGTATTAGAAGTCAGCCTTTGCTTTTATATGAGGTTTTTTTTATAATGAAAATGAAACTATTGTCCTAATTGCAACACTTGTGTTCTTTGTCAATATCATTCTCCAATGAATGCATAGTCACAGTGGCTGTAGTGTAGCTTCGGCTGGTGGCTCAATGGGATTTGATTTTTTCTGAGAGTGCTCGCTAGTTTGTAGACAATGTACTTGTCCTTCAGCTCTTGGTCGGTTCCATTTTTTACCCCGTTGCTCAGCAGTAGTTAGAATAAAAGTATTACTTTGATTAACCCTTTTAAGGTTCTTATAATATATAAATATACATCATTAAAGAAACGTTATAGTTCCAGAAATCTTGGCAGTATTCACCGTCAAAACTAGGCCCTAAGACAGCTATTAAACTAGAGGACATATTCTTTATATATTTAAACATGGACTATATATGGACCAGGATATTTTACTACCTAGTAAAATGTTAATTCCCAGACACATCAAGTGATGAAACTGGCTTGTAACAAAACCTTTCAAAGGTGATACACTTTACTTCAATGACTCATATCTCCTCTCAACATGGAACCGAAACATTACCCTCCACTGTCATCATTTTCAGCCACTCCTAAAAGGAATAAATCTGTCTTTTTTACACAGACATTGTTAAGGGCGTATTATCAAAACCCTGAAGTTTATAAAGGAAATCCTGCACGCAATATTGCCTGCATCTGCAAGAATGATTCAACAATATATACAGTTGATACATGAGAATGGCCTGAAGGGAGGGAGTCGGAAACCCTGTTCATATTCTATATTTAGACATAACAAAATGAAAACAGTATTCCCAAGAATCTGTTTTTGATTTGAATTTGTGGGAACAAACCAGAAGATTTAATCACAAAATAAATATTTGCATGTGATCAGAGAATAACCTGTTTCCCATTTTAAATGGAAATCTTGTTAAAGGACAACTATAATGCTAAATGTAGATTTATTACATAGTTACATGTAGTTACTTGCTATTTTGGGTAAAAAGAAAGACAAAAGCCAATCAGAATTATCCTAGGCACCGCAGTGTGTGATATTTGTACATGCTTACATGTACGCTGCATGTGTTGCAGAGGCAAGGCAGACAGTGAAAGTCGAGATGAATGGGCAAGGTTAAGCATGAAACTTTTTTGTGACACACAAAAAAGAAAAGAAACGATCAAGCACTATTCGTAATAAACTAAAAAAGTTTAGTGCAGTGCAAGTTAATAGAAATCACAATTACAAAAAAGGAGAAGTAGATGACACTGTCTAGAAAAATATATAAAACGTTTATTTAAATATAGTAATGGGACACGTAAAGCAATTAAAAACAGCATAATTACCCTATATACTGTACATAGGTAAATTGATGTAAATAGTGGTGATATTGTGCAGAAAAGCAGTAAGTAACTGATCAGTAAAAAATCTTAGAGCAAGGTTACTATACCAGTAAAGAGGTATGCACTAGGGCGTTAGAGCGTTTGATCAGCAGTGTTCCGGGAGCTGTACTGGTTACTGACACAGTTGCTTTAAAAACTATTAGCCCTCATATCGCCGCCTATGAGTCATCTAGGCTCAGACACACTGCTGTAAGATTTGTACAGATGCGTCCATAATCTCCAGGAGTTCGATCTCTGAACGTCAAATAAAAATCCTAATAGTCGATCTGCAAAGCAGATGAACACCTTTAGTGTCGAATATCAAAAACGTGCAGATGCTCTAATACAAGAAGGGGGACCAATCAAGTATCCCTTAGTTTACGAAATAAATTTACAATATAATCATAAATGAACTTATATCACTTAGTCATAATCTTCTAAAACAGTCTAGTGGTGTTCTAAATGCCCCACTAAGGTTATATACAAGAATATGTACCAATCATAAGTCCTCCAAGAACAGATACTGTGCAAAAGTTATTATCAGTAAAAAAACAGTCCAGGAGGATTCCTAACCAGTTTATTAGCATCCAAAAGTCTGTGATCGCTGTAGGAAATCTATCTAATGACGTTTGGTGCCACACCATTCATCACCTTGAGATATTGCATGTTTCACCTGAGAAGGGGCCATCTCAACTGTGATGTTGGTACTAAAGATTTAAAAAGAAGACAAAAGTCCATTCAGATTTATCCAGGCACAGCAGTGTTGTGATTGTGTACAGCGTCTCAGGAAAGAACATGTAAGGTATATTAGTATAGACTAATTGGGAATGCAATTTTCCCAACAAAAGGGTTCATTGAAGCTATCAGACAATTCTTTTTTCTTGAGTATTCTAGGCCTCAAGCATACTTATGAGATAAGGTGGAGCAATATGTTGGTAGATGGCTTTCTTTTCAGGACTACAGACCAAGATAGTCACCTTGGGTATTCATTTTAGGATCCATACACAGTTATTTGTTTTAACTTTTAATGATAAAGTTCATACAAGCCACCTCTGTGTTTGACACGTTTTGGCATCTTAGGTCTTCAAGCTGTGTTCGCTGTGACACAATGTTCTTGAAAACTTGAAATAAGCGAGATTTGGCAGGAAACTTGCATGTTCACAATAGATCGGTTTTGATATTATTATAATTAAACAATGCTGATAACTGCAGTCATTTTATTTTTGCTTTGGACTGTTTCTAGACAGTACTTCTCCATGCAGAATGAAATAAATATTTTCAGTATATCAATAGGAATTGTGGAAAGAAAAATATAGAACATGCAGTAAGAAAAACGTATAAGAGCTAAGAAATATACTAACAACCACTTATTGCCACCTACTGTAACATATGTCTCCACACTGACACTTTAGAGTTAAAAGTGAATAGGAAATTGGGCTAGCCTACCAGTGAGGTAGGAAAGAACTGTATTTGCACTATCGTTGCCCTTAAAAGGGTCTGTAAATCCAAAACATGTACAGTACCTTGTTTTGAAAAGTAGCAAAATCTCTGCTTAGAAGTTTATATGGAGATTGAGAAAAGTGCCACTGTCTGTGTGAAATGGGTTTCCTACACCTTTTATTATTATTTTATAAAATACCCAGAGAAATGATAGTAATGGTATATTTAGGTTGAATTCTAGCCAATGGCAGCTTTATAGATGAATCAAGTCAAACTTTAGAGATACCCTTGGAAATGTACCGTAAGTAGAAAAAAATATTGGTACATGCCAATTACAATTCATATACAGTAGACTGCTGCTAATGTGACCAGTTGGGTAAAAAGACAAACACTGAACATTATTGCACATCCACATTTCAAATTGATCCAGATATTCCAGCATTCCTAAAAAAAATAGAATTTCATATAAGCCTGATAATAGTTACAAGCTGCAGTGAGCGACATAGTAGATATGTAAATGTTTTGCAATTAAAATGTAACAATAGTTTAAATGCTTACATACAGTCTTTAGGAAACATGGCCCTTACTGGTTTTGTCTCGTGTAAAGTAGGTTATAAAAATATGAATAATAAAGGTATGAAATATAGATAAATATAAATATGATTTTGTGCTCAAGAAAAAACGAGATTTCTTAAGAACAAACATGCTTGGCATGTACTGAATTGCTTTAAATTGTGTTATCTTGAACATGACGGTATTATACAGAGGTAAAGATCCCCTTTGGGTAACATATCAAGAAAAAACAACAGAGATTTGCCTTTCCATTGGCTAGTGGTTTAAGTAAATTTAATTTCCCCCATACAACATTTTAGATGTGGCATCTACTGTATTTGTGTACAATACTGTACAAGAGTTTTGGCAAGTGTGAAACAACACTATACCACTTATAGAAGGGTTTATTTTTATATCATATGAATATTTGGTATCATACATTGCCTTCAAGACAACATTAATTCTTCTGAGTATTGTGTGATGGATAATATTTGCTTGTATTTTTCAGCATTGGGACAGGTACAGAGTTGGCAGAACTTTTTGAAAATCCTAAAACGGATCCATTAAAGTCAATAAGGACAAATAGTTTGAAAAGGTTTGGATACAATAAGGTTAAAATAGCATGGTAACTTAACTGTACATGGCTCTGGGACCTGGGAAATGGTCTGGGGAACACGTACAAACATTGAGAATTTAACTTCCTTCACATGCGCGCTACTTTCGAGCTTCCGATTCAATAATTATCTTTCGAGCTTCCGCATTCAATAATTATCCCGAAAAATCTATATTCTTCGAAAATTTCGAAAATAAAATTCTACAAAATTCAAAATTTCTACAAAATTATATTTTTAGATCTGTTTCTAAATTGGTCTCTGAATCTCTTAAGAGGGTTATCATTATTATTAAGCAAAAGAAATCATGCCCAGTTGCATACCTCAAAAAGGAGTACAAATTAAAAAAATAAATTGTGTTTTTAAAGGTAAAGTTCAGGGGAAAATATTGTTTTTAAAATTCTAGTTTATAGAAGCATACCTAGTTATTCTAAATATTATCTTCCATTTTGAAAAATCAGTTTAACAGACCAATTCTAATGGGCAAGTTAAGGTCATTAGGATGGAAAAATACTGCTCTTTTTTCTTAAAAGTATATATATTTGCCCTTTAATCTTTATTTTTGCAATTTGCATTATATTTGCATCATATAAGGGAAAGTTGGCAAAAGGGTAATACTTCAATGTCAACCCCAGGGGGGTTGGCACTGCTAAAAATAGCTGTCATTGGTGAATTTGGGACATGTGGCTGTGATTGTTTCCCCAAATTCGATAAAATCCTTGAAAATTTAAAACACCCTCAAAATCAAAAAGTCAGAGTTTGTTCGAACATCTAAAAATCAGATTCAAAATCAGGTTTGGGTCCTAGTCCATCTCTATTGAGGACACAATTAATCTAGCAGACCCCAAACTTGCAAGCACCTCTACCATGATTCACTGTTGCCTGCAGACACTCATTGTTGTACCAAGCTTCATATCAAATTTAGATACCATATAAAACTTTACATGCCCTTTTGGTGTGGTAAACACATCTTTCTCTAGAAAACAAGTTCAATTCTTTACCTCCAGGGGCTAACTACCAGTGGAGCAGGGGGAGCAACCACAGAGGTGCCTCGAAGCCAAGGGGCCCCTTCTTTTATTTTCCTAAACAGATATAGCTCCTCCCAGAAAACCATAATGGATGAAGCACAGATAGGGGCCCCATATGTTTTGCTGAGAGGCCCAGTGATTCCTAGTTAAGCCATGTTTACCTCCTTTTTTTCTTCTACTCTTCTCATGTTACACTAATCCATGGATTTACGAGACTGTGAGTGCTCCAATTTATACTGTGTTACTATTTTGTGGAATTGTTAGATCAACTGGACTTAGTTATCCTCAATTCAGAATGACTTGTACAATAATTTGTTGGCAATAAATACCCTGTAATGTGTCCAAATCAGCATTTAAGAACAAGGTGTTGGGACCTACTGAATGCAAGGTGTTGATTGCATTCAATTTAAGTACCGTATATACTCGAGTATAAACCGAGTTTTTCAGGCTGAAAAATCAGCCTTGAAAACTCGGACTTGTGTTAACTCGAGTCAGTAGCTTACCTGAGCATTCCGGCAGCCGCACATCTTTCTGTGTATGCCTGACGTCATGAACCGGCTACGTAGCACGCTGACAGAGATCAGCAGTACGCGACTGCGAGCGGTCACGGGAGGACCATGGGAAGAGACCAGGGAGAAGAGACCACAGGGAGAAGAGGACAGGTACAAACTGTAGTAGGGGGCATTCAAGATGTTTGGGAACTACAACTCCCAGCATGCTTTATTAGCTGGGAGTTGTAGTTACCAAACATCTTGAATCCAAGTGAGGGTGGCATTCAAGATGTTTGGAAACTACAACTCCCAGCTAATAAAGCATGCTGGGAGTTGTAGTTTCCAAACATCTTGAATGCCACCCTCAATGGCATTCAAGATGTTTGGAAACTACAACTCCCAGTAATAAAGCATGTGGGAGTTGTAGTTCCCAAACATCTTGAATGCCAAGTGAGGGTGGCATTCAAGATGTTTGGAAACTACAACTCCAGCATGCTTATTAGCTGGGAGTTTAGTTTCCAAACATCTTGAATGCCAAGTTTCTACCTCGGTTTATACTCGAGTCAACAACTTTTATTAGGATTTTTAGCTGAAATTGGGTACCTCGGTTTATACTCGGGTCGGTTTAACATCGAGTATATACGGTAAATGAATTAAATGTTAATTTATGTAATGTTCAATAAAAATAAGTATAAATGGATAATAGATAATAGTCTTACCTCTCTTACTTTAGTTATGAATGCAGCAGCCCCACAATCACGCTGCACACAGAGCTTCCCCGTTGGCTACCCGACTTTGTTCCCTTTCTTACTATGTGTGCACATGCCCATATATTAAAGAAGGGTGTGTGTGTGTGAAAGTCTCAAGTATAAAACAGATGAAGTTCTAAAAGGAACCAATATGGTTACCGGAGAAATGCTATTGTTCATCTGCTATAGTATGCAAAATCATTGTTGTGACTCATATGATATATTTATATATACATAAATACGTATAAAATACAGAAATTAACCACAACGACTCCATGTGTTTAAAAACCTTTCACAAAGGTATTACTCACCACCCAATAGTGGTGGGTTCGGGTGCAGCCTGCCGAACCCTTCGCCCGGTTCAAATACACAGAAAGTAGTCACCAACAATGTGATTGTGCACACCATGAAAACTCCACAGGAAGCTTAAAATCAGGATCTTTATTTAACGGATATGCTCACATACATTGGCTCCGGCTACGCGTTTCGGGCCCCACGTGGCCTTACTCATAGGTGAATGAGTGCTACGTCTGCACTCTTTTAGATTGTTGTTTCCAATCATGATACACAAACGAGTCCTCCATAGGGCGGAGACTCGTGAGGTTAACAAAATTCATTAGAGGTATGTTTGCCTTGTGTATTGTCCTAAACATATAAGCCTACATTTCCCATGAGCCTCTGTGGGGTTAACAACTTCATGAGGTATGTTGCTGCTGATTATACATACCCTAAATATTAAGTGGGTCACCTGCACGTTTTCCCTCTATGTAGTGCAGTATGTAGATATACTCATACATGTGGACTCTGTTTTTGGTTTTTCTGTTTTAATGTATATATAAGGGTAATACAACCCTTACAGTGTAATATAAGGATATAAAGTCACAAGGAGTTCCCTGGCCATATAAAAGCACGAGATCGAAGGTCGAGTGCTTTTATACAGGACAGGGAACTCCGAGGTGACTTTATAAACCTTATATACATCTAAGTTAACTTCCAGTGGTGGGAAGATCCTGGAAAGTTTAATAAGGGATCATGTTCTAGAGTATGTTTCAAGGACTGACATATAAGTGTAACCAGCATGGATTTAGGAGGAATGATCTTGTCAAACTAACTTGCTTGGCTTTATGAGGAAGTAAGTAGAAATTTAGACTCTGGTATAGCAGTAGATGTAGTTACTTGGATTTTGCAAAGGCTTTTGATACAGTCCCCCATAGGCGACTAATGAATAAGGATAGGTGTGTTGGTCGGGAGTCACATTTGTACATGGATAGAAAATTGGTTAAAGAATAGGATGCAGAGAGTAGTTGTTAATGGGGCTTCATCATTATGGACTAAAGTGCTAAGTGGGGTGCCACAGGGTTCTGTGTTGGGTACCGCTTCTATTTAATCTATTATTTAATGATTTGGAAGTGGGTATTGTCAGCAAGGCTTTGTGTTTGCTGACGACACAAAACTTTGTCGACCATTAAAAACTTCAGAGGATGTGCAATCGTTGCAAGGGGATCTAGATAGAGATAGATTATCACATTGGGCTGCTAAGTGGCAGATGAAATTCAATGTTTATAAATGTAAGGTGATGCATTTTGGACTTAAAAATACTTGTGCTACTTATACTATAAATGGCTCTGTGTTAAGTGAATCCCTGTTGGAAAGGGATTTTGGAGTTTTAGTGGATAACAAACTTAAAGGTAGCAAGCAGTGCCAGGCGGCAACAGCCAGAGCCAGCATGGTATTGTCTTGTATAAAGCGAGGTATGGATTCAAGGGAGGAAAATGTAATTCTCCCTCTTTACAAAGCATTGGTAAGGCCTCATTTGGAATATGCAGTGCAATTTTGGAATCCTGTTTACAAAAAGGACATCTTTGAAATGGAAAGGGTTCAGAGAAGGGCAACTAAATTAATAAGGGGATTGGGGGAGCTTGAATATGAAGAGAGACTGGAAATGTTACAATTATGTACGCTGGAGAAAAGGCGCTTGCGTGGGGATATGATTACTGTGTATAAATACATTAACGGGCCATACAATAAACTATCTGGGGCATTGTTCACCAAGAGAACATGTCAAAGGACACGAGGACATCCCTTAAGACTTGAAGAAAAAAGGTTTAGGCTTCAAGCTCGGAAAGGGTTTTTCACTGTGAGAACGGTAAGGCTATGGAACTGTCTTCCAGTGGACGTTGTAATGCCAGGTTCATCGGTCAGTTTCAAAAAAAAGCTGGATGAGTTTCTGCAAACAAGGAATGTTGCAAGTTACTGGTATTGATACATAAAGTAGAGTTGATCCAGGGAAATTTCCGATTGCCACTTGGAGTCAGGAAGGAATTTTCTCCCCTTCATAAATTTGGTGGGGTTTTTTTGCCTTCCTCTGGATCAACATTTAGGCAGGAAATGAGGATATTGCTAGATGGGTTGGACTGGATGGACTTATCTTTATTCAACCTCAAATACTATACTAATGGGGCGTATTATTTCTTATAATATATAAGTTTAAAAAAAATGAATTTACTGGCTAGTCCCTTTACTAAATCCCTAACTATCCTTTCTCCCATCACTAAATAAATAAACTAAATACACAGTAACTAGAGATGTCCGAACTTCGCAAAATCCGGTCCGCTCGAGGGATCTGCGAATTTTCGTAAAAATTCGAAAATCCGCGAGCGGACCCATTAAAATGAAAAATTCCCTTGAAATTACTAGATTTTTTGTATTTTTGAAAATTTTCGAAATTACGGGTTTTCGCGTATTTTCGAAAATTTTCGAAAACACGAGAAAACTAGTATTGTCGAAAATATGTATTTTCGAAAATACGAGTAATCCTCGTAATTTTGAAAATTTTCGAAAATACGTATTTATAAAAATAAGAGAAATCCTTGCATTTTCGAAAATTTTCGAAATTACGTGTTTTTCTCGAATTTTCGAAAATATGAAAAAGCCGCGAATCAGAAGTTCAGAAGGCGGAAAATCCGGAAAAATCCCCTGTTCGCGAACGGGATAAATCCGTGGCGGATCCGGGTTCGGGTCTGCGAACAGGCCATCCCTAACAGTAACCCCTATCAGCCCTGTAATAAAATAAATTAATGAATACATACCAGAATTTAACTTGTTAGTGGACATCCTTCTGGCAGCCTTTCTTCTGGAGTTCCCTGCTCCCTTTACATTTCTTCCTATTTCCCCTTTAAACAACACTTTCCTTGTCCAACCCTGCAATAAAAAAGATTAATGTAACACACAGACATTTACTGTTCATAAAATCCTTATCTAAGTCTTTGATGTAAAATCCCTCCACCCGGTAACCTAAATCCTGTCAGCCGTGAGACAATGTCCTGCAGCCCTGCGAGTCAACTTGAGGAGAGCGTGCAGAGGAAGTTGTCAGTACGTTGACACGGCCGCTCTCACTCGCAGGGCTGCAGGAATTTGTCTTGTCACTGCTGACAGGATTCAAGTTACCGGGTGAAATGGAGTTTACATCAAAGACTTAGGTAAGGATTTTACGAATAGTAAATGTCTGTGTGCTATAGGAATGTTTTTTTATTGCAGGGTTGGACAAGGAAAGTGTTGGTTAAAGTGGAAGGTGGACGGCAAATGTATGGGAGCAGCAGTGGTATATATTCTTATAAAAATCACTCAACTACGTGGTTGAGTGATTTTTATAAGGATATATTCCACTGTTGCTCCCATTATAATCCAAGCCACTTATATATTATAGTGTTTTTTATCTTGTTTAGTGTTTGATAGTGTGTCGTTGCCCTCACGAGTCTCCGCCCTATGGAGGACTCGTTTGTGTATCATGATTGGAACAACAGATCTATAAAAGAGGTGCAGGCGTAAGCACTCATTCAGCCTATGAGTAAGGGCCACGTGGGGCCCGAAACGCGTAAGGCCGGAGCCAATGTATGTGAGCATATCTGTTAAATAAAGATTTTAAGCTTCCTGTGGAGTTTTTATAGTGTGCGCCATCAACCCATTGTTGGTGACTACTTTCTGTGTTTTTCAAAAAGCAGAATATTGATTAAAGTCCTAATACCTTATACCTGTCTTCACTCCAACCTGCCAATAGACCTTAGGGTATCCACTGCTGACAGACCATGATTTTGGCAAATGTAACATCAGAAACACCATTAAATGACCATTACTATATTCTTCCTAAGAATCCAAAAAGAAAGAATGTCCTTTATTTTTATTTCCCAATCCACCCTCTGTATTAAAACAGTTACAGGGTTATTTAATAAAAGTTCTTATCGTTAAAAATGGTGCTAATTTTGCCCCAACCAATCAGATGTTAGCTTTGAAATATTAAATAAGATCTGATTGGCTGGGGCAAAATAAGCACCATTTTTAACGATAAGAACTTTTATTGAATCTCCCTGATGATTTCTACAAATAAAATAAATTAATAAATCTCTTGAATACCGTATGTGTTTCCATAACACATTTTTGGGGACTTCTCTTAACACGTATATAGAGATACTGATATTGTCATTCAAAAGAGTTACTAGCTACTATTTCTCCTCCTCTTATTGGGTCACTATCAGCCAATAATCATCTACGTGCTTGCAGTGGTAGGGCGCCCCTTCCCTACATGAAGCAAGGAAAGCTCAAACAAACACTTACAGCTGCACAGAGAGACAGTTTTATGCCTGCAAACAGCAGGACTCCAGATGTCTTTACAATAAAAGCATCTATTTATTTCAAAATCCCTTTAAAAGCATTGCCATAACTAGGGAACAAGTAACATGGTGGTCTGAGGCATTTTAGGCAGAGGCCCTTAGTCATAGATAGAGTTAACTAGTAGGCTAGAAATTAGTGAGTTTGTACTATTACAGTGACGCATATACAGTGAGTGGCCGTTGTGTGAATGAAAACACCTTGTTCATGCCAGAAAGTCAGATGAGAATGATCAGATATAAATTAATATAATTTTAGAAATATCACTGCCAGGGGGCTCTGCCTGAAAAATATTGCCTCTGGTGCCGCCCTCATTGGCACCCTTCCATCCTCTCTAATAGAAGAAATAATTAGATTCACTTATTATTTATTAAACCCAAGACCTTACATTTTCCAAACCAAAGGAAATATACTTCTACATGATAGTGATGTACCCCTGAAAATAAGAACTCTCAGTTACACTCTGTTCCATACCAAAATTCACTATGCAGTTAAACAGGGAACATTGAGTTCTTATCTATAGAATGTACAGTACCTGTAATTAAGCCATTGATCTTTCTTTCAAATCCCACCAGTAAAACATGACGTAGTCAGCAAGTAAACTGACAGCCAGCACAATGGTAGATACTTTGTCAGCTGCTAATCCACAGTGATGGCACAGAAATAATGTTCTTCCTCCTACATTTTCCTATTATCCAGGCAGTAACTATAAGATGTGGGCCATGTCAGTCGGGACTGAAGTTGACACACTTAAAAAAGACTGTATAAAAAATACAAATAATTCCACAGCTAGAAACTAAAGTATAAATAAAAAATGCTTTTATTTAGGGCTTACTCATCAAATCAGTCTTGCATCGTGTCTTTTGATCACAACTAAAGGTGAACGAAGGCAATAATTCACACCAAGACCCAACTGCCTTTTCAATTGTTAAATTGATTGTAGTTTTCAATTGTTAAAATCGTAATGGCACATTAATCAGTTTATTCAGCCATGGCCTACATTAAGCACCGGGTTATATAAGTTCAGTTAGATGAACGACACTCGTTGACAAGACTTCTGCCTGTGTTGGTATTTAGTGCCACAAACCAGGGTTTATCAGCTCCTTGTGAATAGTTTTGTACACCATACATGAAGACACAGAGCCTACTGACTGAATCTGTTCTTCTGTCTGGATCTGGCTCTTGGCCTAAGGAATCTTTTCATTCATTGCCAGCGCTTTGAAGCTGTTTGGCTTTTATATATTGGTATGTACTGGTCTCTGAGCCTGCAGTACAGTAGACTATGAAAGCTTCCTCCAATACTGAATATAATTAAAAACAAAAATTCTAGAATGTTTTTCATCTTTGCATTCCTAAGGGAAAATGTTTCAGTTAAAAAACCTGAAAATATAATTGTTATAATATAAAGTAAAGACTTTACCTGGTGACTAATATGTGACTATTTAGATTTTTTTTACTACAAAATTGAAAAATTCAATGTAAAATGCAGGAGAAATACTTATTTGTTTGTGTTTGGTGTGAGCCAAGTTTTTGCTAGCGCTAATAAAATGACTGAGTCATGTCGCACCCTGCACTGTTCGAAATGGTTAAATTGGGAGGCTGTAACAATTGCCTGGGGGCACAGTGTTCTCCCTAGGGTCTTTTAGCCGGGCGGCCCACCCGGCTACTTTTTCATGACACCCGGCTGGAACAAATTCTTGAGAGAACACTTGTGATTTAAAAGAATTTAGAAGTAGGTTTAATAGGTGTACCAATAGGTCAGTAAAAACTCCCTCCAAAACTGCTCAGTCCAGACCCCTGTTTTATACCTGCAAGATTATTTTAGCACGTTAACTAGCTTTTCCAAGATCGTCCTACTCCACCCGTCTACTTTTTCATGCCACCTGGCAGGAAAAAAAATCTGGGGAGAACACTGGGGCATATACATTTATCTCTTCTTGCTTTGCCTATAAAGGTTGAACTAAGGTCCATTAAAAAAAGATTCAGGTTTGCAGGAAGATTGGTATCCTACTACTTTTAAACAGATGGCATGCAGTCGCTCCGTTTACAACATCTCTGTTCTTATCCCCATGCCAACAAACAAGTTTCATAAGAATCTGGATCTATCACTCTAGAATAGAGATGGACGAACTTCCTGATGTTCAGTTCGGTAGCTCGAAAACGAACCCATTAAAGTCAATGGGGAGAAATAGTTTGAAAAGTTCAGATAAAATACAGATAAAATAGCAATGGTAACTTTAAATGGCTGTGGCACCAGAGAAATGGACCGGGGAACATGAACATATCACCAAAACTTGTTTAAACACTAAACATTCCCCACGATTGGGCGATTGTCAGGTTTCCACATGCTACTCATTAAAAAACAGGTGCAACATAATTGATACAATGTGAAGTAAAAACCTGTCTATTAACCATGTGTATCCCGGATCCAAAAGTTGAACAGGCCAAATGAATCACATGAGCCATGTGCTCTGGGAGCTCACATGGTAAGGCTGAAAAAATACAAATAGATGCGAAGTTACTCATTAAAGTAATATCACAATGATTGCATGTGCACAAATATATAAATCGCTTCTTTTTAGACTACTGTAAATATATATTAAATATTAAAGATATTGCACAGATGTATATAAAACGAAATAGAGCTCTATTAACCATGTATATAACCCCATGCTATAGCCTATAGTCAGTATATGTACTAGATCATTACCTTTATATACATCAATGTACACCTATATGTTTATAACTGACCATTACCATATGTATCCATAAAGTCCAATAATAGATATGCTGGTTGTAATATCATTACCATATATATCCATAAAATCCAATAATGCTGAGTCATGTCGCACCCAGCACTGTTCGAAATGTTTAAATTGGGAGGCTGTAACAATTGCCTGGGGGCACAGTGTTCTCCCTAGGGTCTTTTAGCTACTTTTTCATGCCACCCGGCTGGAACAAATTCTTGAGAGAACACTTGTGATTTAAAAGAATTTAGAAGTAGGTTTAATAGGTGCCAATAGGTCAGTAAAAACTCCCGCCAAAACTGCTCAGTCCAGACCCCTGTTTTATACCTGCAAGATTATTTTAGCACGTTAACTAGCTTTTCCAAGATCGTCCTACCCCACCCGGCTACTTTTTCATGCCACCCGGCTACTTTTTCATGCCACCTGGCAGGAAAACAAATCTGGGGAGAACACTGGGGCATATACATTTATCTCTTCTTGCTTTGCCTATAAAGGTTGAACTAAGGTCCATTAAAAAAAGATTCAGGTTTGCAGGAAGATTGGTATCCTACTACTTTTAAACAGATGGCATGCAGTCGCTCCGTTTACAACATCTCTGTTCTTATCCCCATGCCAACAAACAAGTTTCATAAGAATCTGGATCTATCGCTCTAGAATAGAGATGGACGAACTTCCTGATGTTCAGTTCGGTAGCTCGAAAACGAACCCATTAAAGTCAATGGGGAGAAATAGTTTGAAAAGTTCAGATAAAATACAGATAAAATAGCAATGGTAACTTTAAATGGCTGTGGCACCAGAGAAATGGACCGGGGAACATGAACATATCACCAAAACTTGTTTAAACACTAAACATTCCCCACGATTGGGCGATTGTCGGGTTTCCACATGCTACTCATTAAAAAACAGGTGCAACATAATTGATACAATGTGAAGTAAAAACCTGTCTATTAACCATGTGTATCCCGGATCCAAAAGTTGAACAGGCCAAATGAATCACATGAGCCATGTGCTCTGGGAGCTCACATGGTACGGCTGAAAAAATACAAATAGATGCGAAGTTACTCATTAAAGTAATATCACAATGATTGCATGTGCACAAATATATAAATAGCTTCTTTTTAGACTACTGTAAATATATATTAAATATTAAAGATATTGCGCAGATGTATATAAAACGAAATAGAGTCCTATTAACCATGAATATACCCCCATGCCTTGGGTAAATATAGTCAGTATATATATATATATATGTACTAGATCATTACCTTATATACATCAATATACACCTATAGGTTTATAACCGACCATTACCATATATATCCATAAAATCCAATAATGGATAGGCTGGTTGTAATATCATTACCATATATATCCATAAAATCCAATAATGGATAGGCTGGTTGTAATATCATTACCATATATATCCATAAAATCCAATAATGGATAGGCTGGTTGTAATATCATTACCATATATATCCATAAAATCCAATAAGGGATAGGCTGGTTGTAATATCATTACATATATATCCAAAAATCCAATAATGGATAGGCTGGTTGTAAATCATTACCATATATATCCATAAAATAATAAGGATAGGCTGTTGTAATATCATTACATATATATCATAAATCCAATAATGGATATAGGCGTGTGTAATATCATTACCATATATATCCATAAAATCCAATAATGATAGGCTGGTTGTAAATCATTACCATATATATCCATAAAATCCAATAATGGATGGCTGGTTGTAATATCATTACCATATATATCCATAAAATCCAATAATGGATAGGCTGGTTGTAATATCATTACCATATATATCCATAAAATCCAATAATGGATAGGCTGGTTGTAATATCCAATATATGAACAATAAAATCAATCTATATAACACATGATGTCATATCTTGAATTTAGACCATTAGGCCCTCTAGTATCTACCTTGAAAATCCATTTTACTTTGGATTTTCGCAGATTGGATAATCTATCTCTGTTTCAGGAAACATACGTTGTATTCCTTGTAACCTTAAAAAGTTTATGTTTAAATGGCAACAGTTATTAAAGTGTCTTCCCACTGGACTGTTATCATTCCTGTTCTCAATATCTCTAATATGCTACCTGATGTGTGACTTTAGGGAGCGTGAGGTGCAGCCCAAATACTGGATCTGACATGCCATGCACGTCAGTAAGGACACTACATTGTCAGAATTGCAGTTAATAAACTGTTTTATCTTAAAAACCTTGCTTGTAACAGTACTAATGAAATCATTAGATTTATATATACACTTGTGGCCCCACATGGATAGTTACCCTCACACGAAAAGGAAAAGGGAAAGGATGTCACCCAGAGATCTTGATTTTCTGTGTACGTACCTACACCATGATTTTAAAACCTCTCTCAATGTGGGGTCCTGTTCTAAAACTGGTAAAAACCTCCTCACTATGTTAACTACTTTTTTTATACTGTGGGCTATACCTAGTAGTAAAAAAATGCTTTCTGACATAGACGTATCTTTGTGGTTACCGTACCTATTTCTGTTCTTACTTTTGCTATGATTTTTATTTTTCCAAACCCCCGTATAAGAGCTCCGCGATCCACTTGTAGGACCTTTTGGATAGCTTCATTTAGGGTTTCCTCACTATACCCTCGTTCTCTGAAACTTGTAGCTATCTGAAATGAGGAGTCATCTGAGCAGTTTCTGCGCAATCGCAGATAATGACCATAAGGAAGTGCTTTAATACAGTGAGATGGGTGGCTCGAACTTGCCAAAAGAATAATATTTCGTGCCTCAGGTTTTTGGTAATTGTAGGCACACATTTTTGTCCCCATGCCCTTAAGAGTAAGATCCAAATATTGTATTGATTGTCCCATAATAATAGTGAATCCAAATTATACTATGATCACATATATGTTGTATTCAATTAGATCAACTGGACTTGAAGTTTAGTTCTTGAAGACGTTTCGCTAGTCATCCGACTGGCTTTCTCAATTCAGAATGACTTGTACAAGAATCTGTGGCAATTATGTACCCTGGAAAATCCCAATTAGCATATCACAGCCAGGTGTTAAGGGCGTGATTGGATAATGGCTAAGAGGTGTTATAGGAACGCCCAGAGAAAGGTGTCAAAACAGCATTGTACATGGCAGACAGTTGGTGTCGAACCCCCCCACCTTTATGTGAAAATAAAGAAACCAAGCCTAAATAGAGGTGGGGGGGTTCGACACCAACTGTCTGCCATGTACAATGCTGTTTTGACACCTTACTCTGGGCGTTCCTATAACACTCTTAGCCACTATCCAATCACGCCTTAAACTTGGCTGTGATATCTAATGCTAATGGATTTTCCAGGGTACATAATTGACAGATTCTTTACAAGTCATTCTGAATGAGAAAGCCAGTCGGATGACTAACGAAACGTTTTCAAGAATTAAACTTTAAGTAGTTGATCTAATTGAATACAACAGATATACCATGACCTGGATGAACGAGAACCTTCACAAGCATATTATCACATAGTTGTTCCATCCAATTCCCAAATTTGATCTTAGTGCCTTCCAGATAAACAGCAATTTGTCTATGTATCTTGTGGTAAGTGGGATGGCCGGTTGCGGATCCGCCGCGGATTTATCCCATTCGCGAACGGCGGATTTTTCCAGATTTTCCGCCTTCCGAACCTCAGAACCGCGGATTTCTTGTATTTTCTAAAATACGAGATTTCTCGTATTTTAGAAAATTTTGAGAATATTTTTATTTTACAGGCGTCGCTCGCGGATTTTCGAATTTTCGAATTTTCTAATTTTTTCGAAATTCGCGGATCCCGAGCGGACCAGAATTTGCAAAGTTCGGACATCTTTAGTGGTAAGCAAACACCTTGGACTCAAAACCAGTATAAGTGGGGTGGTGAAGAGAGAATCTCCTCCAACCACCCCATAAACAGATTGGCATATGTAGGGGAGAATTTGGCCTGAATGATACTTTGAGGGTTACCGAAATTGAACGTACATGAGGGTTACCAAAATCGAAGGCTACGTTGAGGGTTACCAAAATCGAAGGCTACGTTGAGGGTTACAGTAATCGAAGGCTACATTCAGGGTTACTGAACAATACATTCGAGGGTTACCAAAATTGAAGGGTACATTGAGGGTTACTGAAATCGAAGGCATAATTCGAGGGTTACAGAACGATACATTCAAGGGTTACTTGAAATCGGAGGCTCGATGAGGGTTACTGAAATCGAAGGCTACATTCGAGGTTACAAATCTACATTCGAGGGTTACCGAACGCTACATTTGAGGGTTACCAAAATTGAACAATACATTTGAGGGTTACTAAAATTAACTACATTCGAGGGTTACCAACTTGAGAATTTGAGAATTATCGATTTTCTATAATTATTGATTCTATATATACAAGTCAGCAAGTTTGAAAAACCAGAACCAGGAAAACCAGAACTAGTTGTAGTTCGGATAGTTCGAGTTTGACCTGAAATCAGGTTCAGGTTCGAGTTCAAGTCCATCACTACACTAGATGATTCAATCCTTTATAGTAACCGTAAATTACAATCTTTATCAATAATTTAAAATTTTGGTGGCATGTAGACTGTGGTAAAATAATGACTGTGGTGTAGATTACAAATATGTGACGGTATTGGTCTATTGGCTACTGTGGTTAGTATTTTAAGATGCTGTCATACAAGTATGCTGCAATCGTAAATTGCAAGAATGATTGGAAGATTTCTATTGCAGCAGTATTTTTTAACACCTATATCATTGTAAGGGCTTCAGCATTAAAATATCACTATCGCTATAACTAATATTGGTCCTATATAAATATTGCTTCAAGAGTCTGGTTTTTGTTTTCTGCTAGTGTAGAATGTAGGCTTTAGTCAAGTTTAGCTTCTGTACATTATCAGGGTTATTCAAAAAAAGTTCTTATGGTTAAAAATGTGCTAATTTTGCCCCAACCAATCAAATGTTAGCTTTCAATGTTAAATAAGATCTGATTGGTTGGGGAAAAATTAGCACCATTTTAAACGATAAGAACTTTATTAATCTCCCTGGATCTTAAATGGCAACTATAGTTCTCATGCAGTTCTAAATGTGCCATCTAGTGGTTGTTACTTATATTGCACATCTAGAAAAATCTTTCATTCCCCCTCCCTTTTCCTCTCCCATTTTTTCTTTTTATACATATATATAAATGCACATTTCAAACTTGACAGCGGCATGAGTTGAACCATCAATAAAACTGGTGCAATACAGATTTTCTTTCAACTACCCGTGCTTTTATACCATGTACACATGCACCAAGGTGGCTCAATGGCTAGCAATGATGCCATGTAGCGCTGAGGTCCTGAGTTCAATTCCACCTTGGACACATCGCCTGTTCTCCCCGTGCTTGTGTGGGTTTCCGCCGGGCACTCCGGTTTCCCCTACAATATAAAGACAATACGATAGGTGTATGTGTACATACAATTGTAAGCTTCAGGCAGGGTCTGATGTGACTTGAGTAAATAGTTGTAAGCGCTGTGGAATATGTAGCGCTATATAAGAAATAAAAATACATACTAAATACATACATGCAGTAGCACCGCTAGGGGAGTGGTACCTGAGCAAATCGCCTCGCCAATGATGCTACCCTCATAATCCAATGGCTTGCTCCTGATCGTGGTAGATATGTTTACGAGACATCATAGAGATATATTGTACGAGACACCATAGAGATATATTGTACAGAGACATCATAGAGATATATTGTACAGAGACATCATAGAGATATATTGTACAGAGACACCATAGAAAATATTGTACAGAGTCACCATAGAGATATATGTACGAGTCACCATAGAGATATATTGTACAGAGACACCTAGAGATATATGTACAGAGACACCATAGAGATATTAACAGAGTCAACATAGAGTATATGTAGAGACACCATAGAGATATATGTACAGAGTCACCATAGAGATATATTACAAGATCACCATAGAATATATTGTACAGAGACATATAGAGATATATTGTACAGAGTCACCATAGAGATATATTGTACAGAGCACCATAGAGATATATTGTACAGAGACATCATAGAGATATATTGTACAGAGACACCATAGAGATATATTGTACAGGGAGACCATATAGATATATTACACAGAGTCACCATAGAGATATATTACACAGAGACACCATAGAGATATATTGTACAGAGACACCATAGAGATATATTGTACAGAGACACCATAGAGATATATTCTACAGAGTCACCATAGAGATATATTGTAGAGACACCATAGAGAATATGTACAGGGACACCATAGAGATATATTGTACAGAGACACCATAGAGATATACACAGAGTCACCATAGAGATATATTGTACAGAGAAAATACACCATAGAGATATTGTACAGAGACACCATAGAGATATATTGTACAGGGACACCATAGAGATATATTGTACAGAGTCACCATAGAGATATATTGTACAGAGACACCATAGAGATATATTGTACAGGGACACCATAGAGATATATTGTACAGGGACACCATAGAGATATATTGTACAGAGTCACCATAGAGATATATTACACAGAGTCACCATAGAGATATATGTACAGAGACACCATAGAGATATATTGTACAGAGACACAATAACACCATAGAGATATATTGTACAGAGACACCATAGAGATATATTGTACAGAGACACCATAGAGATATATTGTACAGAGTCACATAGAGATAATTGTACAGAGACCATAGAGAATATGTACAGAGCACCATGAGATATATTTACACAGAGTCACCATAGAGATATAGTACACGAGACACCATAGAGATATATTGTACAGAGACACAAAACACCATAGAGATATATTGTACAGAGACACCATAGAGATATATTGACAGAGACACCATAGAGATATATTGTACAGAGTCACCATAGAGTATATTACACAGAGTAACCATAGAGATATATTGTCAGAGTCACCATAGAGATATATTTACACAGAGACACCCATAAAATATATTGTACAGAGACAGCATAGAGATATATTGTACAGAGTCGCCATAGAGATATATTGTACAGGGACACCATAGAGATATATTGTACAGAGTCGCCATAGAGAATATTGTACAGAGACACCAATAACACCATAGAGATATATTGTACAGAGTCACCATAGAGATATATTACACAGAGACACCATAAAGATATATTGTACAGAGACACCATAGAGATATATTGTACAGAGACACCATAGAGATATATTGTGCAGAGACACCATAGAGATATAGACAGAGACACCATAGAGATATATTGTAAGTACCATAGATATTTGTACAGGTCACCATAGAGATATATTGTACAGAGTCACCTAGAGATATATTGTACAGAGTCACATAGAGATATAGTGTACAGAGACACCATAGAGATAATTGTACAGAGGACACCATAGAGATATATTACACAGGACACCATAGAGAATATTGTACAGAGACACCATAGAGATATATCAGAGACACATAGAGATATATTGTACAGAGGACATCATAGAGATATATTGTACAGAGACACCATAGAGATATATTGTACAGAGTCACCATAGAGATATATTGTACAGAGACACCATAGAGATATATTGTACAGAGACACCATAGAGATATATTGTACAGGCACCATAGAGATATATAAAAGACACCATAGAGATATATGTACAGAGACACCATAGAGATATATTGTACAGAGACACATAGAGATATATTGTACAGAGACACCATAGAGATATATTGTACAGATCACCATAGAGATATATTACACAGAGTCACCATAGAGATTACAGGTCACCTAGAGATAAAATACAGAGAGAACCATAGAAGATTATTGTACAGAGAAACCATAGAGATATATTGTACAGAGTCACCATAGGAATAGATTACACAGAGACACCATAGAGATATGTACAGGTCACCAAGAGATATATTGCACAGAGACACCATAGAATATTTGTACAGAGACACCATGAGATATTATTAACAGAGACACCATAGAGATATTGTACACGAGACACCATAGAGATATATTGTACAGAGTCACCTAGAGATATGTTACACAGAGACACCATAGAGATATATTGTACAGAGTCACCATAGAGATATATGTACAGAGACACCATAGAGATATATTGTGCAGAGACACCATAGAGATATATTGTACAGAGTCACCATAGAAATATATTGTAAGAGTCACCATGGATATATTTGTACTATATTAAAGTTTTAATATCTTTGCATGTATTATTAAAGACAGACATTTACATCTTGGGACCTTGTAGACACACAGAGCCTGGCCCCTTAAGCACCACCTCTAACACGCCACACCAGATAACACTGATGTATTGTAGGTTTTTAATCATTACATAATTTTACCGATTGGGCTGAAATGGCTGTTCGTACACATTGTGTGTCAAGGGCATCTAGAAATGTCATTTACACTCAACTCTCTCCCATTGCTTGAAATATGTGAATCCTTCCATCAGAGTATCTGTGCTTAGCAGGAATGTGGGCTACAGGGTCATAAGAGTGAACAAAAATGATTAGAACCAGGAAAGTTACATTCATTTCATAATTAGTCAATTAGGTAAATGACAGTGTCCTTAATCATAGATATGTCACTGAACAAACTAGTTAATGGTAAGTCTAGCTCTGTTTAAAAAGGGCACTAAAGGGAACTAAAAGATAAATGAGTTCCCATTCACTTCTTTTTGTGAAATGTAAGGGACATGGTAAAACCCAGGGGGTGCCCCTACCATAAAGCAAACTGAAAATTTGCTCAGGGCGCGCCCCCGCGGAACACTAATAGTCAGTAGTTAAAAAATCCTCCTTCTGCAATACCACATTTCAGCACCAGTCCAAAATCAGTGTTAGGTACGCCCTCAAGTTCAACCAGTCATTGTAAGTAAGCCCGCCATACCACCTCCACAAGCCATGCCTATGTTCCATGATGAAACCATGCCGCTTCACGTGTCGCTCCCCTCTGCCGGTAGGTGGCATTAAAAGTTGTTTCAGGTTGTCAAAAACTCTAGGAACACCCTGGGGTAAACCATGGTAGAACAGGGATGTGTAGGGTAATAGTTATGTTTAAACATGGTTTAAGGAACAGTTGAATGGTGGTTTAATGGCGTTTTGTTTTCTGCTAGTGTAGAATGTAGGCTTTAGTCAAGTTTAGCTCTGTACATTATCAGGGTTATTCAATAAAGTTCTTATGGTGTAAAAATGTGCTAATTTGCCCCAACCAATCAAATGTTAGCTTTCAAATGTTAAATAAGATCTGATTGGTTGGGGAAAAATTAGCACCATTTTAAACGATAAGAACTTTATTAATCTCCCTGGATCTTAATGGCAACTATAGTTCTCATGCAGTTCTAAATGTGCCATCTAGTGGTTGTTACTTATATTGCACATTCTAGAAAAATCTTTCATTCCCCTCCCTTTTCCTCCCCATTTTCTCTTTTTATACATATATATAAATGCACATTTCAAACTTGACAGCGGCAGAGTTGAACCATTCAAATAAAACTGGTGCAATACCGATTTTCTTTCAACTACCGTGCTTTTATACCATGTAACATGCACCAAGGGGGCTCAATGGCTAGCACTGATGCCATGTAGCGCTGAGGTCCTGAGTTCAATTCCACCTTGGACACATCGCCTGTTCTCCCCGTGTTGGTGGGTTTCCGCCGGGCACTCCGGTTTCCCTACAATCATAAAGACATAATGATAGGTTGTAGTGTACATCAATTGTAAGCTCTTCAGGCAGGGTCTGATGTGACTTGAGTAAATAGTTGTAAAGCGCTGTGGAATAGTAGCGTCTATATAAGAAATAAAATACATACATACATACATACATGCAGTAGCACCGCTAGGGGAGTGGTACTGAGCAAATCGCCTCGCCAATGATGCTACCCTCATAATCCAATGGCTTGCTCCTGATGTGGTAGATATATTGTACAGAGACATCATAGAGATATATTGTACAGAGACACCATAGAGATATATTGTACAGAGACATCATAGAGATATATGTACCGAGACATCATGAGATATATTGTACAGAGACACCATAGAATATATTGTACAGAGTCCCATAGAGATATATTGTACCGAGTCACCATAGAGTATTATTGTACAGAGACACCATAGAGATATATTGTACAGAGAACCATAGAGATATATTCACAGAGTCACCATAGAGATATATTGTACGAGACACCATAGAGATATTTGTACAGAGTCACCATAGAGATATATTACACAGAGTCACCATAGAGATATATTGTACAGACTATAGAGTAATTGTACAGAGCACCATAGAGATATATGTACAGAGACACCATAGAGATATATTGTACAGAGAATCATAGAGATAATTGTACAGAGACACATAGAGATATATTGTACGGGAGACCATTGATATATTACACAGAGTCACCATAGAGATATATTACACAGAGACACACATGAGATATATTGTACAGGGACACATAGAGATATATTGTACAGAGACACCATAAGAGTATATTCTACAGAGTCACCATAGAGATATATTGTACAGAGACACCATAGAGATAATTGTACAGGGACACCATAGAGATATATTGTACAGAGACACCAAAGAGATATTACAGAGTCACCATAGAGATATATTGTACAGAGACACAATACAAGAAGATATATTGTACAGAGACACCATAGAGATATATTGTACAGGGACACCATAGAGATATATGTACAGAGTCACCATAGAGATATATTGTACAGAGACACCATAGAGATATTGTACAGGGACACCATAGAGTTATATTGTACAGGGACACCATAGAGATATATTGTACAGAGTCACCATAGAGATATATTACACAGAGTCACCATAGAGATATATTGTACAGAGACACCATAGAGATATATTGTACAGAGACACAATAACACCATAGAGATATATTGTACAGAGACACCATAGAGATATATTGTACAGAGACACCATAGAGATATATTGTACAGAGTCACCATAGAGATATATGTACAGAGACACCATAGAGATATATTGTACAGAGTACCATAGAGATATATACACAGAGTCACCATAGAGATATATGTGACAGAGACACCATAGAGATATATTGTACAGAGACACAATAACACCATAGAGATATATTGTACAGAGACACCATAGAGAATATGTACAGAGACACATAGAGATATTGTACAGAGTCACCATAGAGATATATTACACAGAGTCACCATAGAGATATATTGTACAGAGTCACCATAGAGATATATTACACAGAGACACCATAAAAATATATTGTACAGAGACAGCATAGAGATATATTGTACAGAGTCGCCATAGAGATATATTGTACAGGGACACCATAGAGATATATTGTACAGAGGCCATAGAGATATATTGTAAGAGACACATAACACCATAGAGATATATTGTACAGAGGTACCATAGAGTATATTACACAGAGACACCATAAAGATATATTGTACAGAGACACATAGAGATATATTGTACAGAGACACCATAGAGATATATTGTGCAGAGACACCATAGAGATATATGTACAGAGACACCCTGAGAGTATATTGTACAGCACCATAGAAAATATTGTACAGAGTCAACTAGAGATATATTGTACAGAGTCACCATAGAGATATATTGTACAGAGTCACTATAGAGATATATTGTACAGAGACACCATAGAGATATATTGTACAGAGACACCATAGAGATATATTACACAGAGACACCATAGAGATATATTGTACAGAGACACCATAGAGATATATTGTACAGAGACACCATAGAGATATATTGTACAGAGACATCATAGAGATATATTGTACAGAGACACCATAGAGATATATTGTACAGAGTCACCATAGATATATTGTACAGAGACACCATAGAGATATATTGTACAGAGACACCATAGAGATATATTGTACAGAGACACCGAGATATTACACAGAGACACCATAGAGATATATTGTACAGGACACCATAGAGATATATTGTACAGAGAACCATAGAGAATATTGTACAGAGGACACCATAGAGATATATTGTACAGAGTCCATAAGAGATATATTAACAGAGTCACCATAGAGATAAATTACACAGGTCACCATAGAGTATATTACACAGAGCACCATAAGATATATTGTACAGAGAAACCATAGAGATATATGTACAGAGTCACCATAGAGATATATTACACAGAGACACCATAGAGATATTTGTACAGAGTCCCATAGAGATATATTACACAAGACACCATAGAGATATATTGTACAGAGAACCATAGAGATATATTACACAGAGACACCATAGAGATATATTGTACAGAGACACCATAGATATTGTACAGAGTCCATAGAGTATGTACACAGAGACACCATAGAGATATATTGTACAGAGTCACCATAGAGATATATTGTACAGGACACCATGAGATATATGTGCAGAGACACCATAGAGAATATTGTACAGAGTCACCATAGAAAATATTGTACAGAGTCACCATGAGATATATTGTACTATATTAAGTTTTAATATCTTTGCATGTATTATTAAAGACAGACATTTACATCTTGGGCCTTGTAGACACACAGAGCCTGGCCCCTTAAGCACCACCTACTAACACGCCACACCGATAACACTGATGTATTCTGTAGGTTTTTAATCATTACATAATTTTACCGATAGTTGGCTGAAATGGCTGTTCGTACACATTGTGTGTCACAGGGATCTAGAAAGTCATTTACACTCAACTCTCTCCCATTGCTTGAAATATGTGAATCCTTCCATCAGAGTATCTGTGCTTAGCAGGAATGTGGGCTACGGGTCATAAGAGTGAACATAAAATGATTAGAACCAGGAAAGTTACATTCATTTCTAATTAGTCAATTAGGTAAATGACAGTGCCTTAATCATAGATATGTCACTGAAACAAACTAGTTAATGGTAGTCTAGCTCTGTTTAAAAAGGGCATAAAGGGAACTAAAAGATAAATGAGTTCCCATTCACTTCTTTTGAAATGTAAGGGACATGGTAAACCCAGGGGTGCCCCTACCATAAAGCAAACATGAAACATTTGCTCAGGGCGCGCCCTGCGGAACATTAATAGTCAGTAGTTAAAAAATCCTCCTTCCTGCAATACCACATTTCAGCACCAGTCCACAAATCAGTGTGAGTCAGCCCTCAAGTTCACCAGTCATTGTAAGTAAGCCCGCCATACCCACCTCCACAAGCCATGCTATGTTCCATGATGAAACCATGCCCGCTTCACGTGTCGCTCCCCTCTGCCGGTAGGTGGCATTTAAAAGTTGTTTCAGGTTGTCAAAAACTCTAGGAACATCCCTGGGTAAACCATGGTATGAACAGTGACTGGTGGTAATGGCTGTAGTAGTAAATACTCACATTCTAATAAAGGTGCCATTTAATGATATCTGCAGTACAGATTAATGTTATTACAGCCGTTTATAAACATGTCCTTAAATCTTCAAAATCAAACTATAGATGGATTTTCTTACGTTGTTTGTCACATTTCGATTTACAATAGATTTACCATCAAAAATGAATCCATTGCAGAAACACACACGGGAATCTTGTTTCGATAAAAATATATTTGATTTATGTTGAATATTGAGCAAGAAAATCAGCCTGTTCAAGGTTTTCTGGACTTTTAGCTCAGAGTTAATCGTCGTCAGTAATAAACTAGCTATTCAAATTTGTAAACAGACGCATGGTGCAGCAATATGCAGTAGTTTCCATTCTGGATAAACTCCCGGAGGGCTCAAGTGTATTGCCCAATCAATGCTGTTTAATGAGAAAACTTTGTTAACTGAAAGTTTAACATTCTATTGCAGAATTAATACTGTATCCTGGAAGAGGTTTTGTTTTATAAATGAAATAAGCAGATTTGCTAGTTGGACATTGAATCTGAGGCAAGGGGCACTGTATAGCACCTGCATAGCATGAAAAATACCAATATGTTGTGTGAGTGTACATATACTTCCATTCCAACTATTTTCCATTCTAATTAATGTAAGTAGACGCGTGTGGTCTGCACAAATACATCATGGAGTGAAATGGAGCATGATCAGTAGAGATGAGTCACAGTATCAAATGAACTGGTTTGGTTTCTGAACTGCGGTTTTAAAAATCCGCAGTTACTAAGAATATTTGAAAATTCCGACGATCTAAACTTTTTAAAGGGGACTGTGGTCCAAAAATGACTGTAGGTAAATTGATAGGAATTGCTCCCTGAGAATTTTTAATTGTTTATTTTGCATAGTTTGAAGATATTTACATTTTTTGTGTGATATGGCAGAGCATCACCAGGTCCCCTGCACTTCCTGTTCTGAAACTGTCAGCAATCTGTCCTGTGTCTCCTTTCCCTTTGCAGTCCCTGGTCCCTCCCACCATGGACCCCATGTCCCTTAGTTGCAGGCCCCCCATGGCCCATTCTCTACAGCCCGATGTGGTCCCGCCCACTCGCGGGTGCCGTGGGTTACTCAGACACCCCCCTACAGAAAACTCTGTGGAATCAGCTGTTTTCACACAGTGAAAGAGAAGGGCTGTAGATTCCCTTACCTTCTCTGTCAGGACTTCACACAGCAGAGAGGAGGGAGGGACTTCCTGTCTCCCTCCACACTGAGAGAGACTGAGGCTGTGCTGGCCAGCGGCACTGTGCAGGAGAAGCCTCAGGAATGTCAGCTTCCCACCCATTAAATTTCTGGTCAGTCATTTTTTCATATCTTGGGCTGTGGAGCAGTAGAGAGGTGGTTGTTGGCTCATTTTAAAGGTAGGAAACTTAACTTGTTTGGAGACCACAGTTCCCCTTTAAAGTAATCACTATTACAATACCTCTTTTAATATTATTCAAGGTACCAGGTCCGAATTTACCATTAGGCACATGCCTAGGGGTGCTTGAGGTGGAGGGGCGGGCTGTCAATCTCCTTCACCAATCCAACCCCTTTATAGTCTAATTTCTTCCCCCAAAAAGAGAAAGGGTGTGGTTTAGGGGTGTGGTTCTGTGTTTAGGGGTGGGCTAGGGGCACCAGGCTCTTTGGGCTTACAAGCTCCTGGGGTGTAAAATCGTCCCGCAAGGTACTGTGTAATTTCATTCAAAATGTGGAAACAAATGTGAAAAAGCATGTTTATTATATCATACTAGTCTTTTAAACCCAATTCAGTCATGGATAACTTAAGCACCAATTTCTTACTGAACAATTTATATGATTGGTTTGCAGAGCTGCCACTCACAGAGGAAATGTCAATGAAATAAATCTTCTTTATTATGTCCAGAAACTGATTGCTTTTTAAGGGCATTATAGTGAGAAAATGTTTTTTTTAATTTCTTCTAATGTATCCTATAAGTCATCCAACCACCAGGGTACCTTTAGTTCTTTAAATTCTACATAGTCCCCGAGATATAAGCCTTTGAATATGCTGGGATTTGTAGGAGCTGCTACACTCTCTCGTACTCAAGGGCACACACCCACACAATCCAAAGCTCCCCTGCAGTACTGTCACACCACTCTCTCACCCACACTGTAAGTACCATGTGCAACACATAGTCAAATGCTGTAGTGCTAAAACACATCAATAAAACCATTAACCCAGCAATATGAGCATAAACACTATAAAACAGCCCCTCCCCCAAAAAAATCTTATATACATACAAAACCAGTGACTCAAATGGAACACTAATACAGTATATATAATACAGTAATACAGACTATATACCAAACAAGACACACAGTGGCAATCTATGAAATATATAGACTAAAGCAACTGAAATGTAACAGGACAACAAGCAGTGTCACTGTGTTTGTGAAGGTCTCATACAAGCTGCGGTTACACTGACTCTCTCTTCAGTGATTATGATCTCAGCTAACCAGGGGGAGAGATATGAGCTTTAGGTAAAAAGTAAATAACAATTAGCAAAGTTAGAGAACAGGCAGAGTTCAGATACTTACTTGTAAAGAATCTCAGCACCACTTGTCCTCCTCCTCCCCCTCTGCCCCTCCCTCAGCATATTGCTACTTTATTCACAATTTGATTGCTTGCAGTCTAGCTCTGGAAGGGAGGGGTCAAACAGGATGTCAGCACTTCATTTAAAGTCCTTTCAACTGACAATGCGACTCTGTATACAGCCGTCACTGCTTGAGGGGGAGTAGACAGAGAGGGAGGGGGACTACACAGTGGTACAAACTTCTGCAGTGTTGAAGAAACGAAGCCACACAGCAACATGAAAAAAGTAAGGCAGCTTATACTAAGTGATCTATACATTGTATACAGACAAGTTTTTTTTTCACTATAGTTGCCCTTTAATAATTCTTCTTTAACCATGCCATGGTCATTGTGCTGTCAGGTTTGAGGTAATGTCCCAGGTTTTGATTTTACAAAACTTTAACATCAGTATTCTGTTTTCAGTGTCTTACATTTGTGAAATTCTGCGTCAAAATTTTGTTTTGTCTGTAAAAATGTTTGGGTGAAAACTCCAGTTCATCATCACTACTCTTTAATTGATATGAATCCAATTTGTGTTCCAAAATTAAGCCCATCTCTAACATGGGAGAAGAACATGTTTGGATAACAGGAGGTACAGAGAGTAAGATTCTGGCTCTGGTCTGTCACTGTGTCATCGAATATGTTGAGGTAAGAGCCACCACGCTCTAGAAGGATCCTAGAAGGAAGAAAAAGAAAACAATGTTTAGGAAGCTTACAATTTCTGACATTTGCACAATTAATGTGCATGGCTAACTTACTTACAGACCCTGATCCTCTGCAGCGTCTATCACCTTACCTTGTGTTCCGAGAAAGGTAGCTTTGGGCAAGCCATAGTGAATCCGCGTAGATGACATCATGGCCAGTAACTCTGTGCTGCCCGAGCTCAGATTGCAATAGCAACAGAGGAGTTGCGACTTGCCGGTGAGGGATCAAGGTCTCTAAGTGGCGTTAGCAATGTCTTTGGTAAAGGTAAGTATAAGTAAAACTGCTAATGGTGGGGCGTTATACCTATAGATACATTGTTTTGAAGGGTGGACATGCCTACCTATGTATTGTCAACAGTAACCAAAATTGACATAAACATTTTCAAATATAGAAAATTTTAAAGTGTAATTTTTCTTATATTTTTGTAAATTTTTTGTTAAAAACTGGCTTTTTAACTGAATTTGTCTATCTTTATCCTGCTGCATATTGAGGAAATATTCTGGGAACTCATTTAACAGGGTGATACTGATACCTCTCACTTTTGGATGGGGCTACCAGTGATGGCTATCTGGGACACAAGGAATCTTAACAGGATTGATCCAGCAACTCAGTTGGGAGGTATACATTGCTGTTATCATTTAACTAACAGGTAGATTCAATATAGCAAATCCCCGTTTTACTATTGTAAACACGATTATGTCTGGTATTGCATTGTGGGATTTGCACCCCTTTATTGCCCATATAAGTTTCGTGCTACGAGTTGATTTGGAAAATGGTGCAGTACCATAAAGATGCGTAAGACCCACTTTAACCTGTTATTACACTGATTTAACGTGGGGTTTACACTTGTTTAGCCTTATTGAATCTCCCCATTAATGTACTGCAGTGTGGTACTATGTACATTACATGCCCACACAATTAGGCGTATTTGTATTAACATGTAAACCAGATAAGATATTTGGTAAAAAACAAAACAACAAAAAAAAACTGA
Source organism: Hymenochirus boettgeri (assembly GCA_019447015.1). Taxonomy (NCBI): domain Eukaryota; kingdom Metazoa; phylum Chordata; class Amphibia; order Anura; family Pipidae; genus Hymenochirus; species Hymenochirus boettgeri. The sequence goes on along the minus strand of CM033470.1, from coordinate 255,643,938 downwards.
ACAACGTACTTTAAACTCAATGTTATCGCAGTCTCCTTTGTAAGTAAACCAAGGCCTTATACAGGGTCACATGAGACCGCAATAGAATCGAAAGGTTACATTTACCTAGGGTTCCAGGCGGTGTAGTAGATGGTTATGTATTAATTTAACATGTTGTACTAACAAGGTATTAAGGAATAAAGACGTGGGTAGTAATGGATGCATTAAATGATTAATCATTAATAAGAAACACTGAACAGCCTCTTACTTGTGTTTTCCTACCTATTTAATATTTAAAAGCATTAAATATGAACTAATGCTACACACATTAGGGGAATTCAGCCCCTGCCACATAATGATTTCAGGGGTTAAACTCACGTAACCCATTCAATACCTTCAGCGCACCTTAACACCTTACTGCACAACTGTGCAGGCCCACACAGCTGCTGAAGCTATTCAATATTGGGATTGCAACTTTAAATACCAGTCACGGAAGGGTTAAATCCATTTTGGATTTACCAGTGCTGCATATACGTAAGGGAGAACCACCAGAGCGATAGTGGCTCAGAGTACATTGTTAGTGTAAGGTAATACAGAGTTACATGGTGAGAATGCATTGGCGCACTAGGAGTGTGGTGCCGCAGCACATTGCCTCTGGGGCTCTCCGCCATTGACTGTTATTGGACAGGATTTTCACCTCTTCATGGACGCAGTGGCCTGTGAAATTGTATAAACACAGGTTTAAAGGGCACGTCTACTCTTAAAACAAAAACTGGCCACTAGTCACTTACTTGCTCAAAATTCTAATCAATATATTCAGCACATTATTAGATGTATTACCGCACCAGATATATGGGTAATTATTCTCAATTCTGGCAAAGGAAGTGGCTACTCCCTCCTGCACTCAAACAAGGCTGTGACTGCTGACACACAGACAATAATTGACGTTCTCTGCCTCTTCTGCACATGCTCAAGTTCCTAAAAGCTCACTGAGTATGGGGAGGCGGCAAACTCTGCCAGAAAGGGATAGAACAAGAACAATACTTATCATGAAATATCGGTTAGAAAGCAGGTTATAACGTGCTAAAAATAGCAGTTGTGGCTAGGGCAAATAATTGACAAGTGACCATTTTTGTGGTGGACATACCCTTTAAAATGATTTCATAAAAAACCCACCTTGTTGTTCTCCTATGTCCACATATGGATTTGGTGAGTCAAACTGACGAAAACACATGTGGATCAATGTCATGAAAAGCTGTGGCTTCTCCAGACGACAATTTAAAACAGCAGGGCCCTACGGAAGGACAAGAACAACTAGGATATCCTGTGTGACACCCATACTCACATACCATTGCATTAACTGTTGCCATAGCAACTCTAGAAGGGTCCCTTTCCAGCCTATGGAAATGGAAGAAGAAAAAATAAAGAGCATGCTTTTTCAGATTTGTTTCCTTATAAATCATGTTATTACACTATGAAGAATAAGTAAAATACTGCCCATTTGACCAAAGTTACTCCCAGACCATTTCTAAAATCTGCTTGAAACTCTGCTCCATCCTGTCATGCCTCTTAATTTTACTGAAAACTGTGGGTTATCATTTGCAAAATTCTTCTCAACTACGGTTTAAGAAATCAATATGAAAATATGAAAGGAGATAAAATATGCATTGTTTTTCGGGTGGCACTAGAAAGGGTCAACTTATGGGGATATTCATTAAGGGCATGTCCACCACCAACACTACAATTAACCCACTACTGGCCCCACTATGTAGTGTAGAAAAATCCTTGTACATCCCAGCTCCAAATGGTTGTCCATTAATCCCCCTAAAGTCCCCAAAACTGCCACCAGGAGCTCTGCAGAGAGCCATAGGACTCTGCCTCCTGGTCCCCTCCGGGAGAATTTGTCATGCTCATTACAGGACCTCTCCCCCTCCCTCCCGTTCTCTCTCCTCCACCTAGCAAAAAAACCCTTTTCTGTAGTGTAGGGCTCCCTCCCCCAACCCCAACTCCATATTAGTTTCAAACAAAACACCCCCGATCTGTACTTACATCACCTTTCCCCCGTCGATCTGCACAGCTGGAAAGCGCGTCCGCGATTGGCTGCCTCTCAGCCAATCACGACGCGGCTGCTGGTCAGCCCCCGGGCCCCTGCTTGCAGTTTTGCAAGCAGAGGGCCGTGACACATGAAGGGGGAAAGAGGGGAGGTAAGTTATAAAAAGGGGTGGACATGCCTTTAAGTAGAACTACTTTCACTTTCTTTTTTCCACAATTTATAGCTTTATTTATAAAGGAGGAAAATTTTGTGGTGGTAAAAATTAAGCAGCAAAATTATTGATTTTTGGGGTGGGGCTTCTTACAAAGAAACATCTGTGCTTGTCACAGACTCAGACAGACAGGACAGACAAGGAACTTTAAATTTACAAACCTATAACTTAAAGGGCATGTCCAGCCCCAAAACTACAATTTAACCCACCACTGGCCCACTGTTTAGTGTAAAAAATCCTTACCTTACAATCTTGCTTCTTATGGTTCTCCTGCAGTGCTTGCCCAAATCCAGCAAACTGAAGCGTAGGAGCTGTCTCTGCCTCCTCCTTGTCCTCCTGGAGACTGTGACATGCGCAGTGGAGACCTACCCCCCCCCCACATTAAAATGTACTTTTCTATAGTGTAGGACACCATTGCCCACACCTAACCACCAAGTTAGATAGTAAGCAGCAGAAACATACTTATGCAAACTTCTGGCAAACAGAGGGCCGGGAGGAGAGACAGGCATGGGAGGTAAGTACATTCTGCTGCTTTTTTAACTAATCTACCTTGGAGGTTGGGGTTGGGCTGGGCTGGGGTGCCCTACAGTATATTAAAAAATATTTTCAGGGTGGAGATACCTTTAAGAAAAAGACGCTAAAGACATAAACAAAGTCTTTCGAAAATGACAAAAAGTGTGACAAAATGACTCTGCAGCTTTATAAAATGGGCCCTAGCTGTTTATTGAATGATATACAGAGTTTTAGAAAAAGCAAATGAACACACAGCATATTAGATAACTCTACACTGCCATCTACGGAATCTGCAATTTATAGCATGATCTATATAAGGAGGATTAGGTCCCATTATCTGCGTTGCATTCTGTTTTCCGTTTTGCATTTTGCAAACCACAATGTAATTTAAAGTAAATGGCGGTATAATGGAAATCGCGAGAATTAGTTCCCACTGTATAACTTGTGTTCCGATCAATGTGTTCCATTTTTTATCTGCATGCGTGCACGACTTTTGGTCCATGTGTGTCAGAATTGCAATTAAATAATAGTCTATGCATTTTTTTTGCGTTTTCCAGTATCTCGTTGATTTTCCAAAAACTGCATATGCACGCAAATGGACTGGAAACGCACACATGGACAAATGCACAGAAAAAACGCATGTCTGTTAACCAGCAAATGGACCGGAACGTAGACAAAAATGCATTGTCCTAAACGCACTCAAAACGGACAGCAAAACGTAACGACATAGTGGGACCCAGCCCTTATGTATAGTTTCTTAGGCTACTTTTACCTGAGCATCAGGTTTCTGGCGGCCCGCAAGGTGGTTGCAGTTGGTTATATGCTACCTTTCTACATTTCTGCCACTAGATATCTGGGAACTGCTCACAAACTGCTATTAGTGTGGTTTCACTATAGGTCGTCAAACTTTCCCAATTCTAAAAACAACCCATATATTTCTTTATGTGTTTCAAGTGCGCAAGTAAATCCCAGATGGTTCGGATAACTAGTGTTCCTGTTCCAGTGGCTAGAATGCATTTACCAGTGATCTGAATCATTCACACATAAATTGTTACATAAACTAAAAAAAATATGATAATAATAAAAGCCATGTAGCAGTTGTACTTTCACGTTAGGTACACATGGTGAGGAGAAAAGTTGAGAAAATGTGTTCCATGGCAATTAGCTATAAAAATAACTCTCAGTTCAGATCCCAGGCTAGTCTGTGTACATATTTCCCTTATCTTACTACAGCACAGTACAAGGTTTTGTCTTGTGGTTCCCTGACCTTATTATCAAGAAGAACATTTTTGCTTTGCCCTTTTTTCCTTGATAGGAGGTTCCTAAATAGTTTACAATCTCCAAACATTTAATTTTAGAACTTAAACTCTTTAAGCCTTAGTGATCTGGAGAACATAGTAGTGTTATACTGGTTAGATATGGTTTGGCTTTAATAGCCATGACTGCAAGATGTGGTCATATCTTGCTGATCCAGTTGTTGGCCTATTGAACAGCTAATAGCTAAATATTCAGAAACCCTGAAAAAGATAAAAATGCTTTAAACTTGGATTGATACACTGGGCAGTGGCCATCCAATATTCCCATATTAGTGAAGAAACATTACACAAAGACATACTGGTTGGTTCTGTGTGCATGATAGCATACTTAGATTGTAAGCTTTTGGGCAGGGCCAGATTTAAAAAATAAAAACTAAATGTACAGTGCTGCATAGTATGTTTTGCATTATGTAAGAAATAAATACATAAATAGTAAAATAATAAAAACAAAATAAAAAAATACATATATATTATATAAATACCGTAGTTTAGTTATGTTAATACATATATTCTCTGTATTTTGTGACACAACAACTGTCTGTTCATGTTACAAACAAGCAGCTCAATATGTTTACTGTTGTATATGATCCCCAGTTTCAAGCAGTTTCTAATACCTGAATGAGCTGCTCCACATGCTTTACGGAGTGGGCACAGAACAACATTGGAATACAGTCTGCCCCAGGTGCTGCTATAGTAATGCCCTTCCGATTGGTCACTATGCCATCATAGCTGTCTGGTTCTGTTTTCCCATGACCCATACTTTATTGGCATGGTCCACCTGCAATAAGGTACACTTGTTAGTTTCAGTGTAACGTCACATACCAAATATCCCATGGGGTCACTGTGTTCGTGACATATTTATAGCCACAGTCAATAAAATACTATCAGGGTTATTCAATAAAAGTTCTTATTGTTTCAAATGGTGCTAATTTTGCCCCAACCAATCAGATGTAAGCTTTCAAATGTTAAATGTTAAATAAGATCTGATTGGTTGGGAAAAATTTGCACCATTTTAAATTTTATTGAATATCTCTATTTGTGTCTTTTTGCAATAACACATGTTTTTCCTGGTAATTTCCATTAGCAACCGTTCCATGTATATCTCACTCGGATGGCAATATCTGTAATTTAGGTGACCCACACGGCCCACACTGGTAACTGGGCCAGGCACGCTAATGGTTTTTCACAGGTTGCCCACGCGTTTTTGCTTGCGATTGCACATGCAATTTTGGTGGTGGAAATCGCAGGAACGGAAAAAAATGTACGCGATTTCCGATGCGTATGTGATTGCGCATGTTATCCATTTTGCAATCACCTTTTTGCGCAAATGCATGCATTTCTAGAATTCAAAATAGCAAAATCGGATGCGCAAACGCAGAACAACACGTGAAAACACATCAGAATTGCACAAGCAAACGCATACGATAACGCATGTACCAGTGCATTGTAGTGGGGCATCAGCCTAAAAATAGACCACCCTAACTTGTTATTTCTTACAATGAAAACATTACTGTTCAACACTCTCTCCCAGTCTCTCCCTACTGCACTCTAACCGCTTTAGAAATGATTGATATCCCTCCTGATAACCGCCCTGTGTAATACAGTAAAATACATGACTAAATGGGATGCCCAGCTAGAAAGCGAGAGCAGTAGTAGTAGTGAGGACTGGGTTGACATTTGGGATGCAGAAGCACTTTCATCCATTATGTACAACCTAAAAGGAAATATTTTTTGCGGTAATCTCCTGGTACTCGTGTTTCAGACAGGCGTTGAGGGGCTGTGGATCCGTGGGGACATTTGTCAGGTTTGGTTTCACTATAGTAAGATAAAGTAGCTGTCGTTCCTTGCTCCACAGGCATTGACTGAGAACAAAAGGTAAGGCATCATCAATGCCTAATGGAATAGTTCACTTTGCAGAGATTTGAGTCCTTTAATTTTGGACTTAAAGGGACAGTTCAGTGGAAATTATCAATATTGTTAAATTGTTAGTTTGTTGTAATGCCTTTTTAGTTATCTACATATTCTCTCCATTTTCAAAAACCAGTTGATTTCATATCTTTGCAGTTCCCTGCTGTTGACATTAGTAAGCTGACATTTCAGGTTCTAATGGTCCTTCTTCTTCCCAGAATGCACCACATCCTTGGAATGTTCCTAACAGAATTTCTACGAGTTGGCTGTGGATGGGTCAAACATGCTCAGATCTCTACATGAAGCAACCCGGGGTCTTGGTTCACATTGGGGCCAATGACAAAGTTAGATAGAGGTGAGGTCCTTAAACATGATTTCGAGAACTAGGGGCCAAGATAAAGCAAGGAACTCAGGGTAGTGTTTTCAGAAATACTAGCAGCCAGTGCTAAGCCAGGGAGAAAGCGGGAGCTTAGGAGCATTAATGCGTGGTAAGAGAGTGGTGTTGTAGGAAGAAGGGTTTGGGTTTATTGAGACTGGCAGACTTTGCTGTCGGCTACAGGCCTCTTAGTAGGGATGGGTTGCATCACTGATGTGTGCAGCTGTTTTAGGAGAGAAGATGGCTGGGGTGGAGGAGATTTTAAACTAGGTTTGGGGGGGGAGGGTATTAGCAGTCTCACTGGGATAGATTGTCCAGGAGGAAGCAGGGTGTAGATAGGCCAGTGGTGGGGGAAAGGGGGGTGGGGCAGCATAGGGGATAGGAGGAATGTGTATCAAAATGTACAAATATACAAAATTACAGGATAATAACTAAATGTATGTTTGCAAATGCGAGAAGCCTGCTGACAAAATGGTGAATGGAAATGATGGCATTGAATGAAAAGTAGATGTAATAGGTATAGCAGAACGTGGTTGACAGTTCTCACGACTGGCTGTAAATATAGAAGGATATGCCTTGTTTAGGCAGGACAGAAAAAAAAGGAAAGGGGGAGGAGTATGTGTAATGGTAAAAAGAATTGAAGCCAAATTTAAAAGAAGAGAGAGCTGGTGATATGATGAATAAAGTGGAGGCAATATGGGTGGAATTAGGCACAGGAAAGGGGGTAATGTCATTGTTGTGTTGCTATAAGCGCAAATGCTAAAGACAGAGAGAGGTGAGTCAAATCTTATAGGCAGTTTGGCAAGGGCTGCAAGTTGGGGAGTGTGCTCATTATGGGGGACTTCAATTACCCTGACATTGATTTGGTGTGGTGGAACTGCCATCACAGAAAAGGCGATAGGTTCCTGATTTGCTGCAGGATAATTTTTCCACAGGTGGTTGAGGTTCCTACTAGAAAGGAGCTCTGTTGGATCTGTAAAATCTAACATTGTGGGAGGCATATAGTATAAAGGTAACTGGAGGCTTAGGGAATATTGACCATGAATAGTGGCATTTGGACTTTGTTATCGAAGGAAAAGTGCGCTGGGTTAACCAAAGACATTTAAATTTCAGAAAGCCCGCTATAACTAATATTGGTCCTATATAAATATTGCTTCAAGAGTCTGTTTTTTGTTTTCTGCTAGTGTAGAATGTAGGCTTTAGTCAAGTTTAGATTCTGTACATTATCAGGGTTATTCAATAAAAGTTCTTATGGTTAAAAAATCCTGATGATTTCTACAAATAAAATAAAGTAATAAATCTCTTGAATACCGTATGTGTTTCCATAACACATTTTTGGGGACTCTCTTAACACGTATATAGAAGTACTGATATTGTCATTCAAAAGATTTATAGCTACTATTTCTCCTCCTCTTATTGGGTCACATCAGCCAATAATCATCTACGTGCTTTGCAGTGGTAGGCGCCCCTTCCCTAATGAGCAACGAAGGAAAGCTCAAACAAACACTTAAAGCTGCACAGAGAGACAGTTTTATGCCTGCAAACAGCAGGACTCCAGATGTCTTTACATAAAAGCATCTATTTATTTCAAAATCCCTTTAAAAGCTTGCCATAAACAGGGAACAAGAACATGGTGGTCTGAGGCATTTAGGCAGAGGCCCTTAGTCATAGATAGAGTTAACTAGTAGGCTAGAAATAGTGAGTTTGTACATTACAGTGACGCATATAACAGTGAGTGGCCGTTGTGTGAATGAAAACACCTTGTTCATGCCAGAAAGTCAGATGAGAATGATCAGATATAAATTAATATAATTTTAGAAAATCACTGCCAGGGGGCTCTGCCTGAAAAATTTGCCTCTGGTCCGCCCTCATTGGCACCCTTCCATCCTCTAAAGAAGAAATAATTAGATTCACTTATATTTATTAAACCCAAGACCTTACATTTCCAACCAAAGGAAAATACTTCTACTATAGTGATGTACCCCTGAAAATAAGAACTCTCAGTTACACTCTGTTCATACCAAAATTCACTATGCAGTTAAACAGGGAACATTGAGTTCTTATCTATAGAATGTACAGTACCTGTTAATTAAGCCATTGATCTTTCCTTTCAATCCACCAGTAAAACAGACGTAGTCAGCAAGTAAAACTGACAGCCAGCACAATGGTAGATACTTTGTCAGCTGCTAATCCACAGTGATGGCACAGAAATAATGTTCTTCCTCCTACATTTCATTATCCAGGCAGTAACTATAAGATGTGGGCCATGTCAGTCGGGACTGAAGTTTGACACACTTAAAAAAGACTGTATAAAAATACAAATAATTCCACAGCTAGAAAACTAAAGTAAAATAAAAAATGCTTTTATTTAGGGCTTACTCATCAATCAGTCTTGCATCGTGGCTTTTGATCACAACTAAAGTGGAACGAAGGCAATAATTCACACCAAGACCCAACTGCCTTTTTCAATTGTTAAATGATTGTAGTTTTTCAATTGTTAAAAATCGTAATGGCACATTAATCAGTTTATTCAGCCATGGCCTACATTAAGCACCGGGTTATATAAGTTCAGTTGATGAACGACATCGTTGACAAGACTTCTGCCTGTGTTGGTATTTAGTGCCACAAACCAGGGTTTATCAGCTCCTGTGAATAGTTTTGTACACCATACATGAAGAACAGAGCCTACTGACTGAATCTGTTCTTCTGTTGGATCTGGCTCTTGGCCTAAGGATCTTTTCATTCATTGCCAGCGCTTTGAAGCGTTTGGCTTTTATATATTGGTATTGTACTGGTCTCTGAGCCTGCAGTACAGTAGACTATGAAAGCTTCCTCCAATAACTGAATATAATTAAAAACAAAAATTCTAGAATGTTTTTCATCTTTGCATTCCTAAGGGAAATGTTTTCAGTTAAAAAACCTGAAAATATAATTGTTATAATATAAAGTAAAGACTTTACCTGGTGACTAAAATGTGACTATTTAGATTTTTTTTTACACAAATTGAAAAATTCAATGTAAAATGCAGGAGAAATACTTATTTGTTTGTGTTTGGTGTGAGCCAAGTTTTTGCTAGCGCTAATAAGACTGGCAGTCATGTCGCGCACCTGCACTGTTCGAAATGGTTAAATTGGGAGGCTGTAACACATTGCCGGGGCACAGTGTTCTCCCTAGGGTCTTTTAGCGGGCGGCCCACCCGGCTACTTTTCATGACACCGGCTGGAAAAACTTATCGAGAAACACTTGTGATTTAAAGAATTTAGAAGATGAGTGTAACGGTGAGTACCAACTAGTCTGTCAGTAAAAACTCCCTCAAAATGCTCAGTCCAGACCCCTGTTTTATACCTGCCAAGATTATTTTAGCACGTTAACTAGCTTTTCCAAGATCGTCCTACTTCCACCCGTCTACTTTTCATGCCACCTGGCAGGAAAAAAAATCTGGGGAGAACACTGGGGCATATACATTTATCTTTCTGCTTTGCCTATAAAGGTTGAACTAAGGTCCATTAAAAAAAGATTCAGGTTTGCAGGAAGATTGTATCCTACTACTTTTAAAGGGCATGTCACCCCCAAAACTAAAATGTAACCCTTACTGGCCACATCAAGTAGTTTTAAAACAATCCTTACCTTACATTCCTGCTCAAAATAGTTCCCCTGCTGGCCCCTCCAAAGTCCAGGAAACTGCTGTGTAGGAGCAGTGTGTGACTCATGCTGTGCCTGAGACTTCCTAACCTCATCAAGGTGAGGCATGCTCAGTGCAGTCCCTGCTCTCAGCCAATCACGGACGCGGCTGCCGGTCCCGCCCCCTGCTTTCAATTCCAGCAAGCAGAGGCCTACACTGCAGCAGGGGAGAGAGGGCAGGTAAGTAAGAATCGGGGGACTTTCTAAACAATTATATAATGCGGTTGGGGCTGGGGGAGCATGCCCTACCACATATCAAAAGTTAAATTTTGGGGTGGACATGCCCTTTAAACAGATGGCATGCAGTCGCTCCGTTTACAACATCTCTGTTCTTATCCCATGCCAACAAACAAGTTTCATAAGAATCTGGATCTATCACTCTAGAATAGAGATGGACGAACTTCCTGATGTTCAGTTCGGTAGTCGAAAACGAACCCATAAAGTCAATGGGGAGAAAAAGTTTGAAAAGTTCAGATAAAATACAGATAAAATAGCAATGGTAACTTTAAATGGCTGTGGCACCAGAGAAATGGACGGGGAACAGACATATCACCAAAACTGTTTAAACACTAAAACATTCCCCACAGATTGGCGATTGTCAGGTTTCCACATGCTACTCATTAAAAAACAGGTGCAACATAATTGATACAATGTGAAGTAAAAACCTGTCTATTAACCATGTGTATCCCGGATCCAAAAGTTGAACAGGCCAAATGAATCACATGAGCCATGTGCTCTGGGAGCTCACATGGTACGGTCTGAAAAAATACAAATAGATGCGAAGTTACTCATAAAGTAATATCACAATGATTGCATGTGCACAAATTATAAAATGCTCTTTTAGACTACTGTAAAATATATTAAATATTAAAGATATTGCGCAGATGTATATAAAACGAAAAGAGTCCTATTAACCATGAATATACCCCCATGCCTTGGGTAAATATAGTCAGTATATATATATATATATAAATATATAATATATAGACTAGATCATTACCTTATACATCAATATACACCTATAGGTTTATAACCGACATTACATATAACATAAAATCCATAATGGATAGGCTGGTTGTAATATCATTACCATATATATCCATAAAATCCAATAATGGATAGGCTGGTTGTAATATCATTACCATATATATCCATAAAATCCAATAATGGATAGGCTGGTGTGATATCATTACCATATATATCACATAAATCCAATAATGGATAGGCTGGTTGTAATACATTACCATATATATCCAAAAAATCCAATAATGGATAGGCTGGTTGTAATATCATTACCATATATATTCATAAAATCCAATAATGGATAGGCTGGTTTGAATATCATACCATATATCCATAAAATCCAATAATGGATAGGCTGGTTGTAATATCCAATATATGAACAATAAAATCAATCTATATAACACATGATGTCATATCTTGAATTTAGACCATTAGGCCCTCTAGTATCTACCTTGAAAATCCATTTTACTTCGGATTTTCGCAGATTGGATAATCTATCTCTGTTCAGGAAACATACGTTGTTTCTTGTAACCTTAAAAGTTATGTTAAATGGCAACAGTTATTTAAGTGTTTCCTACTGGACTGTTATCATTCCTGTTCTCAATACTCTAATATGCTACCTGATGTGTGACTTTAGGAGCGTGAGGTGCAGCCCAAATACTGGATCTGACATGCCATGCACGTCAGTAAGGACACCATTGTCAGAATTGCAGTTAATAAACTGTTTTATCTTAAAAACCTGCTTGTAACAGATAATGAAATCATTAGATTTATATATACACTTGTGGCCCCACATGGATAGTTCCCTCACACGAAAGGAAAAGGGGGAAGGATGTCACCCCGAGATCTTGATTTTCTGTGTAAGTACCTACACATGATTTTAAAAACTCTCTCAATGTGGGGTCCTGTTCTAAAACTGGTAAAAACCTCCTCACTATGTTAACTACTTTTTTATACTGTGGGTATATACCTAGTAGTAAAAAAATGCTTTCTGACATAGACGTATCTTTGTGGTTACCGTACCTATTTCTGTTCTTACTTTTTGCTATGATTTTTATTTTTAAACCCCGTATAAGAGCTCCGCGATCCACTTGTAGGACCTTTTGGATAGCTTATTTAGGGTTTCCTCACTATACCCTCGTTCTCTGAAACTTGTAGCTATCTGAAATGAGGAGTCATCTGAGCGTTTCTGCGCAATCGCAGATAATGACCTAAGGAAGTGCTTAATACAGTGAGATGGGTGGCCGAACTTGCCAAAAGAATAATATTGTGCCTCAGGTTTTTGGTAATTGTAGGCACACATTTTTGTCCCCATGCCCTTAAGAGTAAGATCCAAATATTGTACTTGATTGTCCCCATAATAATATGTGAATCTCAAATTATACTATTATCACATATCTGTTGTATTCCCTTAGAAAAGTTCTTATGGTTAAAAATGGTGCTAATTTTGCCCCAACCAATCAAATGTTAGCTTTCAAATGTTAAATAAGATCTGATTGGTTGGGGAAAAATTAGCACCATTTTAAACGATAAGAACTTTTATTAAATCTCCCTGGATCTTAAATGGCAACTATAGTTCTCATGCAGTTCTAAATGTGCCATCTAGTGGTTGTTACTTATATTGCACATTCTAGAAAAATCTTTCATTCCCCCTCCCTTTTCCTCTCCCATTTTCTCTTTTTATACATATATATAAATGCACATTTCAAACTTGACAGCAGCATGAGTTGAACCATTCAAATAAACTGGTGCAATACAGATTTTCTTGCCATTAAACCACCATTCAACTGTTCCTTAAACCATGTTTAAACATAACTATTACCCATCATCCCTTTCTACCATGGTTTACCCAGGGTGTTCCTAGAGTTTTTGACAACCTGAAACAACTTTTAAATGCCACCTACCGGCAGAGGGGAGCGACACGTGAAGCGGCGCATGGTTTCATCATGGAACATAGGCATGGCTTGTGGAGGTGGTATGGCGGGCTTACTTACAATGACTGGTGAACTTGAGGGCTGACCTAACACTGATTTTGGACTGGTGCTGAAATGTGGTATTGCAGAAGGAGGATTTTTTAACTACTGACTATTAGTGTTCCGCGGGGGCGCGCCCTGAGCAAATTTTTCAGTTTGCTTTATGGTAGGGCACGCCCCTGGGTTTTACCATTCCCTTACATTTCCCTTACATTTAAAAGAAGTGAATGGGAACTCATTTATCTTTTAGTTCCCTTTAGTGCCCTTTTTAAACAGAGCTAGACTTAACCATTAACTAGTTTGTTTCAGTGACATATCTATGATTAAGGCACTGTCATTTACCTAATTGACTAATTATGAAATGAATGTAACTTTCCTGGTTCTAATCATTTTTGTTCACTCTTATGACCCTGTAGCCCACATTCCTGCTAAGCACAGATACTCTGATGGAAGGATTCACATATTTCAAGCAATGGGAGAGAGTTGAGTGTAAATGACATTTCTAGATGCCCTTGACACACAATGTGTACGAACAGCCATTTCAGCCCAATCGGTAAAATTATGTAATGATTAAAAACCTACAATACAATCAGTGTTATCTGGTGTGGCGTGTTAGAGGTGGTGCTTAAGGGGCCAGGCTCTGTGTGTCTACAAGGTCCCAAGATGTAAATGTCTGTCTTTAATAATACATGCAAAGATATTAAAACTTTAATATAGTACAATATATCCATGGTGACTCTTACAATATATTTCTATGGTGACTCTGTACAATATATCTCTATGGTGTCTCTGCACAATATATCTCTATGGTGTCTCTGTACATATATCTCTATGGTGACTCTGTACAATATATCTCTATGGTGTCTCTGTGTAATATATCTCTAGGTGACTCTGTACAATATATCTCTATGGTGTCTCTGTACAATATCTCTATGGTGTCTCTGTAATAATATCTCTATGGTGTCTCTGTACAAATATTCTATGGTGTCTCTGTGCAATATATCTCTATGGTGACCTGTACATATCTCTATGGTGTCTCTGTGTAATCTATTCTCTATGGTGACTCTGTACAATATATCTCTATGGTTTCTCTGTACAATAATCTCTATGGTTCTCTCTGTTTTTATCTCTAGGTGACCTGTATATCTCTATGGTGACTCTGTGTATATATCTCTATGGTGTCTCTGTACAATATATCTCTATGGTGTCTCTGTACAATATATCTCTATGGTGTCTCTGTACAATATATCTCTATGGTGTCTCTGTACAATATATCTCTATGGTGTCTTTTATATATCTCTATGGTGCCTGTACAATATATCTCTATGGTGTCTCTGTACAATATATCTCTATGGTGTCCTCTGTACAATATATATCTATGGTGCTCTGTACAATATATCTCTATGGTGTCTCTGTACAATATATCTCTATGATGTCTCTGTACAATATATCTCTATGTGTCTCTGCATATATCTCTATGGTGTCTCTGTACAATATTCTCTATGTGTGTCCTGTGTAATATATCTCTATGGTGTCCTCTGTACAATTAATCTCTATGGTGTCCTGTACATATATCTCTATGTGACTCTGTACAATATATCTCTAGGTGACTCTGTACAATATATCTCTATGGTGACCTGTACAATATATCTATGGTACTCTGACAATATATCTCTATGGTGTCTCTGTCTATATCTCTATGGTGTCCTCTGACAATATATCTCTATGGTGTCTCTGTACAATATATCTCTATGGTGTCTCTGTACAATATATCTTATGGTGTCTCTGTGTAATATATCTCTATGGTGACCCTGTACAATTATCTCTATGGTGTTATTGTGTCCTCTGTACAATATTCTCTATGGGCGACTCTGTACAATATATCTCTATGGTGTCCCCTGTACAATATATCTCTATGGCGACTCTGTACATATATCTCTATGCTGTCTCTGTACAATATATTTTATGGGTGTCTCTGTGTAAATATATCTCTATGGTGACTCTGACAATATATCTCTATGGTACTCTGTGTAATATATCTCTATGGTGACTCTGTACAATATATCTCTATGGTGTCTCTGTACAATATATCTCTATGGTGTCTCTGTACAATATATCTCTATGGTGTTATTGTGTCTCTGTACAATATATCTCTATGGTGTCTCTGTACTATATCTCTATGGTGACTCTGTTAAATATATCTCATGGTGCTCTGTACATATTCTCTATGTGTCTCTGTACAATTATCTCTATTGTGACTCTGTACAATATATCTCTATGGTGTCTCTGTACAATATATCTCTATGGTGTCTCTGACAATATATCTCTATGGTGTATGTGTCTCTGTACAATATATCTCTATGGTGTCCTCTGTACATATATCTCTATGGTGACTCTGTGTAATATATCTCTAGGTGCCTCTGTACAATATATCTCTATGGTGTCCCTGTACAATATAACTCTATGGTGTCCCTGTACAATATATCTCTATGTGTCTCTGTACAATATATCTCTATGGTGACCTGTACAATATATCTCTATGGTGTCCCTGTACAATATATCTCTATGGTGTCTCTGTACAATATCTCTATGGTGTATCTCTGTACAATATATCTCTATGGTGACTCTGTGTATATCTCTATGGTGTCTCTGTACAATATACTCTATGGTGTCTGTACATATCTCTAGGTGTCTCTACAATATATCTCTATGGTGCCTCTGTAAATATATCTCTATGGTGTCTCTGTCAATATATCTCTATGGTGTCCTCTGTACAATATATCTCTATGGTGTCTCTGTGTAATATTCTCTATGGTGACTCTGTGTAATATATCTTATATGTCTCCCTGTACAATATATCTCTATGGTGTCTCTGTACAATATATCTCTATGATGTCTCTGTACAATATATCTCTATGGTGTCTCTGTACAATATATCTCTATGGTGACTCTGTACAATATATCTCTATATGTCTCTGTACAATATATTCTATGGTGATCTTGTAATATAATCTCTATGGTGACTCTGTACATATATCTCTATGGTGTCTCTTACATATATCTCTATGTTGACTCTGTTAATATCTCTATGGTGTCTCTGTACATATATCTCTAGGTGTCTCTGTACATATATCTCTATGGTGACTCGTACAATATATCTCTATGGTGACTCTGTACAATATCTTTCTATGGTGTCCTCTGTACAATATATCTCTATGATGTCTCTGTACAATATATCTCTATGATGTCTCTGTACAATATATCTCTATGGTGTCTCGTACAATATATCTCTATGATGTCTCTGTACATATCTACCACGATCAGGAGCAAGCCATTGGATTATGAGGGTAGCATCATTGGCGAGGCGATTTGCTCAGGTACCACTCCCCTAGCGGTGCTACTGCATGTATGTATTTGTATGTATTTTTATTTCTTATATAGCGCTACATATTCCACAGCGCTTACAACTATTTACTCAAGTCACATCAGACCCTGCCTGAAGCTTACAATTGTATGTACACATACAACCTATCGTATTGTCTTTATGATTGTAGGGGAAACCGGAGTGCCCGGCGGAAACCCACACAAGCACGGGGAGAACAGGCGATGTGTCCAAGGGTGGAATTGAACTCAGGACCTCAGCGCTACATGGCATCATTGCTAGCCATTGAGCCACCTTGGTGCATGTGTTACATGGTATAAAAAGCACGTAGCTTGAACCTCGCGATCCACTTGTAGGACCTTTTGGATAGCTTCATTTAGGGTTTCCTCACTATACCCTCGTCTCTGAAACTTGTAGCTATCTGAAATGAGGAGTCATCTGAGCAGTTTCTGCGCAATCGCAGATAATGACCATAAGGAAGTGCTTTATACAGTGAGATGGGTGGCTCGAACTTGCCAAAAGAATAATATTCGTTGCCTCAGGTTTTTGGTAATTGTAGGCACACATTTTGTCCCCATGCCCTTAAGAGTAAGATCCAAATATTGTACTTGATTGTCCCCATAATATATGTGAATCTCAAATTATACATATTATCACATATCTGTTGTATTCAATAGATCAACTGGACTTGAAGTTTAGTTCTTGAAGGCGTTTCGCTAGTCATCCGACGGCTTTCTCAATCAGATGACTGTACAAGAATCTGTGGCAATTATGTACCCTGGAAAATCCCATTAGCATATCACAGCCAGGTGTTAAGGGCGTGATTGGATAATGGCTAAGAGGTGTTATAGGAACGCCCAGAGAAAGTGTCAAAACAGCATTGTCATGGCAGACAGTTGGTGTCGAACCCCCCACTTCTTATGTGAAAGTAAAGAAACCAAGCCTAAATAGAGGTGGGGGGGTTCGACACCAACTGTCTGCCATGTACAATGCTGTTTTGACACCTTACTCTGGGCGTTCCTATAACACCTCTTAGCCACTATCCAATCACGCCCTTAACACTTGGCTGTGATATGCTAATTGGGATTTTCCAGGGTACATAATTGCCACAGATTCTTTTACAAGTCATTCTGAATTGAGAAAGCCAGTCGGATGACTAACGAAACGTTTTCAAGAATTAAACTTCAAGTCCAGTTGATCTAATTGAATACAACAGATATACCATGACCTGGATGAACGAGAACCTTCACAAGCATATTATCACATAGTTGTTCCATCCAATTCCCAAATCTGATCTTAGTGCCTTCCAGATAAACAGCAATTTGTCTATGTATCTGTGGTAAGTAGGGATGGCCGGTTCGCGGATCCGCCGCGGATTTATCCCATTCGCGAACGGCGGATTTTTCCGGATTTTCCGCCTTCCAAACCTCAGAACCGCGGATTTCTTGTATTTTCTAAAATTACGAGATTTCTCATATTTTAGAAAATTTTTGAGAATATTTTTATTTTAACGGGTCCGCTCGCGGATTTTCGAATTTTCTAATTTTCTAATTTTTTCGAAAATTCGCGGATCCTCGAGCGGACCAGATTTTGCAAAGTTCGGACATCTTTAGTGGTAAGCAACAACCTTGGACTCAAAACCAGTATAAGTGGGGTGGTGGAAGAGATAGATCTCCTCCAACCACCCCATAAACAGATTGGCATATGTAGGGGAGAATTTGGCCTGAATGATACATTTGAGGGTTACCGAAATTGAACGCTACATTGAGGGTTACCAAAATCGAAGGCTACGTTGAGGGTTACCAAAATCGAAGGCTACGTTGAGGGTTACAGTAATCGAAGGCTACATTTCAGGGTTACTGAACAATACATTCGAGGGTTACCAAAATTGAAGGCTACATTGAGGGTTACTGAAATCGAAGGCTACATTCGAGGGTTACAGAACGATACATTCAAGGGTTACTGAAATCGAAGGCTCGATGAGGGTTACTGAAATCGAAGGCTACATTCACGTTGCAATAATGTTATTTACTATTTTACCTTAAAGCATTCATATCTCTCCCCTTGTTAGCTAGATCATGATCACTGAAGAGAGAGTCAGTGTACCGCAGCTTTTAGTAGACCTTCACACACCTACTGACACTGCTTGTTGGTCCTGTTACATTTCAGTTTTGCTTTCGTCTATATATATTTCATAGGATTGCCACATGTGTGTCTTTTTGGATATAGTCTGGTATTCTGTATTATATATACTGTATTAGTGTTTCCATTTGAGTCACTTGGTTTTGTATGTATATCAGATTTTTTTGGGGGGAGGGGGCGTTTATTTATAAGTGGGTTAGGCTCATATTGCCTGGTTAATGGTTTATATTTGTGTTTAGCCACTACAAAAGCATTTGCTATTGGTTCACCTGGTACTTACAACAGTGTGTTAGAGAGTGTTTGACCGTACTGGTCCAGGGGAGCTTTGGATTGTGTGGGTGTGGTGCCCTTTGAGTGACAGAATGAGGTTGATCAGCTCCTCGAATTCACGCAATTCCAAAGGCTTATTCTCGTGGACTAGATCGAATTTAAAGAAACTAACAGGTTACCCCCGGTGATGGGATGACTTTATAGGATACATAAGACATTAAAAAAAAACAGTTTTCTTTCACTTATTGACCCTTTAACAGCAATCAGTTTTCTTCTGGACATAATAAAGAAGATTTATTTCATTGACATTCCTTGTGAGTGGCAGCCTCTGCAAACCAATCAAGGGTATTTGTTCAGTAAGACTGGGTGCTTATTTATCCTCTGACGAATTGGTTTTAAAAGACTAGTTGATATAATACATGCTTTTTTCCCATTTTGTTTCCACATATTTGAATAAATTACCCATTAACCGATTGCAGGGACGGGATTTACACCCCGGAGGCTTGAAGCCAAAGAGCCTGGTGGCCCCTACCCCCCCCTAACACAGCCCACCACCCTAACCACACCCCTTTCCTCTTTTTGGGGGAAGAAAAGACTATAAAGGGTTGGATTGGTGGAGGAATTGACAGCCTCCCCTCCAACCTCAATCACCCCTAGGCATGTGTGCCTAATGTAATTCGGGACCTGTTCACCGTGAATAATCTTAAAAAGAGGTATTTTAATAGTGATTACTTAAATGGGAACTGTGGTCTCCAACGTTCAGTTCCTACCTTAAAATGAGCCCACAACCCACCTCTCTTCTACGTGCTATCCACAAGCCCAAGACTATGAAAGAAATGACTGACCAGAAGTTCATGGTGGGAAGCTGACATTCCGAGGCTTCTACCTGCACATTCCGCTGGCCACACAGCCCAGTCTCTCTCATTGTGTGATGGGAGACAGGGAAGTCCCCTCCTCCTCTCTGCTGTGTTAAGTCCGACAATGGTAAGGGAATTACAGCCCTCTCATTTCACTCGTGTGAAAATCAGCTGATTCCCAGTTTTCTGTAGGGGGGGTGTTCTAGTACCACGTCACCCGCGAGTGGGCGACGACCACATCGGATCTGGTCCGATAATGGGCCCATGGGGGGCCTGCAACTAGAGGGCCATGGGGTCCCAGAGTGGGAGGACCATGGGGGAATGCAAGGGGAAGAAGATCACAGGGACGATTGACTGAACATTTCAGAACAGAAGTGCAGGGACCTGTGTGCTGCTCGCCATAATCACCACACAATTAAATATTCTTCAAACTATGCAAAATAAACAAGTAAAAATTCTCATGGTAGCACTACTATCAATTTACCTACAGTCATTTTTTGGACCCACCAGTTCACTTTAAAAAGTTTAGATCGTCGGAATTTTTTCAATATTTCTTAGTAACTGCGATTTTAAAACAAGCAAGTTCAGAACCAAACCAGGTCTCATCTTCGATAACTGGTTACTCATCTCTCCTGATCATGCTCCATTTTCACTCCATGATGTTGTGTGCATACCACCCCACGCGTCTACTTTACATTAATTAGAATGGGAAATAGTAATGTAATGGAAGGTAGTTGTACACTACAACAAAAACAGATTGGGTATTTTTGTTCATGCTATGGCAGGTGCATACAGTGGGGCCCTGGCTCAAGATTCAATGTCCAACTAGCAAATCTGCTTATTTTCATTTTAATAAAAAAACAAAACCCTCTTCCCAGAGATACAAGTTAATTCTGCAATAGAATTTAATACTTTACGTTAACAAAGGTCTCATTAACAGCAATTGATTGGGCAAATTACACTGAGCCCTCGGGAGTTTAATCCAGATGGAAACTTCTACTGCATATTGCTGCAACCATGCTTCTGTTTACCAATATTGAATAGCTAGTTTATTATGCGACTATTAACCTCTGAGCTAAAGTCCATAAAACCTTGAACAGGCGTTTTTCTTGCTCATATTCAACATAAATCAAATATATTTATCGAAACAGATTCCCGTGTGTGTTTCTTCTGCAATGGATCATTTTTTGATGGTAAATCTATTGTAAGATCTAAATGTTACAAAAAACGTAAGAAATCCATCTATAGTTTGATTTTGAAGTCTTTAAGGACAGTTTATAAAACTGCTGTAAATACATTAATCTGTACTGCATATTCCTTAAATGGCACCTTTATTCGAATGTGAGTATTTCTACTAAAGCCATTACCAACCATCCCTGTTCATACCTGGTTTACCCGGATGTTCCTAGAGTTTTTGACACCCTGAGAAAGCCAACTTTAATGCCACCCTAAACCGTCATAGGGTAGCGACACTTGCAGCGGGCATGTTTCATCATGGAACATAGGCCCTGGCTTGTGCAGTGGGTATGGGCCTTACTTATCAATGACTGTGAACTTGAGATGGCTGACCTAACCCTGATTTGTGGACTGGTTGCCTGCAATGTGGTTTTTGCGGAGGAGGATTTTTTAACTACTGTACTATTAGAGTGTTCCGCCAGGGCGCGCCCTGACCAATGTTTCAAGTTTTGCTTTATGGTAGGGGCAACCCGCTGGGTTTACTCCAGTCCCGTACATTTCAGAAAGAAGTAATGGGAACTCATTTATCCTTTTATTCCCTTTAGTGCCCTTTTTAACAGAGCTAGACTTTACCTATTAACGTGAGTTTGTTTTCAGTTGACATCTTGATTCAGGCACTGTCATTTACCTCAATTGACTAATTATGACTGAATGTACTTTCCGGTCTAATCATTTTTATGTTCACATTCTTATGACCCTGTAGCCCACATTCCTCTAGCACAGTACTCTGCTGGAGGATTCCACATATTTCAAGCAATGGGAAGAGTTGAGTGAATGACATTTCCGAGATCCCTTTGACAACAACAATGTGTACGAACACCATTTTCACCAGCTATCGGTAAAAATTATGTAATATTAAAAACTCGAATACAATCATGTTTCGGGTGTGGCGTGTTATTAGGTGGTGCTTAAGGGGCCAGGCCGCTGTGTGTCTACCAGTCCCCAAGATGTAAATTGTCTTCTTTAATATACATGCAAAGATATTACAACTTTAATATAGTAAAATATATCGTCCTATGGTGACTCTGTCAATATATTTCTATGGTTGACTCTGTAACAATATAGCTCTATGTGTCTCTGCGCATATATCTCTATGTGGGCCCTCTGTACATATATCTCTATGGTACTCTGTCATATATCTTTGGTGTCTCTGTGTAACATCTCTATGTGACCTGTACTATATATCTCTATGGTGTCTCTGTAAAATGAGTTCTCATTGTGTCTTGTGTAATATATCTCTATGGTGGCTCTGTACAATATATCTCTATGGTGTCTCTGTGTAATATCTCTTATTGTGAATCTGTCCAATATATCTATATGGTGTCTCTGTGTAAATATATCCTATGGTGACTCTGTAAAATATATTCTATGGTTTCGTCTGTACACTGCATCTCTATGGGTGTCTCTGCTCTTCTCTGTAATATATCTCTATTGTGACTCGGTGTAATATATCTCTATGGTGACCTGTGTAATCATATTCTCTATGGTACTCTGTACATATATCTCTATGTGTGTCCGGTACAATATTCTTCTATGGTGATCTCTGATCACATATATCTTATGTGTGTCCTTGTACAAGTAATATCTCATGGTGTCTCCGTGTAATAATCTCTAATGTGTCCGACAATGCCGCAGGGTCCCTCTGTACAATATATCTCTAGAATAGAATAGTCCATGGTTGTTCTGTACAATTATATCTCTATGGGTGTTCTGAAACTTAGTTGTCTGCTACATATTCTTCTGTATGGTGACTCTGTACAAATCTATGCTCTAATAGATAGACTCTTGTACATTATCTCTATGGTTGTCTCTGTAAATATCTCTATGGTGTCTCTGTACACTAGTATCTCTACTGGTTCTGTACAGACATCTCTAGGACCTTCGTAAAATATATCTCTACTGGTGTCATCCTGACAATATATCCTATGGTGGCTCTGTAAAAATATCTTTATGGTGTCTCTGTACCATATATCTCTATGGTGACTCTGTACAATATATCTCATGGTGTCTCCTGTAAAATATATTCTATGGTGACTCGTACAATATATCTCTTGGTGCTCTGTACATATATCTCTTATGGCGACTCTGCTTTGTTCAGCCATCATAGCTGATCTCTATTGTGTTCTCCTCGCACATAAATAATATCTCTATGGTGTCTCGGTTACAATTATATCCTTATGGTTTGTCTCTGTATATATATCTCTATGTGTCTACTGTGTACAAAATATCTCTATGGTTTTGTCTCTGTACAACATCTCCTCATGTACATATACTCTATGGTGGTCCCTGTACCAATATATCTCTATGGTGGACTCTGTACAATATTAATCTCTATGGCTGTCTCTTTGTACAATATATTATGGTGTCCTGTATCCAGTGCGGTAATATGACTCTATGGGTGACTCTTTAATTATATCTCTACTGGTGACTCTGTACAATATATCACTATGGTGTCTCTGTACAGTATCATTATGGGTGTCTCTTATTACTAGGGATGTCCTGTACAATTATCTATATGGGTTCTACCTGTTATATAGATAGGTGTGTACGACATAATGGGCGAAAATATGTTCTCCTGGTCAATTGCTCTAGGGTCCGCTAGATGTCTAGGTTCTTGGTACAATAATTCCTATGGATGCTACTGATACAATATATCCTAGTGTTCGTACTATTCTGTTGACTTGAAATAATCTCGATTGGTGTCCTGTACAATTTCTCTTGGTGTCTATGTACATAGTATCTCTTGGTTTATTGTGTCTCTGTACAATATATCTCTTGGTGTCTCTGATCATATATTCATGGACTCGACATCTCTTGGTGTGTTTGTACTCTGTTACATATATCTCTGCATGGGTGATGCTGACCAATAATATCTCTATGTGTCTAGGTCAATATTATTATCTATGGTGTCCCTGTACAATATATCTCGATGTGTCTCTGTAAATCTATTTTCTATCGTCGTACATATATCCATGGTGGTCCCTGTACAATATATCTTCTATGGAGCTGTCCTCTGTACAATTATATCTCTATGTGTATTGTGTCCTGACTGTACAATAGATCTCTATGGTTACTCTTGTTGAATATATCTCTAATGGTGTTCTCTGTACAATTGATATCTCTATGGTGTCCCTGACAATATATCGTCATGGTGTGCTCTGTACACATATTCTCTATTGACTCCCTGTAATATATGCCTGTGTTAATATATCTCTATGGTGGTCTCGTACAATATATCCTAGTGGTCTCTGTATAACTCAATGGACTCGAATACTCTATGGTTGTCTCTGTAAATTATCTCTATGGTGACTCTGTAATATATCTAAATGGTCTCCCTGTACAATATTATCTCTATGGTGTCTCTGTACAAACTTCAGTGCAATATATCTCTATTTGTGATCCTGTACTAATATCTCTATGTGTCTCTTGTACAATATATCCTATGTTGTCTCTGTACAATATATCTCTATGGTGACTCTGTAAATATATCTTATGGCTGAAGATGACTCTTGTGCGTACTAATCTATCTCTATGGTTTGTCCTCTGTACAATATATCTCATGGTGTCTTTGTAATATATCTCTATGGTGTCTCTGTACAAATATTCTATGGTGATTCTCGTACAATATATTCTGGGAGTACATATATCTCTGTACGTGACAATATTCTCTATGGTTCTCTGTATAGAGTTATATCTCTATGGTCTTCTGTACAATATATCTCTACGTGTTCTGTACATATATCGTGCTATACATAAATGGTGACAAGCCATATCATACCCTCTATGATGTCTTCTGTACAATATTCCTATGACTGTCTCTGTAACATATTCTCTATGATGTCTCTGTACCCAAATTACTCTACCACGTCGGGGGCACAGCCATTGGATTTACATGGTGACATCATTGGCGAGGGCGATTTGCTCAGGTACCACTACCCTCAAGCGGTGTGCTACTGCATGTTAGTATGTATTATGTATTTCATTTGATATACGCTACATATTCACAGGCGCTTTATACAACTATTTTCAGTACTCAACCGCAAGGCTTACAATTGTATGTTACACATACAACTATCAGTATGTCTTTATGATTGTAGGGGAAACCGGAGTGCCCGGCAGGAACACCACACACACGAGTGGCACGGTGAGGAGAAAGCAGATGTTGTCCAAGGTGGTGGAATTGAAACTCAGTGACATCGAGCGGACAAAATGGCATCAGTGCTAGCCCATTAGCCCACTATGGTGCGATTGTACACTGGTAACAAGCGACGGGTTTGGAAAAGAAATCTGTATTGCACCAGTTTATTTGAAGGTTTCAAACTCATGCTCTGTCAGTTTGAAATGTGCATTTATATATAGGTGTAAAAAAGACGAAGAGAGGAGAAAAAGGGAGGGGATGAAAGATTTTTTCTAGAAGTGCAAATAAGTAACAACCACTAGATGGCCATTATTGAACCTGCATGAGAAACCTTAAGTGTGCCATTTTTAAGATCCAGGGAGATTAATAAAAGTTCTTATCGTTTAAAATGGTGCTAATTTTTTCCCCAACCAATCAGATCTTATTTAACATTTGAAAGCTAACATTTGATTGGTTGGCGGCAAAATTAGCACCTATTTTAACCATAGAACTTTTATTGAATACCTTTTGAATATTTCAAGAACTAACTGGAGACTAAAGCCTAAAACATTCACACTAGCCGAGAAACAAAAACCAGACTCTTGAAGCATATTTATATAGACCAATAGTTATTAAGCTGATTTAGTGACTTTAATGCTGCAGCCTTAGCTAAGTGATTGGATGGTTAAAAATACTGTGCTGGCAATAGAAATCTCCCATCATTCGTGGGCAATTTACGATTCGCAGCATACTTGTATGACAGCAATTTAAAATACTCAACCACAGTACCAATAACCAATACCTGTATCAATATTTGTAATCTACACCACAGTCATTATTTTACCCACGGATCATACTGCACCAAAATTAAAAGTTATTGATAAAGATTGTCATTTTCGGTACTATAAAGGATTGATATCACTAGTAAGTAGTATGGACTTGAACTCGAAACCTGAACCTGAGTTTCGGTCAAACTGCAACTAATCCGGAACTTACAAAACAGTCTGGTTTTCCTCTGTTCTGGTTTTCAAACTGCTGATACTTGTATATAGTAGAATCAATAATATAGAAAAATGCGTAATCTCACATTCTCAGTTGGTACCCTCGAATTAGTTTTTTTACTTTTTCGTAACCCTCAAATGTATGTTCAATTTTTGGTACCCTCAAATTAGCGTTCCGTAACCCTCCGAAGGTAGGAAGTTGGTAACCCTCGAAGGTACCACATTCGAGGTTACCAACTCTACATTCGAGGTTACCGAACGCTACATTTGAGGGTACCAAAATTTGAACAATACATTTGAGGGTTACTAAAATTAAACTACATTCGAGGTTTCCAATTGAGAATTGAGAATTATCGCATTTTCATAATTATTGATTCTATATATACAAGTCAGCAAGTTGAAAAACCAGAACCAGGAAAACCAAACTAGTTTGTAGTTCGGATAGTTCGAGTTTGACCTGAACTCAGGTTCAGGTTCGAGTTCAATCCATCACTACACTAGATGATATCAATCCTTTATAGTAACCGTAAATTACAATCTTTATCAATAATTTAAATTTTGGTGGCATGTTATGACTGTGTGGTAAAATAATGACTGTGGTGTAGATTACAATATTGTACGGTATTGGTCTATTGGCTACTGTGGTTAGTATTTTAAGATGCTGTCATACAAGTATGCTGCAATCGTAAATTGCCAAGAATGATTGAAGATTTCTATTGCGCAGTATTTTTAACACCTATATCATTGTAAGGGCTTCAGCATTAAAATATCACTATCGCTATAACATTTGGTCCTATATAAATATTGCTTCAAGAGTCTGGTTTTGTTTTCTGCTAGTGTAGAATGTAGGCTTTAGTCAAGTTTAGCTTCTGTACATTACAGGGTTATTCAATAAAAGTTCTTATGGTTAAAAATGGTGCTAATTTTGCCCCAACCAATCAAATGTTAGCTTTCAAATGTTAAATAAGATCTGATTGGTTGGGGAAAAATTAGCACCATTTTAAACGATAAGAACTTTTTATTATCTCCCTGGATCTTAAATGGCAACTATAGTTCTCATGCAGTTCTAAATTG
The DNA here is from genome assembly GCA_019447015.1 of Hymenochirus boettgeri. NCBI lineage: Eukaryota > Metazoa > Chordata > Amphibia > Anura > Pipidae > Hymenochirus > Hymenochirus boettgeri. The sequence continues at coordinate 255,616,826 of CM033470.1, read as the reverse complement.
CATCTAGTGGTTGTTACTTATATGCACATTCTAGAAAAATCTTTCATTCCCCCTCCTTTTCCTCTCCCATTTTCTCTTTTTATACATATATATAATGCACATTTCAAACTTGACAGCGGCATGAGTTGAACCATTCAATAAAACTGGTGCAATACAGATTTTCTTTCAACTACCCGTGCTTTTATACCATGTACCATGCACCAAGGTGGCTCAATGGCTAGCACTGATGCCATGTAGCGCTGAGGTCCTGAGTTCAATTCCACCCTTGGACACATCGCCTGTTCTCCCCGTGCTTGTGTGGGTTTCCGCCGGGCACTCCGGTTTCCCCTACATCATAAAGACATACTGATAGGTTGTATGTGTACATACAATTGTAAGCTCTTCAGGCAGGGTCTGATGTGACTTGAGTAAATAGTTGTAAAGCGCTGTGGAATTGTAGCGCTATATAAGAAATAAATACATACATACATACATACATGCAGTAGCACCGTAGGGGGAGTGGTACCTGAGCAAATCGCCTCGCCAATGAGCTACCCTCATAATCCAATGGCTTGCTCCTGATCGTGGTAGATAATTGTACGAGACATCATAGAGATTATTGTACAGAGACCCATAGAGATATATTGTACAGAGACATCATAGAGATATATTGTACAGAGACATCATAGAGATATGTACACTATTGTACAGAGTCCATAGAGATATAGTACAGAGTCACATAGAGATATATTGTACAGACACCATAGAGATTATATTGTACAGGGAGACCATAGAGATATATTGTACAGAGTCACCATAGAGATATATTGTACAGAGACACCATAGAGATATATTGTACAGAGTCACCATAGAGATATATTACACAGAGTCACCATAGAGATATATTGTACAGAGACACCATAGAGATATATTGTACAGAGACACCATAGAGATATATGTACAGAGCACCATAGAGATATTGTACAGAGACATCATAGAGATATTGTACAGAGACACCATAGAGATATATTGTACAGGGAGACCATATAGATATATTACACAGAGTCACCATAGAGATATATTACACAGAGACACCATAGAGATATATTGTACAGAGACACCATAGAGATATATTGTACAGAGACACCATAGAGATATATTGTACAGAGTCACCATAGAGATATATTGTACAGAGACACCATAGAGATATATTGTACAGGGACACCATAGAGATATATTGTACAGAGACACCATAGAGATATATTACACAGAGTCACCATAGAGATATATTGTACAGAGACACAATAACACCATAGAGATATATTGTACAGAGACACCATAGAGATATATTGTACAGCACATGAGAATATATTGTACGAGTCACCATAGAGATATTTGTACAGAGACACCATAGAGATATTTGTACAGGGACACCATAGAGTTTTTGTACAGGACACCAAGAGATATATTGTACAGAGTCACCTAGAGATATATTACACAGAGTCACCATAGAGATATATTGTACAGAGACACCATAGAGATATATTGTACAGAGACACAATAACACCATAGAGATATATTGTACAGAGACACCATAGAGATATATTGTACAGAGACACCATAGAGATATATTGTACAGAGTCACCATAGAGATATATTGTACAGAGACACCATAGAGATATATTGTACAGAGTCACCATAGAGATATATACAGAGTCACCATAGAGATTATGTCGAGACACCATAGAGATATTTGTACAGAGACACCATAGAGTATATTGTACAGAGACACCATAGAGATATATTGTACAGAGACACCATAGAGATATATTGTACAGAGTCACCATAGAGATATATTACAACAGAGTCACCATAGGATATTTGTACAGAGTCACCATAGAGATATATTACACAGAGACACCATAAAAATATATTGTACAGAGACAGCATAGAGATATATTGTACAGAGTCGCCATAGAGATATATTGTACAGGGACACCATAGAGATATATTGTACAGAGTCGCCATAGAGATATATTGTAAGCGAGACACAATACACCATAGAGATATATTGTACAGATCACCATAGAGATATATTACACAGAGACCCATAAAGATCTTGTACGAGACACCATAGAGATAATTGTACAGAGACACCATAGAGATATATTGTAGCAGAGACACCATAGAGATTATTGTACAGAGACACCATAGAGATATATGTACCACATAGAATATATTGTACAGAGTCACCATAGTAATATTGTACAGAGTCACCATAGAGATATATTGTACGAGTGCACTATATAGATATATTGTACAGAGACACCATAGAGATATATTGTACAGAGACACCATAGAGATATATACACAGAGACACCATAGAGATATATTGTACGAGACACCATAGAGATATTTTACAGAGACCACCATAGAGATATATTGTACAGAGACATCATAGAGATATATGTACAGAGACACCATAGAGATATATTGTACAGAGTCACCATAGATATATATTGTACAGAGCACCATAGAGATATATTGTACAGGAGACACCATAGAGATAATATTGACAGAGACACCATAGAGATATATTACACAGAGACACCATAGAGATATATTGTACAGAGACACCATAGAGATATATTGTACAGAGACACCATAGAGATATATTGTACAGAGACACCATAGAGATATATTGTACAGAGTCACCATAGAGATATATTACACAGAGTCACCATAGAGATATATTAACACAGAGTCCCATAGATATATTACACAGAGCACCATGAGATATATATTGTACAGAGAAACCATAGAGATATATGTACAGAGCACCATAGAGATATTACACAGAGACCCATAGAGATATATTGTACAGAGTCACCATAGAGATAATTCACAGAGACACCATGTAGATATATTACAGAGAACCATAGAAGTATTTACACAGAGACACCATAGAGATATATTGTACAGAGACACCATAGAGATATATTGTACAGAGTCACCATAGAGATATGTTACACAGAGACACCAGAGATTAGTACAGAGACACCATAGAGATATATTGTACAGAGACACCATAGAGATATATTGTGCAGAGACACCATAGAGATATATTGTACAGAGTCACCATAGAAATATATTGTACAGAGTCACCATAGAGATATATTGTACTATATTAAAGTTTTAATATCTTTGCATGTATTATTAAAGACAGACATTTACATCTTGGGACTTGTAGACACCAGAGCCTGGCCCCTTAAGCACCACCTACTAACACGCCACACCGATACACTGATGTATTCTGTAGGTTTTTAATCATTACATAATTTTACCGATAGTTGGCTGAAATGGCTGTTCGTACACATTGTGTGTCACAGGGCATCTAGAAATGTCATTTACACTCAACTCTCTCCCATTGCTTGAAATATGTGAATCCTTCCATCAGAGTATCTGTGCTTAGCAGGAATGTGGGCTACAGGGTCATAAGATGAACATAAAATGATTAGAACCAGGAAAGTTACATTCATTTCAATTAGTCAATTAGGTAAATGACAGTGCCTTAATCATAGATATGTCACTGAAACAAACTAGTTAATGGTAAAGTCTAGCTCTGTTTAAAAGGGCACTAAAGGGAACTAAAAGATAAATGAGTTCCCATTCACTTCTTTTTGAAATGTAAGGGACATGGTAAAACCCAGGGGTGCCCCTACCATAAAGCAAACTGAAACATTTGCTCAGGGCGCGCCCCTGCGGAACACTTAATAGTCAGTAGTTAAAAAATCTCCTCCTCCTGCAATACCACATTTCAGCACCAGTCCACAAATCAGTGTTAGGTCCGCCTCAAGTTCACCAGTCATTGTAAGTAAGCCCGCCATACCCCTCCACAAGCCATGCCTATGTTCCATGATGAAACCATGCCCGCTTCACGGGTCGCTCCCCTCTGCCGGTAGGTGGCATTAAAAGTTGTTTCAGGTTGTCAAAAACTCTAGGAACATCCTGGGTAAACCATGGTATGAACAGTGACTGGTGGTAATGGCTGTAGTAGTAAATACTCACATTCTAATAAAGGTGCCATTTAATGATATCTGCAGTACAGATTAATGTTATTACAGCATTTTATAAACATGTCCTTAATCTTCAAATCAAACTATAGATGGATTTTCTTACGTTGTTTGTCACATTTCGATTTACAATAGATTTACCATCAAAAATGAATCCATTGCAGAAACACACACGGGAATCTTGTTTCGATAAAATATATTTGATTTATGTTGAATATTGAGCAAGAAAAATCAGCCTGTTCAAGGTTTTCTGGACTTTTAGCTCAGAGTTAATCGTCGTCAGTAATAAACTAGCTATTCAATATTTGTAAACAGACGCATGTGTGCAGCAATATGCAGTAGTTTCCATTCTGGATAAACTCCCGAGGGCTCAAGTGTATTTGCCCAATCAATGCTGTTTAATGAGAGAAACTTTGTTAACTGTAAGTATTAACATTCTATTGCAGAATTAACTTGTATCTCTGGAAGAGGTTTTGTTTTAATAAATGAAATAAGCAGATTTGCTAGTTGGCATTGAATCTTGAGGCAAGGGCCACTGTATAGCACCTGCATAGCATGAAAATACCAATATGTTTTTTGTAGTGTACATACTACTTCCATTCCATTACTATTTCCCATTCTAATTAATAGTAACGTAGAGCGTGTGGTCTGCACAAATACATCATGGAGTGAAATGGAGCATGATCAGTAGAGATGAGTCACAGTATCGAAATGAACCTGGTTTGGTTTCTGAACTGCTGGTTTTAAAAATCCGCAGTTACTAAGAATATTTGAAAATTCCGACGATCTAAACTTTTAAAGGGGACTGTGGTCCAAAATGACTGTAGGTAAATTGATAGGAATTGCTCCCACTGAGAATTTTAATTGTTTATTTTGCATAGTTTGAAGATATTTATCATTTTTGTGTGTGATATGGCAGCAGCATCACCAGGTCCCCTGCACTTCCTGTTCTGAAACTGTCAGTCAATCTGTCCTTGTCTCCTTCTCCCCTTTGCAGTCCCCTGGTCCCTCCCACTCATGGACCCCATGGTCCCTCTAGTTGCAGGCCCCCCATGGCCCATTATCTTACAGCCCGATGTGGTCCCGCCCACTCGGGGTGCCGTGGGTTACTCAACACCCCCCTACAGAAAACTCTGTGGAATCAGCTGTTTTCACACAGTGAAAGAGAAGGGCTGTAGATTCCCTTACCTTCTCTGTCAGGACTTCACACAGCGAGAGGAGAGGGACTTCCTGTCTCCCTCACACACTGAGAGAGACTGAGGCTGTGCTGGCCAGCGGCCTGTGCAGGAGAAGCCTCAGGAATGTCAGCTTCCCACCCATTAACTTTCTGGTCAGTCATTTCTTCATATCTGGGCTGTGGAGCACGTAGAGAGGTGGTTGTTGGCTCATTTTAAAGGTAGGAAACTTAACTTGTTTGGAGACCACAGTTCCCCTTTAAAGTAATCACTATTACAATACCTCTTTTTAATATTATTCAAGGTACCAGGTCCGAATTTCCATTAGGCACATGCCTAGGGGTGCTTGAGGTTGGAGGGGCGGCTGTCAATCTCCTTCCACCATCCAACCCCTTTATAGTCTAATTTCTTCCCCCAAAAAGAGGAAAGGGTGTGGTTTAGGGGTGTGGTCTGTGTTTAGGGGTGGGGCTAGGGGCACCAGGCTCTTTGGGCTTACAAGCTCCTGGGGTGTAAATCCGTCCCTGCAAGGTACTGTGTAATTTCATTCAAATATGTGGAAACAAAATTGTGAAAAAGCATGTTTATTATATCATACTAGTCTTTTAAAACCCATTCAGTCATGGATAACTTAAGCACCAATTTCTTACTGAACAATTACTATTGAGTTTGCAGAGCTGCCACTCACAAGGAAAGTCAATGAAATAAATCTTCTTTATTATGTCCAGAAACTGATTTGCTTAAAGGGCAATTATAGTGAGAAAACTGTTTTTTTTAATTTCTTCTAATGTATCCTATAAGTCATCCATCCACCAGGGTACCTTTAGTTTCTTTAAATTCTACTAGTCCCCGAGATATAAGCCTTTGAATATGCTGTGATTTGTAGGAGCTGCTACACCTCATCTGTCCTCAAGGGCACACACCCACACAATCCAAAGCTCCCCTGCAGTACTTCACACCTCTCTCACCCACACTGTAAGTACCATGTGCAACACATAGTCAAATGCTGTAGTGCTAAACACAATCAATAAACCATTAACCCAGCAATATGAGCATAACACACTATAAACCCCCTCCCCCCCAAAAATCTTATATACATACAAAACCAGTGACTCAAATGGACACTAATCAGTATATATAATACAGTAATACAGACTATATACCAAACAAGACACACAGTGGCATCTATGAAATATATAGACTAAAGCAACTGAAATGTAACAGGACAACAAGCAGTTCACTGTGTTTGTGAAGGTCTCACTACAAGCTGCGGTTACACTGACTCTCTCTTCAGTGATTATGATCTCAGCTAACCAGGGGAGGATATGAGCTTTAGGTAAAAAGTAAATAACAATTAGCAAAGTTAGAGAACAGGCAGAGTTCAGTAACTTACTTGTAAAGAATCTCAGCACCACTTGTCCTCCTCTCTCCCCCTCTGCCCCTCCCTTCAGCATATTGCTACTTTATCCACACTTTGATTGCTTGCAGTCTAGCTCTGGAAGGGAGGGGTCAACAGGATGTCAGCACTTCATTTAAAGTCCTTTCAACTGACAATGCTCGGACCTGTATACAGCCCGTCACTGCTTGAGGGGGATAGACAGAGAGGGGAGGGGGACTACACAGCTTGGTACAAACTTCTCCAGTGTGAAGAAACGAAGCCACACAGCAACATGAAAGTAAGGCAGCTTATACTAATGATCTTACATTGTATACAGCAAAGTTTTTTTTCACTATAGTTGCCCTTTAATAATTCTTCTTTAACCATGCCATGGTTCATTGTGCTGTCAGGTTTGAGGTAATGTCCCAGGTTTTGATTTTACAAAACTTTAACATCAGTATTCTGTTTTCAGTGTCTTACATTTGTGAAATTCTGCGTCAAAATTTTGTTTTGTCTGTAAAAATGTTTGGGTGAAAACTCCAGTTCATCATCACTACTCTTTAATTGATATGAATCCAATTTGTGTTCCAAAATTAAGCCCATCTCTAACATGGGAGAAGAACATGTTTGGATAACAGGAGGTACAGAGAGTAAGATTCTGGCTCTGGTCTGTCACTGTGTCATCTGAATATTGTGAGGTAAGATGCCACCACGCTCTAGAAGGATCCTAGAAGGAGAAAAAGAAAACAATGTTTAGGAAGCTTACAATTTCTGACCATTTTGCACAATTATTGTGCATGGCTAACATTACTTACAGACCCTGATCCTCTGCAGCGTCTATCACCTTACCTTGTGTTCCGAGAAGGTAGCTTTGGGAACGCCAATAGTGAATCCGCGTAGATGACATCATGGCCAGTAACTCTGCTGCTGCCCGGCTCAGATTGCAATAGCAACAGAGGAGTTGCGACTATGCCGGTGAGGGATCAAGGTCTCTAAGTGGCGTTAGCAATGTCTTTGGTAAAGGTAAGTATAAGTAAAACTGCTAATGGTGGGGCGTTATACCTATAGATCACATTGTTATTTGAAGGGTGGACATGCCCTACCTATGTATTGTCAACAGTAACCAAAATTGACATAAACATTTTCAAATAAGAATTTAAAGTGGTAATTTCTTTTCATATTTTTGTAAATTTTTTTGTTAAAACTGGCTTTTTAACTGAATTTGTCTTTATCTTTATCCTGCTGCATATTGAGGAAAATTCTGGGAACTCATTTAACAGGGTGAATACTGCATACCTCTCACTGTTTGGATGGGGCCTACCAGTGATGGTATCTGGGACACAAGGAATCTTAACAGGATTGATCCAGCAACTCAGTTGGGAGGTATACATTGCTGGTTATCATTTTACTAACAGGTAGATTCAATATAGCAAATCCCCGCTTCTACTATTGTAAACCACGATTATGTCTGGTATTGCATTGTGGGATTTGCACCCCTTTATTGCCCATATAGTTTCGTGTACGAGTTTGATTTGGAAATGGTTGCAGTACCATAAAAGATGCGTAAGACCCACTTTAACCTTTTTTACACTGATTTAACGTGGGGTTTTACACTTGTTTAGCCTTATTGAATCTCCCCATTAATGTACTGCAGGTGGTGGTACTATGTACATTACATGCCACACATAATTAGGATTTGTATTAACATGTAAACCAGATAAAGATATTTGGTAAAAACAAAACAACAAAAAAAAACTGAACAACAGTACTTTAAACTCAATGTTATCCGCAGTCTCCTTTGTAAGTAAACCAAGGCCTTATACAGGGTCACATGAGACCGCAATAGAATCGAAAGGTTACATTTACCAGGGTTCCAGGTCGGTAGACTGGTTATGTTATTAATTTAACATGTTGTACTAACAAGGTATTAAGGAATAAAGACGTGGGTAGTAATGGATGCATTAAATGATTAATCATTAATAAGAAACACTGAACAGCCTCTTACTTGTGTTTTCCTACCTATTTAATATTAAAAGCATTAACTATGAACTACTACTGCTACACACATTCAGGGGAATTCAGCCCCTGCCACATGAAATCGAAGGCTCGATGAGGGTTACTGAAATCGAAGGCTACATTCGAGGGTTACCAAACTCTACATTCGAGGGTTACCAAACTCTACATTCGAGGGTTACCAAAATTTGAACAATACATTTGAGGGTTACTAAAATTAAACTACATTCGAGGGTTACCAACTTGAGAATTTGAGAATTATCGCATTTTCTATAATTATTGATTCTATATATACAAGTCAGCAAGTTTGAAAAACCAGAACCAGGAAAACCAGAACTAGTTTGTAGTTCGGATAGTTCGAGTTTGACCTGAACTCAGGTTCAGGTTCGAGTTCAAGTCCATCACTACACTAGATGATATCAATCCTTTATAGTAACCGTAAATTACAATCTTTATCAATAATTTAAAATTTTGGTGGCATGTTATGACTGTGTGGTAAAATAATGACTGTGGTGTAGATTACAAATATTGTACGGTATTGGTCTATTGGCTACTGTGGTTAGTATTTTAAGATGCTGTCATACAAGTATGCTGCAATCGTAAATTGCCAAGAATGATTGGAAGATTTCTATTGCAGCAGTATTTTTTAACACCTATATCATTGTAAGGGCTGCAGCATTAAAATATCACTATCGCTATAACTAATATTGGTCCTATATAAATATTGCTTCAAGAGTCTGGATATTGTACAGAGACATCATAGAGATATATTGTCAGAGTCACCATAGAGATTATTGTACAGAGACAACCATAGAGATATATGTACAGAGACATCAGAGATATATTGTACCAGAGACACATAGAGATATATTGTACGGAGAACCATAATAGATATATTACACAGAGTCCCATAGAGATATATTGACACAGATCACCATAGAGATATATTGTACAGAGACACAAGAGATTATTGTACAGAGCACCATGAGATTATTCTACACAGAGTACCATAGAGATATATTGTACAGGACACCATAGAGATATATTGTACAGGGACACCATAGAGAATATTTGTACAGAGACACCATAGAGATATATTACCAGAGTCACCATAGAGATTATTGTACAAGACACAAGACACCATAGAGATATATTGTACAGAGACACCATAGAGAATATATTGTACAGAGACACCATAGAGATATATTGTACAGAGCACCATAGATATATTGTCAGAGACACCATAAGAGTATATTTGTACAGGGACACCAAGAGTTATATGCCAGGACACCATAGAGATTATTGTACAGAGTCACCATAGAGATATATTACACTAGAGTCACCATAGAGATATATTGTACAAGACACCATAGAAGTATATTGTACAGAGACACAATAACACCATAGAGATATATTGTACAAGAGACACCTAGAGATATATTGTACAGACACCATAGAGATATATTGTAACAAGTCACCCATAGAGATATATTGTACAGAGACACCATAGAGATATATTGTACAGATCACCATAAGATTTTAATACACAGATCACCATAGAGATATATGTACAGAGACACCATAGAGATATATTGTACAGAGACACAATACAACCATAGAGTATATTGTACAGAGACACCATAGAGATATATTGTACAGAGACACCATAGAGATATATTTTACAGAGTCACCATAGAGATATATTACACAGAGTCACCATAAGATATTTGTACAGATCACCATAGGATTTTACACAGAGACACCATAAGAATATATTGTACAGAGACACATAGAGATATTTGTACAGAGATCACCCATAGAGATATATTGTACAGGGACACCATAGAGATATATTGTACAGAGTCCCATAGAGATATATTGTACAGACACTAACACCATAGAGATATATTGTACAGAGTCACCATAGAGATATATTACACAGAGACACCATAAAATATATTGTACAGAGACACCATAGAGATATATTGTACAGAGTACACCATAGATTATATTGTGCAAGACACCATAAGATATATTGTACAGAGACCCATGAGATATATTGTACAGAGTCACCATAAGAATATATTGTACAGAGTCACCAAGAGATATATTGTAACAGATACACAGAGATAATTGTACAGCACATATAGATATATTGTACAGACACCATAAGTAGATATTGTACAGAGACACCATAGAGATATATTACACAGAGACACCATAGAGATATATTGTACAGAGACACCATAGAGATATATTGTACAGAGACACCATAGAGATATATTGTACAGAGACACCATAGAGATATATTGTACAGAGACACCATAGAATATATTGTACAGAGTCACCATAGATATATATTGTACAGAACACCAATAGAGATATATTGTACAGACACCAAGAGATATATTGTACACAGACACCATAGAGATATATTGTACAGAGACACCATAGAGATATATTGTACAGAGACACCATAAGAAATTGTACACACCATAGAGATATATTGTACAGAGAACCCATAGAGATATTTGTACAGAGTCACACATAGAGATATATACAAGATCACCATAGAGATATATTACACAGAGTCACCTAGAGATATATTACAACAGAGACACCATAGAGATATATTGTACAGAGAAACCATAGAGATATATTGTACAGAGTCACACCATAGAGATATATTTACACAGAGACACAACATAGAGATATATTGTACAGAGTCACCATAGAGATATATTACACAAGACACATAGAATATTGTACAGAGAAACAAAACACTAAAACAGAGATATATTACACAGAGACACACCATAGAGATATATTGTACAGAGACACCATAGAATATATTGTACAGAGTCACACATAGAGATATGTTACACAGAGACACCATAGAGATATATTGTACAGAGAGTCACCATAGAGATATATTGTACAGAGACACCATAGAGTATTTGTGCAAGAGACAAAACCATAGAGAGAAAATATTGTACAGAGTCACCATAGAAATATATTGTACAGAGTCACACCATTAAGATGAAGTGTACTATATTAAATTTTAATATCTTTGCATGTATTCATAGAGATATATTGTACAGAGACACCATAGAGATATATTGTACAGAGTCACCATAGAAATATATTGTACAGAGTCACCATAGAGATATATTGTACTATATTAAAGTTTTAATATCTTTGCATGTATTATTAAAGACAGACATTTACATCTTGGGAACTTGTAGACACACAGAGCCTGGCCCCTTAAGCACCACCTACTAACACGCCACACCAGATAACACTGATTGTATTCTGTAGGTTTTTAATCATTACATAATTTTACCGATAGTTGGCTGAAATGGCTGTTCGTACACATTGTGTGTCACAGGGCATCTAGAAATGTCATTTACACTCAACTCTCTCCCATTGCTTGAAATATGTGAATCCTTCCATCAGAGTATCTGTGCTTAGCAGGAATGTGGGCTACAGGGTCATAAGAGTGAACATAAAAATGATTAGAACCAGGAAAGTTACATTCATTTCATAATTAGTCAATTAGGTAAATGACAGTGCCTTAATCATAGATATGTCACTGAAACAAACTAGTTAATGGTAAAGTCTAGCTCTGTTTAAAAAGGGCACTAAAGGGAACTAAAAGATAAATGAGTTCCCATTCACTTCTTTTTGAAATGTAAGGGACATGGTAAACCCAGGGGTGCCCCTACCATAAAGCAAACTGAAACATTTGCTCAGGGCGCGCCCCTGCGGAACACTTAATAGTCAGTAGTTAAAAAATCCTCCTTCCTGCAATACCACATTTCAGCACCAGTCCACAAATCAGTGTTAGGTCAGCCCTCAAGTTCACCAGTCATTGTAAGTAAGCCCGCCATACCCACCTCCACAAGCCATGCCTATGTTCCATGATGAAACCATGCCCGCTTCACGTGTCGCTCCCCTCTGCCGGTAGGTGGCATTTAAAAGTTGTTTCAGGTGTCAAAAACTCTAGGAACATTCCTGGGTAAACCATGGTATGAACAGTGACTGGTGGTAATGGCTGTAGTAGTAAATACTCACATTCTAATAAAGGTGCCATTTAATGATATCTGCAGTACAGATTAATGTTATTACAGCAGTTTTATAAACATGTCCTTAAATCTTCAAAATCAAACTATAGATGGATTTTCTTACGTTTGATTGTTCACATTTCGATTTACAATAGATTTACCATCAAAAATGAATCCATTGCAGAAACACACACGGGAATCTTGTTTCAATAAAATATATTTGATTTATGTTGAATATTGAGCAAGAAAAATCAGCCTGTGCAAGGTTTTCTGGACTTTTAGCTCAGAGTTAATCGTCGTCAGTAATAAACTAGCTATTCAATATTTGTAAACAGACGCATGGTGCAGCAATATGCAGTAGTTTCCATTCTGGATAAACTCCCGGAGGGCTCTAGTGTATTTGCCCAATCAATGCTGTTTAATGAGAAACTTTGTTAACTGTAAAGTATTAACATTCTATTGCAGAATTAACTTGTATCTCTGGGAAGAGGTTTTGTTTTATAAAATGAAATAAGCAGATTTGCTAGTTGGACATTGAATCTTGAGGCAAGGGCCACTGTATAGCACCTGCATAGCATGAAAAATACCAATATGTTTTTGTGTAGTGTACATACTACTTCCATTCCATTACTATTTCCCATTCTAATTAAATTAACGTAGACGCGTGTGGTCTGCACAAATACATCATGGAGTGAAATGGAGCATGATCAGTAGAGATGAGTCACAGTATCGAAATGAACCTGGTTTGGTTTCTGAACTGCTGGTTTTAAAAATCCGCAGTTACTAAGAAATATTTGAAAATTCCGACGATCTAAACTTTTTAAAGGGGAACTGTGGTCCAAAAATGACTGTAGGTAAATTGATAGGAATTGCTCCCATGAGAATTTTTAATTGTTTATTTTGCATAGTTTGAAGATATTTACATTTTTGTGTGTGATATGGCAGCAGCATCACCAGGTCCCCTGCACTTCCTGTTCTGAAACTGTCAGTCAATCTGTCCTGTGTCTCCTTCTCCCCTTTGCAGTCCCCCTGGTCCCTCCCACTCATGGACCCCATGGTCCCTCTAGTTGCAGGCCCCCCATGGCCCATTATCTTACAGCCCGATGTGGTCCCACCCACTCGCGGGTGCCGTGGGTTACTCAGACACCCCCCCTACAGAAAACTCTGTGGAATCAGCCTGTTTTCACACAGTGAAAGAGAAGGGCTGTAGATTCCCTTACCTTCTCTGTCAGGACTTCACACAGCAGAGAGGAGGAGGGACTTCCTGTCTCCCTCACACACTGAGAGAGACTGAGGCTGTGCTGGCCAGCGGCACTGTGCAGGAGAAGCCTCAGGAATGTCAGCTTCCCACCCATTAACTTTCTGGTCAGTCATTTCTTCATATCTTGGGCTGTGGAGCACGTAGAGAGGTGGTTGTTGGCTCATTTTAAAGGTAGGAAACTTAACTTGTTTGGAGACCACAGTTCCCCTTTAAAGTAATCACTATTACAATACCTCTTTTTAATATTATTCAAGGTACCAGGTCCGAATTTACCATTAGGCACATGCCTAGGGGTGCTTGAGGTTGGAGGGGCGGCTGTCAATCTCCTTCCACCAATCCAACCCCTTTATAGTCTAATTTCTTCCCCCCAAAAGAGGAAATGGGTGTGGTTTAGGGGTGTGGTCTGTGTTTAGGGGTGGGGCTAGGGGCACCAGGCTCTTTGGGCTTACAAGCTCCTGGGGTGTAAATCCGTCCCTGCAAGGTACTGTGTAATTTCATTCAAATATGTGGAAACAAAATGTGAAAAAGCATGTTTATTATATCATACTAGTCTTTTAAAACCCAATTCAGTCATGGATAACTTAAGCACCAATTTCTTACTGAACAATTACTATTGATTGGTTTGCAGAGCTGCCACTCACAAGGAAATGTCAATGAAATAAATCTTCTTTATTATGTCCAGAAACTGATTTGCTTAAAGGGCAATTATAGTGAGAAAATAGTTTTTTTTTAATTTCTTCTAATGTATCCTATAAGTCATCCCATCCACCAGGGTACCTTTAGTTTCTTTAAATTCTACATAGTCCCCGAGATATAAGCCTTTGAATATGCTGTGATTTGTAGGAGCTGCTACACCTCATCTGTCACTCAAGGGCACACACCCACACAATCCAAAGCTCCCCTGCAGTACTGTCACACACTCTCTCACCCACACTGTAAGTACCATGTGCAACACATAGTCAAATGCTGTAGTGCTAAACACAATCAATAAACCATTAACCCAGCAATATGAGCATAACACACTATAAAACAGCCCCTCCCCCCCAAAAAAATCTTATATACATACAAAACCAGTGACTCAAATGGAACACTAATACAGTATATATAATACAGTAATACAGACTATATACCAAACAAGACACACAGTGCAATCTATGAAATATATAGACTAAAGCAACTGAAATGTAACAGGACAACAAGCAGTGTCACTGTGTTTGTGAAGGTCTCACTACAAGCTGCGGTTACACTGACTCTCTCTTCAGTGATTATGATCTCAGCTAACCAGGGGAGAGATATGAGCTTTAGGTAAAAAGTAAATAACAATTAGCAAAGTTAGAGAACAGGCAGAGTTCAGTAACTTACTTGTAAAGAATCTCAGCACCACTTGTCCTCCTCTCTCCCCCTCTGCCCCTCCCTTCAGCATATTGCTACTTTCTCCCACACTTTGATTGCTTGCAGTCTAGCTCTGGAAGGGAGGGGTCAACAGGATGTCAGCACTTCATTTAAAGTCCTTTCAACTGACAATGCTCGGACTCTGTATACAGCCCGTCACTGCTTGAGGGGGAGTAGACAGAGAGGGGAGGGGGACTACACAGCTTGGTACAAACTTCTGCCAGTGTGAAGAAACGAAGCCACACAGCAACATGAAAGTAAGGCAGCTTATACTAAGTGATCTATACATTGTATACAGACAAAGTTTTTTTTTCACTATAGTTGCCCTTTAATAATTCTTCTTTAATATTGCACAGACCTGCCATGGTTCATTGTGCTGTCAGGTTTGAGGTAATGTCCCAGGTTTTGATTTTACAAAACTTTAACATCAGTATTCTGTTTTCAGTGTCTTACATTTTGTGAAATTCTGCGTCAAAATTTTGTTTTGTCTGTAAAAATGTTTGGGTGAAAACTCCAGTTCATCATCACTACTCTTTAATTGATATGAATCCAATTTGTGTTCCAAAATTAAGCCCATCTCTAACATGGGAGAAGAACATGTTTGGATAACAGGAGGTACAGAGAGTAAGATTCTGGCTCTGGTCTGTCACTGTGTCATCCTGAATATTGTGAGGTAAGATGCCACCACGCTCTAGAAGGATCCTAGAAGGAGAAAAAGAAAACAATGTTTAGGAAGCTTACAATTTCTGACCATTTGCACAATTACTTGTGCATGGCTAACATTACTTACAGACCCTGATCCTCTGCAGCGTCTATCACCTTACCTTGTGTTCCGAGAAGGTAGCTTCTGGGAACAGCCAATAGTGAATCCGCGTAGATGACATCATGGCCAGTAACTCTGCTGCTGCCCGAGCTCAGATTGCAATAGCAACAGAGGAGTTGCGACTATGCCGGTGAGGGATCAAGGTCTCTAAGTGGCGTTAGCAATGTCTTTGGTAAAGGTAAGTATAAGTAAAACTGCTAATGGTGGGGCGTTATACCTATAGATACATTGTTATTTGAAGGGTGGACATGCCCTACCTATGTATTGTCAACAGTAACCAAAATTGACATAAACATTTTCAAATAATAGAATTTTAAAGTGGTAATTTTCTTTTCATATTTTTGTAAATTTTTTTGTTAAAACTGGCTTTTTAACTGAATTTGTCTTTATCTTTATCCTGCTGCATATTGAGGAAATATTCTGGGAACTCATTTAACAGGGTGATACTGCATACCTCTCACTGTTTGGATGGGGCCTACCAGTGATGGCTATCTGGGACACAAGGAATCTTAACAGGATTGATCCAGCAACTCAGTTGGGAGGTATACATTGCTGTTAATCATTTTAACTAACAGGTAGATTCAATATAGCAAATCCCCGCTTCTTACTATTGTAAACACGATTATGTCTGGTATTGCATTGTGGGATTTGCACCCCTTTATTGTCCCATATAAGTTTCGTGCTACGAGTTTGATTTGGAAATGGTGCAGTACCATAAAAGATGCGTAAGACCCACTTTAACCTGTTATTACACTGATTTAACGTGGGGTTTACACTTGTTTTAGCCTTATTGAATCTCCCCATTAATGTACTGCAGGTGGTGGTACTATGTACATTACATGCCACACATAATTAGGTCTTTGTATTAACATGTAAACCAGATAAAGATATTTGGTAAAAAACAAAACAACAAAAAAAAACTGAACATACAGTACTTTAAACTCAATGTTATCCGCAGTCTCCTTTGTAAGTAAACCAAGGCCTTATACAGGGTCACATGAGACCGCAATAGAATCGAAAGGTTACATTTACCTAGGGTTCCAGGCGGTAGAACTGGTTATGTATTAATTTAACATGTTGTACTAACAAGGTATTAAGGAATAAAGACGTGGGTAGTAATGGATGCATTAAATGATTAATCATTAATAAGAAACACTGAACAGCCTCTTACTTGTGTTTTCCTACCTATTTAATATTTAAAAGCATTAACTATGAACTACTGCTACACACATTCAGGGGAATTCAGCCCCTGCCACATAATGATTTCAGGGGTTAAACTCACGCTAACCCATTCAATACCCTTCAGCGCACCTTTAACACCTTACTGCACAACTGTGCAGGCCCACACAGCTGCTGCAAGCTATTCAATATTGGGATTGCAACTTTTAAATACCAGTCACGGAAGGGTTAAATCCATTTTTGGATTTACCCAGTGCTGCATATACGTAAGGGAGAACCACCCAGAGCGATAGTGGCTCAGAGTACATCTGTTAGTGTAAGGTAATACAGAGTTACATGGTGAGAATGCATTGGCGCCACTAGGAGTGTGGTGCCGCAGCACATTGCCTCTGGGGCTCTCCCGCCATTGACTGTTATTGGACAGGATTTTCACCCTTCTTCATGGACGCAGTGGCCCTGTGAAAATATGTATAAACACAGGTTTAAAGGGCACGTCTACTCTTAAAACAAAAAACTGGCCACTAGTCACTTACTTGCTCAAAATTCTAATCAATATATTCAGCACATTATTAGATGTATTACCGACCAGATATTTATGGGTAATTATTTCTCACTTTCTGGCAAAGGAAGCTGGCTACTCCCTCCTTGCACTCAAACAAGGCTGTGACTGCTGACATCACAGACAATAATTGACTGTTCTCTGCCTCTTCTGCACATGCTCAAGTTCCTAAAAGCTCACTGAGTATGGGGAGGCGGCAACCTCTGCCAGAAAGGGATAGAACAAGAACAATACTTATCATGAAATATCTGGTTAGAAATGCAGGTTATAACGTGCTAAAAATAGCAGTTGTGGCTAGGGGCAAATAATTGACAAGTGACCATTTTTGTGGGTGGACATACCCTTTAAAATGATTTCATAAAAAACCCACCTTGTTGTTCTCCTTATGTCCACATATGGATTTGGTGAGTCAAACTGACGAACACACTGTGGATCAATGTCATGAAAAGCTGTGGCTTCCTCCAGCGACAATTTAAAACAGCAGGGCCCTACGGAAGGACCAAGAACAACTAGGATATCCTCAGTGTGACACCCATACTCACATACCATTGCATTAACTGTTGCCATAGCAACTCCTAGAAGGGTCCCTTTCCAGCCTATGGAAATGAAGAAGAAAGAATAAAGAGCATGCTTTTTTCAGATTTGTTTCCTTATAAATCAGGTTATTACACTATGAAGAATAAGTAAAATACTGCCCATTTGACCAAAGTTTACTCCCAGACCATTTCTTAAATCTGCTTGAAACTCTGCTCCATCCTGTCTATGCCTCTTAATTTTACTGAAAACTGTGGGGTATACATTTGCAAATTTCTTCTCAACTACGTGTTTAAGAAATCAATATGAAAATATGAAAGGAGATAAAAATATGCATTGTTTTTCGGGTGGCACTAGAAAGGGTCAACTTTATGGGGCATATTCATTAAAGGGCATGTCCACCACCAACACTACAATTTAACCCACTACTGGCCCCACTATGTAGTGTAGAAAAATCCTTGCCCTACATCCCTGCTCCAAATGGTTGTCCATTAATCCCCCCCTAAAGTCCCAAAAACTGCCCACCAGGAGCTCTGCAGAGTCCATATAGGACTCTGCCTCCTGTCTCCCCTCCGGGAGAATTTTGTCATGCTCATTACAGACCTCCTCCCCCTCCCTCCCGTTTCTCTCTCCCTCCACCTAGCAAAAAAACCCTTTTCTGTAGTGTAGGGCTCCCTCCCCCAACCCCAAACTCCATATTAGTTTCAAACAAAACACCCCCGATCTGTACTTACATCACCTCTTTCCCCCGTCGATCTGCACAGCTGGAAGCCGCGTCCGCGATTGGCTGCCTCTCAGCCAATCACGGACGCGGCTGCTGGTCCAGCCCCCGGCCCCCTGCTTGCAGTTTCATGCAAGCAGAGGGCCGTGACACATCGACGGGGGAAAGAGGTGATGTAAGTTATAAAAAGGGGTGGACATGCCCTTTAAGTAGAACTACTTTCACTTTCTTTTTTCCACAATTTCATAGCTTTATTTATAAAGGAGGAAAATTTCTGTGGTGGTAAAAATTAAGCAGCAAAATTATTGATTTTTTGGGGGTGGGGCTTCTTACAAAGAACATCATGTGCTTGTCACAGACTCAGACAGACAGGACAGACAAGGAACTTTAAATTTACAAACCTATAACTTAAAGGGCATGTCCAGCCCCAAAACTACAATTTAACCCACCACTGGCCCCACTGTTTAGTGTTAAAAAATCCTTACCTTACATCTCTGCTTCTTATGGTTCTCCTGCAGTGCTTGCCCAAATCCAGCAAACTGAAGCGTAGGAGCTGTCTCTGCCTCCTCCTTGTCCTCCTGGAGGACTGTGACATGCGCAGTGGAGACCTACCCCCCCCCCCCACATTAAAATGTACTTTTCTATAGTGTAGGACACCATTGCCCACACCTAACCACCAAGTTAGATTAGTAAGCAGCAGAAACATACTTATGCAACTTCTGGCAAACAGAGGGCCGGGAGGAGACAGGCATGGGAGGTAAGTACATTTCTGCTGCTTTTTTAACTAATCTACCTTGGAGGTTGGGGTTGGGCTGGGCTGGGGTGCCCTACAGTATATTAAAAAAATATTTTCAGGGTGGAGATAACCTTTAAGAACAAGAGACGCTAAAGACATAAACAAAGTCTTTCGAAAAATGACAAAAGTGTGACAAAATGACTCTGCAGCTTTATAAAATGGGCCCTAGCTGTTTATTTGAATGATATACAGAGTTTTAGAAAAAGCAAATGAACACACAGCATATTAGATAAATCCTACACTGCCATCTACTGGAATCTGCAATTTATAGCATGATCTTATAATAAGGAGGATTAGGTCCCATTATCTGCGTTGCATTCTGTTTTCCGTTTTGCATTTTGCAAACCACAATGTAATTTAAAGTATAATGGCGGTATAATGGAAATCGCGAGAATTAGTTCCCACTGTATAACTTGTGTTCCGAATCAATGTGTTCCATTTTTTATCTGCATGCGTGCACGACTTTTGGTCCATGTGTGTCAGAATTGCAATTAAATAATAGTCTATGCATTTTTTTTTGCGTTTTCTCCAGTATCTCTTGTTGATTTTCCAAAAACTGCATATGCACGCAAATGGACTGGAAACGCACACATGGACAAATGCACAGAAAAACGCATGTCTGTTAACCAGCAAATGGACCGGAACGTAGACAAAATGCATTGTCCTAAACGCACTCAAAACGGACAGCACAACGTAACGCACATAGTGGGACCCAGCCCTTATGTATAGTTTCTTAGGCTACTTTTACCTGAGCATCAGGTTTCTGGCGGCCGCAAGGTGGTTGCAGTTGGTATAATGCTACATTTCTACATTTCTGCCACTAGATATCTGGAACTGCTCACAAACTGCTATTAGTGTTGGTTTCACTATAGTCGTCAAACTTTCCCAATTCTAAAAACAACCCATATATTTCTTTATGTGTTTCAAGTGCGCAAGTAAATCCCAGATGGTTCGGATAACTAGTGTTCCTGTTCCAGTGGCTAGAATGCATTTACCAGTGATCTGAATCATTCACACATAAATTGTTACAAAAAAAAAATATGATAATAATAAGAAGCCATGTAGCAGTTGTACTTTCAGTTAGGTACACACTGGTGAGGAGAAAAGTTGAAAACTGTGTTCCATGGCAATTAGCTATAAAAATAACTCATCAAGTCTCTTAGATCCCAGGGCTAGTCTGTGTACATATTTCCCTTATCTTACTACAGCACATGTACAAGGTTTTGTCTTGTGGTTCCCTGACCTTATTATCAAGAAGAACATTTTTGCTTTGCCCTTTTTTTCCTTGATAGGAGGTTCCTAAAATAGTTTACAATCTCCAAACATTTAATTTTAGAACTTAACTCTTTTAAGCCTTAGTGATCTGTAGAACATAGTAGTGTTATACTGGTTAGATATGGTTTGGCTTTAATAGCCATGACTGCAAGATGTGGTCATATTCTGCTGATCCAGTTGTTTGGCCTATTGAACAGCTAAATAGCTAAATATTCAGAAACCCTGAAAAAGATAAAAATGCTTTAAACTTGGATTGATACACTGGGCAGTGGCCATCCAATATTCCCATTATAGTGAAGAAAACATTACACAAAGACATACTGGTTGGTTCTGTGTGCATGATAGCATACTTAGATTGTAAGCTCTTTGGGGCAGGGCCAGATTTAAAAAAATAAACTAAATGTACAGTGCTGCATAGTATGTTTTGCATTATGTAAGAAATAAATACATAAATAGTAAAATAATAAAAACAAAATAATAAATAAATACATATATATTATATAAATACCAGTAGTTATGTTGTTAATACATATATTCTCTGTATTTTTAGTGACACAACAACTGTCTGTTCATGTTACAAACAAGCAGCTCAATACTGTTTACTGTTTGTATATGATCCCACAGTTTCAAGCAGTTCTAATACCTGAATGAGCTGCTCCACATGCTTTACGGACTGGGTCACAGAACAACATTGGAATACAGTCTGCCCCAGGTGCTGCTATAGTAATGCCCTTCCGATTGGTCACTATGCCATCATAGCTGTCTGGTTCTTGTTTTCCCATGACCCATACTTTATTGGCATGGTCCACCTGCAATAAGGTACACTTGTTAGTTTCAGTGTAACGTCACATACCAAATATCCCATGGAGGTCACTGTGTTCGTGACATATTTATAAAGCCACAGTCAATAAAATACTATCAGGGTTATTCAATAAAAGTTCTTATTGTTTCAAATGGTGCTAATTTTGCCCCA
Organism: Hymenochirus boettgeri; assembly: GCA_019447015.1. Taxonomy (NCBI): domain Eukaryota; kingdom Metazoa; phylum Chordata; class Amphibia; order Anura; family Pipidae; genus Hymenochirus; species Hymenochirus boettgeri. The sequence goes on along the minus strand of CM033470.1, from coordinate 255,594,634 downwards.
ACCAATCAGATGTAAGCTTTCAAATGTTAAATGTTAAATAAGATCTGATTGGTTGGGGAAAAATTTGCACCATTTTAAACTTTTATTGAATATCTCTATTTGTGTCTTTTTGCAATAACACATGTTTTTCCTGGTAATTTCCATTAGCAACCGTTCATGTATATCTCACTCGGATGGCAATATCTGTACTTTAGGTGACCCACACAGACCCACACTGGTAACTGGGCCAGGCCACGCTAATGCGTTTTTCACAGGTTCGCCCACGCGTTTTTGCTTGCGATTGCACATGCAATTTTGGTGGAAATCGCAGGAACGGAAAAATGTACGCGATTTCCGATGCGTATGTGATTGCGCATGTATTTCCATTTTGCAATCACCTTTTTTGCGCAAATGCATGCATTTCTAGAATTCAAAATAGCAAAATCGGATGCGCAAACGCAGAACAACACGTGAAAACACATCAGAATTGCACAAGCAAACGCATACGATAACGCATGTGCTACAGTGCATTGTAGTGGGGCATCAGCCTTAAAAATAGACCACCCTAACTTGTTATTCTTACAATGAAAACATTACTGTTCAACACTCTCTCCCAGTCTCTCCCTACTGCACTCTACCGCTTCAGAAATGATTGATATCCATCCTGATAACCGCCCTGTGTAAATACAGTAAAATACATGACTAAATGGGATGCCCAGCTAGAAAGCGAGAGCAGTAGTGAGGACTGGGTTGACATTTGGGATGCAGAAGCACTTTCATCCATATGTACAACCTAAAAGGGAAATATTTTTTTGCCGGTAATCTCCTGGTACTCGTGTTTCAGACAGGCGTTGGAGGGGCTGTGGATCCGTGGGGACATTGTCAGGTTTGGTTTCACTATAGTAAGATAAAGTAGCTGTCGTTCCTTGCTCCACAGGCATTGACTGAAGAACAAAAGGTAAGGCATCATCAATGCATTAATGGAATAGTTCACTTTTGCAGAGATTTGAGTCCTTTAATTTTGGACTTAAAGGGACAGTTCAGTGGAAATTATCAATATTTGTTAAATTGTTAGTTTGTGTAATGCCTTCTTAGTTATTCTACATATTCTCTCCCATTTTCAAAAACCAGTTGATTTCATATCCTTTGCAGTTCCCTGCTGTTGACATTAGTAAGCTGACATTTCAGGTTCTAATGGTCCTTCTTCTTCCCAGAATGCACCACATCCTTGGAATGTTCCTAACAGTAATTTCTACTGATTGGCTGTTGGATGGGTCAAACATGCTCAGATCTCTACTGAGCAACCCGGCGGTCTTGGTTCACATTGGTGCCAATGACAAAGTTAGAGGTAGAGGTGAGGTCCTTAAACATGATTTCCGAGAACTAGGGGCCAAGATAAAAGCAAGGACCTCCAGGGTAGTGTTTTCAGAAATACTACAGCAGCCACGTGCTAAGCCAGGGAGACAGCGGGAGCTTAGGAGCATTAATGCGTGGCTAAGAGAGTGGTGTAAGGAAGAAGGGTTTGGGTTTATTGAGAACTGGGCAGACTTTGCTGTCGGCTACAGGCTCTTTAGTAGGGATGGGTTGCACCTCACTGATGGTGGTGCAGCTGTTTTAGGGGAGAAGATGGCTAGAGGGTTGGAGGAGATTTTAAACTAGGTTTGGGGGGGGAGGGTATTAGCAGTCTCACTGGGATAGATTGTCCAGGAGGAAAGCAGGGTGTAGATAGGCCAGTGGTGGGTGGAAAGGGGGGTGGGGCTAGCATAGGGGATAGGGAGGAATGTGTATCAAAATGTACGAATAAATTACAGGATCATAATCTAAAATGTATGTTTGCAAATGCGAGAAGCCTGGCTGACAAAATGGGTGAATTGGAAATGATGGCATTGAATGAAAAGTATGATGTAATAGGTATAGCAGAAACGTGGTTGAACAGTTCTCACGACTGGGCTGTAAATATAGAAGGATATGCCTTGTTTAGGCAGGACAGAAAAAAAAGGAAAGGGGGAGGAGTATGTGTATATGTTAAAAAAGAATTGAAGCCAAATTTAAAAGAAGAGATAGCTTGTGATTGGAGGATAAGTGGAGGCAATATGGGTGGAATTAGGCAACAGGAAAGGGGGTAATGTCATTGTTGGTGTCTGCTATAAGCCGCCAAATGCTAGCAGAGAGGAGGTGAGTCAACTTCATAGGCAGTTGGCAAGGGCTGCAAGTTTGGGAGTGTGCTCATTATGGGGGACTTCAATTACCCTGACATTGATTGGTGTGTGGAACTGCCATCACAGAAAAAGGCGATGAGTTCCTGATTTGCTGCAGGATAATTTTCTCTCACGGTGTTGAGGTTCCTACTAGAAAAGGAGCTCTGTTGGATCTGGTAATATCTAACATTGTGGAGCGCCTTATAGATATAAAGGTAACTGGAGGCTGAGGAATAGTGACCATGAAATAGTGGCATTTGGACTTTGTTATCGAAAGGAAAAGTGCGCTGGTTAACAAAGACATTTAATTTCAGGAAAGCAAATTTTCCCAGGTTAAAGCAGCTCTTCAGAATGTCAACTGGGATAATGTTTATCAGGTAAAGGTACTGAACAGAAGTGGACTGTGTTCAAGGGGATTTTAAGCCAGTTCACATCTAAATTTATACCCTTGGGAAATAAATGTAAAAAAAATAATCCGCGGCCATGTGGCTGAATTCTGATGTAAAGAGGCAAATGGTAAGGAAGAAAAAGGCATTTAAACCTTTAAGGCCGAGGGAACGGAAAGGGCCTTTAGGAGTATAAAAATTGTAACAAGGAGTGTAAGAAAGCAATCAAACTAGCTAAAATTAATAATGAAGTTAGGATAGCTGAAGAAAGCATCACTAAGCATAACATTTTTTTAAGTATATTAATAGTAAGAAGATAGGACTGAGAATGTGGCACCATTAATTATGGGGATAAGTTAGTTACGGAGATGGCGATAAAGCAAATGTCTTGAATATTTTTTTTCTCTGTATACACTATAAGATCCAAGTACAGATATCATAGAGTATAGTAGCAATAAAGGTATACAAGATTCAAGTTCACTTGGTTAACCGAGGATGGTACAGAAAGAACTAAATAAGGTTATATTAGTAAATCTCCTGGACCGGATAAAATACATCCTCGGTACTTAAGGAGCTAAGTTCAGTTTATCTAGGCCATTGTTCTTATTTTTGCTGATTCCCTCATGTCCGGTGGTGTGCCTCTGATTGGAAAGGCTGATGTTATTCCAATATTCAAAAAGGGTAGTCGTTCACAGCCGGTAATTACAGGCCTGTAAGTTTAACTTCAGTGGTGGGGAAGATCCTGGAAAGTTTAATAAGGGAACATGTTCTAGAGTATGTTTCAAGACTGACTTATAAGTAGTACCCGCATGGATTTAGGAGGAATAGATCTTGTCAAACTAACTTGCTTGGCTTTTATGAGGAAGTAAGTAGAAATTTAGACTCTGGTATAGCAGTAGATGTAGTTTACTTGGATTTGCAAAGGCTTTTAAAACAGTCCCCCATAGGCGACTAATGAATAAGCTAAGGTCTGTTGGTCTGGGGAGTCACATTTGTACATGGATGAAAATTGGTTAAGAATAGATGCAGAGAGTAGTTGTTAATGGGGCTTCATCATTATGGACTAAAGTGCTAAGTGGGGTGCCACAGGGTTCTGTGTGGGCCCTTCTATTTAATCTATTTATTAATGATTTGGAAGTGGGTATTGTCAGCAAGGTTTCTGTGTTTTGCTGACTACACAAACTTTGTCGACTATAAAAACTTCAGAGGATGTGCAATCGTTGCAAGGGGATCTAGATAATTATCACATTGGGCTGCTAAGTGGCAGATGAAATTCAATGTTGATAAATGTAAGGTGATGCATTTTGGACTTAAAAATACTTGTGCTACTTATACTATAATGGCTCTGTGTTAAGTCATCCCTGTTGGAAAGGGATCTTGGAGTTTTGGTGGATAACAAACTTAAAGGTAGCAAGCAGTGCCAGGCGGCAACAGCCAGAGCCAGCATGGTATTGTCTTGTATAAAGGGAGGTATGGATTCAAGGGAGGAAAATGTAATTCTCCCTCTTTACAAAGCATTGTAAGGCCTCATTTGGAATTGCAGTGCAATTTTGGAATCCTGTGTACAAAAAGGACATCTTTGAAATGGAAAGGGTTCAGAGAAGGGCAACTCAATTAATAAAGGTTGGGGGAGCTTGAATATGAAGAGAGACTGGAAAAGTCACAATTATGTACGCTGGAGAAAAGGCGCTTGCGTGGGGATATGATTACTGTGTATAAATACATTAACGGGCCCATACAATAAACTATCTGGGGTATTGTTCACCAATAGAACATGTCAAAGGACACGAGGACATCCCTTAAGACTTGAAGAAAAAAGGTTTAGGCTTCAAGCTCGGAAAGGGTTTTTCACTGTGAGAACGGTAAGGCTATGGAACTGTCTTCCAGTGGACGTTGTAATGCCAGGTTCATGGGCAGTTTCAAAAAAAAGCTGGATGAGTTTCTGCAAACAAGGAATGTTGCAAGTTACTGGTATTGATATATAAAGTAGAGTTGATCCAGGGAAATTTCCGATTGCCACTTGGAGTCAGGAAGGAATTTTTTCCTCCTTCATAAATTTGGTGGGGGTTTTTTGCCTTCCTCTGGATCAACAGTTAGGCAGGAAATGAGGATATTGCTAGATGGGTTGGACTGGATGGACGTATGTCTTTATTCAACCTCAAATACTATACTATACTAACTGAATCAACCCAGGCGCTGGGTCAAGGGCCATACCATAACGGTCTCTACTTGGGGTCCTGCAAACAGGAAGTCAGTATTTCGGTTGCATTTATTTATACACAGACGCAATGCTAAACTGACAGATTATGGATTAAGGCTCTTTTTTCTGAAAAGCATATGTATTAGCACTGAACTTCCCCTTTAAAGTTGTAATTACCCATACTGTATGCACTAATTGATTTAAATACAATATACACTGTAAAGTTACACTATGTCACATATTTACTGGCTGCAAGTGAAATACTGGCCAGGTATACAAAGTGATTTTAATTTGAAATACTGCTTAAATAATTCCACACCCACTAGTATGAGACCATAAAGTAACATTACCTTTACAGAGACATAGGTCTTTGGATCAAACCCAGCAGCTTTGCCTAACCGACGGAAATTCTCTGCAACAATGATTTTGGGGTCCCTCCTTCTGGAACTGCTAAAGAGATTTAATGAGCTGAGAGTTGGTATAAATGAGATACCACCTGCCCTGGTGGTAAATCCGTGCAGAAATGTCTTATCTAGAAAATGTGAAAAAAGGAACAAGTGAACAAGGCAAGTAATCCGACATGTACAGCACAGAACTTTCTGCCTAAAATCCAGTTTTGGAAGATTAAAACTGGATCCACAATCCTTTATGGAGGTCTGAGCATCTAAACTCAGCAAACTAAGGATATTAATGTCTAATTTGTATGTTAATTTGTTTTTCTGTAGGGCCTTTGTGTTCTGTCTGCCCTAAATGTTTCTGACTTTCGTCATATAGTTCCAAAACAATGTAAATTTTTATTTCCATATTTTGCTTTAGGGCACCATCTTGTGGACAAAATGATAAAGCACCAGTTGTAGATTAAAACAGACAGGGTTATTTAATAAAAGTTCTTATCATTAAAAAAACAACCAGATGTTAGCTTTCAAATGTTATATGATATCTGATTGGTTGGGGCAAAATTAGCACCATTTTTAACGATAAGAACTTTTATTAAATCTCCCTGAGAGTTTCTTAAACAGTGTACAGTGAGAGAGAGAGAGGTGGGGGAGCAGATTAAAGGTTCACGGTGGCAATTAATCCTTATTGCTGAGTGATTAGTTGGAATTTGATTTAGTACAGTTTACATATCCTTTAAATTACCTATGTGGCACACAATTACCTGACTCCTCATTAAACAATGTATAGATTACAAGACACTTCTCTTATGTATATATGTTTATGTATAGCTTATTTATAAAGCGCCACTTGGGGACGCAGCACTGTACATTAACAAAATACAATAAAGTCATACAAGGGGATAAATACATAGATAGTTCAGTACGTAAATATATAAATTATAGAAATATAAAGCTAGAGCTTTGCCACAAGAGGAAAGGAGGTCCCTGCCCCATAGAGCTTACAATCTAGTTAGGTGGGTAACATACAGATACAATGGAATGGAGTGAGACATGCAGTGCAAATAAAACAATCATAGACTGTGCTGATTACCAGATAGGTAGGATGTAAAGCTGGGTACACACGATGAGATATTTCGGTCCGATCGACCGATAGTTCAGTGTATCGGTCGATCGGACCGAAATTATCGCATTCGAATGTGCCCATCGGACAGGGTGGATCGGACAGGGTGGAAAACCTCGTCCGATCGTGCGGTCCTCTATGGACCGCACGATCGGTCGCGGTGACTATCGGACGCGGCTGCTTTTGCCGCGACCGACAGTCCTTCCTCCTGGCCGACCGGTCGAAAGTATCGAACGGTCGGTCAGGAGGAAAAATCGCTAGGTGTGTACCTAGCTTAAGGCTAGATTTAAACCTGCTAATTGAGGTTTCTTGACATAGAGAGAGGGGAATAGAATTCCAGAGAATGGGAGCCACAACAGAGAAAGGTTTAAAGGACAATTATACTCATTGTATAATCCCTCGTTCCTTTCCCCCCACTCCTGCAAAGTACCCAGGGTGAGGACCTAAAACGCTAAGTCCTCACCTCTGGGTACTTTACAAAAGTCCTGCACTACTTACTTGTAATCTCCCTCGTCGCTCCGGTCCGATCCTCCCCACTGGCACTTTAAAGGACAGGTCGTGAGGCAGCCAATGGGAAGATACACTCTGCAAGGAGGCGTGTCTTCCCATTGGCTGCCTCCCGGACTGTCACTGACAGTGCCAGTGGGGAGGATCGGACCGGAGTGACGAGGGACACTGGACACTGAACTGGAGGGCTGACTAACACTGCTAATGAACTTGAGGGCTGACTAGTAAACGATCTGAAGGAGGATGAGTTTCCTGATTCTTGCACATGTTAGAGCTATAGGTGTGTGCTGTGCTTTTCAAGCACATAAGTGGGCCAGTCCTCCCCTGGGTACAGAGGAGATTTGGGATCAGGTTTATTAAAGAGCAAAACAATATGTGTGGCAGAGTTACGTATAGACTGAATGGGAGAGAGGTTGGAAGCTGGAAGACCAGTAAGTATTAGGTTGCAATAATCTAAGTGCAATAGGATGAGAGCATGCATAAGCATAGCGGTGGTCGGGAGAGAAAGGATATAATCTTCTCCTATTTATATCCCCCACTCTCTACACCAAGAAACTTCAATTTATAATATAGTCTCATATTCTACCTCTTAGGCTGGGTACACACATGTATCAGTCGGGTCGGCTGGAAAAATGTTTACAGCAATCTGCTAAATAGGAATTCAGAATTTGGCTTATTTATAGTTTAGCTTTAATTCTCCTTTAATTCACATTTTAACTTGAACAACACAGAAAGTTTTGTTTATATAAAAAAGCGACTGGTTAAATTATATTATAAATAATAGAAAGTTCTGTTTATGAAAAGTGAACGACTGGTTCAATATATATTATTAATATACAGAAAGTTCTGTTATAGAAAAAAGTGACTGGTTAAATATAAATTGTATATATTATATCAGGGTTTATTCAATAAAAGTTCTTATCGTTTAAAATGGTGATAATTTTGCCCCAACCAATCAGATTTTAGCTTTCAAATGTTAAATAAGTTCTGATCGGTTGGGGCAAAATTAGCACCATTTTACATGATAAGAACTTTTATTGAATCTCCCTGATAATTTTTTATTGAATCTAACTGTGTTCATATCACAGAGAACTGCATTAAAGGGCAACTATGGTTCCGAAACAGCCTCTTCATATATATGCAGGATCAAACCCACCTTTGTTAACAGAGTGAGCATGTGTGACTCCTTTAAAGATAGAATGTGAGTCATACAATATGGCAGAGTAAGCCTAGAGGTGCAGTAAGTTGCCATCCGCTGCATGACCAGGGCAAAATGGAAGGTAGAATTATGCTTTCCTATCTTCCTGCTTAATGTTGTGGGGTTGTTTGTGTACTGAAGTTGTAAGGTCCTAACTATCATTAGCATTAATGCAGTGTAAAATAATGAAAAAGACCATACAATGCATTTACAATAGACGGTGTTAAAAAGCTAAATAAGCTAAATAAGGATCATTGAGGCATTAATAATTGTTATTTTATGATAGTGACCATTATTTAACAGCTCTATCGTTGCTAGACAATAGCGGTCACTATTTCTATGACTGGATTGCAAGTTAAAAATACCGCTCATAAATGAACGCATTGATATGGCACTATAGTGACAGTTATTCAATGACCGCAGTGTTATGTTCTGACCAGTTTCTAGGTTTTGAAACATAAAACAACCTTATCGATCATAATTTTATTATGGACCCATTATTTAATGACACCTTTATAAATACTGTCCATTGTGCCGGTGCCCACTTTTATAATAATTGGTTACAATGTAAAGCAGATAAAAACAAACAGAAAATTGCGAATGCATGGTTTATGAAAGGAATTCATTTACAACACATTAAATAGAAACTCTGGACAGAACTCTCATACCTCTTACTACATTACAACTGTGATTTGTTTCAGCAGCGGCTTCAGAATATGGCGCTCCTGACAGGGCAAATAGTGGCACACCTATGTTCTTTGCTGAACTCTTGTCTACCTTTGTATTGTTTGATACAGATTAAATATAATGTGTTAGAATTTCTATATAGTCGATGTAGTGTACATTAAAGGACATTAAATGATGTGTTTGTTTCTCTCCTAACATTTGGAAATAGTAGATTTGATCACTTTTTCCAGTCTACCTTCCTCCTATAGAAAAGACATAAGGCGAGTGGACAAAGGGTTACATGTCCTTTTTCTAAATTCACATTATATTACAAAACAGATTTTTTTTATAGTAACCATCAAAAAAATTTGAATTAACTCCCCCCCTCTGTGGAGGGCTCTCCATTGTACTCTGGCACACTATTTGTGCCCTCTTATTGTACAGGAAGGCCAGACAAACAGGGAGATGTATCCTCATAGGGTCTAAAGGGATTATCCCAGTATTTGTCTGTATATGAAACCATCAGCTCCTCTGTCAATCATAATATGTGGTGATTGTTCCTGCTGAAAAGTTTTTCCTGCTTATATTGTGGGTTCTGCAAAGTGACTGTGAATATGGAAGCACTTGCCGCATGTAGGGGCACATAAATAATTGATCCCAGCAAGCTTAATACAGGGTAGTCCTGGATGCTTGTACCCAAATCATAGCATATTATAGTTAAACTCTAAAAGAATCTGTAGTTTAATATGTTATATTAACCAATGCACAACAAATAAAATCCTTACCTGGAATTAGCTGTGATTTGAGAATTGTTACATTTCCTTTTAGGCTTGGCAACATTTCCAGGTGCATTTGGATGCTTCTTTCTATAATCTTTCTGGAATCCCCATAGCAAATAAAATTATCAGTGTGTTTTTCCTCAGTTATGTGTTTTAAGTTGCCCTTTTCCTGGTGTATTTCAAATGATTTAAATGTAATATTGTAGATGTCATTAAACAAAAACTCTAAAAATATGTTCATTTGCTTTTCTCTTTGCTTGGGCAAAATGAAATAAATTGTACTCATGCCCAGTGCATCTATGTCTTGTTTGACGGAGTACAAAACTGCAGCCATGTTGGAGTCACTTACAATTTTAAATCCATTTGTCAGTTCTTGCAGACAATGAATATTAGTTAATATGTCTGGAGCTTTTGCTACACCAGGTGAGTCCTGGAAGCACATAATATACGTAAATGGAATATTTGTGCTGAAATGTTCTGCAGCTATGTTCATTACGTGCTTCAAAGATTCTTTATAGTAATTGGGTCTAAAATATTCTGAATCAAACAGATCGACCAGCACAACCTCTTCTCTGCCCATTGCTCTAATTGAAAGAAAGAAAGACAATTTAATTGCTACACATAGGAAAGACTTATCTCTACATCTGCATACAGTTTGTATTATTTAAAGATAAGCTTACGGTAATACAAAATTTTCTGTCTTATAGCCCAGAAACAGTTAATCAAAATGGTGTGTCATTTGTCTTTCTAGGTAATTCATAGGTAGAGATTCACTAGTGTGAAAACAAGCTTTCCAAACTTCTTCCCCCCAACCACTGCCAAAGACATACTAAAGGTGGTACACACAGAAATGATAAAGCACCGATACTGTTGAATCTGACGGTATTAGCACTTTATTGTTAGTGTGTGTAGTGCATTTCTTAATGATTGCGAGGCCAATGAACATTCACCGTCGGCCTTGTGTTCGTTCGGAAATGCCCCCAAATTTCCCGTGGCTGTAGTATAGGGAAGTCGGCTGGGGCTGAGGGAAAAGTGCAGTCCTGAGTATTCTCCTTATGCTTTACATAAGGAAAAGGCTTGGGACTGTGTGTAGGGGGATCATTGAAAAATCCAACAGTATTGGGGGTTTAACGGTACTGTGTGTACCTAGCTTTAAGCTAAGCGTGAAAGTGGAAACATTTTTTTTGTTCTAATAGGTAAAATTTTGGTTATGAATTAGTTTTAAATAAAATAGAAAAATCATTGTTTTTTAGACAATAAGTGAAGTAAAATGTCTTGGTAACAAGTGAAACCAACTGGTGGAGAAGCCACTAATATTAATATAAAAGGAAGAGATAAAAAACCACTTAAAACATCACTATACACGTTCTGCCACAGTGTCCTGGAATAACCAACCCTGAAGGTGTTATGTATACCTGACATTTGGTTGGGGTATATTGGTGATATATTTTTTCTATTGCAGGGGGGGCCTTTGAACTTCTCCAGGAATATATCAAGGTGCATAACGATAACCCTTACAATTAGCTTACTGACATATAAGGTATATAATACAAGTTGCACATTTCTGGATGTATTGGTAAAAGTGAAAAACGATCATCTCATTACTAAGATTTATAACAAGCCTACATCCACTAATTTGCTTCTACATTTTGAAAATTCACATCCCAAACATCTTTTCAAAGGCATATACAAGTGACAATTAATACGGATGTCGACATTTAATTTAGTCATTTTGTGAGGGCTTCTGAAGATCTATAGGCCAGGTTCACGAAGATACAATATTCAAGAGCATTGGTTATCCATTAGCACTGATTAAGTCATGTAGAAAGCAATCTAAAACTATAAAAGTCCAGGTGTGTATGTATGTATATATGTTACACAAAAGACTCTAGAACTCAACTACACATACAATTATAAATGAATGGGGTAAAATTAGACATGTATGATGCAAGCAATGAAGGGTAATCACCTGCACTGAAGTTCAAATGGATACCTTTAGTTACAGTGTACAAACATGTGCAAGCTGATGCGCCACTCCAAGGCAGTATCCCAGCATCAGTCCTGACCTAGTGAAAAAAATATATGTTCCCTGGGGCAACAAGACGATACCTGCTTCTCTCTTTATTTAGTATGACCTCTTCCAGGGAATCATGGGAGCTTACAGAGCTTATATACCTTCTTTACCTTCTATCTGGACTGCCTTCAAGGGGCGGAGAATACATCTATATGCTATTAGGGGTCCTGCAGACAGGAAGTCAGTATTTCAGAAGCATTTATTTATGCACAGACAAAATGCTGAATGGGCAGGTTAAGGTTGTTGGGATGTGAAAATACTGCTCCTTTTTCTTAAAAGTATATGTATTTACACTGAACTTCCCCTTTAAGCTAGGTACACACTTTGTCCTGGCTGACCGTTCCATAGAGGACCGCACACTTGTCCGTGTTTTTCAGACATGTCCGATTGTCCGTTCCTCCAATTTTTCTCTTCATCCAATTCGGAGCAAACCAACAGTCGGCGCTCAGTCGTGGTCAGCACAAGCCAGCATCCAGTATTTTGCCACAACCCACCAAAACATTGAAATGTCAGTTGGTCAGGCTGAATTATTGGATGGTGTGGACTTGTGCCACTGGATGTGCCTCCAGATAGGAACATCCATTGTATGTTGATTAAATCAAACATTAATGTCTAGTTCAGCATTGTTACAACAGCATAAAATCTCAATATCGGCCTAGTGTATGGGCACCTTAACTACGTGTGATGGCTTGTACATATGAGGCTGACCCATGACATCTGCGACGAACGGCCCTTTCAACCAATTGTCGCATACCGTATATACTCGAATACGAGTCGAGATTTTCAGGCTTTAATATTAGCCTGAAACCCTAACCTCATCTTATACTTGGGTCAAATCCTAATTTAGATCCAAATGCTGCAATTGCAGATAGTAACCAGTATAGAAAATTACAGGAATTGATGTGCCTTTGCACTCCTTCCTGCTTCCTGTAGTCTGGCTGCTGGACTCACTCAGCCCTGTCACTGCTCATCTGGATGCTGTTAATCTGAATGGTCTTCTCAGTTTGGGGCAAAATGGCTGCTAGTTCAATGCTAGTGACAGCTTGAAACTAGAACTTGCAGCCTCGCAAGTGACACTTAACTATTGGGGTCAGAGTGCTCTTTACTATATGGGGGTCAGGAGAATTGTAAATGATGGTAAGCTTAATCAAATGTTTATAGAACCTTGCCACTCCACATGTTTAGAAACTACAATTTCCAGCAACCAAAGCATGCTGGGAGTTGTAGTTTCCAAACATCTGGAGGAATTGGGGGTGCCAAGGAATTGGGGGTTACTGGTACTGGATTTGGCTATTACTGTATGGGATTACTGTACGGGTATTCTGCTGTCTATTTAAAAGGCAACTTAAGCCAAAAAACAATACAGAATCAGAAGGCAGCTGTGGACATGATTTCTACCCTCGGCTTATACTTGAGTCAATCAGTTTTCACAAATTTTTCAGGTAAAAATAGGTGCCTTGCCTTATACTCGAATCGGCTTATGTGTATAAGACTTAAGATACGATTAGATTATTCACTAACACACAGATTTGTCTTGTTGCAAACATAGCTAGGTTTGTTTCTGCAGTGTACATTCTGTAAAAACAACAGTGTATGTCAGCGTTAACAGAACAGAATAGTTTCTTGCAAAACATGTTCTGTCTGGTTAAGCATCCAGGCCACACAGGAGAACCTGTCAGCTCATGCAGCCAAAAAGGCAAGTACCAGTAGGTTAGGACCCAGTTAAAGAAAGCAACCTTGACGTGGTGACTGGGCTTAAAATAATTTGGCCAACTTATTGAACAAATTGCTTTTATTTAGTAAGCTCTTCGGGGAGGAATACTTACCTTGCCAGTTCCAGAGTCATACTTACCTTACCAGATCCAGAGACTATACTCGCCTTGCCAGTTTTAGAGACATTACTTACCTTGCCTGTTCCGGAGTCTATACTTACCTCGCCAACTCCAGAGACTACTTTACCTGTTTCTGCATCCCAGCTCCCAGCAGCACCTTCTCCTTGGTATCTGGTTTCTAGTGGTGTCTCAGTATCCTGCATACAATTCCCATCAGCCTCATCTGTATCCAAACCTACAGACGCAGGTCTACTCCTGAAAGCGTACCTGTGAGTACCCTGGCCGGCCGTATTTATTTCAACTATACACAAATAAAAATCTCAGAAGAATTTAGAGTCCCCGAAAAGTAAAAAAGGGGCCATGGTTAGGAGGGGGTGTTTAGGAATCAGGTTAGGAACTCCAGGATTTTTGTTCCTGGCCCCTTCCTGGCCTTGTCAATGTTTAATATTGTCACATAACATATTCCTCTGTACATTTCCATTTTTCTTGATCTTATACAGTAAAATTACAGTAATGATTCCATGAGATTGTTTAAAATTTTTTAATATTTGTCAAAGGATACCAAACACCTACAGTACTGATGGGTATATTTTAGTATAATAACTACATCATATACTGTTATTTATTATATTTTGTAAATATGGTAAGTATAAGAGGTTCCTAAGGACCATAAAATTATATGTATTTTCGCCATATCCATCATTTGTCTGGTTGTCCCGTGGTGGACTTGACCCGTGGAGTATGATTGTGTACCGAATGGCTGTTTCAGCTTACTATTGCTCATGGTGACCATAGACAAAACAATGCAGTCGTACATTCCCTGGGATCATACGATCGGATGAGACGAAAAATAATTTAAATTAAACTTTCCCGATAGGAAAAATGATTGTGCTATCATCGGCTGATCGCCCATACACGGGCCCATTCGTACGATAATTTTTCCTATTGGGAAAGTTGATATATATATTTTTTTTAATCACACCATCTGTTTATAAAATCCCCTGGATCGTAGGCGAAAGAATAAATATCCTATTCTAGCCTCGCCGGACTCTGATGCCTGTCAGACCCACTAAGAGACCTTTTACAGTGCTGGGAGATAACACAGTGCTGAGTTGAACCACACATTTTTGTAGTAAAAATCTAACTCGGTTTATTTAGTTATTACATTGGGTTTTCACAAAGAGAAAAAGGGTGTGTGGCCAGACACAGTGTCTGCAGATGACGTACTAAAACCTTGGAATATGAAGATAGAGTCAGGCTGACACAATGTGGGAGGCAGAAGACCTTGAGCTCAGAACATTTAGAAACAAAACATCTGCAATAACACAACAATAATATAAGACAAAATGGAGTCAGAGAACAAAATGGCTGCTATTAGGCTAAGTGATTATAGAGAATATATAAAAACCTAACAGTTCCACCCTTTTATCCCGAAGGGATAACTAAACAGAAATTATATGTAACTTATAGCAAAATTATCAGTGGAAATAGTATTCAGAGCAATTACATCATTATACATAGCAGCATGAGAAACATTTTCACGATTATTAGGAAGCTTACAAAATGAGGAGAATATAGAAAAACATCCTAGGGCACATTGAAAACAGCAGCAACAGAGAAAAACACATATAATAATTATAATTGTACCAAAATATTGCGAAGCTGACCCCAGGAGGGAAGCTACCAAAAAAGCTTATGTTTACCTGCAGAGAGGAAAGAAGAAGATTGCAAATGTGTGCTTGGCACTATCCCCATACTTAATCTACTTATAGCACAAGGACCTCCAGAAATGTCAGCAGGTAAATAAGTGCAGCTAACATTCACACAGGCTATAACTCATCCCTCTAAAAAAACAATGTGTACATAATTTGATATTGTTTGGTAGGTGAGATTACACTTCATGTCATTGTTCACAGAAACACATTTTGCATTAGGGGAACAAATAAAAATAAAACAAACTTCAGCAGCAGTAACATTTTGAGTCCGAATCATAACTATATCTACAGTTCGTTCACGGGAGGTCTGTTGAGGTATTCTGGAAAATTTAAGCGGGTTACACCACCTTCCCGAATAATTGGGATCCAATATCTTATAGTGCTGATCAGTCAGATAATATTGGAGACATGATGGAACTGAAACTGGAATAGCGATTAAACAAGTACTTATAATGTCCCGAGCACTTTTTACATTTCCTAAACAAAAGTCAGTTGTATTTAGGAGCTTCTTTGAAAAATACTCCCAAATGTTACCTGGGGGCAATGGAACATGGGGAGCAATAGAGCGGGAAGCTCTGTTCATTATAATAACTTCAAAATGGGAAAAACCACAGAATAAGATGAAAAATTAACAGGTCAGGAAAATGTAATTCATCTGGAGTTTACAATTTATCACTGGTTTGGACTCATCTTAATCTTCCTCCTCGAGGGTGGGTGTGTTGTCATCTCTGAAGTCATCTGGGTGGTCTCTGAAGTCATCTCGTTCTCCAATCAACAGATTCGGTGCGTGCTTTACTCTGGAAGCATGTATCCACGATGGATTGCCTTCGACCAAGATGGCTGTGCGAGTCACAGGGAGGCTCTAAAGATTTGTGTTGATATAACGCCTTTACCAAGACTACATCACCTGATTTAAACGGGTGCGTCGGAGCACTAGAAAGTAAAGAAAAAGACAAAGAAACATCACCACAGATGCTATTCAATTTACAATCAGTTTTGCCACGTAAGCTTCCTGGATACATTCCAGGTCACCTGTAATTAATGTCCCTGTCTTAACTGCCTTATTTACCCATTAAAATTTCGAAAGGGGACAACTTTGATATAGAATTGGGGGCCATACGAATTTCTGCTAATACAGCTGGTAAATAAATATCCCATTTACTGAAAGAACCTGCAGTAGCCTTCCTAAATTTCTCTTTTATTGTGCGGTTCATTCGCTCAACATCACCTGAACTCTGGGGATATGAAACTTCTATTCAATCAACATCAATTACACAATCTGCTGTAATAGTTTAGAAATAAAAGCTTGTCCCTTATCTAAATCTATCCTAACAGGACAACCTCATTTAGGAATAAATTTCCTTACACAAAATTTTAGCAACAGTTTTCACATCTTCTTTTTACTAAGTATATACATTTGTGCAATAAACATTGTGGCTAAGACTTTTATGAGCCATATTATTACTATAACTATCCCCTCTTTAATAAAGACCCAAAAGGTCTAAAAACAATGCTTGGAGAAAAAAAAATCTTTAAAAAAATGAATCGGGAGAAAACAAAAACTTAAATTGAAATAATAACATTCTGAGGGAAAAGTATAAATGCAGGAAAGAAACAAAAGAAACAGAGAAAAGAGTAGCAACTTAACACATATATGAGATAACATTCCCTTAAACAACATGAAAAGAACTCACAATCATTTCATTTAAACAACCAAAACATAAGGAAGATAATAATCCACAAATTAAATTAATGTAAAATCAGCTCACCTTTCTCATTTATAAACTATCTACTGCCAAATTCTACCAAAACCAACTACATTAAAATCATACCTGGAAACAATGAACTAACAGCTTAAACCTTCAACAAAACACAATTACGGTTAAAGAAAATTAAGCTAAATAAACAAAACTCGTACGGACTAAATTCTAAACAGAATCTGGGAATTGAAGATCTATATAACCTAATCACAAACACTACAAACATACCAGCTCTAATTGGTAGAGAATCAAATGGACTAAAGAAATTTACACCTATATTTAAATACTATTGCTTGGGTATTAATTTAACCTGTAATCTTATACAGTAAATAAAAGTAATATACTATGGGTAAGACCTGAATATATCTACTTTTAAGACCATGATGGATTTAAAATATCTCATACTCTGTGAGGCATCGATAGTTCATATTCTATTCTTTAGCATTTATAAACATGATTAGATGTTAATTAAACATTCTCCTACCCGTATAATAGAGTTGGAGGCCTCAACGGCCATTGCACAGGCTGCAGGATGCACAAACATTAAGGCATCCTGAACAGTGACTGCCAATGATTTAGAAAAATAAGTGACTAGTTTCAAGGTGTCTCTGTGATATTTGTATACAACTGCCACCATGATTTTACAATGTTCTCTTATAATACAAATAAAAAGATTTTATAATTCAAAAAGCTCAGAGCAGGGGCAGAGATAAATGTTATTACAATTATTAAACATTCTTTGTCATTTTTGGTGTCATAGAATGATGTTTGGACAGTCTTTAATTGTGCTTTTTGGTCCCAGTGGGAGCTGGCTGGGATTCATTGTTGGTAAAAGTTCATGAAGCCGACCAATTCAGCTTTATACAGGGTGTTTGAAACGCAAAATGTCTTTATCTCTGGCGGGCTGACCAGATATTCACCCTTAGATATTATACAACTCAAGTATTCAATATTGTATTTTCTGGAAGCTTTTGATGCAACACAATAGAGGAGAGAGAGAGAACTTTTACATACCTCCATGCTCTAGATACACAATAACCACATTAACATATTTGACAATTAACATATTTCAATAATTTCATTAATCCTAGAACCATGTGGCTGAACCCATTATTATTTTAACACTTCACAGAGAGCCATAGAGTCTGTCACTGGCAAGTCCACCAAGTCTTTGTGTCAAACAGTGACGCATGAAATGGGACTCTTCAAAAAATGAATACAAAAAAACTGAGCCGTAGCACCAGCCGACATGCAGAAAAAAGGCATATCTTAAAATCAACAATATTGGCAGAAATGCTAATAAGGGCTTAAATTTCCAAAACTATAGGAACTATCTGTATTATGAGGGGGCTATAATAGGGATACCCTATTATAAATAGAAAGATAGTCTTTATAATTACTCATTGCTTTACAAAGGTACAAACCATTGGCAGAATACTATTAATTATATCCTGTGAAAAGGGGGTTAGGGGCATTAAAAAAAATAATCTGTACATCAACTTTTACTTCCAACAAGTTATGCCACTAAAGAAAATTAAGATACACAATGTACTTACTAATTCCTGTTTTATCAAGTTAATGGGGTAATCTGGTAATAATTCAAAGGAAAAATAAGACAATAACATTTGGCCATCATCCCTACTAGTGACAAATATTTTATATTCTTAGTCTCTGCAAGTACCCCAATAAATCTCTACAAAAGGCTTGCAATCAGCTGAGGGACCATTAATATAAGGAAGCTTTGATAGTCCCTGTATCATAAAAAAAAAAACAGCTTACCTTGTATATGAAGAACACAAATAGGATTACACATTCTGTCCATGAGCTGTACCACAGCAAGGGGAATCACTTGTGGGAAAATCCACCACAACTGCCATCATAGGGGATATCTATCTGTGACTGTATTAACCATCCTACTTAGCTATATGGATATAACGGGTCTCACTAATGATCTAATTTATTACAAATAACCTCTCTACTATTATTAATCTGACCATTCTGATAACTCCTCTTTGAACCACCAGAAACTCTACCAGATCCTTAATCTTCACTTTCTCAAAAACCTCTATAATATAGAAAATACAAAACAATTTGCAGTCGTCATTCCCTGGGATCATACGATCGGATGAGACGAAAAAATAATTTAAATTAATTTCCCGATAGGAAAAATGATTGTGCTATCATCGGCTGAGCCCATCCACGGGCCCATTCTGACGATAATTTTTCCTATTGGAAGTTTGATATATATATTTTTTTAATCACACCAATTGTTTATAAAATCCCTGGATCGTAGGCGAAAGAATAAATATCCTATTCTAGCCTCGCCGGACTCTGATGCCTGTCAGACCACTAAGAGACCTTTTACAGTGCTGGGAGATACACAGTGCTGAGTTGAAACCACACATTTTTGTAGTAAAAATCTAACTCGGTTATTTAGTTATTACATTGGGTTTTCACAAAGAGAAAAGGGTGTGTGGCCAGACACAGTGTCTGCAGATGACGTACTAAAACCTTGGAATATGAAGTAGAGTCAGGCTGACACAATGTGGGGGCAGAAGACCTTGAGCTCAGAACATTTAGAAACAAACATCTGCAATAACACAACAATAATATAAGACAAAATGGAGTCAGAGAAACAAAGGTGCTATTAGCTAAGTGATTATAGAGAATTAAATAAAACCTAACAGTTCCACCCTTTTTATCCCGAAGGATAACTAAACAGAAATTATATGTACTTATAGCAAAATTATCAGTGGAAATAGTATTCAGAGCAATTACATCATTATACATAGCAGCATGAGAAACATTTTCACGATTTAGGAAGCTTACAAATGAGGAGAATATAGAAAAACTCCTAGGGCACATTGAAAACAGCAGCAACAGAGAAAAAACACATATAATATATAATTGTACCAAAATATTGCGGAAGCTGACCCCAGGAGGAAGCTACCAAAAAAGCTTATGTTTACCTGCAGAGAGGAAAGAAGAAGATTGCAAATGTGTGCTTGGCACTATCCCCATACTTAATCTATTATAGCACAAGGACCTCCAGAAATGTCAGCAGGTAAATAAGTGCAGCTAACATTCACACAGGTATAACTCATCCCTCTAAAAAAACAATGTGTACATAATTGATATTGTTGGTAGGTGAGATTACACTCATGTCATTGTTCACAAAACACATTTTGCATTAGGGGAACAAATAAAAATAAAACAAACTTCAGCAGCAGTAACATTTTGAGTCCGAATCATAACTATATCTACAGTTCGTTCACGGGAGGTCTGTGAGGTATTCTGGAAAATTTAAGCGGGTTACACCCACTTCCGAATAATTGGGATCCAATATCTTATAGTGCTGATCAGTCAGATAATATTGGAGACATGATGGAACTGAAACTGGAATGCGTTAAACAAGTACTTATAATGTCCCGAGCACTTTTAACATTTCCTAAACAAAAGTCAGTTGTATTTAGGAGCTTCTTGAAAATACTCCCAAATGTTACCTGGGGGCAATGGAACATGGGAGCAATAGAGCGGGAAGCTCGTTATTATAAAACTTCAAAATGGGAAAACACACAGAATAAGATGAAAATTAACAGGTCAGGAAAATGTAATTCATCTGGAGTTTAACTTATCACTGGTTTGGACTCATCTTAATCTTCCTCCTCGAGGGTGGGTGTGTTGTCATTCTGAAGTCATCTGGGTGGCTCTGAAGTCATCTCGTTCTCCAATCAACAGATGGTGCGTGCTTTACTCTGGAAGCATGTATCCACGATGGATGCCTCGACCAAGATGGCTGTGCGAGTCACAGGGAGGCTCTAAGATTTGTGTTGATATAACGCCTTTACCAAGACTACATCACCTGATTTAAACGGGTGCGTCGGAGCACTAGAAAGTAAGAAAGAAAAAGACAAGAAACATCACCACAGATGCTATTCAATTTCCAATCAGTTTTGCCACGTAAGCTTCCTGGAAACATTCCAGGTCACCTGTATTAATGTCCCTGTCTTAACTGCCTATTTACCCATTAAAATTTCGAAAGGGGACAATTTGATAGAATTTGGGGCCATACGAATTTCTGCTAATACAGCTGGTAAATAAAAATCCCATTTACTGAAAGAACCTGCAGTAGCTTCCTAATTTCTCTTTTATTGTGCGGTTCATTCGCTCAACATCACCTGAACTCTGGGATATGAAAACTTCTATTCAATCAACATCAATTACACAATCTGCTGTAATAGTTTAGAAATAAAAGCTTGTCCCTTATCTAAATCTATCCTAACAGGACAACCTCATTAGGAATAAATTTCCTTACACAAAATTTAGCAACAGTTTTCACATCTTCTTTTACTAAGTATTACATTTGTGCAATAAACATTGTGGCTAAGCTTTTATGAGCCATATTATTACTATAACTATCCCTCTTTAATAAGACCCAAAAGGTCTAAAAAAACTGCTTGGAGAAAAAAAATCTTAAAAAAATGAATCGGGAGAAAACAAAAACTTAAATGAAATAATAACATCTGAGGGAAAAGTATAAATGCAGGAAAGAAACAAAGAAACAGAGAAAAGAGTAGCAACTTAACACATATATGAATAACATTCCCTTAAACAACATGAAAAGAACTCACAATCATTTCATTTAAACAACCAAAACTAAGGAAGATAATAATCCACAAATTAATTAATGTAAAATCAGCTCACCTTTTCATCTTAAAACTATCTACTGCCAAATTCTACCCCAAACCAACTACATAAAATCATACCTGGAAACAATGAACTAACGCTTAAACCTTCAACAAAAACACAATTACGGGTAAAGAAAGATTAAGCTAAATAAACAAAACTCGGTAACGGACTAAATTCTAAACAGATGGGAATTGAAGATCTATATACACTATACACAAACACTTACAAACATACAGCTCTAATTGGTAGAGAATCAATTGGACTAAAGAGAGATTTACACCATATTTAAATACTAATTGCTTGGGTATTAATTTAACCTGTAATCTTAATACAGTAAATAAAGTAATTACTATGGGTAAGACCTGAAAATATCTAACTTTTAAGACCATGATGGATTTAAAATATCTCATACTCTGTGAGGCATCGGATAGTTCATATTCTATTCTTTGCATTTATAAACATATTAGATGTTAATTAAACATTCTCCGTACCCAGTATAATAGAGTTGGAGGCCTCAACGGCCATTGCAGGCTGCAGAGATGCACAAACATTAAGGCATCCTCTGAACAGTGACTGCAATGATTTAGAAAAAATAGTGACTAGTTCAAGGTGTCTCTGTGATATTGTGATACAACTGCCACCATGATTTTACAATGTTTCTTTATAATCAAATAAAAAGATTTATCATAATTCAAAAAAAAACTCAGAGCAGGGGCAGGATGAGATAAATGTTATTACAATTATTTAAACATTCTTTGTCATTTTGGTGTCCATAGAATGATGTTTGGACAGTTTTAATTGTGCTTTTTGGTCCCAGTGGGAGCTGGCTGGATTCATTGTTGGTAAAAGTTCATGAAGCCGACCAATTCAGCTTTATACAGGGTGTTTGAAACGCAAAAATGTCTTTATCTCTGGGGGGGCTGACCAGATATTCACCCTTAGATATTATACAACCAAGATATTGCAATATTGTATTTACTTGAAGCTTTTGATGCAAGACAATGAGGAGAGAGAGAAACAATTTACACACCTCCATGCTCGGATACACAATAACCACATTAACATATTTGACAATTAACATATTTCAATAATTTCAATAATCCTAGAACCAGTGGCTGAACCCATTATTATTTTAACACTTCACAGAGAGCCATAGAGTCTGTCACTGGCAAGTCCCACCAAGTCTTTATGTCAAACAGTGACACATGAAATGGGGCTCTTCAAAAATGAATACAAAAGACTGAGCCGTAGCACCAGCCGAAATCAGAAAAAAAGGCATATCTCAAAATCAACAACTGTATTACATTGGTATTGGCAGAAATGCTAAAAGGTCTAAATATCCAAACATTAGGAAATATCGTATTATGAGCGGGCTATAATAGGGGTATAAAATAGGAAGATAGTCTTTATAATTACTCATTGCTTTACAAAGGTACAAACCATTGGCAGAATACTATTAATTATATCCTGTAAAAGGGGGTTAGGGGCATTAAAAAAAAAAAAATCTGTACATCAACTTTTACTTCCAACAAGTTATGCCACTAAAGAAAATTAAGATACACAATTTACTTACTAATTCTTATATTATCAAGTTAATGGGGTAATCTGGTAATAATTTAAAGGAAAAACAAGACAATAACAATAGGCCATCATCCCTATTAGTGACAAATATTTTATATTCTTAGTCTCTGCAAGTACCCCAATAAATCTCTACAAAAGGCTTGCAATCAGCTGAGGGACCATTAATATAAGGAAGCTTTGATAGAGAAGCACATAGTCCCTGTATCATCAAAAAAAATTAAACAGCTTACCTTGTATATGAAGAACACAAATAGGATTACACATTCTGTCCATGAGCTGTACCACAGCAAGGGAATCACTTGTGGGAAAATCCATTACAACTGCCATCATAGGGGATATCTATCTGTGACTGTATTAACCATCCTACTTAGCTATATAGATATAACGGGTCTCACTAATGATCTAATTTATTACAAATAACATATCTACTATTATTAAGCTGATCATTCTGATAACTCCTCTTTGAAAACCACCAGAAACTCTACCACTTTCTAAATCTTCACTTTCTCAAAAACCTCTATAATATAAAAAAAACTTCCATAGACATTCTTACCTCTATTTGCAATTATATAATTCCCTTTAAAACTAGTTAGACATGAAATCTACTTTCGTTTCCCACGAGCCAAAAGGAAAAAAGGAGGGGGAAGCGAGGGAGGGGGGAAGAGGGGTGTCACTGTAGGCAGATAAGGATTAGACACAGAACTTTATGAAGCTTGAAAAATCCAGGAAGGAAAATACATTTATAATAGAAAACATAGAGTCCAAACATTCTAAGTGAAACCAGCATTAACCAAATTTAACCTCACTTATTAATATAATTATTAATTATATTATTATAAAATAATTTTATAATTATAATTTAATTATTATAAAATTAACTAAAAGAGCTCTCAATAAGAATATACATCTTTTATCCAACCCAATATATTATCAAACCATGCATTGCCATAAATTGTACCACCAATACGGATCACTTAATGGAGTTTGCCAGGAAAATTCTTTGGAACTTCTGTACCAGTCTTGTTATCAGTATTTTTCCCACACATTGGAAATCTGTAAACTTAGAATTAAAACACTTTAATATACTTTAAATGACTTTTCATGTTTGGGTCAGACACCTTTACTGTGAAACTTTCCATCCTGTAAGCAAGAAGGTTAACAATAAGCGCAAAGTAAGCAAGCTCAGGAAATTAACAAATTTGACAGACAAAACTGTTACACATAAAACACACAAGACATACAAAGGTAAGGTCTCTTAATGTTCCGTATAATGCTAGCTAGCAAAGAAACACAACTCAGAAGTTCGAACTTCAAATGAACCGGACCACACTGTCCGTTCTATAAATGGTTAAGCTTAACTCTTTCCGTCCCCAATCCCTAACTCCCGTATTTTACACTTCACGCTGGAAGCAACTCCTAGGTAAGGAGAGAACATTAACTCTCTATGTGCAGGTCGCCGCCTGCGGGAGTATTATCTTTTAGTCCAAATACAAGTTGCGAGTCCCACCCGCATAGGGATCCTCTCAATCAAGGGGAAATATATCTCTTGTACGGCTCCCAGTTAACTCTTCCAAAGAGAAAACTAAAAATGCAGATCGCCACCTGCGGGAGTCTACCTTACTCTTTTACTCTTTAGAACACCGAGCACCAAGTTTTTACATTCCACTCAGGGAATAAAACTCTTTCAGAATTTAAACACTCCACCCACGAAGCAACTTCCTCAAGAGAGGTGCCCAGGTCCCAGCCTGTGGGCATTCTACTTACAGACCCCGTCTGTAAGACGTGGGGCATGCGTCCGCCCTTCCAGACCCACGTTTTAAAATCTATACCAATATGCTGATACAAGTTACAGAACAAGCAAGACAGAACTTAAAGTTAATAAGTTCAATACTTACTGTACTGTAGGTTGTATCCCCACTTAACTGACACCAGTTGAAAGAATAAATATCCTATTCTAGCCTCGCCGGACTTTGATGCCTGTCAGACCCACTAAGACACCTTTTACAGTGCTGGGAGATAGAGTTGAACCACACATTTTTGTAGTAAAAATCTAACTCGGTTTATTTAGTTATTACATTGGGTATTCACAAAGAGAAAAAGGGGGCGTGGCCAGACAGTGTCTGCAGATGACGTACTAAAACCTTGGAATATGAAGATAGAGTCAAGCTGACACACAATGTGGGAGACAAAAGACCTTGAGCTCAGAACATTTAGAAACAAAACATCTGCAATAACACGACAATAATATAAGACAAAATGGAGTCAGAGAACAAAATAGCTGCTATTAGGCTAAGTCGGTGATCCTCAAACTGCGGCTCTCCAGATGTTTGAAAACTACAACTCCTAGCATTCCTCAACTACACAGGGAAGTATAGGAATGCTGGGAGTTATAGTTTTCAAACATCTGGAGAGCCGTAGTTTGCCCATCAGTGGGCTAAGTGATTATAGAGAATATATAAAAACCTAACAGTAGGGTTTCAGGCGAAAAGACTGTTTGGACAATGCGGACCGAGCACCTATTAAACGATAGTCGGCAGCTCGATACACACTTGTGTGTTGCCAGTCTGGCCCGCGATTACATATAAGACTTATTTGCTAGTAGCGAATGTTCAGTCAAGACTTCTTTAAAGATACCAAAACAAAGGGCTATAGTTATAAAGGCTTGTTATCGGTGATGTCTGATATTGTAGCTAGTAGTGAACTTGCTGATAACCAGCCTTTATAAATACAGTCCAAAGTCACTCAGTAGTGTGTCTATTTGTTTAAAGGAGAACTAAATCCATTTTTTATACTCCAGAATCTGAAAACAACCCCCCTAAAAACACCAATAAGCTATATAATATGACTTAAGTAAATTGCATTAAAATAAATGTAAGCCTGTTAAGAACTGGATGAATTATCTGTGTGTATGTGCAGTGTCAGACCACACCTCCGGCCTCAGTCACATGCTTCCTTGCTTTATCTGTCCTGTAAAAGGATTGGATAGAGATTATTAATGGGTGTGACCAACTGTAACAAGTTTCTGCCATAGCTAAAGACTGAGCATGGGCAGAACATAATGGTCGTTGACCAGACTGTGCGATATTAGAATGCTGTGATATTAAGCACAAACCATATATTATTTAGGGAAATTTCCCAGCACCCATATCAAAATGAGAGGTAAGACACTGATTACTGGCTTTATATCAAACTGTTCTGCCTTCTGGTTCAGTGTTGTTCTGTGGCTTTAGTTGTCCTTTAATTTAAATAGCATGTGGATATTTTTCTTTAGATAGGGAATTATGGTTGCAGGGTCCCTGTCCAACTTGGAAATTTCAGTATAAAACAACCCAGTGACATCATATTTTGTATATTGCCGTGTGTTTTTTTCAGTAGTTACCTAACCACCTAAAGGCTAATATGTTAGTTCCTCCTTTGAAAAGGAAACTGCTGTACATGAACTGATGTGTTTCTGATGCAAATTTAAATGGCCAGTAGTATTTAATTAACTTCTTCCCCTATACATTTGTAAGCCTAAAGTGCATGGCCAAGAAAGCTCCATTCATTATGGGGTTGCTTACAAGGAGTTCTCTATCTACTCACACACACCTGCACCTAATTAACGATTTCAAATTTTCATATTTCTGAAAAAGTTTAAAAATTCAAAATGAGACTTATTAAAGTCAATAGGAAAAAAAAGTTTGAAATAAAACAAGGTTAAAATAGCAATGGCGACTTACTGTACATGGCTCTGGGACATGTACAAATATCCAGAACTTGAAATAAACTCACTTCCTTCACACATGCGCTACTTTCGAGCTTCCGCATTTAACAATATTCCCATGGAACCAATGTTCAATAAAATCTATAATCCAATTTGGAGCCTGGTTCAAGTTCAAAACTATCCCTATAATGGACTATAGGACTGTCAGACATTAGTTTAGTACAAGATTTTGGTGTTTTGTTGTGACGTATACATAAATATGATATGTAGAAGAGATCCTCTGTTATTGTTTTAAGTATATTTATCCCTGTCATAAATAAAGGTTTAGTTTAAATGCATCTGTTTAGTTTTTATACTTGTTATTGCTGTGGAAGACTTTGTACCTCTCGCTCATTTGAGGGTTCATAACTTTACATAATTTAACCAGTGCCCTGCCACTATTTACTGTTATCTTTTTCGAGAAAGTGGCATACCAAGACTTATTTATTAAAAAAGAGTACATGGACATGGACATCCTTTAAGACTGGAAGAAAAGAAGTTTCATCAGTTTCTTTACAGTGAGAACAGTTAAACTGTTGAACTGTCTTCCAGCAGATGTGGTAATGGCAAGTTCACTGAATATCTTTAAAAGTTTCTTTAAGATAAGTTTCTAAAACGAGAAAATATTGAGAATTACTGGTATCAACACATATACGGTAGTTCTGGTTGATCCAGAGATACTTTCCGATTGCCATTTGGAGTCAGGAAGGAACTCCTCTGGATCAACTGTTAGGTAGGGTCAAAAGGTTGGACTTGATGGACGTATGTCTTTATTCAATCTCAATTACTATGTTACAAAAATTCTTCATAACTACTACTAAAATTCTGACCTCTGTGCTAATACATTTAAGAAGTGTTTAAAGATCCATTAAAGGGCATGTCCACCCCCAAAACTATAATTTAACCCACTACTGGCCCCACTGTCTGTGAGGTATCTGTTCCATACTGATTCCTCATCCTCATCAAGGTCTGGAGCACCCCCCCCACCATCCAGATCCATCCTCAGCCATCGCTGCACCTAGCGTGAAATCCTTTGGCGGTAAGGTAAGTAACCCCAACCACCGCAATATTTCTTTAAAAAATCCCCCTGTTCCGTATATACAGAGCCTTCTCTCCCACTGCTTTTTTGGTGATGTCAGACGCATCTCTGAATGGCTGTTTCTCAGCCAACCACAGACGCGGGTGAGGTCTGACTCCTGCTTGCAATCAGGAGGCCAGATAGGATCACCGCGGGAGAGAAGACAGTGTAAGGGCAAGGCCACACAGCAACGCAAACGCAATCGCATGCGATTTCATGTGCGATTTTTTTGCGATTTCTTCAATAAGTATAGGAAAATGCATGCGATTGCGATTAAAAATGCAGAACGCAAAACGCAATCGCAACGCACTGAAAAACGCGTGTTTTTTTGCGTTGCCGCGTTTTCAATGATTTTTAAAAAACGCAATCGCAAGCGCAAATGCAAAAAAAACGCAGCAGTGTGGCCTAGCCCTAAGTAGAAATCAGGGGACTTTTTAAAAGATATAATGTGGTGGTTGGGGGTGGGTAGGGGTTACCTACCTTGTCCCCAAAGTTGGTTTTGGGGGATGGACATGCTCTTTAATAAAACTATCAAGAAAATGATTAATAAAATAAGAACATTTCACTGGATATTAAGAACAGTAAACAAAAGTATCTGTTTATTTTAATTTAGAAGCAAGACAATTTAACTTGGCTTGGTCCCTAAAGTTCAGTAACATTGTAACAATCAGATAACAGTCAGGTTCCATTGGATTTTGCTACACACAGTCTAGACCCAATTTTTCTATACTTAGTATAAGGGAAATTGTTGAGGTGGCCACACAAGTAATGCTTACAGTCGGCTTCCTATTCTAAAGTATAGGGAGTTGTCAGGGACAATAAACATTTTCAGAACTGAACAATGCCAAGGCTGACAGTAGGTCACACACAGTGACGATAATTGGCTTATTATGAGTATTGAATGCACCCAGCCTTACTAAACCTATCAAAAAAGAAACTAAGAGATAAGTACTCATCCCTGCTAATAATTCAATATGTTTTGTTTTTTCTAATAATATATGTTGCAATATGACCTTTTACAGCTACATAACTATGGTTAAAATTATTTGGCATTAGCTACTACTTTAAAGAGATCGAAATTTAAACTTTAGAGTCAATAAGGCCACAAGGTGTTCATAGGTAAAGGAAAGGACAGAGAAAGGTTAAAGGTCTCTAAGTACAAAAGATTGATTTTTGTGGGGTGGGGCTTCTTATAAAGCACATCACATGACTGTAAAATAGCTTACATAACTTAAGATCTAAAGAAGCTAGACCTGTTTGAAAGGCATGAGAAATATTTTAAGAGACCACAGTTACTTTTAAGTCACTTTGCTCTGTCAGATGTGTCATGTACCCCAATCAACAAGTGAGGCCTGGCACGTGCACAGTCCCCTGGTGTTGGCCTAATCACAAGGTAGGTGCATAGAGCGGTTTTGCCAGGCCAGTTCCATCTGGAAACATCGGCCAGCTTCACATGGGAGTATCTATTCAAAACTCATCTATTTACAACATCGATAGCTGTAACAATCATTAATGGCCATGTTGGTCAACAATGGTTTAGCATGCCGTAAGTGTTGACTTCAGCCTTCACAACAGGACAAACAATGATGTATTTACTTTCAGTGCTATATGTTATTAATGAGGTGCTATGTACAATTAATTATCAGGGAGATTCAATAAAAGTTCTTATAGTTTAAAGTGGTGCTAATTTTGCCCTAACCAATCAGATCTTTTTTAAAATTTGAAAGCTAACATCTGATTGGTTGGGGCAAACTTAGCATCATTTTTAATGATAAGAACTTTTATTGAATAACCCAGTAAACATTTAGGGTTTCTAGAAATAATAGTGGGGACAAAAATATCCCTTTTCTAAAACTCATTAAAGGACAATTACGCCATCCATGTCCCACCTATCTAGGGTTGGGACCATAACCGCATGGTCCTCACACCAGGGTCTTACTTTATCACTGAGAACCAGCTCTGCAAATATCTTCTATAGTCCTGGTTCTAGAGTTCTATTGTCCAGCTCTTCTATAGTCCTAGACTACGGCAGGGCTGATCAATGGTAAGATGTGCTTAATTCACTCATTAAAGTCAATATTCCAGCTTACAGACTATCAGGCTCATTTAACCAGACTCGCTGGGCAAATATATGGAGTTAAATTCGACTTTAAAACCATTTTAGTGTCGGAGACGCGGGTTACGCAAAAATCACCCGTGCATCCGATGCTCGCAATTCAATATCAAGTTTGCGCTAGTTTTAGAGCAGGATTTTAAGGCCAGCAAATAGCTGCGTAAAAATGCCGTAGTGGGTAAATCCCTTACCAGGATTTACCCACATTCGCAAACATGATATTGAATAGCGAAAGGAGCATTTACTCCGAGCGATATCGGCTGTTTTTGAACTGCAATTGCGTTGTTTATGTGTTTAAATAAATTCATAAAAAAAGTATTAAAAAAAAAAAGTATTATTTGTGTTAAATTTTAAATATTCTTTGGTAATTCCAAAGCATTGATTGTGCTAAGTCTTTGTCTCAGCTCTGTTGCTGTTCTTTCCATTTGACCAATGTTCCACTGATGCTGCCTTCTGTTTAGTTTGGCTTTGTACAATTGGCATTGTAAGCGTTTTAAGATGGCATCAAATCTTCTTTTCTGAACCTGTGTGAAATAATCAGAATATGAACAAACCATCAACCATTTGTTATGCTTTATTAGTTTATTTTATAATCCTTCCAGGTAAGTAATCAATAGAACATATTATACTACCTCTCTGATCGGAAAATAATCATTACAATTTAGTCCTTCACTTATAAATATAAGTGTTTACAGTAAATGTATTTTGTAAATATAAATTCCCATCTTAAGGATTACATGGCAATTTCAATATGACCACCAATGTTAAAGGGGATCTGTGGTCTCCAAACAAGTTGGGTTTACATGAAAGGCCAGTTTCCTACCTGTAAAACGAGGTATATATAAAGAAATTACTGACCAGAAAGTTAATGGGTGGGAGGCTGACATGTGACATTGTTAAGGCTGCTCCTCCACCTCACCGCTGGCGAGCACAGCCTCAGAATCCCTCAGTGTGTGAGGGTGACAGGAAGTCCCTCCCCTCCTTGCTGTGTGAAGGACCTGCAGCTGCAGAGAAGGTAAGGGAATCTACAGCCCTTCTCTCTCACTATATGAAAAAAGCCTTTTCAGGCAGAGTTCTCACACAGATTTCTGTAGGGGGGGTCTGAGTGGCCCACAGCACCTGTGAGTGGACGGGGCCATGGCACCCGTGAGTGGGCGGGGCCATGGCACCCGTGAGTGGGCGGGGCCATGGCACCCGTGAGTGGGCGGGGCCATGGCACGTGTGAGTGAGCTAAGACACTCGCGAGTAGGTGGGGCTAAATCACCCGTGAGTGGGCAGGGCCACATGGGGCTGTAAGGGAAAGGGCCAAGGGGGGCCTGCAAATGGAGGGGCCATAGGGTCCATGAGTGGGAGGGGCCAGGGGGACTTGCAAGAGTAGGGGGGACTGCAAGGGGAGGAGGAGACACAGGGCAGATTGACTGTCATCCACTGACATGGTTTCAGAGCAGGAAACAGGAAGTGCAGGGGACTGTGTGATGCTGCTGCCAATCACACAAAAATGTAAAATCTTCAAAACGATGCAAAATAAACAATGACAATAAATTGCAAAAATTCTCAGGAGAGCACATTCATCATTCAATTCATCATCAATTTACTAAATCATTTTTGGACCACAATTCCCCTTTAATATGCCTAATAGAGCAACACCTGGGAAATCTTGGTTAAAGTGCATGTCCACTCCCAAAATTAAAAATTGCCCCACTGCTGGCCCAATGTGTAGTAAAAAATCCTTAAGTTTCACACGTGCGATCGCGGGTCCCGACCCGCGTGCACGATGTGTACGAACGTTCGTTTCGGCGATAATCAGCACGTCTGTAGGGCCTTTATCAGCTAACGTTCGGTTGGGGATCGCAACGACCAGACTTGGCAGATCCCCGACCCTTTGTTTCGGGCCGATTATCGTCTGAAATGAACGTTGTACACATCAGCATCGCGGGTCGGACCCGCGATGCACGTGTAATTAGAACCTTTACTTTTTTCTCTGCTTTTATGGTTCTCCTGCAGTGCTGATCAAAGTCCAAAAAGTTTAGAGTAGGTGCTGTCTGTCATCTGTGATTGGCTGACTCTTAGACAATCACAGATGCAGTCTTGGGCGGGCCCTATTGCTGCTTCCAGGAATGAAAGAGACATGGAGGCAGAAGCCAAGGGAACAAAGGTTGGTAAGTTAATTTCTGTGCAGTTTTAAACTTTAAACCTAGCGTTTAGGGTTGGGGTGTTCCCCTACCGTTAAGGTTCTCTTGACATACATTACCGTCTGGAGAAATTTCTGTTTATCGGGCACAACATTTTCACTGTGACCGTCATTTTTCTTACCAAAATCAGTGGAACAATTGATCGGATTGTCAATCCTTTCCTGCAATCCTGCAGATTTTAATACACAGGATCAGGCATTCAGCTGAAATATTGGCTTGATATGTTGGTCCGCAAACAAAATCAGATTGTATTAGCTTATCTCTACCATCCTAACATCTTACTGTCACATACAATGTGTATTTTAATATAGCACATTTTTCTAGCAGGCAATGTGGACCTAGCACAGACATTTATTCATAAATATTAAAGGGAAATAAAGTCACCTCTCTTTGTGACCGGTCATTTTTTTACCAAATCAGTGGAACAATTGATTAGATATGTCAATCATTTTCCTGCAATCTGCAGATTTTAATACAAATAATCTCACCCTGATGTAAGTATTTAACGCCAGCTATTAGCGGCGTTAATACTTACGTCTAAGAGCCGGCAGCCTCTGGTAAATAGGTTTGCGACGGCTGCGAAGTTCCTGTTCTCGACAGCCACCGCAAAGCAAGCCTTTACGTTGTGCTAACTGAACGTAAACAGTTAGCGCGATGTTATGAAGGGACAGGAGCGCTGTGCGCCGGCAGCGCTCCTGGTAAATCGCCCTTTTAGTGTATGCAATACACTTCACATGCTCTCTGGTACATAGCAGATCAAAACAATGAAGCCTTGCCCCCAGATCACCTTCCCAAACATTCTTTGTATTTCATTCAAATAAGAAAAGTTATCTTTGCAGTTTATTTCTTATTATGCACTAAAAGAACCTATGGGCTGTGTGTTTTTAAAAGCAGAGCATTAGTCCACTAACACATCAGCGCCTAACCAAAGAAAACAGGAACATTTAGAAATGTAGGGTACCCGCAGCTTCCAAGTCTTATCTGGGATTTTCATATTGGCGTGGAGACATTGTAAATGAATACTGGGGTCAGGGCATGGTCATAGGTGCACATGCTCACAAGACTCTTTAAAAACTTGGGATACAAGTTGTACTGGCAACAACAATGAAGCCTTCTAATTTAAAGGATCAGAATTTACATGTACGTAAATGCAGCTTGCTAGAGAAGTATCTTACAATTATAGGGTCCTTTTTCTGCTATTTTAACCAAAAACAGACTTATTTTTATAATTTTCACAGCGTTCATTGTAATTCTCTTATCCTGCTTTATCCTTTTTTTATTATGAATCTTAAACATTATCAGGGCGATGCACCAACGGGCGCATCGCTCTGTTTTGGGTAAGTCATGCTAACAGATGATATCGCCCTGCCGCAGGGCTACTCCAACAGTTTTCTATTGTTTTAATGCAAGCCCAGCCAATCCAGTCTGGCCATCTATCTCCCAATATAACTTATTACTATAGAAACCAAAATGTATTCTCTCTATAATAGCATTTCCCTACATTCTATCCTATAAAGTCATTTGGACAAAATGATGACTAGATTAACAACCAGTTATAAAATGTGCCCATTCTTCAATCAATTTGCAGAAACCTCCTTTCCGGATCTTCTTTGCGACCAACATACAGCCGCGAGGTCCCACTTGTACCATTCGTTTTGTGATCAGATGTCCGGTCCCAAGGAAATCTGGAATGGAGGTTCCTGCAGAATTGACTGAATGTTCGGGGATCAGTCTGCAGGTAAGCGCTAATGTATGGGCAACATTAGGAACATAGTAACATAGAATTAAGGTGAAAAAGACATTCGTCCATCAAGACCAACCTATTCACCTTTTTTTTTTTTTTTTTTTTTTTAAACCCTACCTAACAGTTGATCCAGAGGAAGGCAAAAAACCCCAGCTAAAAAAGGGGGGAAAAAATCCTTCCTGACTCCAAACGGCAATCGGAAAGTATCCTGGATCAACAGACTATATGCATTAATACCAGAATTCTCAATATTTTTGTTTTGAAACTTATCCAGGCCTTTTTTAAAGTTATTCAATGAACTTGCCATACCACCTCTGCTGGAAGACAGTTCCACAGTTTCACCGTTCTCACTGTAAAGAAACCTCTCCTAACTTGAAGATGAAACTTCTTTCTTCCAACCTTAAAGGATGTCCACGAGTCTCTGATAAGACCTATTAGTGACAATGCACCAGAGAGTTCACTGTATGGGCATTAATATATTTGTATAAGGTTATCATGTCCCACGCAAACGCCGCTTCTCCAATGTAAACAGCCCTAACCTGTCTAATCTGCCTGCATATTCAAGCCCCTCCATTCCCCTTATAATTTAGTTGCCCTTCTCTGAACTGCCTCAATTCCAAGATGTCCTTTGTATATGGGATTCCAAAACTGACCGCAATTCCAAATGTGGCCTTACCAGTGCCTTGTAAAGAGGGAGAATAATATTTTTCTCTCTTGATCCATTCCCCTCTTTATACAAGACAATATCTTGCTAGCTCTAGCTGTTGCTACTGGCATTGTGCTACAGCTAAGTCTGTTATCTACCAGAACACCCCAAATCTTTTTTCCTTTCAGATGCACTTAACACAGAGTTATTTATGGTGTAGGTGGCACAGGGATTATTAATCCCAAATGCATCACCTTACATTTATCAACATTGAACATCTGCCATTCTGCTGCCCATTTTGATAATCATCTAGGTCTGCTTGCAGCACTTGACAATCATGGAAGTTTCCAAAGCTCTGCATAATTTAGTGTCATCAGCAACAGAGACCTTGCCTCATGCCCCCTCTAAGTCATTTATAACAAGATTAAAAACAGAAGCGGCCCAGTACAGAACCCTGAGGAACTCCGCTTAGAACTTTAGCCCACATAGATGTAGCTCCATTAACCACCACTCTCTGTTTGCGGTCCAATAACCAGTTCTCTATCCATGAACAAATGTTTTCTCAAGGCCAACAGTCCTCAGTTTAACATTAGTCGCCATGTGGCACAGTATCAAAGGCTTTGCAAAATCCAAATATACCACATCCACAGTGTGGCCTGAATCTAACTTCTTACTCATTCTTATAAAACCAATTAAATTTGTTGGCATGATCTATTTCTCATAAATCCATGCTGACTACTACTAATAAGATAATCTCTGGAGACAAAGTCAAGGATATGATCCCTAACAAAGTTTCCATACCTACCTACCACTGATGTTAGGCTTACAGGTCTATAGTTACCAGGCTGTGAACGACTACCTTTTTTGAATATTGGTATTACATTGGCTTTTTTCCAATCCAGACGGCAACTTCCAGACAAAAGCGAATCTGAAAAGATGAGACACAGTGCTTGCTAGACACAACTAAGCTCTTAAAATCCTAGGATGCAATCCATCTGGTCCTGGCGTTTATTGATATTAACTTTGTCTAATGATTCCGTACCTATCCTCTGTTATCCAATGTGAAGACTCTTATTTCCTCCCTGCACATTGTTACAATCCCTACTGTAAGGATTCTCAACAGTAAAAACCGAGTGTAAAAAAACGGTTTAGCAGGATTAGCCTTTCGGCATCCTCTACAACCACCTCAGCTCCATTATTTAATGGTCCCACATTCTCAGTCCTCATTTTTACATTTATATACTAAAAAACATCTTGGGTTGGACTTGCTTGTTCGGCAATCCGTGTTTCATTTTCTATTAGCTAGGTAATTGCTTTCTTGCACTCTTTATTACAACTTTGAAGTCCCTGTAGCCTGTTCTGTGTCTGCTTTCAAAATTTTTAAAGCCCTTTCTTTTTTCCATTTCCCTTTTACCTGAGCATTAAGCCATGCAGGAGTGGACCTAATTTTTACACTTGTTTCCTAAAGTACCGATTTGGAAATGTTATAGTTTAATATCTTTAAAAGTTGTCCACATCTGCTCAGTATTTTACCTAGAAACAGTTCCCCCCAGTCTATGAGCAGGAGCGATTCCTTTAAAAGCATAAAATAGCTTTCCTAAAGTTAAAAGTTTTTGTTAAGCCAGTGCACTTTAGTTTCTGCAACATATATAATGACACTATATCATGGTCACTATCCCTAAGCTTCCCATTACCTTCTCTCCAAAATGAGCTCTGGGTTATTAGATATCACCAGATCCAACAACGCATTCTTTCTGTAGGAACTTCTACCATCTGTGAAAGAAAATGCTCATATAGGAATTTAAGAACTTTATACTTTTGAGGTGCTGGCAGTTCCATTACTCCAATCTATTTCAGGTAGTTAAAATCCCCCATAACCAGAACATGCCCCATACCAGCGCCTTCGCCAACTGCATATGGAGATTCATTTCCACCTCTTCCCCGGCATTGTGCGCTTATAACACCACTCCAACATTAATTTACTACCTTCTTGCTTTTTCCGTTACAACCATTTCCACCCGATTATCGTCTGAAATGAACGTTCGTACACATCATGCATCGCGGGTCGGACCCGCGATCGCACGTGTATACGAACCTTTACTTTTTTCCTCTGCTTTTATGGTTCTCCTGCAGTGCATGATCAAAGTCCAAAAAAGTTAAGAGTAGGTGCTGTCTGTCATCTGTGATTGGCTGACTCTTAGACAATCACAGATGCAGTTCTTGGTCGGGCCCCTATTGCTGCTTCCAGGAATGAAAGAGCATTGGAGGCAGAAGCAAGAAGGGAACAAAGGTTGGTAAGTTAATTTCTGTGCAGTTTTAAACTTTAAACCTAGCGTTTAGGGTTGGGGGTGTTCCCCTACCGTTAAGGTTCTCTTGACAATACATACCGTCTGGAGAAATATTTCTGTTTATCGGGCACAACATTTTCACTGTGACCGTCATTTTTTCTTACCAAAATCAGTGGAACAATTGATCGGATATGTCAATCATTTTCCTGCAATCCTGCAGATTTTAATTAACCGGATCAGGCATTCAGCTGAAATATTGGCTTGATATGTTGGTCCGCAAACAAATCAGATTGTATTAGCTCTATCTCTACCTATCCTAACACTCTTACTGTACACATACAATGTGTATTTTAATATACACATTTTTCTAGCAGGCAATTGTACCTAGCACAGACATTTAGTTCATAAATATTAAAGGGAAATAAAGTCACCTCTCCTTCTGTACCGTCATTTTTTTTTTACCAAAATCAGTGGAACAATTGATTAGATATGCAATCATTCCTGCAATCCTGCAGATTTTAATACAAAAATAATCTCACCCTGATGTAAGTATTTAACGCCGCTATTAGCGGCGTTAAATACTTACGTCTTAAGAGCCGCGCAGCCTCTGGTAAATAGGTTTGCGACGGCTGCGCAAGTTCCTGTTCTCGCACATCCACCGCAAAGCAAGCCTTTACGTTGTGCTATTGAACGTAAATCAGTTAGCGCGATGTTATGAAGGGACAGGAGCGCTGTGCGCCGGCAGCGCTCCTGGGTAAATCGCCCTTTTAGTGTATGCAGTACACTTCACATGCTCTCTGGTACATAGCAGATCAAAACAATGAAGCCTTGCCCCCCAGATCACCTTCCAAACATTCCTTTGTATTTCATTCAAATAAGAAAAGTTATCTTTGCAGTTTATTTCTTATTATGCACTAAAAGAAACCTCATGGGCTGTGTGTTTTTAAAAGCAGAGCATTAGTCCACTAACACATCAGCGCTAACCCAAAGAAAACAGGAACATTTAGAAATGTAGGGTACCCGCAGCTTCCAAGTCTTATCTGGGATTTTCATATTGGCGTGGAGACATTTGTAAATGAATACTGGGGTCAGGGCATGGTCATAGGTGCACATGCTCACAAGACTCTTTAAAAACTTGGGATACAAGTTGTACTGGCAACAACAATGAAGCCTTCTAATTTAAAGGATCAGAATTTACATGTACGTAAATGCAGCTTGCTAGAGAAGTATCTTACAATTTATAGGTGTCCTTTTTCTGCTATTTTTCAACAAAAAACAGACTTTATTTTTATAATTCTTCACAGCGTTCATTGTAATTCTCTTATCCTGCTTTATCCTTCTTTTTATTATGAATCTTAAACATTATCAGGGCGATGCACCAACGGGCGCATCGCTCCTGTTTTGGAGTTTAAGTCATGCTAACAGATGTTATATCGCCCTGCAGCAGGGCTACTCCAACAGTTTTCTATTGTTTTAATGCAAGCCCAGCAAATCCAGTCTGGCCATCTATCTCCCCAAATATAACTTATTACTATAGAAACCAAAATGTATTCTCTCTATAATAAGCATTCTTCCCTACATTCTATCCTATAAAGTCATTTTGGACAAAATGATGACTAGATTAACCAACCAGTTATAAAATGTGCCCATTCATTCAATCAATTCTGCAGAAACCTCCTTTCCGGATCTTCTTTGCGACCAACATACAGCCGCGAGGTCCCACTTGTACCATTCGTTTTGTGATCAGATGTCGGTCCCAAAGGAAATCTGGAATGGAGGTTCCTGCAGAATTGACTGAATGTTCGGGGATCAGTCTGCAGGTAAGCGCTAATGTATGGGCAACATTAGTCTGGAAATGACTACAAACATAAATTTCTTGCCTCAATTTCTTTTTGAAGTACAACGTGTTTTCCTTTTTCTTCCTCATACCGCTTGGTTTTCAACGTGATGTGCTGCTTTAATTCTTTGAGCTCCTCACATAAATATGAAATATCTTCCTGGAAAAAGGGTGAAGAATGTTATGCTTTTTTCATATTAT
This sequence comes from Hymenochirus boettgeri, assembly GCA_019447015.1. NCBI lineage: Eukaryota > Metazoa > Chordata > Amphibia > Anura > Pipidae > Hymenochirus > Hymenochirus boettgeri. The sequence continues at coordinate 255,555,711 of CM033470.1, read as the reverse complement.
TTGAGTAGATTTAAGGGAATTGTTCGCTACTTAAGTAGTCTATAAGACTGGGAGGAGAAGGAGCTATGCTTTAATCAATGTAAGTGAAGCCAGTAACGCAGATAGAGCAAACTTACCTGTTACGCAATCCTCCGCAGCACTGACAGGTCCTGATCGCTTCCGGGTCCTGTACAGCTATAGAGTGCATACACGATAATGCGCGCTATAGTTAAAGAGAGCCTGGAAACGTTTGGGACCTGTTAGTGCTGCGGAGGATTGAGTAACAGGTAAGTTTGCTCTATCTTCGTTACTGGCTTCACTTGCATTGATTGGAAAATAGGAGGTAAGGCTCCTTATCCTCCCAGATTTCAATCAACGCAATTAAACGAATAGTTCACTTTAGTTGTGAACAATTCCTTTAAGGAATAGTTCATATTTGTCACATTCAAAAATATAACCCTAAGATTGTGATATGACTTACAGAGAGATGCAATAGCCACAAACAAGTTGCTGTTGGTATGAATACTATACACAACTGAAAATGCTTTTTATTTACTTGCCATCTTAATTTAGCTACATTTAGTTAGACCTTCCATAACTATAAGTAATGTCTACTAAAAGGACATGAAATATACACCACTCCAGAATCATGTCAAGTGGATCTTTTAATCTTTTAAAAATTCTCTTCCATCAAAACAGTATTTCAGTGTTAATCAACAATTCACAATTTTAACTTAATGACTGAGCTTGTAAGTTAAGGCAGATCATATGCACTTACACGTTACTGTTACCGTGTATCATTTTATGATGGTATTACCTAGGAACTTCTTGTGGCGCTATTGCATTTTCAGCATGTTTGGCTATCAAGTGCAGTAAATGATGAAGAGCAGGCGGTTTTTCCTGTTCTTGGGCCACACTAGTGTGCACTTTTTTACACGCAATTGGATCGTGTTTTGAAACACGCTGATGTGGCCTAGCCCTAAGTGAACATTTTAAAATAACGGGCTTGTACACACGGCCTGATATTTCAGAGGGACTACCGCCATGATATTTCAGTCAGCCAGATATTCGGTGCTCCAATAAAGACCTCACAATCTGCCAAAATTTGCCCGCCTGTCCGACTGAACTTTTATCAGATTTGGTTAAAAGTTGGACCTACATCTTTATTTTGAAACAAATAATTGACATTGATATTGCAGACCAGCAAACTGAAGTTATGCTTGCGACGGGAGATTGGGCTAAGCCTTTAAAAAAAAGCTTAAAAAACCTCAGGGCTAGGCCACACTGTCGCGTTTTTCTTGCGTTTGCGCATGCGTTTTTTTCAGATCATTGAAAACGCTGCAACGCAACGAAAATGCGTTTTTACGTGTGCGTTGTGATTGCGCATGAGATTGTGATTTGCATTCCGCATTTTAATCGCAATCGCATGCGTTTTCCTATACCTTACAAAGAAAACGCATGCGCAAACGCAACAAAATCGCACATGAAATCGCATGCTGTTCTAGACCAGTGCTGCTTAAGTCCTTACTTGGGTACTTTAACCAACAGCTGTACTTACTTACAATAAAGGACAATTATACTCACCTTCCCTCAGCTCCTCTTCCTTAGTCAGCCTACCGGAGCAGCGTGTAAGTAAGTATATTCCGCACGTTAAGCGAACCCCAGGGTGAGGACCTGAACCACTATGTCCTCACCCTGGGGTTCGCTTAACTTGTGGAATATACTTACTTACACGCTGCTCCGGTGGGCTGCGCCCTCTCCTTGTGCAACAAGGCCAATAGGAATGCACGCTCCTTGCAGATCGTGTCTTCCTATTGGCTTCGGCATCAACGGAGAGAAGGGGACGGGGCTCACCAGAACAGCGTGTAAGTAGGTATATGCTGCAAGTTAAGCGAACCCCGGGATGAGGACCCAGTGGTTCAGGTCCTCACCCTGGGTAGAAAGTAATGACTAAGGGGCATATTTATAAAGGATTGTCTTTTTCGCCAAATAATTAGCGCAGCATATTGCAGCGAAAATAGCGCCATTTGGGGCTTCGTTTCGCCTTATTTATAAAAAAGCGAAAAAAACACACTTCGTGGCTGAAAAAGGCGAACGGGCGTGATAAAGAGAGAAAAGCATCGCAGCGAAAACTTAACGCATCTAAGAAGACTGCATTGTGAAAACCATTCGAAACCAGAAAAGCCCACTAGAAAATGATGTCAAGTTCAAAATGGCCACCTCACATTTACCAAGAAGTCAGCCATGTCTTATTTAGTCAATCTTCTTAGAATTTCTCAATTGGAATACAATTTTCTTTTGCACTGCACATTCGTATTTCTAATGCGCGTTCGCTTTTCCAAGGCATATTCCATTATAATGTGCGTTCGCCTTTCTAATGCGCGTTCGCTTTTCCAAGGCATATTACATTCTAATGCGAGATCGCCTTTCTAATGTCGCTTTTCCAAGGCATATACACGCTAATCGCCGAGTCGCCTTCTAATGCCGTTCGTTTTCAAGGCATATTACCCATTAGAATGCCTTCGCTCAAACAATGACTTTTCACCACCTTCAGGGTCCGCGCTAATCTTTCGCTCTTTTTAACGCAAAAACCACCTTTCGGTCTTTTATATCGCGTTATGCCTTTTTGCTCCTTTTCGCTAAAATTACCATTGCCAAGTAAGGCGAAAAGGGTTTAGCGATAGCTTGCGGAAACGGTTTCGCCATTCGTTAACGCTACCTTTATAAATAGCGTTAACTGTCTTTTTGGCGAAAACCCATGCGAAAAGTGAATGCGAAAACATTTCGCTAATTTTCGCTCTTTTATAAATATGCCCCTAAGTTTTCCTCTGCTTTTCAGTCTTCCAGCCCACTACTGCAATCCAAAATGTAGCCAATGGGAAGAAACACTTTGCAAAGAATCATGTCTTTCCACATCGTGGATAGTTACTGACAGTGACAGACGGGTGGAGTACCTAGGTTGTGAAGCGATTTAGGTCCTTACCCTAGGTACTATGCAGCTATGGAACATGCAGGGCCGGATTTACACCTCAAGAGCCTGTAGACCCAAAGAGCCTAGCGCCCTTAGCCCCACCCCTTAACACAGACCACATTTTCTCTTTTTTGGGGAAGAAAATAGACTATAAAGGGGTTGGATTGGTGGGAGGAGATTGACAGCCGCTCCTCTAACTTTTGAAGCCAAGAGGAAGACCGTCAGAACCATTTTTTGGGGGGGTGTTGGCACTGCTCTTTACAGAAACAATATTAGGAGGTAGGAATTATCAGTCCTATATACCTGATACATTTAAAAAAAAAACAAAACTTTTTTTTAAACACATTATAGTTCCCTATAAAGGGTGTAAGTATGTTCTAATATGCAGTCCCACCAACACTATAGAAAATATTAAGGGTATATGAAAGGGAGTGTTTGAATAAAAAGAAAAAGACATAATACAAAGACCTTTTGAATTTTACTGGACAATGAAGACTTAATACATCAAAGTCAGTATTGGGTATTTTTACTGTAATTATCGCATATTTTATATAATGTATTTACATCTGGATTTTATGTTTACAATAAATCTTCATCCTAAGTGTCACGAAAGCCAGTTCGCTGGGCACACGATCTGGCCAATAACACTACACCATTTATTCCAGAAACTAACTGGTTAATTAGCATCAGTAATTCACAACAGTCACAGAGTTAATTAGCATTTACACTAGCAAAGCATTCCATACACCTAAAGTCCATCCAAACACAAGTAAACTTACAAGAGGCTAACAGTTATTTTAAAGCATCAAAGACAAAACTTATTAAATTTTAGATTTAAAGGGTATGTCCACCCTTAAAAACAATTTTTGATATATGATTCCCCCTGTCCCCCCAGCCCCAACTGCTCTATTTTTATTCTTAGAAAGTTCCCCAAACTTTACTTACCTCCCCTCTTTCCTCGGCCGCGCTGCCGGCCCTCTGCTTGCGAGAAAATGCAAGCAGAGGGGCGGGACTGGCACGGACGTGGCTGCCGGGAGTTCATTACGGCGGGGGAAAGTGGGAAGGTAAGTAAAGTTTGGGGCACTTTCTAAGAATAAAAATAGAGCTGTTGGGGCTGGGGGGACAGGGGGAATCATACATCTAAAGGGTTTTACACTAGGGGGAGGGAATCCTGAGCGGGAGGGAGGGGGAGAAGGGCTGCAGTACGCATGCTAGGTAGGCCAGGTAGAAGGCATAGTCCTATATGGACTCTGCTATCCTCCTGGTGGGCAGTTTTTGGGACTTTGGGGGGGGACTAAAGGAGAAGCTTATGGAGCTGGGATGTGAGGTAAGGGTTAAACTACACTACACATTGGGGCCAGTAGTGGGGGGGATTATAGTTTTGGGGGTGGACATGCCCTTTAATATTCCAAAAGGTGGACAGTATATATAATACAAAAATAAAGAAAATGGTGTCCCAATAAAATGACATACAATATAGGTACAAACAGTTATATAAAATAAAAAGGATGAATAGATTCACAGACCCTAACTACTCACTAGAGGAAGTCCTGTGTCTCTGGGTGAGAAGGGAACATATGATCCATACACATTTAGCATGTCCCCTCAGTATGAGTTATAGGGGATACAAGGATTTTTAAGCCCCTTGTTGAACCATCCCCCCTCCTTAGATATGCATGAGGTGGGAGTGTCCAGGAATATCTAGATTTACGACTTGTCTCAATCATTCATTCTCCCTCAGTTAGGCAGATTCTATATAAATTTAGATATGTACATTGTACTGGGATATAGACCACGGATTGCTCTCCTGTAGTAATTACGGACTCCTACAATACCAAACACGGCCTGTGTATAATGCATATTTCCCAACATATTAACTCCCCCTGACAATGGAATAAAAAATGTGTATCATTTTAATGGGCTTACTTTCCCATTCACAAATATAATATTGGTTTCCGTATCACATATTCCAATACAACAATATTTTTATTTTATTCATGTGGCTGTCCTTTAGGTGACTTTTAGTAACCTGCAGACCGCTGATTGTAGAGAATTACAGATACACTTTTCGGCCCCACATTGTCTGGAAAAGAAGATCTGGTTCCATGCTTCACTAACCCTAACATAAATACTGGGGACTGTTTCCAGGGCAGAATGGCATTTTTATAGGTCCTTTGAAAGAACTAATACTAATAGTTAACCCATTCATGCCAAGTCACTACACACTGTCCTGACACTAAGATAGGCCAGATTTATACTATGTTGTCTTCTATATTACTTACCTTTAATTTTAATTAGATATATAAATTATATAGATTAATAGGTACACAGTAGCACAGGTTGATATAGAGTTGGTCTATTTATATTATGTTAGTTTAGATTGAAACTCACATTGCATTCTGTAATCATAATTCTGTCTCTCTCACTCCACCCAAGACCGCTCTGGAATTCTGTCACTCCCATAGTAGGGACTTTTCACATTATGCTACATTTTGGTGCAATGACATTGCATCAAAATGCATGTGCAGTGGACATGAATGGCACCATTCACATTGCACCTCTGGGATATAGTGTGATGTATTGCATTGTAAAAAAAATGCTCTGCACGCACAGCTGTGCCATTGAAAATAATGGCCGCCACTATGCGTTAACGCAGCAAAACATTGCACTGAATCGCAAAGGCAATGTTCCCCTGCATTAAAAAAGCACATAGTATGAATGAAACCTAAGAATGGGCTACAGGCTACTACTGGGACCTGCCGTAACACATTTCCGTAGTGGTCAGTGACCACACTGGAAAACTCAAACCCCATGATAGAAAGGTAAATTTCCCAGCACCTACATCAAAATGTAGTGAGACACAGATAACTGCTTTTATATCAAGGTGTTTTGCCTTGTGATTCAGCTTTGTTCTAAGGCTTTTGTTGTCCTTTATACTCTGTATCTACTGTGGAAGGAGTCTCTGTATTGTACTTGGGTTGAGGTGGCATCACTGTACTTGTGTTGGGGGTTTCTTTATTGCATATGGGTTAGGGGCAGTGGCTTCACTGTACTTGGGTTGGGGGGTGTGGCTTTTTGTTGAACATGGCGGCAGAGTGGCTTCTTATACTTGGCATGGCTCCCCCCTACTTGCTGTATTTGCCAAGTACTGTAAGAATTAAAGTTGTAAATCACATTAGCAAATTATCGCATTAATAAAAGAATCGCATTTCAAAGGAATAGCATTAATAAAGAAATCATAGTAAATAATCATTTGGAAAAGAACCACATAGGAAGAGAATCCTATTTAGAAAAGAATTGCATTTATAAAGGAATCACCTTTATATGGGTATCACATTTAAAAAGGAATCGCTTTAGTAAAGAATTGAAAATAGTGTGTGGTTCTGTGTTCAATTCAATTACTATCAACAGTCAATTATTTTATCTAACAGGTTGATTGAAATGAAAAACAATCTAAGACAAATTGACCCATGTTTGGAAACCTTAACAAGGAGTTACAGTATTTCTGCAGATGCAGATATTGGCAGTGATCACATGAATGAAAAGCCTTCCAACTACATCAAGTTTGAAGGGGTAAGAAAGTTACATTCATTGCAAACTATCGATTCCTGGAACTAAGTACTAGAGGAGAGAGGACGTTAAGGGTGTGACATCATCAGAAGCAGACCGGGAGCATCAGTAGGAAGCTAACCACGCTGGATCGCAGACATAGACGCTCGGAGGTGCAGCCCCCTACCTTATGAACCGAGGGCTGAGCCAGCAACCGTGTATCGGTGGAGTCAATGATAAAGGGTCCGGGCGATCAGTAGACACCCGTAGTTTCCAGTACCCAGCTCCTAACAGCAGATTTATACCGTATATACCTGACTATAAACAGACCTGAGTACAAACCTATTTATTGCCTGAAAAACAAGTAAAACTGATTGACTTCAACAAAGCCAACAGGCAAAACACATCCAGTGTGGCTCCCCTGCAATGGGCCCCCTATCCTAGATGCAGGAACAAAAAATGCAGCTTGTAAAGCATAAGTATTACCCTTTTATGTGACTTTATGTGATGCACCCTCCATTAGCTCAGAGCTATGTATATTATACTTGTCTTACCTTTATGCTAAGTGCTGTAATCTATGCCTAAGTCTATCTTTATGCTAGACGCCAGAACCTATACCTTTAATTATACCCTACACTAGGGTTTGGGGATTTCTTTGAGAGGGGAGTGTTTTTAGATGGTTCTCTCCATGAATTTGTTGTAGGAGGGTGATCCTTGTATTCAGGATACAGAATCCCAGTATTATTTTTATTAAATGTGCTGTGATAATAGTAACCTATACTCCGAGACACTAAAGGGCCGATTTACCCAGACTCACTGGGGAAATATATGGAGTTAAAGTCGCGCTAACCGGTTCACTTCTGGTTAGTGCGACTTTAAAGGGCATGTCCACCCCTAAAACTATAATCCCCCCCACTAAGGCCCCATCATGTAGTGTAATAAAATCCTTACCTCACATCCCAGCTCCATATGGTTCTCCTGTAGTCCCCCCCCAAGTTCCAAAAACTGCCCACCAGGAGGATAGCAGAGTCCATATAGGACTCTGCCTCCTATCTGGCCTCCGGAGAAGTTTGGCATGCGTACTGCAGCCCTTCTCCCCCCTCCCTCCCCCTCCTCTCCTTCCTGATTAGGATTCCCTCCCCCTCTAGTGTAAAAACCTTTTTACATAAATCATCCCCGTCCCCCCAGCCCCAACCGCTATATTGTTATTATCAGAAAATGCCCAAAACATTACTTACCTTCCCTCTTTCCTCCGCCGCTCTGAACTCCCAGCAGCCGCGTCCGTGATTGGCTGCCACTCAGCCAATCACAGACGCGACTGCCGGTCCTGCCCTCTGCTTGCATTTTCTCACAAGCAGAGGCCTGGCAGCGGATGCGGCGGAGGAAAGAGGGAAGGAAAGTAATGTTTTGGGCATTTTCTGATAAAAAAAATATAGCGGTTGGGGCTGGGGGGGACAGGGGGATTATTATGTAATTTTTTTTTTAAAGGGTGGACATACCCTTTAACTCCATATTAGTGTCGGATATGCTGGTTACGCAAAAATCACCCACGCATCCGACACCTGCGATTCAAATCCTGTGCAGGATTTTATATTGTTTTAGCGCAGGATTTTAATGTCATCTATTACAGGGATTTACCCACATTCGCAAACATGATATTGAATCACGAAAGGGTAAATGAGCCTGTAACTGTCTAGCATATGTGTTTCTAATATAATATTAAATTCCGCTGGTGCAATGTCATCTCCTCCTTCACTTCCCCCACCCCTCCACTACACAGATTTAATGGAACATTTTGATGAAAATTAAAATTTTTCAGACTTCATGGTTCTTTTATTATACTGTAAATATGATGCACTTCATGCATTTTATACTGTGTGTTCCCACCAGACAAAATTGTGTGTATTTAAAGGGCAGCCCCAACCCCCAAACCAAATTTTAATATCCTGCAGAGAATTGCTATAAACCTCGTCCTCGTGAGGTTTATAGCACTCCCTGGAGTCCCCTAATGTACTTACCAGCCTTTGTTCCCCCGAAGCCTTCTGCTTAACTCCTGTGCCTTTTCCAAGGGTAAAACTCAAGCAGAAGGGGCTCGACCGGCATCCGCCCCTGAGATTGGCTAAGGGGCTGGAGTTGCCCATTAAGTATAAAGGAATTTTTTTTTTTTATATATTATAATAAACCACCACACACACTGTTTGCATACTAGCTCTGGTCAGGTGATGTGCTCCATAGGTGCTCCTCCATGTCAGGTGATGTCTGAGGACATGCATGGTATGTGCGTAACTTGCATAACTTAAATGCCCACGCCTCCTGACTGCTCCGATCTCCTGTCTCCTTCATATCATGGCCGCATTTGGAGTTTGCCTTCCACTAGTTTGCTGTGTCTGCTACAGGTACCTGTCAGCTTCTTCCTCCAAACTGCTTGTGACCCGAGTATAAACCAAGGTTCGATTTTTAGGTTAATTTTTAAATAGAAAAACCTTGGTTTATACTCAAGTATATACAACTATACTTTAAGAGTGGGGAAATCCCTGCAGGTCTGAGAGTAGACCCAGGCAATCCTGCTACACTGTGTGATTGAAAGTAAACATGCTAGGTTAATACTTATTAGTATTCACCACGGCAAGTGGTGATGAAACCTCATATATTATAACAGAAGGTACCTCACAGCATCATGTTATTGTAATAGCATTGCCCTGATAATCTAACGTATAAACAAACATTTCTCATTCCCAGTTTACCTAAAGAAATGGGTTTATCCTTTATATACTCTTATACAGATCTAATAGAAAAAAAAGTTGCTTCAGAGCAATTTTTAATAACTGATAACTGCTTTTTATTTCAGTATTACAGTAAATCCTTGGTATACCTGCCTGGCTTTACCACTAAGCAAAAGTCTAAGGACTTGCAAGCGAGCACCATTATCCCAACCATTAATAGTGGCTGCCAATTCAAATTGTTCTAGCCAATCAGACATCATATCCTGTGTGGCAGACAGAAACTTTTTTTGGATTATACTTCCTTTCATGTGGAGCATGTGTGGTTTAAGCTGCCATTTGACCACTCCATTTTAAAATAGGGATCTCAGCTCTGTAAGTAAGTTTATGTATTTTGTATATTTTGTGTTGTACCTAATATAAGTCAATGCTATACTTTATATACATTTACTGATGGTCATTTAAATGGAAACAGTCAGATAGGACACACATACATATACACCTTTCCTATGTATAATATCCTATACCCCCCACCACATTGGTAGCTCCTAAAAACTCAATGCAATCTCCTATGGAGATATAAATATATTTATATAATATGAGGGATGTGTTTATTATGTTTTAAACGTTGGTTTTTGTGGAGGCTGGCCAGCCATTTAGTTGAAAATTTTATTCTATATATTATAATTGGAGCAATCAGGAAATTATTCTCTAAATAAAATTAGATTTTCCCAAACATTTCCTACCTAGGGGAACCTTGTTTTGTCTTTTACCCTTACACACTTGTGTATTTTATATAGCTGGTTTGGGATCTGGGCTATATTCCCCAACTCTAATGTTCTTATAGGCCTCTTTCCCTTTATTGTATAATACTGTAGAAATGAAATGTAATGATAACAGTATGGTGTGTGCACTGCATGTGTTTAGGGTTGTCCACCAAGCCTATGGAAATTGTAACTTGTGCACCACTCATTATTAGCACAGTAGAAAATAACAAGAACTCTATCTACACCTGAAATTAGACATACCAGGAGGGCCATGTATTTAACAAAGTATGTATGTACGTATTTTATTGTTCGTATTTATAAAGTGCCACTTGGGTACACAGTGCTGTACATTATATAATACAGAGTATACAAACAAGGACAAGGAGATAAGTTCAAGATAAATAAAAATTAAATACAATTTCATACATAGGTTAAGAACACACTCACACAAATTATGGATAAATTAATATAAGTGCAACATGCCTTGAGACATTAGGAATGAGATACCTGCCCCAAAGAGCTTCATACAGATACAAATGGGGGATGGGTACAAAGTGCTTGAGGTGGCAAACAATTATTTATTGTGCTGGTGCTCAGAAAGGTAGAATAAAAGTTTAGATTTTAAAGTATTAATGGATGTCACCTGGCGAAGCGAGAGAGGGAGAGAATTCCAAAGGTAGGGAGCAGCAAGTGAGAATGGTTTAAGGATTGAGGCAGTAGTGTTCGTTGGGGGTTTGTGGAGAAGACTTCCTTGTGAGGAATGGAGGGCATGGCCAAGAGTATATGGGGCCAAGAGAGAAGATAGGTAGGGGGGTGCAGCAGATTATAGATATTTAAAAGGTCATAAGAAGGGTATTGAATATTATTCTTTGCAGTATTAGAATTGCAGGTTTTTCCTTGGAGGAGAGTGAACAGGACAAGGGCACGCAGAAGCATTTTAGTATTGGATCTATTGGCAATATTTTGAAGGAGAAAACAACACGTCCTGGTGACGTTAATGTTCTGACAAAAGGAAATAGAGGAGTCAAAGATTACTCCTGTGTGTGCAGTTTCAACAGGGTTAATATCCACATTATCAATAGAAATAGAGAAGGGTGGGCTAGGTCCAGGTTTAGGGGGGGAAATAATAAGTTCTGTTTTGGATAGATTAGGTTTAAGGTGGCAGTGAGCTTTCCAGGAGGAAAAAGAGACCAGATATTTAGAGATTTGGGATTGAACTTTAGGAGTTAGTGCGAGGATGGACAAATAGATTTGAGTATCATCAGTGTATAGGTGATACTTAAAGCTAAATGAACTGATTATATCTACCAAAGAGATGGGAGAACAGAGCCCTGGGTAACCCCCACACTAAGTGGAACATGAAAGGGAGTCTTATTAGCACAGGAGACAGAAAAAGATCTGTTAGAAAGGTAAGAAGACAACCATCAAGCAGCTAGATTTTGGGTGCCCAGCTGATAAATCGAGGAGAATGAGGATAAAGCATTGGCCCTGGGATTTTGCAGTGTGTAGGTCATTACTAACATTACAGAAGGCTGTTTTCGGTTGAATGGCCTCGAAATCCACTTTTTCAGATCATGGCAATGCAATTATTTCTTGAGGCACACTTGAGGCTTAATGCTGGGCTTAAAGTTGTAATTACCCATATTTTTGCACTTTACAGTATGTATTGTATTCAGATCAATTTAGTGTAAAGTTAAGGTGCCTATACATACATCTTACCTGCAGATAGACCCCTCCACATTCAATCAATTTCAGAGGAACTGCCTTTCTGGAACTTCTTTGCGACCGACACAGAAGACCCCACAGAAGACAGTCCCCAGAAGTCCAGCGGCCTCCCACAGAAGACAGTCCCCAGAAGTCCAGCGAAGACGGTCCCCAGAAGTCCAGCGGCCTCCCACAGAAGACATTCCCCAGAAGTCCAGCGTCATCCCACAGAAGACGGTCCCCAGAAGTCCAGCAGCGTCCCACAGAAGACGGTCCCCAGAAGTCCAGCAGCGTCCCACAGAAGACGGTCCCCAGAAGTCCAGCGGTGTCCCACAGAAGACAGTCCCCAGAAGTCCAGCAAAGACGGTCCCCAGAAGTCCAGCAGCCTCCCACAGAAGACTGTCCCCAGAAGTCCAGCGGCGTCCCACAGAAAACAGTCACCAGAAGTCCAGCGGTGTCCCACAGAAAACAGTCCCCAGAAGTCCAGCGGCCTCCCACAGAAGACAGTCCCCAGAAGTCCAGCGTCATCCCACAGAAGATAGTCCCCAGAAGTACAGCGGCGTCCCCCCCAAAAAAACTCCCCCACTCAGGCCCAGCAGCAGCCCCCAAACCCCCCCCACTCAGGCACAGCAGCTCCTACACAACCCCTAAACAAGCACAGCCCCCCTCCTACCTTACCCCAAAATGTCCTCCCTTCAACAAACAGTAGCCAGACACAAACCAGAAAGTCCAGACCAGTACTTATGATCTCCCAGGCAAAAGGTACAGCAGTAAAAATGTAATTAAGCACAGCACAAGCCAGAAACAGCCAGCCAGGGACCAACACTCCAGTCTCCAGAAGCTCAGGCTCCTCCAACACTCTGCAAAGGTCACCACTGGCCCATTCCCTTTTATTAAAATATAGCCCCGCTCCCAATGTGATGTCAGCGCGCATCGCGCGAGGCACGCAGTGAAGTTTCCTGATTGGATATGCCGCACGCATGCCAAGGCAGTGGATACTTTTCAAAATCCACTGTCTTGGATGGACAATGGACACATGGTCACATTACCGGACCGGATCCTCTGCCTCCCCCTCTCAAAATACATGATGCAGCGCTTTCTACCTCTCACCAGGCGCCGGGAAGATCATTTTTTTTTACTACTAAAATGCCGCTCTGGAGCCACACAGACAAAGTGCCGCTCTACGACTTTGTCTCAATGTGGCTCATTAGTGAGACGGCTCTGGGGCCAGATGTGAAAGTATCAATTTAATTGCAAAGCATCACGGAAGATATTGCTGATACATAAATCCACCTGTCTACATTTAATGTAAAAAAAAAAAAGATATAATAAGACACTGGCTAGTAAGCTGATTATTTATTGATCAGACAATGGTACCAATCACATTAAAGGGGTAGTTCAGTGCAAATACATGTACTTTTCAGAAAAAAAGCAGTATTTTTTCATCCCAATGACCTTAATCTGCCAGTTCAGCATTTTGTCTGTGTATAAATAAATGCAACCGAAATACTGACTTCCTGTTTGCAGGACCCCTATTAGAGAGCGTTATGGTCTTGCCCTTGACCTAGCGCCTGGGTTGATTCAGATGCTCAGTAGAGATCTGAGCATGTTTGACCATTTTAACAGCCAATCAGTAGAAATGACTGTTAGGAACATTCCAAGGATGTGGTGTATCCTGGGTAGAAGAAGGGCCGTTAGAACCTGAAATGGCAGCTTACTAATGTCAACAGCAGGGAACAGCAAAGGGTATGAAATCTACTGATTTGTCAAAATGGAAGAGAATATGTAGAATAACTAAGAAGGCATTACACAAACTAACATTTTAACATATATTGATAATTTCCACTAAACTGTCCCTTTAACTATGTTGCTAAAACCTGTTGCTTTTTTTCTTCGTAACATTGCAAAAATCTGCAGATTGCTTTCTCTTCCAACTACTGCTATGCTTATCCATGTTACCCACAAAGAGATAGCATCAGGGCACCAGTTTAGTAATAGGGAGTATTCATATATAATGAGGGGGTGCTCCTATCCACCACGATATAGAATTACACAAAGAGCACAGTAGTGGATATAAATGGGCACACCACCTAAGTATATAGTAAAATAAAACTCCTTTATTATCATACACATATGGGAGCAACTTTAGTACATAAGAGACATACAATTTAAAAACACATCCAGCATGCACAGAGTAAGTAATGCATCAATATTAGCAAAATAAGTTGATATACCGGTATATCAGAAAATACAAAGTATAATTGGTTAAGTCACACACATAGTCATAGTAGTAAAATACATACATATCCCTATGGATCATAAATATCCCATAAATATGGGGAAAGCAGTAGTATCAACACCCCTCACTGTTTCTGAGATCAAAATAAATCTACATAACAATATAACTACCCAGTAGAGGAGTACGCAGATATGTGGCAGATCCTAACCCCAACAAGGTAACACCAATGAAAGAATACGATACCGATACTTAGAAAAAATGCTGGCCTCTATGCAGCTGGAGCTAGTTAAAAACGAGCTAGACGCGTATCGTCTGTACAAGCAGACTTCGTCAGTAGCACAACACATATGTAACTAACATCCCCTTATATACCCAAGTAAATCCCAAAATACACTCACCACATGTGCAACTAGTATGGGTAGGCCAGGCCAGTAAGGCGCATAATGATGACATCATCCTTAGTGTCTCTCATTCAACACAGCTAGCCCATCAGGGCGGAATCTAATCCCATTGTACACCCATTAAGGGTGTGTGGCTAAGCCTGACTCCTCCTCAGTACCTCCTATGTGCTCTCCCAGTTCAGCAAAGCAGGTACATGTCTCAAAATAATGGTCTAACCATAAGGCTCTAAAGCTCCTGCTGTTCTCAGCATATGAACTTCATTTATCTTCAGGAGGTCCCGTGCATATAGCCATATGCGATACTCGTTAAACCTACAGAGACCAGACTGCTCATGCATATTGCAATGTGCGATCCTTATTAATCCTACAAAGGTGAGATCGCTCATGCTTATCCATGTTCTCATCCTATCACATCTGGACTATTGTAACCTGCTTTCTGGTCTTCCCGCTTCCCATCTTTCTTTCCATACTTCTCTAACTCTCTAACAATCAGGATATTAAATCTCCTCTCTGCCACACATCTACCTGGCTCCCGATTAAACAATGCATTATCTATAAAATCCTTCTCTTAAATGGCATCTCCACCCCCTATAGTAACATTTATATCATAGGGCATACCCTCCCATCCCACAATCGCTAAGTTAAAAGCTTAAAAATCGATTCCTAACTCTACTTACAACTCCTGGAACTAGCGTTGCTCTGGTCCGGTTCCACTGCCTGCCGGATCTGCTAGCAGGGGGCCGGACTGGCAACCAATTGGCTGAGAGGCAGCCAATCACAGCCACTGCTGCCGGCAATGGAGAAGTTTGGAAAAGATTTTTAAACTTTTAACTTTGCAGTTGGGGGTGGGAGGGTATGCCTAAAAGCTTTTACACTAGGGGAGATAATTGAAGGGAGGGAGGGAGGGGGTGAAAGAGCTCCTGCGCGCATGTCACCATCCCTCCCGGAGCATAGACAGAAGGCAGCAACGTTTGGACAGGAAGACAGCCACTACTCTGCATTTTCCTGGATTTTGGAAATGGATTGCAAGAGAACCATAAGGAGCAGGATTGTAATGTAAGGATTTTTTTAAACTGTACAGTGGGGCTAGTATGGGATTAGATTTTAGTTTGGGGGGTGGACATGCCCTTTAACATTTAAATCCCTTCATTCTGCTGCTCCTTCTTATAATTCTTCTCTTTTTACCCCATATGTCCCTGCCCGTACCCTCTGCTCATCATAGAACCATCTCTTATACAGACCCCCAACTCACACTGCCTCCTCTTACTTTAGCACTTCACCCTTTTCCTATGTATATGTATGTTACCCACCTAAGTAGATTGTAAGCTCTACGGGGCAGGGACCTTTTTCCTCATGTTACATGTTTCAAGCACTTGATGTTCATACTTATAGATTTCTGTATTTATTTACTGTCCCCCTTGTATGACTTTTTGTATTCTATATTGTACAGCGCTGCGTCCCCTAGTGGCGCTATATAAATAAACATATACATACATACATAATAAAGGTTAGGGAAGCAATAGGAAAAAAAAAATCTGTTTGTGTAGTGTTTTCTGTGTGGTGCAGACCTCGGTCTAAGGGTTCGGTTCATGGGTCCATAATCAACCGCATGGCCCATCTCAATAGGAATCAGTGCATTAAGGCTGTTTCACAAAAATAACATACTCCAAAATGAAAATAAACAAGAACAAAACTGTAATTAGTAAAAGAAAAACACCTTTCTGGCACAAACAAAATCAATCAATAAATTTTTGTATGTGTGTGTGTTGAAGAGCATGTAGAGTGTGTTTAGTGTTCAACGCAAATAATGAAATGATAAAATTAAGTGTGAGCGGGGTGTGGGTGTTCCAGACGTGGCTGTGACATTTTGGGTTGTGGTGGGGCGTTCCAGGGGCAGAGATACTTATAGCATCAGTAGGCTCCGTCCCCATTGCATTTCGTTGACAGAAAATGTTAGAAGGCGTGCATAAATATCTCAGGAGAGAAGGAGGGAGGGTCCAGTGTGGACTACAAACACACACATGGTAATATTTATTACATTTTATATATTATATATATATATATATATATATATAAATCTTGCATCAATGGATTTGGTACAATGCCCCAGGGGATACAGCCGTATTTTTCCCAAATCTGTAAACGTCTTAGAGGCAGCACTCACCACAATGTCTTTCTCATGCTTTCATTCATCAATACACTGTACAACTACAAGAGCATCGTTTCGAGGGTACATGGCCCCCTTCTTCAGGCTCAACATTAGTTATCAATCAGTTTACACATTACCCATAATCATTTATACTGTAGAACAGGAAATGACTTAACTAAGCCTCATCTCATGTATACATTATACACACCCTCCAACTGTACCAATTTGCCCGGTATTGTACCATTTTTAAAAGTTCAGTACTAGCCAAAAGGGAAATACTGGTTTGAACCGGGTGCCTGTGTGGTGTACATCCGGATAAGAGTGAAAAGTAAATGGCAACCAAACCACATAGTCACTGGCAGGGCAGCCTGGGCCAGATTAACATCCCATGAGACGGGTCCAAGAAAATTGGTATGTGGGGGAGACGGACTCATCTTGAGGAGGAGCCACCTTTCTTCCACACTGCTCAGCTGTCCAATGAGAGGGGGAGAGCACAGGTCATGGCACGTTTCGGGGGTGGTGTGACTCAGAAGAATTTGCACTGCTCACAGGGAGAACGCGCCCATGACGTCACTGCACATTTCACAGCTAATTGCTCTGTCTGTGATCTCCCTGACTGCTCATTAGGCTTGCCTTTGTGGTGCTCTCTGCAGCCCAGCCCTCTATCTGTCTCTAATAAAAAGACCTCTATCTGTCTCCATCCATCTCCATCTTGTCAGTCTGTATCACACAAGTCGGGTTCTGATAATTTCTGTAAGCAGGATCCGGGAACGAAAGTTCAAGAAACTTACCTATTGCATGATCCACCGCGGCCACAGTGAAATCCCTGACCGCTTCCTAGTCCTGTCTAACTATAGCCCGCATTTTTGTACATGCACGCTATAGCTGTACAAAACCAGGAAGCAGTCAGGAACTGTCACTGTGGCCGTGGTGGCCAAAAGGTATGTTTCTTGAATCTTTGTTCCTGGATCCTGAGCTATTGATTGAAGAACGGGAGGTAAGGCATAGCTCCTTAACCTCCCGGGCTTTAATTAATACATACTTTGGGAGTGAACTATTCCTTTAACTGAATTCAATTAGGGGTTGTTGTCTGGCTAGGGGGAAAAGAATAGGGTCAAAAGAACAAAACTCATGTAGAGTTCCTCACCTAGTAACACACAATATACAGTATATAAAGATGGGATAGTATACATCCATTATAATGTGCAACTAGTGACCAATTTAATATAGTATACATACAAAATAGAAGCCTAGTGCACACCCAGAGGCACTTCTAGGGTTTTTGCTGCCTGAGACAACCTTTGAATGCCACCTTTGATTATTTCCATGTGAAGCACGCCAACGCAGTGTTAAAGTGGGTGTGGCTTTGTTGATGGGCGTGTTTTTGACGATGGGCCCGGCTAAAATTTTATGGGTTTCGAACTTCCTATCACATAGGTATTTATACAGTTCCCTTAGACAGACAATTAGCAATAATGTTTTTTTTTCCTCTCCACTGCCTGTCTTCTTCAGTGCAGGGGGTGCCGCCTAAGACAAATGTCTCACTCTGCCTCATGGTAGATGTGGCCCTGTGCACACCCCATTCAATTGCTTACTAGGCTTCTATTTTGTATGTATATTCCTCACATAGTATGTTGCCCTCGGACCCTACAAAGAAATATCAGTTTGTACAACAACTCTTTATTCTCTGAAAATGCTAATGCTTCTGCAGCTATTGCTGATAATGCTGCTCTGCTAAAAACAACCACATTGGTAAATATTCACTGCAACTGTGTGGGTGTACCATAAACATGTGGAGACCTTGCACTTTACTTTCAATCAGATCAACATGTATTTTGACCATGTATTTTGGCCTTTAATTCTGTGTGACAGTTTCTATTTAGGTGGTTTATTTAAAAGGATATTCACATCTACCTGATGGATGCATAGACAGGAATGGCCTTTTTAAAAAATCAATTTCAAACCTGCACTTGTTTTATTGCTGTGCTCTCTGGGTTATGTAGGTCTTGAATCATTTCCTTTTTCTTCTCCTTGAGAATTCTGACCGCGTCTCTTTTTTGACCAAGCTCAATCATGACTGGAAAAGTATTTTCTGTCTCTGAAAAGTGGCTGATATTATCCTCAATCCTTTTGCGATACATATTATTTCTTGACAGAATAGCTTTAAAATCTTCCTTTTGATTCTCTAAGTCGAATTTAAGTCTAATATTCTCAGCATAAATTGAGTGGTTTTGCTCCTTTAGAATTCCACAAAGATGTATTAAATTTTCACTTGTGTCTTCTTCGTGCTGAATTTTTTTTTCAGTTTCTTTTGTTTCCAGTAAAACAGATTTAATTTCTTTGTGACGCTCATTAAGTTTCGTCTGCAAAAGATCAACATTTTTATGACACCACTAAATATTTTAACACGAAATCCATTTTTCTAGAAAATGATTTGCAAACTTAAATCACATTGTGCTATAGATAATGTCACAACCATGACAATAGTGGTAGAAATTGTATCAAATCAGTCAGAATCAGTATTAATTCAGTCAAAACATCATATTTGTATACGTTGCCTCTACAAGATAAATGTCTTGTCACCCAATGGTGAATTAAGTTACTCGTAATTCTAAATCCATCAATTAACACAGTATGGAATGTGGAATGCAGTATTGCAAGGAGGGAATACAGTATATAACAGCTCAGAGCTGCAAATTTTACATTTCATAAGATGATGCTAAAATGTATAGGCTGTAAATTTAAGATTTTCGAATCCTTGTGCTTTGTATGCCCTGGGCATCAGTAGGTACAAATCTTCAAGTTTTCAGCTGTCATAATGTACATACAAAATCCATTAAAATAACGGCAACAGGCATTTTGCAAAACATGTTTAGTTAGAACAAAGTCAGAAATCAAAACAGACCACAGTAATTTCACTACAAGCCTGGTAACCAACAAAACACAGTTTATAAAGATGGGCACATTGAAAAGACAGCTATCAAGTAGAATGGACAAAAGTATTACAGGGTATTATGGGATTAAGACTGAAGAAAATATCAGTAAACAGAAAAATCTTTAAAGACTTGTAAGTCTTTATACTGTCAGTCTTTGCTGAGGTTACTTGCAAATATACCCAGCTGAAATACTGCCCCATTACATGGTGTTTTGCAGATGTCCATGTAGGCTCTTTTCAGTGTTGTACTAAGGTGCTGAAGCCCCTATGGCTGACCAGGAAACACCAGACAAGGAGACCACTCGACATTTTAGCAACTCATTTCCCCCCAATATTATATCCATTTTGGTATCTTCTATTTAATGTTTCTGTTTATTCACTTGTCAATTCTTAATTTACTCTTGCCTTTGAATGTAAATTTAAACAAATGTTTCCTTTTTTATGGGTGATAGGAAGGCCCTCGGATGGGCCCTGCATATGAACTGCTTAGTCCAACCCAACTCTGCCTGCACTCTCCTAAATCCATCTTTTATGTGGCAAGACAGAACCCCGAAACATTAATTTCTTGCTGAAATGTGACAGTTGGTGGGTATGACAAATGTAACTGTACCCACCAGTATGTCCGAACTTTGCAAAATCCGGTCCGCTCGAGGATCCGCGAATTTTCGAAAAAATTAGAAAATTCGAAAATCCGTGAGCGGACCCATTAAAGGGGTATGTCACTGAAAAATAACTTTGCCTCAAATGGCAGAGTAATAAATTCAATCACCTACCCCAAATTACAGCCTCCTCAGAGCAGTGTAGAAGAAGTTATGAAGCTTCTGATCCTAACACGCTGATGCCTGACACGCTGAGTCATAATATTACACGCCAGTACTGTAGCCTCCGACCCGCGTTCACAATTTCGCGCATGCCAGAAGAACACTTCCGTAGATCGGAAGAATTTACCTTTTGTGTTTGCTTATCAGCCATGGGAACATTGGTATCATGTTCCCATGGCTACTAGTACCGTGAACGCGGTTCGCGATCCTCGCGCGCGCGCCCGCGATCGCGCACCCGCAATCGCGCCCGCAACGAGTCCAGGCAAGAGGAAAAATCACTTCTGCAGAAAGACCTATCACTCGCCATTACACCGCAATACTCACGAAGAACAGTCTGAACTCCAAGCTGTTGGCCTTGGACATACACAAGGGGATCTGCAGCACACCGGCTTTCTGGTTAGAGGCATGAGGACAGGTGTGTGTGTGTGTGTGTGAATATGTGTGAGAGTGTGTGTGTGTATGAGTGAGTGTGAGAGTGTATATGAGTGTGTGAGAGAGTATGTAAATGAGTGTGTGTGTGTGTGTGTGTGAGGAGGTGTATGGTGATTGAGTGAGTGTGTGTGGGGTGGGTGTCAGTGTGGTGAGAGAGTGTGTGAGTGTGGGTGTGGTGACGTATGTGAGTGTGTATGTAAGTGAGTGTGTGTGGTGTGGAGAGAGTGTGTGGTGAATATGTTATTGTGTGTGTGTGTGTGTGTGAGAGATTGTAGAGAGTGTTGTGTGTGGGGGAGTGTGGGTGTGTGTTTGTGGGGATTGTGGTGTGTGGTGGGCGTTGTGCGTGTGGTTGTGTGTGTGTGGTGTGTTGTGTATTGACGTGTGTGAGAGAGTGTATGTAAATGAGTGTGTGTGTGTGTGTGTGTGGAGAGTGTATGAGTGAATATGTGAGTGAGTGTTGTGGAGAGTGTGTGGAGTGTGTCGTGTGTGTGAGAGTGTGTGTGTGTGGTGTGTCTGTGGCTGTTGTGTGGTGTGTGTGTGAGAGTGTGTGAGTGTTGTGCGTGCGGTGTGTGTGTGTTGTGGTTGTGAGGTGTGTGGTGTGGTGTGTGTGTGAGAGAGATTGTGAGAGATGTGTGTGTGTGTGTGAGAGAGATTGTGAGAGAGTGTGTGTGTGAGAGAGAGATTGTGCAAGAGAGTGTGTGTGAGAGAGATTGTGAGAGTGTGTGTGTGTGAGAGATTGTGCAAGATTGTGTTGTGTGTGTGTGTGAGATTGTGTGTGTGTGTGTGGTGAGTGACTGTTTTTGAGAGTATGATTGTGAGTGAGTGTTCTGAGAGTATGTGTGTGTGAGTGTTGTAGAGTGTATGTGAGAGTGTGTGTAAGTGAATGTGAGTGTGTGTGTGTGAGTGATTGTGAGTGAGTTTCTGAGTGTATATGATGCGAGTGAATGTGTGAGTGTATGTGAGGTGTATGTGAGTGTGTGAGAGTGTGTAAGAGTGAATGTGAGTGTGGATTGGATGTGTGAGTGTGTTGTGTGTGTGTGGTGTGTGTGTGAGGTGTGTTTGAGTGTGGTGCGTTTGTGTGATGTATGTGAGTGAGGGTGTGTGAGTGAGTGTGTGTGAGGAGTGTGGTGTGTGAGTGTTTGAGTGTGAGTGTGTGTTATTTTTACTTTTGTTCTAATATTTAAATTTAATATTTATGTTTTTCAATGTATTTTAGACAACATAGGAAGGTTAGCAAAATTTATATTTATACAATTTTCAATCATATCTTACTAAATGTTCGACAGACATTATGAGTAGGATATAAAGTTGGACTACAAGGACGTATGTCTTTATACAACCTCCAATACATGTTACTAGTAAGTGTTATACAGACATTATGGTTAGGATATAAAGGTTGGACTAGATGGACGTATTTCTTTATACAACCTCCAATACTATGTTACTATGTAACTGTTAGACAGACATAATGGGTAGGGTATAAGGTTGGACTAGATAGATGTATGTCTTTATTTAACCTTCAATACATGTTACTATGTAACTGTTATACAGACTATGGGTAGGGTATAAGGTTGGACTAGATGGACGTATGTCTTTATCAACCTCCAATACTATGTTACTATATAACTGTTATACAGACATTATGGTTAGGGTATAAAGGTTGGACTAGATGGACGTATGTCTGTATAATGTAGCCATTATTTAATCTGTAATCATATTCCATAAAAAAAATACATTTGAAAAGGCTGGCAGTAAAGTGACTAGTGAACTAGAGGGTAGCAATAAAATTAGTGAATTGGAGGGCTGGCTGGCTGTAAAAACTTGTACACATGTGCGATTGTGGGTCCTGACACATAGTGTATCTGAACGATCGTTTTGTCTAATAATCGGCCCGTGTATGGGACCATTAGCGGCCGAAACGGCAGATCATTTTGAGATCTGCATGGTCGATCGGACAATGATCCTCGTCCGAACGGGCGTTTCAGCAGATAAAGTGGTCATACACGGACCGATTAACGGCCGAAACAAACGTTCGGCACAAACGTTCAACACATCATGCGTCGTGGGTTGGGATACGCGATTGACGTGTGTACGATCCTTTATACTAACAATTGATGGCACACTATATAAGATCAGTAATCAACTACTTTTTTACACACATTAAAAACATCTTATATCTCAATCACAGCTCCCAACTACAAGTTTTGACAATCCTTTTAAAAAACATTCTGTGTTACACCCCCCTGCAATATAGCCTGACTCACTCCCAGCAAGCACTGCAATGCAGCTTATGAAACCCCCAGCATCCCTGTAAAATACACCTTTGTGACACTCCCAGCAAGCACTGCAATACAGCCTATGAAACTATGAAACTCCCAGCATGCCCGTAAAATACACCTTCTGTTACACTCCCAGCAAGCACTGCAATAACGCTTGTGAAACTCCCAGCATCCCCTCTGATATAAATCAAATATATTCCATCTATCCCCCAATATGGTTTTATAAGCTATTTAACTTTTACTTTATAAATATATATTTATACAATTGAAAAACACACCATTTCCCCAGCCTTCTTACAGCAGTGTGTTACAAGCTTCTATCTTCCCTGTGTCTCCCCTGCACTATCACTGTGAATAGATCATGCAGAGACAGGTAGAAAAAGCTTTGTTTACATTTGGCTTCAGTGGGGTCAAGTGGGGTGGCAGGAATAATGAATATGCATGTGATGATGCACATTGACTGACAGCCTGCCCAGCACAATAGCAGAGAACGAACAGAACTTCCCCTGGCTACTGCAAACAAACAGAGGACTTTTTTGAGATAATAAAGGTGAGGGGGTTGGGGGAAGGTGTTCTATCAGATAAATTAAAAAAAAAAAACGTTTTTCCTCAGTGAGTCCCTTTAAAATGAAAAATACCCTCTAAATTATGAGGTTTTCGTGTATTTTCGAAAATATGGATTTTGGAAAATACGAGTAATCCTCTTAATTTCGAAAATACATATTTATGGAAATAAGAGAAAACCTTGTATTTTCGAAAATTTTCGAAATTACGTGTTTTCTCGTATTTTCGAAATTACGTGAAAACTCGTAATTTCGAAAATTTTCGAAAATGATAAAAATCCGCGAATCGGAAGTTCGGAAGGTGGAAAATCCGAAAAAATCCGCCGTTCACGAACGGAATAAATCTGCGGCGGATCCGAAAATTCTGCATTACAAGATGCTAAAAACAGAACAACCTTTTTGTGGGGTCTCTCATTGAAAGGCAAAAATCTGGACATATGGATCTTAAAGGAGATGTCTGCTATAAAATATATACACCAGTTGTCTTTCTACAGCATGTAATTAATAAAAAAGATAAACCTGTTTTCACTTCCAGATTCTATCCCATCTACCTTTAGTAGCAGGGAGATATAAAGTAGCTGACATGCCCCGAGTTGAATAAGCTAGGGATGGGGCAGTAACTGCAGAACTCTCTATATTATAAGATTTTACTGTGTATCTTTAATTAAACATACACATTCTATAAAATGATATGGCTATAAAGTACATGAAGGAAAACAACTGAAAGCTGATTAGTCAGTCATGTTAGTACATGAAGGAAAACAACTGAAAGCTGATTAGTCAGTCATGTTAATAGATTTACTAAATGTAATATAGGTTAATAGGAATTAGGCGACCTACTGTACTCCACAACAGGTTAATTCTGACATTTATACTATTTATTTTTTTACTCAGTAGAAAAAAAATCAGAAACTTTCTCTGTTCCGACATGCTGTTTCCATGTTAGCGGTAACTCACCTGAATCTCCCTTAAAACTTTTCTACATGTCTCTATTTCAGAAGCCTGTGCTTGCTGCTGCTGCTTGACTTGCTCCACTACATCAGTTAAAGAAGTAACATTATCAGACATACCTTAGAGAGAAAAAAACATTTGTCTATAAATAGGGATTTGTGAAGTGGATTTGCAAATAACTAATTATTCTTTAAGCTTTTGACTGCATTTACCACTGTAAAAATGGACATGTTTATTTAATTTAACAAGATCAACTAATGATTTAAATAGGATGAAGACTAGAGATGGCCGAACTTTCGAAAGTTTGAAAGTTCAAAAACAGACCCATTAAAGTCATTGGGTGTCAAATAGTTTGAAAAGTTCTAATGAAATACAAATAAAATATTAATGGTAACTTAATGTAAATGGCTGTGGGACCTGGGAAATAGTCTGGGGAACATGTTCGAATATCCAGGACATTTGGAAAATCAATTTTACTCTCATTCGCGCTATTTTCGAGCTATTGCGTTCAAACATTCGATGTTCGCGCCTAGGTACCATGTACATTTTACTCACGGATTCAATGCTCGCGTATAGGCTTTAATGGACACTTTATTCGCGGATTCGATGCTCGTGCCTAGATACCATGGACATTTTACTCGCGGATTCGATGCTCGTGTATAGGCTTTAATGGACACTTTACTCGTGGATTCGATGGTCGCGTATAGGTATAATAGGCATTTTACTCGCATATTCGAATAGTCGATATTTATTGAAAGTCCGAAAATTCGGGTCCGGGATAGTTCGAGAAGTCCGAATTCGTTCAAATTCAAATAGTTCGGCTCAAACTCGGGTTCAAGTTCTAGTCCATCCCTAATGAAGACCTAAACTGCTAAGTTCCAAACCATGGGTACTGTTTAGATCAGCTGTTATACTTACCTTAACCCTACCTAGCTGATCTGCTCCAGTTCTGGATGCAATATGGCCAATGGGAAGATGCATTTCTTGCATAACAGCTGATCTTCACTGCACCCAGCGTTAAGAACTTAGCAGTTTAGGTCTTCATTCTGGGTACTTTAAATGGGAAGGGTGGTGTGGGGCAGGGTATATTTCCATTAATAATTAGCATTAAGGGCAAGGTAATACTTTAGATAAGCGTTTGGCTGTAGAAATTGTTATCATTTTTAAGAGACATGCAAGAAGGGACATACAAAAACTAAGAATTATAAGAATTATATAATACATAAGTGTGATATTTTCTAATGGGAGCTGCAGTGGTATATATCCTGATAAAAATCACTCAGCTATGTCACTAAGTGACTTATTTCTTACATCCCACTACTCCACCCATTTCAGTGTTCATGCCTGGACAATGACTCAGCATTTTTTGCCTTGTTTAACTTCACTAACAGAACCTGCTGGAGCTGCTTCCTGTCACTTCATAACCAATGTCTCTCTCCTCCTCCACAAAGATTTGTTTAACCGCATAGATGCTGGGCTGGGATGTTCCTTTCTACTGGGTTTAAGTTACAGAAAGCTTGGGGGATTTAAGGTGGAAATATGGACAAGGCTAGAATTTAAAATGTGAATGGGGTGAAGGAATCCAATACTAATGTATTATAAGAAATAATGCTATATGGTCAGGGAACTCCTCGGTGGCATAATATCCTTATATTACACTGTAAGGGGCGCATTATCCCTTATATAATAACAAACCTAGTAACATAGAAATATTGGATATCATGCTCATTTAATGCTCAAGGCTGATCACTGATTATTTTGCCTACATCTACTATATAAAGCAGAACATAACGGGGACGTCCAAGTTCTTCAACAAAAATACTGCATGTCAGGATTTTTTTTTGTTTTTTGCAGAGTGTGATTCCCCAATTCAGCAACTCAGATGAGGGCCTGGGCTCTGTGTGCTGCCCAACAACACAGACTCAGAGTCCACTTCAGTGAAAAACAACAGTATAATGTACGACTACACAACTCTGAGAGGGAGAGCTGCACACACAGAAAAACAGCTTCTATAACAGAGGGAACCAGACATTTCCCTTAAGGTCTGTAACACATTACAATTTGCCTAGATACCATGGACATTTTACTCGCGGATTCGATGCTCGTGTATAGGCTTTAATGGACACTTTACTCGTGGATTCGATGGTCGCGTATAGGTATAATAGGCATTTTACTCGCATATTCGAATAGTCGATATTTATTGAAAGTCCGAAAATTCGGGTCCGGGATAGTTCGAGAAGTCCGAATTCGTTCAAATTCAAATAGTTCGGCTCAAACTCGGGTTCAAGTTCTAGTCCATCCCTAATGAAGACCTAAACTGCTAAGTTCCAAACCATGGGTACTGTTTAGATCAGCTGTTATACTTACCTTAACCCTACCTAGCTGATCTGCTCCAGTTCTGGATGCAATATGGCCAATGGGAAGATGCATTTCTTGCATAACAGCTGATCTTCACTGCACCCAGCGTTAAGAACTTAGCAGTTTAGGTCTTCATTCTGGGTACTTTAAATGGGAAGGGTGGTGTGGGGCAGGGTATATTTCCATTAATAATTAGCATTAAGGGCAAGGTAATACTTTAGATAAGTGTTTGGCTGTAGAAATTGTTATCATTTTTAAGAGACATGCAAGAAGGGACATACAAAAACTAAGAATTATAAGAATTATATAATACATAAGTGTGATATTTTCTAATGGGAGCTGCAGTGGTATATATCCTGATAAAAATCACTCAGCTATGTCACTAAGTGACTTATTTCTTACATCCCACTACTCCACCCATTTCAGTGTTCATGCCTGGACAATGACTCAGCATTTTTTGCCTTGTTTAACTTCACTAACAGAACCTGCTGGAGCTGCTTCCTGTCACTTCATAACCAATGTCTCTCTCCTCCTCCACAAAGATTTGTTTAACCGCATAGATGCTGGGCTGGGATGTTCCTTTCTACTGGGTTTAAGTTACAGAAAGCTTGGGGGATTTAAGGTGGAAATATGGACAAGGCTAGAATTTAAAATGTGAATGGGGTGAAGGAATCCAATACTAATGTATTATAAGAAATAATGCTATATGGCCACGGAACTCCTCTGTGACTTTATATCCTTATATTACACTGTAAGGGGCGCATTATCCCTTATATAATAACAAACCTAGTAACATAGAAATGTTGGATATCATGCTCATTTAATGCTCAAGGCTGATCACTGATTATTTTGCCTACATCTACTATATAAAGCAGAACATAACGGGGACGTCCAAGTTCTTCAACAAAAATACTGCATGTCAGGATTTTTTTTTGTTTTTTGCAGAGTGTGATTCCCCAATTCAGCAACTCAGATGAGGGCCTGGGCTCTGTGTGCTGCCCAACAACACAGACTCAGAGTCCACTTCAGTGAAAAACAACAGTATAATGTACGACTACACAACTCTGAGAGGGAGAGCTGCACACACAGAAAAACAGCTTCTATAACAGAGGGAACCAGACATTTCCCTTAAGGTCTGTAACACATTACAATTTACTCCTGGAAGGTTTCAAATATAAAAGTTTAAAACAGGTGTATGGAGTAGTAACAGGAAAATTATGAGGTGCACCCCTATCTCCGTGCCACAAACGTTAAGGGTTATAGACGTAATATCTGGAAGGGAGGCACACTCCCTTTACAGCATAAATAATTTATTAAGTGCTGAATAATCCAAATACACAACGTTTCAGGGGTTTCCCCCTTCCTCAAATATTAACCCTGGAAAGACTATGTTACTATTGGTGATATGAATGACATTTATATACAAATATAAACCCTGGAAAGACTTTCTTACTATTGGTGATATGAATCACATTTATATACAGATATTAAATCTGGAAAGACTGTTACTATTGGTGATTTGAACCACATTTATATACAAATATAAACCCTGGAAAGACTGTGTTACTATTGGTGATGTGAATCACATTTATATACAAATATAAACCCTGGAAAGACTGTTACTATTGGTGATATGAACCACATTTGCGGTTCTTTGCGGTTATTGTCATGCTAAGAAATTTAAAGCAGAGCCTCCTGGAATGTGACCACGCCCCCAGATATTGCTGTCACGGCCACAAATACCCCAACCATCAAGGCTATGCCCCCAAAGATAACTGCCATGCATTGCAACTATAACCCCAAATGTTGTGACCACGCTACCAGATATTGTGGTCACTCCCCCCCCAAAAAACAAAATATTATGGGTGGCCCTGATACATCATGACCATGCCCCCAAACATCCCAGTTCTGTTCCCGAATCACACACACAAACATCCTGTCCATGCCCCCAAACATCACAGGCACACCCCCAAACACCACACCCACGCACCTAAATAGCATGGCCATGCCACACTTTGAGTGGCTATGCCCCCAAATATCGCGACCACCAAATGTCACGTACTAGCCTCCTGGACACTACAACATCACAGACACAAGCCAGACTGTCCACACTTTAGATTGCCGTGCCCCCACCCACCACAACATCACAGACACGCCCCATCCACCTATTCAAACCTGGACGGTTGGGGGTATGGACTACACAGAAATTACTTGCATTACCTGGACTTAAGAAAGAGACACACACTGCCCACATGTCACGCACTTCACAGATAGTTACAACTAAAAGAACAAAGACATCACGGCACTTTCAATTCGGACCAGAAACTAACTTTATTTATTGGGATCTAATAGTCAATATAAAGTGGTCCTTGAGCAAGGGTAAAGTGTTAAAGTGCAAACAAGGTGACATACTGCTAACAAATGTGCAAAAAAATGAGCACGCTTAATAAAAACACACAACACTCAGACAGCACAACAGAATTAAGCGCGACTTTAACAACACATACAAAGAGCTGCACGTCACTTAAGTGCTGCGATATTCAGTTGCACTCAACATGTTTTCCCAACGGCAAATTCCATGTAGCATGTTCACGAGTAGGTTCACCACAACATTTGTATATTTACATTCCAAGTGGAAAAACTGATAATGTTGTATATAAGGTTTTGCAATAACCATATGTGCTATATGTCCCTCAAGCAATGTACCCTCCTCAACTTATAACTATTAAACACATGACATACATTACCAACTGTGCACTTCTTTTTCCGCCTGTCTCTTCCATCTAAACACACCTGCATGTAAAAAATACTTTACCCCCAAGTGTACATGGGCAACGCCGGGTACAACTGCTAGTGTTATATATTTTTGTGTCCACTTGTGATCCATTATAAACTGATGTTCAAAGAGAATAAAAGGTTGCAGTTGTTGAATATTATTAATAGTAAAGGAACTATATAGTATACACTTGACACTTGATAAAGGATCTATGGATCCGAAACATGTTGTGCGGTTAATAAATAGCACTTGCCAGACAACCTTGTGTGTCCATTAGTCCTACCAGGATCCTCCAATTTACTGTTGATTAGAGATATTGGAGTGCAGAACACTCAAAGTCCCCTGGAGGCAGCCAGAAAGTAAAAATCTAACATATTTATTGACTATATTGTATACCTTGTTCTGTTCAATCTAAATACAAGAGAAAGTGATTTGAATGGACTTCTTGTAAGTAAAAAACCCTATGAGACCGCACTGTGAGTGATAAATGATGTGTACTTACAGTGCATCAGGTTCATTTTTCATATCAAATGCTTGTTCTTCACAGTCATTATTTCATAGCATCGTGGGAGTAATTTCCAAACATAATACATCAAGTTAAAATTGTAGGAAAGGATTCAAGGAATTGTTTCTGTAACGAGTATTGTTTTTCTTGTTTCCTTTTGTGGCCGTAAATAAATGTTTTATAGACACAGAAGGATAGCGTGGATTATTTCTACCAGCAACTATGATGTTGGTTGAATCCCAGCAACAAAAAGTCATGCAGTTTCTTTTTAGTTAACCACAGAATAGAATGTAAATGTCAACAAGTATAATACACCAGGGTAGAAATATAGGGGTAAAATAGCTTAAATCCTTAGGCGGGGTTTACAGAAAGTCACAAATGCTACTTACCTTCCCAGGCCCTGTAAGGCAGAAAGTCCATTACATATGGACATGTTTTGGCATTAAGAAAGTCACATCTAAGTTCTGCAATTCCATTCAATTTCTTATTACATCACTTGTGCAATGAAGTGCTTGGGGCTCTTGGAAAATTCTTTTATATGTTTTATACTTATTTTTTAAAATCCTAATATAAAAACTTATCTCCCCAGTACACCTACACATCGAAAGAAATGTCTTAAGTAAGTTGCATTTACATACATGTAAGAAATACTCTGTAACTAAAGCTGGGTACACACATGAAAGACCATTAAAAGATGACAGATAGAATCTTTCAGATTGTCTTAAAGATCTGTCTGTCTGTTATTTTTTAAAGATCATGCTACTCACAGCATTCTCCCCAATTAAAGGGCAACTGTGGTCTCCAAACAAGTTAGGATTCAAAGAAAGCCTGCAGTATTTCCTTTATAATGAGCTGACATTCACATCTCTGGCTTCAACCTGTGAGAAATGATATTGGGGTGAATGTTCAAACTTCCTGCTTCCAGTAGCTTTAGTGACATTACCTGACCTCTACCCCGCCCATTCTCCACGGGGGAGAAGCATGCTCAGTTAAGACTTAATGCTGGGGAAACCAGGAAGTACCTGGGGGAAAAAACTGACAGTTGAGAAGAGGAGCCTATTAATGCAGGCAGAGGATGGTCACATGACTACAAGCTGGTCACATGGCTGAAAACAGGAAGTGTTCAAGCAGGAAGTAATATTGCTCAGCCTTTCCAGCAATAACTTCTCACAAATTTTATCTAGAGAAGTGATTTAGGTTTTATTTTGAAGGTAAGATGTTAGGCTTTTTATATAATCCTTACTAGTTTGGAAATATTGGAGACCACAGTTACCCTTTAAAGCATACTGCACATTTCCCTCAGCTGCGGCTGACTCCCTATACTTAATGTACAGGGAGACATCCGCTATAATTGTCATATGCTTGTTCCCATTTTTCTTTATTGCTGCAGAGGTTTTCTAGTGCTTTTAAAAGTGGGTTAGCCAGAAACCTAGTTGTTACTTTTTTGATTCATTTTTGGATTGAAGAATGTGGTTTTATTGCACTTTAAATAAAGTGAATACTTTTTAAGGCTTAATGCAGCTTTAATACTAGAACAAGGGTTTTCCAGTGGTACATGAAAGAGATGCTATCGGCTTGGTATATCAGTTACAGCAGTTGTACAATGCAACGGCCAATATTCCGAGTTGATAAGAGTCTCTTTCACAAAAAAACTTTAACAACTTTAAAGAGACGTAATTAGCTCAATACATTGCCTTACTGGGGCAAAGGAGAGCAATAACAGCTCTCAATACATCGCCCCTTTTATTTCTGTGGGAGCAAGGAGACAGTACTTCTATTTCCTGTTGTAACCTGTACAGCAAGTAGGGAACTGTCAATTATAGGTTGTAAGATAGCCAGCATCTAAGGCTCCTCCTGCTTTCACTCCCCCCTTGTGACATGCACTCTTCTGTTGTAAAGGCCCCACCTATTTAAGACGTATTTTAGGGCATAGGAATGGATTTTAACCTTAATAGACGGATTGCATATATATAAAGAGGTATAACAACAAGAGAGGAAAAGATAACTGGCATCCAACCCATTATTAAATAATTAATCACATGTTAGCAAAAATATAAAGACCCGTTATTACACATTACATGGGCTACATTCAAGACCAATAATTTAAAAACAAAAAAAGGTACATATTGTACAATAACATATCTCAATAGGGCAAAAAAAATCCATATAGATATATAAGTCAATGAGAGCCAAAAATGCAAATCCAAACATAACCCCTGAAGTAATGGATGCCTTTGACCTGAGATGCAGGCTTTCTCAGTGGTTTGTAAAAAGAAGCCTGCACAATAATACTGCAAACAAGACGCTTGACTGTGACTGTTTTGCATTTTTGTTTCAACTCTCATTGACTTGAGAGTAAATGTGGTTCATTGATTAGTTAAGCATCTTTTTCTCTCTTTATGCTGTTATACCATATAGTATAGGCCCCACCTGACAAGTGGGAGACCATGAGCACTGTATTTGACAACTCCTGTTCACCAGCTTTCCAGAAGGTAGGAGTATTCTTTCCTACCTTCCACTTAAATATTGAAATTATTTGAAATGAATACCCTTCAATTGTTTGCTTATTTTTTTTATTAGTAAACCTGTAATTAGTAATATTATATTAGTAAACTGTATATTAAAATAATGTACGTAATAAACCTTCAGTGACAACACTACTGCAGAACAACATGCCAAAAAAAATCTACTTTGGTTTAAAATATTTCTGTTCACGATTAGAAACCACAAAATGTGGAAGTCACTGGGATGGGAATTTCACATAATACAGCAGTCCTGTCTAGTCTTGTGTCATACTTCTGCTTAGAGCCTTACGGCCTCATTATGAAACAAAGCAAAATCACTTGAAATGTCAGACAGTTATATAAGCCACTGTTAAAGCAATCTCTTTTTTGAAGTTAAAGTCACGCCTACTGATTTAACAACCTTGCCCCGGCTGAGCAGGTATCACAAAAGATACTGTTGCAGCCTTGACTGACGGCAGAGAGCTGTGAAGGACCGGAGAAGTTCAAGGTACATTTGAATGATGTGCTGCTTTATAACCCAGACTTTCAATAACATTAATACCATCCTTACTTATCCTATTGTTTAATGCGGGGATGTTGAAAATGCAGCCCTCCAGATGTTTGTAAACAACAACTCCCAGCCTGCCTTGGGTGCAGAACATCTGGCCACAGGGTCGACATCCCAGATTTATTAGATGTTTGTCTGTCACTCACCTTCTTGTTTGTGCTATACCCTTTCTCGCAAAAATCCTTGAAAATCTAATCAGATACAAGTCTCTTCAGCATGTAAAGGCTTAAAACTTTATTAACAATTAGCATTAGCAAAAAAGGGCTTGCAACTTTATCAACAATCAACATTAACATTAAAAACACTTGACACTAAGCCTAACACAATCAACAGCATTGAAATCCTGACAATTGTCGTCTATAAAAAACACATACATTTTGCTTATTATAACTTCCAAATATCCCAGCCACACCCCCAAACATCCCAGTCACACCCCCAAACATCCCAGTCACACCCCCAAACATCCTAGTCACACCCCCAGTATGCCCACACCCCGAGGCAGACCCTTCAAACCAGGTGTGTCCCAGAGAAACCGGTATGGTTGGGGGGTATGGCTTTTCGTACTCAATAAGGGGTTTGCGAGAGAGATTACATTTGGGTTTGTGTCAAATTTTCATGTTAAAAATGTAATGTGGTTTTTAGTGGTATAATTTTGTGTTTTTATACATTGTGTCATATTTTTACGGCATCATTTTCTAATATTTATTTACATGAAATTCATGTCATATATATCTATAATAGCAACTAAAACAGGCTGTCTATGTCTGCTGTGATTGTATTTAATGCCCGCAGCATATTTACTGGTCTATTCTCCATATACTCATATACTGACAATTGTAATGTATGCCATTGAAACTACATGTCCAGGCACCCCTGCAAGTTTTGTGGCAGGCCCCTGATACACCTCCCCATCCCTCCCCAGCTTTTTTAAACAGCTGATCGTTATTTAAGTAAAGATGGCTTACATGGCTGTTTGCAAGATCCAATCATACCCTTAAAAATGGCACCAGACTATTAATAGGGCTATGTAGACCAAGAAGCAATCCTGCACTCACCTAAGTACGTCCATAAAGAGTTACATGGTGCTGAGTGTGATGGTGAAACCATGGTAAGTGGTCATAGTACAGAAAAGCCAGTCTTGCACATCAGTCTTGCAAACTTATGTAATTTATTGCATCATACACAGTAACACAGGTAGTGACACGTTTCGGTACAGTATAGTACCTTTTTCTTATTATATTGTATTGTTTGAAGGAGGTACTATACTGTACCAAAATGTCACACTAGTGGACACTATTCCCTAAGCTTCCAGTTACCTTCATATCCATAAAATGCTTTGTGTTGTTAGATATTACCAGATCCAACAGAGTTTAAAACACCTGTGAAAGAAAATAATTGTGCCGCAAATTCAGAAACCCATCATCCTTTTCTGTGTTGGCACTTCCAATACACCAATCAATGTCAAAGACCCCTATAATCAGAACTCCAAAAACTTGCAGCTGACTTCCTTCCTTCTACCATATGGCGGCTAGTAGCAGACACCATAGTGTTAAACTATCCAGAATCTTTAAAGGTCATCTCCACCCTATAAAATAAAGTTTAATGTTAGAGGGCATCCCTTCCCATCCCCAACCGCCAAATTAGACAGTTAAAAAAAGAAGCAGAACACTACTTACAGCCTCTGTTCTTACCTGGCACCCTGGTTGCCTGTATTTTAAGCAGGGGGCCAGACTGCTGTGATTTGCTGAGAGGCAGCCAATCACAGCCGCGGCTGCCAGCAATAGAGGGCCCCATGGGAGTGAAGGACTGTGAGTACAGAATCATTTTTTAACTATATAATATAGCGGTTGGGGGCGCTATATTAGATATTTAAAAGATTTTACGCTAGGAAAAGGGCAGCCAGGGAGGGATCAGCATGGTGGGAGAGAGGGGGGGTGTCAGGTACGTATCTTTTTCCCAGCCCAGGGTCCTTCACCGGCGGTTGCACGCAGAGGCACGCCTCTGACACAGACCGCTCGTTCGCGCGTCTTCAGTGACGCGAGGACGTGGGCGGCGCGAACTTCGGACACCTTCTGGCGCGCGCGGGGTCGCGCGTCCAGCGATGATGACATCACTGGGGCCTATTTAGGCTCCTCCTGGCAGCTTGTCTCTTGCTGCCAGTTCAGAGTTTGTTTCTCTGAACCTCTAGCTCCCTGTTAGTATCTGTCCTGCTATTCTGTTGTTCCTGGCTCCTGCTTCCAGTCTGCATATCTACCACAGCTCCTACCTCCAGTTACCTCCGGTCTGCATATCTACCACAGCTCCTACCTCCAGTTACCTCCGGTCTGCATATCTACCACAGCTCCTACCTCCGGTCTGCATATCTACCACAGTTCTTACCTCCAGTTACCGCCGGTCTGCATATTTACCACAGCTCCTACCTCCAGTCTGCATATCTACCACAGCTCCTACCTCCAGTCACCTCCGGTCTGCATATCTACCACAGCTCCTACCTCTGGTCCGTATATCTACCATAGCTCCTACCTCCCGGTTACTCCGATCTCCACTCCTGTTGCCTCTCCACATTGTGGGATTGGTCTTTGTGGTTCTCTCCACTGGAGCCGCGACCTGGTACCTGCTCGCCGCAAAACATCCTCAACGTTAGAGGCTCTGGTGAATACCGGCAGGTACTTAGACTCCGCGTCCAGAGGGGGTCTCATAGGGGCCTTATCCTGAAGAGAATATAACAGTGGGAAAGGGCTCCCCTGCACATGCCACTGTTCTCTCAGAGTACAAGGAGGAAGTGGAAACCTTTTACACAGGTAGACAGCGCCTACTGTTCACTTTCTGGGACTTTGGACAAGCACTACAGGAGAACCTTTTGGAGCAGAAATGTAAGGATTTTTTAAACTAATCAGTTGGGCCAGTAGTAGTGATTTTAGTTTGGGGGGTGGACATGTCCATCAAATAGCTGGTGTTAAAGATATTGTCCTAAAGAGACGCTACCTTCTTGGTATATTGGCTGTGGCGGCAGCGAGACCACGTTTTTGCACACCAAAGTTATTTGTGTCTTAAAGCTGCATTAACCCTTGGTTCATTTGTTGGTTGTTCATGGTGTACTTTAAAATAAGCCCCCAAAAAATGCTTTTTCCTCAGTGGAGATATCCTTGAAGATGTAGCTTTGCCATAATGGCTCTTGGTACATTTATTTCTCAGCAGAGGCTTAACAACCATGGGAGCAGCCCCTGCAACCCTATTTTTCCTTCCTTGCATACAGCCCTTCCCCTAAATAATGTCTGTACATGAAGAGTGGGGCCCCCTTATGGTTTTGCTTGGGGGCCCTGTGATTTCTAGTTACGCAACTGTTTCTCGCATGTGTATAATACACTGGATCTGGAGTTCTACTTATCTTTACCATCCTACATTTTAGATGATATTTTTCCAATTTAGACAAGCTGCATCTCAGGCAGAAGATAAAGAGAAGGGAAACACTGGCTGATTTAGATAACATTGACAAAAAAGAAAAGTTAGTTTTCAGCCTTTACTTCTCCTTTAATCAACTCAATGACTTTAGTTGTTTCCTTCCATTTCACAGGGAGAATCACAACTGTTTAAACGGTACCCTACAATAACCAGACAAGATACTTATTATGATTAATTATGGAATTCTAAATAGCTGATGCCTGAGAGTCTTGGAGTTTTCAAGGTGATGAATTATATAATTATGGTTGTATAGAAGGTTAAAAGAATATAGTCCTGCTTTGTCTTCCAAAGAACAATGCTTCCAGGAAAAAATGTAATCTGTATATAAAGAATTATTTTTATTGGACTCCTCATTACAGAGAAATTCAGTTTCTTCCCATTTTTCTTTATTGTGGCTGAGGTTTTCCTGAGCTTTTCAATCTGTGTTAGTTAGAAATCTAGGGTCATTCCTTTTTGCTGAATTTCTGGATAGAAGAATGTGGTTTTATTGCAGTTTAAAGAAAGACGTCTAGACTAACTGTGGGCTTAAAATATTGCAATCTTAATTGGATTCTTAATAAACAGTAACTGACACACTGGGGAATCTTGGTTTCAGCTTGTTAAGAACGATCTATTCACCTTTGAGAGAAATCAATATTTTTTCTGTTCTGTAAAATGAATCAGTGTAGAACAGTATCAGGGAGACTCAATAAAAGCTCTTATCGTTTAAAATGGTGCTAATTTTGCCCTATCCAATCAGATGTTAGCTTTCAAATGTTAAATAAGGTCTGATTGTTTGGGGCAAAATTAGCACCATTTTAAACGATAAGAACATTTATTGAATAACCCTGTATATTTTCCCATTACTTTGCAGCATATGCTCCTGTATCAGTTGTGTCTAACAATTGATATATGACATGGCACAGGTGACTTAGGTCCCTATTGCCCCTTACCATCTTGATCTACCTTCAATCCACCCCATTTCCCTTCTCCTCTCCGACCCTAACATTAAACACACACACATGTAATTGGAATGAGAAAGGCCGCAGCATCAATAACTTAAAAATGTACTTTAAAACAGCAAAAATGTTGCAACAGGTTATAAAACTTCTTAAATATCTACAGTATTACCAAATATTTAACAGGTATATCTTAGCAATTTTACCTCTCATCTAACATAGTGCAAACTGTTACTGGTTTTAGTGCTTGAAATCCCCCCCCTCCCCTCCGTCTGATGTTTTTTCTGGTACCAAAAACCCTAGGAATACCCCTACATGCTGTCTGTCCAGTTGCTCCACCAGCATTGCCTCATGTGAAACTAACTCAGGGATCATTCCTGCTCCCCTGTAAATCCCTCATTCCTCCCCACTGTCGCATGTCCATTGGGTTTCACGGTGGCAAGGGGCATGGCGGGTGCATAACTGGGTATAGCCCCAAGGTTGGACACCCCTGTCCTATATGATCAGCAGAATTAGTCATTTTGTACCTCTGGGTCCCAAAACTTCCCATTTTTATTTGAGAACAGCTTACTTTTGGCCAAACTGATTTCCCTACTACTGTTTATCTCTATTTTTACAGCTTTAATAAACTTGCATTTTACTTTAAAACAATAATTCATCCTTTACTCAATGTCCCTTAATATCTTTAAATGCAACCTTAAAGGGCAAGTCCAGCCCCAAAATGAAAACTTACATATAGGTAAATCACCCCCCAAAACCCTAAACGGTAATAGTTTGAAATGTGAAATATATAAGTCTAACCTGAAAACCTGCACAATGTCCTGTTTCCCCTGTTTTTGCTTCCTGGTTCTTCCAGTTAGCATCTGTCAGTTATGGATTTGACAGTTGACATCACAGCCAATGACTAAATGTTAATCCCTTAGCTGCCTCTTCTGAGCATGCCCAGGGTCAGTACAGGTTTCTAAATTGCTCAGTTTCCATGAGGCATCAAGAAGCATAGCAGACATACAGTAATGAACTCATAGAACGAACTATGATGTATCAACATATTTTAAAGAGGCCATTCTTTCTAAAAGATGTTCTTATGAGGGTGGAGTTGTCCTTTAAATGCCAGCTCTTCAGGCAATCATATAACCTGGCTTAACTTTCCAACCCTTCCACTGACCCACTAACTCAAACTCCTCTGCCAATCTATTTTTTTTATTATTATCATACATTTTTATTAAAGAATTTCATAAAATAACATACATTGCATAATGTTTGTTGTTTAATGTTTAACATTTAACATTACCTTCCCTCTTTCCTCCGCCGCACTGAACTCCCGGCAGCCGCGTCCGTGTTTGGCTGCCGCTCAGCCAGTCACAGACGCGACTGCCGGTCCCGCCCCTCTGCTTCATTTTCTCGCAAGCAGAGGGCCTGGCAGTGCGGCGGAGGAAAGAGGGAAGGTAAGTAAAGTTTGGGGCACTTTCTGATAATAAAAATATAGCGGTTGGGGCTGGGGGGAGAGGGAATATTATATCAAAAAAAAATTTGAAGGGTGGACATGCCCTTTAACCTACATTCTGTACCATGTTATGGGTAAATTTGACAGTTTATGTTTTTTTCTCAGAAAGAAATCTCAAATGAGGAAGAGACCTGCAGGTCTATAAAAGAGAAGAAATTACATGACAGTCTGAGGGTGATGAGTGATTTTCCTAATAATAGTTTATTATGATGTAACCCACACACATGTGAAGATACATTTCAGAGTTTGCATGGTTTTGGGAGACATATTATTCTGAAGAGAAGGAAACAAATCCTGTAAAAATAGAACCCAAACAATATGCAAAAGTGTTTGGAAAGAGTCAACAAGCTATGAGGACGATACAGATGAAGAATGTTCATCTATTTGTATTAATGCTGATTAATTGTTAAAAAATGTGCAGTATCTGCAACTGAGTAATCTTCTAATGAAGACTAATGAAGAAGAAACCTGCAGTACTGAAAAGGCAAAGCCTTGAAATGACAAATTCTGAGAAAGATTATTGAGTTTCCTCAATAATTAATGGGGCCGGAGAAGTTTAATATGATGCGTCCCACATACAGGTAAAGATAAGATTGTAAAGGAGTGAATGGGAGACACATTATGCTGAAGAGTAGGAACCAAATCCAAAAAAGAGTCAACAAGCGATGCAGATGAAAAAAGTGTTAACTAATTGTTAAAAATATGTGTTTAGTATCTACAAATACCTACAAGTGATTAATCTAAACTTGTAATTACTTAAGGTGGGTACACATTTTAACTATAAAGGGACAATTCAGTCGGATCTGATAGAATCACCCCTTTATAATTCAAGTGTATTACGTAGAAACCAGCACTCTCTGGGCCGACGTTTATCGTTGGCATTGGGATTGCTCGGAACTGCCCTAAAATTATCCTTGGACGCAGTCTGCCCCCTGTACTGAAGTAAAAGGAGTCATCTGTGGCCAAAGGGAATGTGCCAGCCCTGAAAATTCTCCCTATACTTTATATAGGGAAAATGCTCAGGACTGTGTGTATGCTGATCTTAAAGATTCTGTCAGTCATCTTTTAGAAATCATGACAGTGTGTACCCTGCTTTAATGTCAGATTAGTGGTGGGAAATTTAACCTTAAGATTTATGAAGCACAACAGACCAGTTTATAATCATAAAAGGGGTTGATGGAAGCGCACACTGTTTCTCAGAAAAAAATTCTGTTTATTGCATCACACAAACACACTACGTTTCGGAGAACACTATGTCTCCTTCATCAGGTGTAACTCACACTATAACCCATACCACCATTTATAGACCTAGTGATCAAAAACTGCTCCTCCCTCCAACATTTAGAGGGAGTGGCCAAATGTAATTTAACATTCAATATAAAGTGTCTTAGCCAAACTTGGAAATGTCCATAAGTGTCCTTATTGGTAATGTCCAAAATTAAGTGAAAACATGCTCATAGTCTTTGACTTGTGATCAAGTTCCTTGTGAAAAACTTTTAGGTGTTTCTGATGTATATTCAGCTGTATAATATATATAGGAGCAGTTTTTGATCACTGGGTCTATAAATGGTGGTATGGGTTATAGTGTGAGTTACACCTGATGAAGGAGACATACGGGGAGATACAATATCACTTCTCCCGTTACTTATCTTAGCCCGATCCCGCGATACAATAACTGACGTCAGTTATTGCATCGCGGGATCGGGCAAAGGTAAGGAGCTGGAGTTTAACGCTCCATAACCCGTAGCTTTAAGTTTCACGCTAGAAAGTAGCGCAAAACTTAACACTCCAGGTTTTGGATCGTTAGCACAGCGCTATTTCCAAAGACATTCGGAAATGGCGCTGTGCTCGAAATTCCGTCCATAACCCACGTTAACCCAAATTTTTTTAGGGTTAACGTGGGTTTTAGACGGAAAATGGCTATATTGAATCTCCCCCATAGTGTTCTTCGAAACGTAGTGTGTTTGTGTGATGCAATAAACAGAATTTTTTCCTGAGAAACAGTGTGCGCTTCCATCAACCCCTTTTTTGCTTGTGCTATTGCTTGGAGTCCTTGAGGTAGAGGACTGAGGGAAGCAGCACCTGGAATACAGTGGCACATTGCCTGAAGGAGTGCCTAGGCCCATATTTATTTTATACAGTTTATAATCATCTATTGCACAAGGACAGCCCATACACAAAAAGAGTCTGCAAAAGTAGGTGCCCTTTAGGAAGCGATGTAAGAAGATGGATAAACCTTGCAGAAAACCAACCAATAAGTTCTTCTACTACTGTATGGGAATTCTGCTGTATATTATACAGGGGTCATTTAAAGGGCAACTAAAGCCTAAAAACAATACTGAATCAGAATCAGTAGTGGTCATAATTTCAACCCTCGGCTTGTTCTCGAGTCAATTAGTTTTACTAGTTTTTCAGGTACTGTATA
Source organism: Hymenochirus boettgeri (assembly GCA_019447015.1). Classification (NCBI taxonomy): domain Eukaryota; kingdom Metazoa; phylum Chordata; class Amphibia; order Anura; family Pipidae; genus Hymenochirus; species Hymenochirus boettgeri. The sequence continues at coordinate 255,514,211 of CM033470.1, read as the reverse complement.
TGCCAGAGTATAAACCGACCAGTGTATAAACCGAGGTACCTAATTTTACCTAAAAAAAGGAGTATAAACTGAGGGTAGAAATTATGACCACTACTGCCTTCTGATTCTGTATTGTTTTGAAGCTTTATTTGCCCTGTAAATGGACAGCAGAATTCCCATACAGTAATAACCGTACTGGATTTGGCTATTACTGTATGGGACTACTGTATGAGAATTCTGCTGTCCACTTTAAGGGCAACTAAAACTTTAAATAGAAAAACCCCAATATAGATATTAATAAAATAAAACAGTTTTATTCACAAAATCTTAGAAATAGGGATTTATCCCTTGAAATGACATCAGCTTTAGAACACGCTTAGTACAAAACCTAAAAAACACTTTGATATATTTTAAAAAGTCAAATTGCATTATGCTTGTGGAGGTTCTCATTCATCCAGGTCATGGTATATCTGTTGTATTCAATTAGATCAACTGGACTTTAAGTTTAGTTCTTGAAGACATTTCAGAATTGAGAAAGACAGTCGGATGACTAGCAAAACGTCTTCAAGAACTAAACTTTAAGTCAAGTTGATGTAACTGAATACAACAGATACAACAGATCACATTATAAATACCCCTTTAAAAAAGGCTAGAGACCTTATACCAAAAGAAACAAAGGAAATTCAATACTCCTTATTGCAATGTCCTTATTGCACTTTAAAATGAATTTTTCAAATAAGGACAGTGCAATAAGTAGTATTGGATTTCCTTTGTTTCTTTTGGTATAAGGTCTCTAGCCTTTTTTAATGGGGTATTTATAATACGATTTGACTTTTTAAAATATATCTAAGTTTTTTTGGGTAGGCTGGCCAATAATATTTTACTAAGTGTGTTGTAAACCCGATGTCAATTCAAGTTATTTCTAAGATTGTGTGAATAAAACAGTTTTTTAATTAATATTCTTAACAATAGATACCATCCTCTTTATTCTGTATTGTTTTGAGACATTAGTTGCCCTTTAAATGGCCAGTAATCCCATACTGTAACCCCCATTCCTTGGCACTCCAGATGTTTGGAAACTATAACTCGCGGCATGCTTTAGTCGCTGGGAGTTGTAGTTTCCAAACATCTGCATTGTAATCTGCAGTAAACATCCAGTGTAATCTGGTGGCCGCATGCTCTGCATCCTCTGCTTTGCCGCCTGACGCCAGGAAATGAGAGGCGCAGAGTAGTGACGTCAGCCGGAAGAGCAGAGGATGCGGATCAAGCGGCCACCAGATTACTGACAAGTAGTTGTCCTGAGTATAAACCAAGGTTCGTTTTTCAAGCTGTTTTTAAAGCCTGAAAACCTAGGTTTATACTTGAGTATACATGGTAATAATAATATACTCAGGTCAGCTTATATTTCGGTATATTTGGTACCTCAGATACAGGTGCATTTTTTTAAAGGGCATATCCACCCAGTTCACTTTTTTCCATCATTTGTAATTATTAAATTGAATCACTTTTTCCAGTCGTACACGCACTGGATTTCTGTCCAGAGCGTCAATGTCTAAGGTGCTTCATTGGGATATTTACAGATTGATCTGGGCAGTGAAAGTGAAAGCAATATCTAGGAGACTGTGGCAGATAAAAAGCAATCTTGTGTAGCTTGTAACAGACTAAGCCTAAAAACATATGAAATCTACATATTACATGCCTATGTATCAGATTATTATGCAGTCTGCATCATATATCATGTAAATACGAACCAGCCTTTCAGCGCGATTTTCGCTAAAATGGAAATTGCGGGAACGCAAAAATTCCCGCGATTTCCGATGCGCATGCGATTGCGCGTCCGTTCGCATTTTGGTAACGCATGCGTTCACCATTTTTGCTGCGTTAGCACATGCATTTCCATAACGCAAAATGGAGAAAATGCATGATCAAAACACGAAACGCACAAGAATCTCGCACACAATTGCGTGCGATAACGCTCGCGATTTGGTGCACGATTCCTGTGCGTTGCAGTGTGGCCTCAACCTTAAACAATATTAATTCTAATCCAGTCATGCTGCATTTGTTTTAGGTTTCCCAACATGTTTTGGCTCTTACTAACATCAACTATAGGCGTTTTTAGTTTTGTTTTAGTTCCCAGAATCCCCTTTCTGCTGGTTTATAGTTATAGCAGTTCTGGCACCTCGAGGTCATCAGAAAATGCAAGAGGTGTTATTCTGAAATGGGAGTAAAACAATGGGATCAACATACAGACATAAAAAGTGTTACTTGGGGTCATTTATGGCTGCTTGTCTGTACAATACCATGAGATAGTAAACTATAGCAATGGTATTATGTGGCCTATCTTACAATTAAGTAATTGTACAACTGTTATTGTAAATGTACAAATGCTATCCTACATTTACGATCGTGGTAATGATGGCCAAGGGTAGGGTATAAAAGAAAAAATAGCAAAACCGTGCCTTTGTAAATATGACCCTTGTTGGGGGACAGGTTTGAAATGGCCACACAGCAACACAAATGGAAACAAATTATTCCATGCTTATTGTCCTGTTACCAGAATTATCATGAACTGGACTCCAGAAAGGAACAAGCATTTATTTAATTTATGTGTTGTTTTTACTATAATGAGGTTTGCCCCTGTAATAAAGGATAGGATAAAAGTTTACACTTTGAGATACTATATACATACCTAAAAAACTGTGAATGAGTCTAAATCAAAACAAAATCATCCGTCTAGAGCGATTCTAATTGGGTTTCTGAGTCTTTCATTAAGTATATAATCTCCATTTAAGAAGACATTGGCTAATTTCCACTTCAATGATATGATCTAAAAGCACACCATTACTAAACATATCTATTCTCAAATAGGATTATGAGACTAAACATATAATATATATATTTTTTTTTTTTTTTATTATTTATTTTTTTATTTTTTTATTCAGCAAAATTAGAAAGTACAAAGATAAAGAAGAAAACACATTAAAGGACATGTAAACGGAGGCAATCATTTTAACTAATCACACAGTATTAGGATTAATTACCAACAATCCAAATCTGCTTTTCATTTTTTTCTTTCTGACCTTCCTATCCCTTGTTTTTTTTAGCTCTGGGAGTTTACTTTTTAAAGAGGGCAGGGCACAGCTAGTCATTAATGAATTGTCAATCACCCAGCCCCTTCCCTGGCACACTACATGTAGAAACTATCCATTCTATAAGTTCAGTGCAAGTACATATGCTTTTCAGAAAAAGAACAATATTTTTTCATCCCAATGACCTTAATCTGCCAATTCAGCATTTTGTCTGTGTATAAATAACTGCAACCGAAATTCCTGTTTGCAAGACCCCTAGTAGAGACCGTTATGGTCTTGCCCTTGACCCAGCGCCTGGGTTGATTCAGTGCTCAGTAGAATCTGAGCATCTTTGACCCATCCAACAGTCAATCAGTAGAAATTACTGTTAGGAGCATTCTAAGGATGTGGTGCATCCTGGGAAGAAGAAGGACGGTTAGAACCTAAAATGTCAGCTCACTAATGTCAACAGCAGGGAACAGCAAAGGGTATGAAATAAACTGATTTTTCAAAATGGGAGAGAATATGTAGAATAACTAAGGAGGCATTACACAAACTAACAATTAAACACATATTGATCATTTCCACTGAACTGTCGCTTTAAGATCAGGAAAGGGAATAAGGATTCTCTGTGATCTTTCTGTGCAGATAAACCCAATCCTGCAGTTAGCTGCTGTCTGTATAACTGAAGTCCCAATGTAGCACTGTAACTAAAGAAATCAATTACAACCCCCCCACACACACACATACACACATACACACATCTTCAAACTCCTACAGCTTAAAGGGCATGTCCACCCCAAAATCAAATTTAAACCCATACTGGCCCCACTCTGTAGTGTACAAAAATCCTTACCTTACATCTCAGCTCCTTATGGTTGCCATGCTGTGCCCCTCCAAAGTCCAGGGAATTGTAGTGAAGAAGGTCTGTGTGACTCATCCTGTGCCTGTCTTAGCCTTGACAAGGTGTGAGGCATGCGCAGGAGAGTCCTCTCCCTCTCCCTCCCGTTTTCTTATCCCTTGCCCTAGTGTAAAATTCCCTGTATATATTATAATATTGGTCCCCAGCCCCAACCACCGTAATAGAATTCTTAGAAAGTGCCCCGATAGTTACTTACCTTCCCTCTATCCCCCAGCGTTCTGATCAGCCGGCAGCCGCGTCCCTGATTGGCTGAGACGCGGCTGCTGGTCCTGCCCCCTGCTTGCATTTCCGTGCAAGCAGAGGGCCGGGCAGTGCGGTGGAGGAAAGAGGGAAAGTAAGTAACGATCGGGGCACTTTCTAAGAATTCTATTATGGCGGTTGGGGCTGGGGGACCAATATCTATAATATATAAAAAGTTGAAAAAAGGGCTGGACATGCCCTTTAAATCTTACTTGATTCAATCAGTGATTACAGCTCCCAGTGCTGCTCACCTTCCCGTAGCAAAGCAGTTTTACTTTCACTATAACACAGACCTCAACTGGGAATAACCATGGCTGCTAAATGATACCCTTAACCTCCACTTGCCACCCACTTATACCCAGAGGGAATGTAACGGCTCCAAAACATTACCATCCCAAGGATGTATCTGCCAGATGTGACTCCAACATCCATTTTTTAATTTTATAGCACACAAAAACAAAACTGCATAAAACTTAAAAAAACTTAACTATAGGGAGGTAGGGAGGGAAGGACTGGTACCTCTGGCAATGCGATCCAAAATGGCGCCTATCACTACCCCTTTTATAGATACCGCAGACCTGGTGCGGCCAATCCACACGTATGCATGACGCGCTGACGTCATAATTGGGGGCCACGCCTGGGACCCGCGAGACACACAAGGAGCCTACATCTCCCAGCATCACCGGAAGGCGCCCCCCACTCCAGGTCACATGCTCCACCCCCTAACGCGGGCCACAGCTACCAAAACCACCATTTTTTTCAGTTTAGTGTCCCTTTAAAGGGCATGTCCACCCTTAAAAATTATTTTTGATATGCTGCTCCCCCATGTCTGGTAGCCCCAACCGCATGGTTAGTATTTTCCAAAAGCTCCCCAAACTCTTACTTACCTCTCCTCTTTCCTCCGCTGCACTGAATGACCGGCAGCCGCGTCCGTGATTGGCTGCCGCTCAGCCAATCACGGAGCGGCTGCCGGTCATTCAGTGCAGCGGAGGAAAGAAGGAGAGTAAGTAAGAGTTTGGGGAGCTTTTGGAAAATACTAACCATCCGGTTGGGGCTACCAGACATGGGGGAGCAGCATATTAAAAGGGTTTTACGCTAGGGGGAGGATAGTGGAACGGGAGGGAGAGGGAGGGAGGGGGAGGGGGAGAAGGGCTGCAGTACGTATGACAAATATCTACCGGAGGCAAGGTAGCAGGCAGAGCCCTGCTAGCCTCCTGGTGGACAGTTTTGGACTTTAGGGGGGTCTACAGGAGAACCCTATGGAGCTGGGATGTGAGGTAAGGATTACACTACACTACATGGTGGGGCCATTACTGGGGGGATTATAGTTTTTGGGGGTGGACATGCCCTTTAAAAGCAACAGGCAATTGACAAATAGTCTAACATTTTTCTTTTAAATATATTAAATGGTTTGGTAGTCATAATTATGTCCGGGAGTTTTAAAATGTAAAATTAGATATAAGGAAATAAAGGTAAAAAATAAATAAATAAATAAAATGGGAACTCATCATTATTATCCCTATTGTAGTTAACACGTAAACTAGAACATGTAAACAAAAAAAAAGAGCACACCATATCCCATCCTGACAGAATAAAGGAAGTGTACAGAAGTTGAAAGTGGGTGTAGAAAGAGAAAGAGAAAAATGGGAGGGAAGGAAAGGGAGAAGAGGAAGACAGATGTACAAAATCTTGTATCTGCTCTATGTCCTCTTTCGCTAATGTCACTGATCTCCAAAAAGTAGGGGATCATTAAAGGGTATGTCCATCAAAAAAGTTGGTTTCTATCTGATTTACTGAAGAACAGGAGGTAAACGGTATCTCTTACCTCCCGTTCTTCAGTAAGTCGTAAAGGAGAGGAGGAGACACTTACCCGTGGTCCCGCTCCAGCGCCGAATTCCCCAACACCTCCGACGCATGCACACACAGTACGAAGGAGCGAGGATGCGTCGGAGACTGTCAGTGAAGTCGGCGCTGGAGCGGGTCTGCGGGTAAGTGTCTCCTCCTCTCCTGTATGACTTACTGAAGAACGGGAGGTAAGAGAGAGTGCATTTACCTCCTGTTCTTCAGTAAATCAGATAGAAACCAACTTACATTTTTGATGGACATACCCTTTAATACCCTTATGGTTTATACAATATCATCACACTCATCATCATTAATATACACAGAACAAGTTATGTTTTCCATACAAATTTGGCAAATTTATAATTGTGAGAGAAACTAAATTAAAATGGAACTATATACACTGTGTCAGTAACTGGGGAGAATGCCGTGAGGCAATGTCGTGAGGCAGGGTTTGGGACAGGATGGGGGAGAGTGGACGTTCTGGGGTGAGGATTTCAGACTGCAGGACTCTGGCTTTCCCCCTGCAGTTGGGGAAATTTCACTTCCAAATTGGGATGCCTTTTAACCCTTTCTGCCTATGAATCTACAGTATGTCTATGTGAAATGAAGTAGTTTTCGGGTACTTTGGTTTCCCCCACAATCATAATACGTGTGTGTGTGAAACAAAAGTGTATATGTGTCAATGTATAGTTTATTTATAGAGCACCACTTGGGGACGCTGCTCTGTACAGTAACAAAATACATATAAGTCGTACAAGGGGGGCAAATACATAATTAGTTCAGTACATAAATATATAAATTATATAAATATAACTATATAAGTGCTAGAGCCTTGCCACAAGAGGAAAGAAGGTCCTGGCTATGTAGAGATTACAATCTAATTAGGAGGGTAACATACAGATACAAAGGAAAGGATAGAAGTGCAGGCGTGAGACTTAAGCTTCAAAGACACATATGATTTTGACACAGACCTACGACCCACACACGCGAGGAGCGGCCGATTCGTCCGATAGTTGCATGTGTGGATATGTTCAGTTGGGGGTCGTTTGTTGATCTGTCATGGAGGATCAATGAATGACCCCCGACTGAATGCATACGCGTGTGATTATCAGCCACTTGTCACGCGGGTTTTATATTGTGCAAATAAACAATGATATACTGTGCTGGTTACTAGATGTAAGGATAGATTGATTAGATTGTGAGCTCTTCTGATTAGATTGTATGCTCTTCTAGGCAAGGTCTGGTGGGAATTGATTGAATAATTGTAAAGCGCTGCAGTATATATAGTGCTATAAAAGAATTACAATACATACTTTCATCTATTGTATTCAGTTAGATCAACTGGACCTGAAGTTTAGTTCTTGAATGTGTTTTGCTAGTCATCTGACTGGCTTTCTCAATTCAAAATGACTTGAATTGAGAAAGCCAGTCGGATGGCTAGCGAAACTAAACTTCAAATCCAGTTGATGTAACTGAATAGAACAGACATATCATGGCCTGGATGAACGAGAACCTTCACAAGCATACATACTTTACTGCAAAAACTCCCTTCCCACATAAAGGATACATTTCTACTTTCTGTCACTAGATGGCACTATTTAACTACATAAGACTGGTAAAAAAACAAACCCTAAAATTCATGTAAGTTTTTGCGTGTTTGTATTCTCATTAGGTGAGGCATAATTCTGTGAATTTTTATAGGACACATTATTCAACTGAATTATTTTCTAGAACTATTCTGTATACGGGTAAATGTCAGAAGTCTATGGGTTTAACCTTGAAACGTAGGGCCATATATATAATAATTTAATATTCTGGAGACAGTAAAATTATTTTTTTATGCTGATACAAAATGCAGTTCAATATTCCACTGGGATCCCAATATTGATTGAATACCAAAACACTGAATACACCTTTAAGCCATTGTTGTAGAATACTGACTATTATTCCAATACTGATAAAATATCCAGTATTCAGATAGAAATTTTTGTGTTAAAGGGCATGTCCACCCCTTGTTAAAATTTTTTGAGTACTGTAGGGCTTCCTCCCCCAGCCCAAACGGCTATATTAATATGTGCAGAAACTCCCCGATCATTACTTACCTTACCTCTCCCCTCCGGCGTACTGTGAGGCAGCCAATCACGGACGCGGCTGCCGGCAGTGGAGAAAGCCGGGGGAGAGAGGTAAGGTAAGTAATGACTGGGAAGTTTCTGCACATATTAATATAGCGGTTGGGGCTGGGGGAGGAAGAACTACAGTACCCCAAAGGGATTTTACACTAGGGGGAGGGAGAGGGAGGGCTGCTCTGAGCAAACCAAAAACTTCTGAGAGGACGCCTTAGAGGCGGAAACAATTTCCCTCCCTGCAGTGCTCCTGGTGGTCAGTTTTTGGGACTTTACAGGGACATTACAGGAAAACCATTTGGAGCTGGGATGTAAGGTAAGGATTTTATTACACTACACAGTGGGTAAGGTGAGATACTTTCCACAAATGAATGTAGTATTCCATTGCTGACTGACAGAATATTGAGCTAAATATTAAAACACATATGTAAAGTAATTTTATAGCAAAACATTTGATGAAAACTATTTTCACTGAAATACAGCATATACCGTAATGCTTCCAGGATAAAAGGATTGTGGACAGAAATTCTAGCCACTCTACTAGCAGTGGAGCAATATAAATGTTGGATAGGCTGTAGCATAATAAATAGGACACACTTTATTATATATTAAAGCCTATTTATTTATTATAAATAGGCTTTATTTTACTCTTTACCTAGCTAGTCTGCGTGACTCATCTCTAACATTGCACCATTTGTAAATGGGCCTTAGTAGATCTATCTTATATATTAAACCAGCGTTGTCAGCTACGGACACTGGACCCATTTGTTCCCACTGAGGTGCCGCCCATGCGATTGATGATTGGCCGAAATAGTAGTGACTTGGATTTACGGCGGTAAGCAAGATGCTGAGGATGTATTGCACAAAATGAGGCAAGAGAGAGAGAATGAGAGAGGGGAGAGAGAGGAGGAGGGAGGGGAGAAGGGAAAGAGAGGGGGGAGAGATAGAAGGGAAAGAAAGAGGGTAGAAAGAGAGGGGAGAGGTATGTAAATGCAGGGGGAATAGTATTTGCGATTCTTTAGGGCTCGTTCACAGCCCATTTGCTAATACGTGCGATCCGCTGCAGTAACGCACAACGCATGCAACGCACCACATCGCAGCGATTTAATATGCATTGCATCGCTTTATTGTGAACTGCGTTGTTCATTTCTATGTGCACTGTATTTTGGTGTAAAGTAAAACGCACCAAAACGCACTCTAGTGTGAACGAGCCCTTAAAGATTTGGAGGTTTACTAGTTATCCAAGACACAATAGAAAATGTATTTATTTTTCATGATTACCCATAAAACTTGAATTGCTCATGATTTTAGTTCTCTGTTCTCCAAACAGTCAACTGAAGGACAAGTGAGCCAAGGTGATCTGTTATCCAACACTGTTATTTCTTTTTATCTCTCCCAGTAGATTTAGCAAGCATTAGGCTTATTTTTATCTGTTTTATCCATCAATGCTTATTAACGCAACCTCTACTTTGCAAAGTTACCTCATACTTACTAATTATATATAAAACCACCTGTTCATGCTGACTACGTGCCATAGGTAATTTAACCCCATCTGTGACATTAATTAAATATCCTTGCAAGCTTCTGTATGTTGCTCTAAGATGAAAAATAATGTACTATAATTCCAGCAAGGTGCAAAGTGAACATTTATAGGAAAGTGATTTTTGCAAACGATAAAAATTTTATCAATATATTTTCTATGCTGTAGATTATCATTAAAAGTACAATACCCCAAACAATTATTTTTTTTTACTTTTTAGTCGTCAGAGAGGTAAGAGAGAGTACTTACCTTCCTTTCTGCTCTCTAACACAAAAAACACTCCTCCTCTAGTGGGTGTCTACGACACTCACTAGAGGAGGCACCCAGTCCCAATCTTCTGCAGATTTCAAGCTGAAATCTCTAGATGATTGGCGGTGGAAGGTAACTCCACCCATGAATAGTACCCAGGATAAGCACCTTAACTGCCAGGTCCTAAACCCTTTGTTCACCTTCAATATTCAGAACTAAATCACAGAAAGTTGAACTCACCGGGTCGCTTTGTTCTGCCCCCACCTCAGTCTGTTTGTCTCTCCTTGTAAAGTACATCTTCCTATTGGAAAAGCCATGAGCCCAATGGGGATAGAAAAAAGCGGCCAAGCAAGTGCAACTTTCTGAGTATTGAAAGTAATCCCAGGGGTGAGGATCTAGCAGTTTAGGTCCTCATGTTGGGTAATATTCATTGGTGGACCTAGTGGAGGGTTAGTTTTTTAAGGTATAATTGAACTTTAAAGGGACAATTTAGTGAAAATTAACAATATTTGTTAAATTGTTAGTTTGTGTAATACTTAGTTATTCTACATATTCTCTTCCATTTTGAAAAATCAGTTGATTTCATACCCTTTGCTGTTCCCTGCTGTTGACATTAGTGAGCTGACTTTTCAGGTTCTAACGTCCTTCTTCTTCCCAGGATGCACCACATCCTTGGAATGTTCCTAACAGCTATTTTACTGATTGGCTTGTTGAGAGGTCAAAGATGCTCAGATACCTACATGAGCAATGGATCAACCCAGGGATGGGTCAAGGGCAAGACCATAACGGTCTCTATTCGGGGTCCTGCAAACAGGAAGTCAGTATTTCAGTTGCATTTAGTTATACACAGACAAAATGCTGAATTGGCAGATTAAAGGGCAACTTCAGTGGAAAAAAAAACGGTTGTCATATACAATGTCAGATCACTTAGCATAAGCTGCCTTACTTTCATCTGCTGTGTGGCTTAGTTTTTTACATGGCAGAAGTTTGTACCAAGTGTGTAGTCCCCTCCCCTCCAGTCCAGTCCCCTCAAGCAGTTAAGGGCTGTATGAAAAGTCCGGCATGCTCAGTTGAAAGGACTTTAAATGAAGTGCTGACATCCTGTTGACCCCTCTTCTCAGAGCTAGACTGCAAGCAAGCAAAGTGTGGGAAGAAAGTAGCAATATGTTGAAGGGAGGAGGGCAGAGGGGGAGAGAGGAGGACAAGTGGTGCTGAGATTCTTTACAAATAAGTTACTGAACTCTGCCTGTTCTCTAAGTTTGCTAATTGTTTTTTATATTTGTACATAAAACTCATATCCCTTCCCCTGCTTAGCTGAGCATAAATCACTGAAGACAGTCAGTGTAGCAGCATCTGTAGTGAGACCTTCACAAATACAATGACACTGCTTGTTATCCTGATACATTTCAGTTGCTTTAGTCTATATATTTCATAAATTGCACTGTGTCTTGTTTGGTATATAGTCTGTATTAGTGTATTATTACATATACTGTATTAGTGTATTATTATACATACTGTATTAGTGTATTATTAAACATACTGTATTAGTGTTTTATTATATATATTGTATTAGTGTATTATTAAACATACTGTATTAGTGTTTTATTATATATATTGTATTAGTGTATTATTACATATACTGTATTAGTGTTTATTTGGTGATGTCCATTTGAGTCACTGGTTTTGTATGTATAAAACATTTTTGGGGGGGGGGGCCGGGCACAGTGCGGGGAGAAGAGGGAACGGAAGTACGATAGGGGCACTTTCTAAGAATTCTAGTATGGCGGTTGGGGCTGGGGGACCAAGATCTATAAGATATAAAAAGTTGAAAAAAGCGGCTGGAAAATTGCCCTTTAAATCTGTACTTGATCAATCAGTGATTACAGCTCCAGTGCTGAACTCCCTTCCCGTAGAAAAGCAGTTTTACTTTCATATAACCACAGGGACCTCAACTGGGAATAAAACCATGGCTGCTAAATGATACCCTTAAACCTCCACTTTGCCACCCACTTATACCCAGAGGAATTGAACGGCTCCAAAAACATTACCATCCCAAGGGATGTATCTGCAGATGTGACTCCCAACATCAATTTTTTAATTTTATAGCACACAAAAACAAAACTTGCATAAATAAAACTTAAAAAAACTTAACTAAGGGAGTAGGGAGGAAGACTGGTACTCTGGCAATGCGATCCAATAAATGGCGCATATCAATACCCCTTTTCTATAGATACGCAGACTTGTTTGCGGCCAATCCACACGTTATGCATGACGCGCTGCTGAAGTCATAATTGGGGGCACGACTGGGACCCGCGAGACACACAAGGAGCTACATCTCCCAGCATCACCGGAAGCCGCCCCCCACTCAGGTCACATGCTCACCCCCTACGCGGGCCACAGCTACCAAAACACCATTTTTCAGTTTAGTGTCCCTTTAAAAAGGGCATGTCCAACCCTTAAAAATTATTTTGATATGCTGGCTCCCCCATGTCGGTAGCCCCAACCGAAGTGGTTAGTATTTTCAAAAGCTCCCCAAAACTCTTACGTACCCCTCGTTCTCCGCTGCCCTGCGGGCCCTATGCTGGCAGAATCAAGCAGACGGGGCGGGAGGACCGGCAGTCACGTCGTGATTGGCGAGCGGGAAGCCAATCCGGACGCGGCTGCCGGTCATTCAGTGTGAGCGGAGGGAAAGGAAAGATGAGAGGTAAGTAAGAGTTTGGGGAGCTTTTGAAAATTACAACCAGGCGGTTGGGGCTACCAGAATGGGGAGCAGCATATTAAAGGGGTTGACGCTCGGGGGGGGATAGTGGAACGGGACGGGAGAGGGAGGGGAGGTGGAGGGGGGAGAGGCGTGCAGTACGTATGACAAATATCTACCGGAGGAAGGTAGCAGGCAGAAGCCCTGCTAGCCTCCTGGTGACAGTTTTGGGACTTTAGGGGGGTCTACAGGAGAACCCCTAGGGAGCTGGGATGTGAGTAGGATTACAACTACACTACATGGTGGGGCCATGACTGGGGGATTATAGGTTTGGGGGTGGACATGGCCATTTTTAAAAAGCAAAGGCAATTTGACAAATAGTCTAACATTTTTCTTTTAAAATATATTAAAATGGTTGGTAATAGCCTTAATTATTGTCCGGGAGTTTTAAATGTATAAAATAGTATAAGGAAATAAAGGTAAAAATAAAATAAAATAAATAAAAATGGGGACCATCATTATTATCCCTATTGAAGTTAACACGTAAACTAGAAATGTAAACAAAAAAAGAGCACCACCATATCCCATCCTGACAATAAAGGAAGTGCATACAGAAGTTGAAAGTGGGTGTAGAAAGAGAAGAGAAAAATGGGAGGGAAGGAAAGCGCGAGAACGACCCGGAAGACAGGTCAATCTTGTATCTGCTCTATGCCTCTCGCTAATGTCACTGATCTCCAAAAGAAACGTAGGGGATCATAAGGGTATGTCCATCAAAAAAAGTTGGTTTCTATCTGATTTAATGAAGAACAGGAGGTAAACGGTATCTCTTACTCCCGTTCTTCAGTACGTCGTAAAAGGAGAGGAGGAGGACACCTTACCCGTGGTCCCGCATCCAGCACGCCGAATTCCCAACACCTCCGACGCATGCACACACAGTACGAAGGAGCGAGGATGCGTCGGAGACTGTCCGGGAAGTCGGCGCTGGAGCGGGGTGCCGGTGTGGTAAGTGTCTCCTCTCTCCTGTATGATTACTGAAGAACGGGAGGTAGGCGAGAGTGAAGTTACCTCCTGTTCTTCAGTAAATCAGATAGAAACCAAATTACATTTTGATGGACATAACCTTTAAATACCCTATGGTTTATACATATCATCACACTCATCATAGTTAATATACACAGAACAAGTTATGTTTCTCCATACAAAATTGGCAAATTATAATTGTAGAGAGAGAAACTAAATTTAAATGGAAACTATTACACTGTGTCAGTAACTGGGGGGGAGAAATGCCGTGAGCCAGTCGTGAGGCAGGGTTTGGGACAGGATGGGGGAGAGTGACGTTCTGTTTTCGGGTGAGGATTTCAGACTGCAGGACTTCTGGCTTTCCCCCGGCAGTGGGGGAAATTTCACTCCAAATTGGGATTGCCTTTAACCCTTTATGCCTAGGAATAGACAGTATGTCTATGTGAAATGACGTAGTTTTCGGGTAACTTTGGTTTCCCCACAATCATATACGGTTGTTGTTGTGAAAACAAAAGTGTTATATGTGTCATGTATAGTTTATTTATAGAGAACCACTTGGGGACGCTGCTTGTACAGTAATACATAATACATATAAGTCGACAAGGGGGGCAAATACCATATTAGTTCAGTACATAAATGATATAAATATATAAATATAACTATATACTGTGCTGAGCCTTGCCACAAAGAGGAAGGAAAGAAGGTCCTGGCTATGTATGAGATTACAATCTAATTAGGAGGGTAACATACAGATACAAAGGAAAGGATAGAAGGCAGGGTGGGACTACGCTTCAAAGCACATATGATTTTGACACAGACATACGGACCACACCACAGCGAGGAACGGCCGATTCGTCCGATAGTTGAATGTGTGGATATTTCAGTGGGGGTGTTTGGATCTTTTTTCAGGAGGAATCATATGAATGACCCCGACTGAATGCATACGCGTGTGATTATCAGCCACTTGTCACGCGGGTTTATATTGTGCAAATAAACAATGATATACTGCGCTGGTAACCGATGTAAGGATTAGATTGATTAGATTGTGAGCTCTTCTGTATTGATTGTATGCCTCTTTATAGGCAAGGTCTGGTGGGAATTGATTGAATAATGTAAAGCGCTGCAGTATATATAGTGCCTATTAAAAAGAATACAATATACATACTTCACCTCTGTATGCAGTTAGGCAACGGGACCTGAAGTTTAGTTCTTGAATGTGTTTGCTAGTCATATGACTGGCTTTCTCAATTCAAAATGACTTGAATTGAGAAAGCCAGCGGATGGCTAGCGCGAAACTAAACTTCCAAATCCAGTTGATGTAAACGAATAGAACCGACATATCATGGCCTGAATGAACGAGAACCTTCACAACCATACATAATTTACGCAAAAAAACTCCCTTCCCACCTAAAGGATACATTTCTACATTCTGTCACTAGATGGCACTATTTAATACATAAGACTGGTTAAAAAAACAAACCCTAAAATTCATTGAAGTTTTTGCACGTGTTTGTATTATCATTAGGTGACGGCATAATCTGGAATTTGTATAGGACACATTAGTCAACGACATATTTTCTAGAACTATTCTGTATACGGGTAAAGGTAGGAAGTCTATGGGTTTAACCTGAAACGTAGGTAGGGCTATCATAATAAATTAATAGTCTGGACGGACAGTAAAATTATCGTTTTTGCGGATACTAAAGCGTTAATATTCCACTGGTCGATCCCAATATTGATTTGACTACCAAAACCAATGAATACACCTTTAAGCCATGTTGCTAGAATACTGACTATTATTCCAATACTGATAAAATAGCCAGTATTCAGATTAGAAATTTTGTGTTAAAGGGCATGTCCCCATTGTTAAAATTTTTTAGTACTGTAGGGCTTCCTCCCCCAGCCCAAACGGCTATATTATATGTGCAGAAACTCCCCGATCATACTTACCTTACCTCTCCACTCCGGCGTTATGTGAGGCAGCCAATCACGGACGCGGCGGCTGCTGACAGTGGAGAGAAAGCGGGGGAGAAGAGGTAAGGTAAGTAATGACTGGAAGTTTCTGACATATTAATATAACGGTTGGGGCGCTGGGGGAGGAAGAACTACAGTGACCCCAAAGGGATTTTTACACTAGGGGGAGGGAGAGGGAGCGGGGCTCTGAGCAAACCAAAAACTGCTGAGAGACGCATTAGAGCGGGGAAACAATTTCCCTCCATGCCAGGGCTCATGTGTGGTCAGTTTTTTGGGACGTTACAGGGACATTACAGGGAAAACCCATTTGGAGCTGGGTTTGAAGGGTAAGGATTTTATTACACTACACAGTGGTAAGGTGAGATTACTTTCCACAATGAATGTAGTATTCATTGCTGACTGACACGAATATTGGCGAAAGATTCACACAATGTAAAGTAAGTTTATAGCAAAACCATGTGCATTGATGAAAACTATTTCAAGAAATAACAGCATGTATACCGTAAAAGGATAAAGGATTGTGGACCGGAATTCAGCCACTCTACTAGCAGGGGAGCAATTAAATGTTGGATAGGCTGTAGCTAGCATTAAGCAATAGGACCACATTTATTAATATAAAGGCCTATTTATTTATTATAAATAGGCTTATTTTACTCTTTACCTAGCTAGTCTAAGTGACTCATCTCTAACATTTGGCACCATTTGTAAAATGGGGCCTTGTAGATCTACTTATATATTAACCAGGTTGTCAGCTACGGACACTGGACCCATTTGTTCCCACTGAGGGGCCGCCCATGCGATTGATTGTTGGCCGAAATAGTTAGTGACTTGGATTTACGGCGGGGTAAGCAAGATGTGAGGATGTTATTGCACACAATGATTTGCAAGAAGAGAGAGAGAATGAGAGAGGGGATGAGAGAGAGAGGAGGAGGGGAAGACGGTGGAAGACCAGATAAGAGGGGGGGAGAGGAGGAGGAAGGAGAACGAGAAAGAGGAGGGAAGAGGAGAGAGGAGAGAAAAGGAGAGGGGGAGAGAGAGGAGGGGGAAGCGGAGAGAGGAGGAGCGTAGAGAAGGAGGGAGGGAGGATCGAAGAGATAGAGGAGGGAGAGGGGTTTGAGAGAAGGAAAGAGAGGGGGGAGAAGATCGAAGGGAAGGGGGAGAGTAGACGGGAAAGAAAAGAGGTAGGAAAGAGAGGGCGAGAGGTAGGTAAATGCAGGGGAATAGTATTTGCGATTCTTTAGGGCTCGTCACAGCCATTTGCTAATAGTGCGATCCGCTGACAGTAAGCACAACGCATGCAAGCACCACATCGCAGCGATTTAAGATGCATTGCATCGCTCTTTAATGTGAACTGCTGGTTCATTGCTAGATGCACTGATTTTGTGTAAGTAAAACGACACCAAAACGCACCTAGTGTGGAACGAGCCCTTTAAAAGCTTTGGACGGTTTAATAGTGACCCAGATCACAATAGAAAATTATTTATTTTTCATGATTACCCATAAATAAAACTTGAATTGCTCATGATTTAGTTCTCTGTCTCCCAAAAACAGTCAACTGAAGGACAAGTGAGCAAGGGATGTTATCCAACACTGTTATTTCTTTTTATCTCTCCCCAGTAGATTTAGCAAGAATTAGGCTTATTTTATCTGTTTGTATCCATCAATGCTATTAACGCAACCTCTACTTGCAAAGTTACCTCATACTTACTAATTATATAAAAACCACCTGTTCATGGCTGACTAGTGTGCCATAGGTAATGTAACCCCATCTTGTGACATTAATTTAATATCCTGCAAGCTAGTATGTTGCTCTAGATGAAAAAATTAATGTACTATAATTCCAGCAAGGTGACATGAACATTATAGGAAAGTGATTGTTGCAAACGATAAAAATTTTATCAATTTATATTTTCTATGCTTGTAGATTATAATTTTTAAAAGTACAATAACCCCAAACAATTATTTTTTTACTGTTTAGTCGTCAGGAGGTAAGAGAGAGTACTTACCTTCCTTCTGCTCTCTAACACAAAAAACACTCCTCCTCTAGTGGGTGTATACGAAACTCACTAGAGGACGGCACCCAAGTCCCAATTCTTCTGCAGATTTCAAGCTGACATCTATAGATGATTGGCGGTGGAAGGTACTCCACCATGAATCGATACCCAGGATAAGCACCTTAACTGCCAGGTCCTAAACCCTGTGTTACCTTCACTATTCAGAACTACATCACAGAAAGTTGGGAATCACCGGGTCGCTTTGGTCTGCCCCAACCTTCAGTCTGGTTGTCTCTCCTTGTAAAGTACACTTCCTATTGGAAAAAAGCCATGAGCCCAATGGGGGTAGAAAAAATGCGGCCAAGCAAGTGCAAACTTCTGAGTATCTGAAAGTAATCCAGGGGTGGAGGACTTCTACAGTTAGGTCCTCACGTTGGGTAATATCATTGGTGGACCTAGTGGAGGGTTAGGTCTTTTTAAGGTAAATGAACTTTAAAGGACAATTAGTGAAAAATTAACAAGATTTGTTTAAATTGGTAGTTTGTTGTTAATACTTAGTTATTCTACATATTATCTTCATTTTGAAAAATCAGTTTGATTTCATACCCTTTGCTGTCTGCTGTTGACATTAGTGAGCTGACTTTTCAGGTCAACGGTACCTTCTTTCCCAGGATGCACAACATCCTTGGAATGTTCCTAACAGCTATTTTTACTGATGGCTGTTGGATGGTCAAGAGCTTTCAGATTACCTACTTAGAAACTGGATCAAACCCAGGGACTGGGTCAAGGGCAAGACCATAAAGGTCTCTATTTGGGGTATGGCAAACAAGGGAAGATCAGTTAGTTCAGTTGCATTTTAGTTTCTACACAGACAAATGCTGAAATTGCAGCAGATTAAAGGGCAACTTCGTGGAAAAAAAAACGGTTTTTTTTGTTATATAAATGTTACAGACACTTAGCTAAGCTTGCCTTACTTTCATCTTGCTTGGGTGGCTAGTTTTTTCACACTTGGCAGAAAGGTTTGTACCAAGCTGTGTAGTTCCCCTCCCTCTCAGTCCAGTCTCCCCTCAGCAGTTAAGGCTGTATGAAAAGGAGTCCGGGAATGCTCAGTTGAAAGGACTTAAATGAAGTGCTGACATACTGTGAACCCCTCATTCCAGAGCTAGCTGCAAGCAAGAAAAGGTGGGAGAAAGAAAGTAGCATATGTTGAAGGGGGGGAGGCGGCAGAGGGGGAGGAGGGGACAAAGTGGTGCTGAGATCTTACAAATAAAGTTACTGAACTCTGCCTGGGCTCGACTTTGCTAATTGTTTTTTAGATGTGTACATAAACCTCATATCCCGTCCCATTGCTTAGCTGAGCATAAATCACTGAAGACAGTGCAGTTGTAGCAGCATCTGTGTGGACCTTCACAATACAATGACAGGCTTGTTATCCTGATACATGTCAGTTGCTTAGTCTATATATTTAATAAATTGCACTGTGTCTTGTTTGGTATATTAGTCTGTATGGTGTATTATACAGATACTGTATTAGTGTATGATATAATACTGTATAGGTATTATTCAACATTACTGTATAGTGTTGTATTATATATAATTTGTATTCGTGTATTATTAAAACATACTGTATTAGGGTTTATTATAATATTGTATTAGTGTTGTATTTTACATATACTGTATTAGTGTTTATTTGGTGATGTCCATTGAGGTCACATGGTTTTGTAGTATAAAACCTTTTTGGGGGGGCGGCTATTTTATGGTGGTATGCCTCATATTGTGGATAATGGTTTATTGATTGTGTTTAGCACTACAGCATCTTGACTATGTGTGGCACGTGTATAGTGGGCCCCGGTGCGCGTGAGGGAGTGTGTGGCAGTACTGCATGGGAGCTTTGTGTGGGTGTGTGCCTTTGAGTGACAGATGATCACTCTTTTTTTCTGTATTGCACTGAACTTCCCCTTTAACTGGTTGCTATAATAAGCTAAAGTGTCGAAACTAAACCAAAACATTAAGGGAAAATAATACTAATCATTTTTCAACAGAACATTTACAGAGTTTAAACCATATTTATAAAGAGGATTAGCAAACCCACTGGTCCATGGATCAAGGCAAATAGGGCCATCTATTTGTGTCTTAAAGTCACGTTAACCAATGTACCAAGCGTTAACGTGAATTTAAGAAACAACGGCAGTAGCGGCCTTACACAAAAACTGCCGCAACCAATGTACCGAGTTGAAAATGTCTCTTTAAGACATATCTCTAACACCAGCAGATAGCTGGTGTTACAGATTCACAAAAGACAAGCTCCATTCCCAATGCACTGAGAGGCACTATCGGCTTGGTGCACTACCTAAAGGAGGCAATAGAGAGCAATAACGTCTCACAGTACATAGCCCTGTAAGGGGGATATGCAATATATTTCGCTATCGCAACCTACGTGCACTCGTTTCCGCAATGTATTAATCACTTTGCAACCATTAATACATTGTGAAAATGCCAGCGGTAAGTTGCAACCTTTTGCGCATATTTTGCGCATATTTGACACATCCCTATTAATTAATTGATTACAGGTTGGATTGAGCAAGAAACAGAATCTGCATGTTATATTGTGCATTCTTTAGGACTGTATATATACTATATATATATATAATAGATGAATAAAAAATGACAGGACAAGGAGACAGTTTATGTTGAAAAACGATTAAGTACATCCACCGTCCAGATAACATGGAGCACTGAAGGTGTTCACAAATAGTGTTTTATATTGCCATTTGCAAAACGAATGAAAGAGAATTGCTAATCTGCAAAATAAATTGAAAACGTAAAGAGAAGAAGCTGTCAGATGCCTGAAGGTGTCATGAGTCAATCAATAAATTATTCTGCTTTATAATCTACCACTAATGCATCATTCATAGCTAAAATATTGAGAATTACACATATAAGATTAGAAGTAAAATAACACACGTTTAAATACAGTACAAAAAAAATTAATGTTCACAAGACTTGCCTCTTTAAACGGTTTGGAGCAATTGGTGAAACTTTTAAAGAGAACAGACATGTTATTACAAACTTACCTCCGCAGGTTTCCCTCCCACACTACCTCCTATTGTTTAGGTAATGAGGTTTTGCTGTAACCTATAGGGGCTCGTTCACACTAGAGCGCAGCGGAACATCGCGTTTAAGATTACGTGCGTTGTCTGATGCGTTCCACAACGAATGCCATTCTTTTCAATGGCAAAGCTGTGCATTAACGCACCAAAATGCTGCATGCAGTGTATTGCACGCAATGATTTAATGTGAACAAGCGCATTTCATTTCTATGTGCACGTTTTGATGCAATGTTAAATGCACCAAAAAGCGCTCTAGTGTGAATGCGCCCTAAATCATTTTTGATTCCTGCTTACTGAGATAATCTGACTCCAAGCAATTCCTGCTTTGGTGACATCAACCCATTAATCTGAATGGCCTAATGGTGGCCATAGATCCTGGTCATATGATATTGGGATCGAAAATTGAAATTTTGTTGTTTGACCTGCAGGTCATATGATTGGATTGTAGTATCTATGGCCACCACAAAGCATATACCCAGTGGCGTATGATGGTGCTAGAAGGAATTAGTTTGTGGAAATGGGATTTAAGCACATTTTGTTTTTGCATAAAAATAGAAAGGGAGATCTGCCCAGAGCCCCTCACAGTGCTGTTTATAAACCCCCTCCCCCTATTTTACTTTACCATGATCTTATCTTTGCATGTGTTTAAGAAAGAACTGGTCCCCTGCTAGTATTGTAAAAAGTAATGCAGAATCTGCACTCTTTCAAGGTTTGTGGGGGCCACAAATCTGAGTATATGCCCAGCATTAATCACAAGCTATTGGTCTGTACATATCTACATATGGGTTTGTGTATGTTTCTTGTAGAAATGGCTCTTAGTACCACTGGCCCCTAAAAGTGTTTTTTGTTGGTTTTGGAAGGAAATATGTGGAAGCTAATAAGGAAAAAGGTTAAAGTTGTATGGTCCCTGATAAAATAAACTTTGCCTCCAATGGGCCGAGTTATAAATTCAATCAACCTACCCCAAATTACAGGCCTCCTCAGAGCAGTGTAGAAAGACGTATGAAGCTTCTGATGCCTGAACACACCGCTGATGCCTGAACACGCTGAGTCATAATCATAGTACACGCCATACTGTAGCCGTCCGCGCGCGTTCACAATTTCGCAGCATGCGCATAAGAACACTTCGGTAGTCGGAATAATTTTTGACCTTTTGTGTTTGCTTATAGCCAATGGAACTTGGTAGCATTTCCCATTGCTACTAGTACCCGTGAACGCGCGTGTCGCGATTCTCTCGCGCAGCACGCCGTCCCCGCGATCGCGCACCCGCAAGCGCCGCCCAAGACGAGTCCAGGCAAAGGAAAGAATCACTTTCTGCAGAAAGACCTATCCTGCATTACACACAAAAACAACAACAGAACATACCACCCCGCATACTCCCTGAGACAGTCTTCAACTCCAAGCTGTGGGCCTTGGGACATGACACAAGGTGATCTGGCAGCACACCCGGCTTTCTGGTTAGAGCAATGAGGACAGTGGTGTGTTGTGTGTGTAGTGGTGAATGACGTGTGTGGAGAGGTGTGTGTGTATGCGTGAGTGTGAAGTGTAATCTGAGTGTGTGCGAGAGTGGTATGTACATGCGTGTGTGTGTGTGTGTGTGTGTGCGCGCGCGTTATGAGTGACTCCTTTGAAGTGACGTGTGTGTGGAGTGTGGTCCCGGTGTGTGAGAGTGGTGTGACGTGTGGGTGTGGGTGACTGTATGTGAGTGTTGTATGTCAGTGAGTGTGTGTGTGTTTGCGCAGAGGGTGTGAGTGAACTATGTACTTGTGTGTGTGTGTGTGTTGTAGAGAGATTGTAGAGAGTGTGGTGTGTGTGAGAGCGATTTGAGAGCGTGTGGTGTGTGCGCGCGCGCTTGGTGCTCGTGTGTGTGTGCGCGCGCTTGTGCCGCGCTTGTGTGTGTGTGTGTGCTGTGCTCCGTGTCTCTGCGTGTGTGCGCGTGCCTGTCCCCTGCGTGTGTGTGTGTGTGGTGTGTGTTGCGCGCGTGTCTGCGTGAATCTGTCGTGAGTGTGTGTGACGAGTGTGTGGGAGTGGTGCGTGGTGTGCCGAGTGTGTGTGTGGGTGACTGTATGTTGAAGCATGTCATGTCCTGAGTGTGTTGTGAGAGAATTGTGGGTAGTGCCTCCTGTTAGTGAGTGTTGTGTGGGTGTGAGAGATTGTGCGAGTGTGTGTGTGTGTGGAGAGAGATTGTGAGTGAGTGGTGTGTTTGTGAGAGAGAGATTGTGCAATAGAGTTGTGTAGAGAGCTTGTGAGAGATTTGTTGTGTGTGTGTGGTGTGAGAGATTGTGAGAGTGTGTGTGTGTGAGAGATTGTGCAGAGTGTGTGGTGTGTATGTGAGATTGGTGTTTGTGTGTGTGTTTGTGGGTGATGACTGTATTTGAGAGTATGATTGTGAGTGAGTGCTGAGAAGTTATGTGAGTGGTGAGGTACTGTGTGAGAGTGTGTGAGTGTATTAGAGTGGCTGTGAGAGTGTGTGTAAGTGGAAATGTGAGTGTGTGTGGAGTGAATTGTTAGTGGTTTTCTAGTGTATAGGAGTGCGAGTGAATGTGTGAGTGTATGTGAAGTGTATGTGAGTGTGTGGCGAGTGTGTTAAGGAGTGTGAGTGAGTGTGGTTGGAGTGTGTATTAATGAGGTGTGAGTGTGTGTGTGAAGAGTGTGTATTGAGTTTGAGTGCATTTGTGTGAGAGATTAATGTGAGTGAGGGTGTGATGAGTGCGTGTCGTGTGCGCGCGTGTGTGTGCGTGTATGTGCGTGTTGCGTTGTGTGTTATTTTTCCCTTTCTTCGTCTCTCCCCCCCTTTTTCCCCTTTCCTCTTTCTGTTTTACTCGCCTGTCTTCTTCCCCTCCCCCTCCCGGCCGGTTCGCCCCCTTTATCTTTCTCCCTTTTCCCCTCCTCTCTTCCTCCCTCGTTCGCCCGCCTTTGAGTCGGATCAAAGTTGGACTACCGTCCGTATGTCCTTATACAACCCCATACTATGTTACTCTATGTAAGTGTTATAACAGACATTATGGTTAGGATATAAAGGTTGGACTAGTGGACCGTATTCTTTATCCAAACCTCCCAATACTAATGTTACTATGTAACTGTTAACAGACATTATGGGTAGGGTATAAAGGTTGGACTAGATAGACTGTATGTCTTTTATTTAACTTCAAATACCATGTTACTGTAACTTTTATACAGACATTATGGTAGGGTATAAAGGTGGACAGATGGACGTATGTCCTTTATAAACCCCAATACTAGGTTACTATATAACTGTTATACAGACATTATGGTTAGGGTATAAAGGTTGGACTAGATGGACGTTGTCCCGTATAATGTAGCCATTATGTAATCTGTATCATATTCCATAAAAAAAAATACTTTTGAAAAGGCTGGCAGTAAGAGTGATATGAACTAGAGGATAGCAATAAAATGAGTGAATGGAGGGCTGGCTGGCTGTAAAAACTTGTACACAATGTGCGATTGTTGTGGGTCCGGACGGATCGTTTTGGTCCAATAATGGCTCGTGTATGGGACCACTTAGGCGGCCGAAACGGCAGATCATGTGAGACTGCATGGTTCGATCGGACAAGATCCTCGTCCGCACAGGGCGTTTCAGCGATAAATTTGTCTAAGACACGGACCGATTATCCGGCCGAAACAAACTTCGGGTCACAAACGTTCAACACATCATAGCGTCGTGGGTTGGGATACTCGATTGCACGTTTGTACGAGCCTTTATATAACAATGATGGCCACTATATATAGATTCGTAATCACTACTTTTTTACACCACATTAAAAATCATCTTATATCTCAATCACAGCTCCCCAATACAAGTTTTTGACAATTCCCTTTTAAAAACATCTGTGTTTTACACCCCCCTTCAATCATAGCCCTGACTCACTTCCCAGACAGCACTGCACTGCGCTTAATGAACCCCCCCCACTCCCCTGTAGAAAATACCCTTTTGGACACTAGGCTCCCAGCAAGCACTGCAATACACGTCCTATGAACCTATGAAACTCACCAGCATGCCCTGTAAAATACACCTTCTGTTACACTCCCAGCAAGCACTGCATCAGTTTGTGAACCCAGCATCCCCTCTGACTATAAATCAAATATATTCCATCTATCCCCCCCCTATGGTTTTTCTAAAGCTATTTAACTTTTGACTTTATAAATATAATATTTACTAGTTGCCAATAGTCACCCGGATTTACCGGGACAGTCCCTCCCGGATTTTTAGGTAGCAGTCCCTCCCGCTATCCTAATGTCCCGGGGAAAAGTCCCGAGATCTAGGAATACGAGAACATGCCTGACTGAAATCTTGTCCTTGGATCGATCCGATCCGATCGTAACACAGTGGAAGTTGCAGTCTTAAGTCCAGTGTCGGCCCTTAACTTCCTGCTCTTCTGCCCTCTATGTGTGGCATCACGTCTCGCACGGATGGGGGGAGAACACATAGGACTCCTGAGGTGCCTGTGTCCAGCCGCCTGCGCAATTTCTTGCTGATTCTCCTGTCGGTGCTGAATGAAGGAGATAGGCATTAGAGCCAGAGTCCAGCAGACTGTCACTGTTTTTTTTAGTATGGTTGATTGAGCCAGTTTTTTTATAGGTCTATCTATCTTTCTTTCACTATCTACTTCACGATCTATCTATCACTACTATCTATCCTATGTATTCTCTATCTCTATCACTGATCTATCGCTATGTATCTCTATCTATCACTATCTATCTATCACTATCTATCTATCCTAATCCATCTCTATCTATCACTATCTCTATCTATCTATCACATGTCTCTCTATCTCTAAATCACTATCTATCTCGATGTACTCTATCTCTCACTATCTATCATCACCATCTATCTCTATCACTATCCATCTCTATCTATCACTATCCTCTGCTCTATCACTGCTATCTCTATGTAATCTCTATCTCTACCTATCACTATCTATCTAGCTCTCTATCTATCACTATCTATCACTATTTTTCTCCTATCTCTACTATAACTACCTTCTCTATGTATCTCTATCTATCACAATCTATCTATCATATCACTATCCTCTCTATCTATCTATGTATCTCTCTATCATCTCTATCTACATCACTATCTATCTCTATATATCTCTAAGCTCTATGTCTCTCTACTATCTATCTCTACCCTATCTATCGATCTATCTATCGATCTATCCCCAATCTTCACTATATAACATCTATTACGAATCTTCTATCTAGCTATATCACTTTCTATCTCTATGTATCATCTATCTTTATCATCTCTATGTATCTCTATCTATCTCTTTCTATCATCTAACTTCTATCTATCTACTATCGATATCCTACACTCTGTATCTATCTATCTTTCTTTTCTATCCTGTTTTAGCAACAAAATAAATAATGTTTTTTTTTAAATCAGTGACAGTTTTAAAGTTGGTGTGCCCTTTAACTGAAAGTGGGCGTGGCTAGAATTTGTGCGGCACATTCGCTTCTGACAATGTGCCTGTGAAATTTTTGGAGAATGTTGGCAACTATTATTTATAACAATTGAACAACACACCAATTTCCCCCCGCCTCTTAGCAGCATTTTGTTACAAACAAGCTTCTATCTTTCCCTGTGTCTCTCTCTTCTCCCTTCACTACAGCTGTGAATAGATTATGCATGACGACAGGTAGAAAAGCTTTGTTTACATTGGCTTCAGTGGGGTCAAGTGGGGAGTGGCAGGAATAATGAATTGCAAGTATGATGCACATGACTGAAGCCTGCCCAGCACAATAGCAGAAACTAACCCGAACTTCCCCTGTCACTGCAAACAAACAGAGGACTTTTTTTGAGATAATAAGGTAGAGGGGGGTTTGGGGGGGGCAGGTGTTTTCTATCAGATAAATAAAAAAAAAAAAAACGTTTTTTCATCATGTGGAGATAACCTTTAAATATGTGTCATCAAAGCAGTGACACTCAATGAACATGCAAGATGTGTTATCAAACCCCCCTTGTCGAAATATTTAGGAAAGCAACAAAGATATTGACAATGAGAAAGGAACAATCAAGTAATCCCATGGTCTTTATCTCAGTAAAAATATGCCATTTATGCCCCCATTATAACACGAAGGAAGAGTTACACAGAGGTAAAAAGAATAAAAACACGACATTTGTAATAAACTCTGATGCCAACTTATAGCTGTAAGGAATATCCAGCATTAGACTGAGCCTTAGGGTATTTTTAACGGATACAGTCACTGCTCACTCTCCAGTCTATATGGTTTACCCAATTTATAACAGTGCAACGATTTTGTGTTCTTTATTAATTATGATCTGCTGTAATTCTCAGGTCATTCATTTCGTTAAAAAGGCCTATCCAATCAGAGAAAAGTGAGAAGAGGTCACTGGTACTGTTCACTTATCTACCCTTCTAATGTGTAGCTGTAACGTAATTGATAATGGATGGTAATGCAAGGCTATTAGCAATACCTTTTTAATTGGCAGAGACTCTATAGAACTGCCTGGTACATAGCACTGTTTGCTTGAAAGACAAATTTAAACAAAGCATCAATAGGCTTGGCTACTGTGACAATGACAAGGCTTGGAGTGACACATTCATTTATAGGAGACATAACGGATTTTTAGGCTTCATTGCTTTTCAAGGATGAAATCCTTTCATGTTATAAATGATATTTTTGCTGCATGATTGTCATTACTGCTCAGCAATGATAATGTTGGTGTATCCAACTATTTTGTTCACATATCTAATGCAGAATGGACCCACTTCACGTATAAGGTATTTCCCAGCTTTCATCAGTGCACAGTAACCCTTTGAACCTGAATGCAACGTGCTTTGTATCAAGTAACCATAGTTGCAGATTCCCCCACAAAACACTAAAAAACCCCATCCCCTGCAATACTAAACCAAACACCCTCCACACACACAGATTTCCCCACACCCTAAACCCCATACCCTGCAACCTAACCATAACACCCCTTTCACACCCAAGATCTCCCCCACACTAACCATAACACCCCCCCACACACACAGATTTCCCCACCCACTAAAAACCCCTAACACCCCCTCATACACAGATTCCCTCAAAACACTAAATTATAACTCCCCCTGTAAACAATTCCCTCACCTCACTAAACCCTAACACGCACTCCTGCCGATTGGTACCGATTTTATTCCGCTTATCATCAATGGTCCTGAATACACAACACTCGCCAATCCGCATAAATACCCCCCCCTGGAACCTGATAGTGTGGATGAGCAAGAACATGCCAAATGATTGTTCACGGCTAGAGTTTCAATGTCGGTAACGAGATTAATAATCAAGCACTCCAGTCCTGCTAAGGGAGACGGAGCTTTAAATTCCTTTACATTGTAGGGGTTTATTGAGATTT
The DNA here is from genome assembly GCA_019447015.1 of Hymenochirus boettgeri. Lineage (NCBI taxonomy): Eukaryota > Metazoa > Chordata > Amphibia > Anura > Pipidae > Hymenochirus > Hymenochirus boettgeri. The sequence goes on along the minus strand of CM033470.1, from coordinate 255,486,071 downwards.
ATTGGTATTCTAGTAAAACCTTATAAACAGTAGTGCACTTTTTCTATGAATAATTGGGACACCGTAAGAAAATGATTGTTTTTACTGATTTTTTAAATCAATAACAACATTATTTGTTTAGCAATAACAAATACTCTTAAAAAAGTATTTTTATATCTATGTCACTTTATTATGCAAATATTTAAATATTTTTAATTGATCATAACACCCCTTGAGGGGGATAAAGGTAGTTTTGGCAAGATGTTGCCACAATGGTGTGCAGATGTGCGAATAACCAAGCACTATTTTTCATAAATATACTAGAGAATCTCTCATTGCATGTTAATTGACTCATATTGAATCTTATAATCCATCCATGACAGTGATCTATATACAATAAATAAAACTGTCTAATCTTTGTCTTGCCGTGCAAACTATCTTCCCCAAAAACGAAGACTAGCAGAACTCCATCCTAAATACACCTGGGCATTCCTGACATTACCTCCCCCTCTTATCCACGATGATACCCACCTGCTCTATGGGCCATTAAAGGGCAAGTCCACCCCAAACTATAAGCCCCCCAACTACTGGCCCCCAACCATGTAGTGTAGTTTAATATCCTTAACCTCAACATCCCAGCTCCATAGGGTTTCCTGTAGTCCCCCGCCCCCCCCTGGGTTTGTGTATGTTTCTTGTAGAAATGGCTCTTAGTACATGGCCCTAAAAGTGTTTTTTGGTGGTTTTGGAGGAAATATGTGGAAGCTAATAATATCCATACTCTTATCTATCATATCTCTCATCACTATCTATCTATCACTATCTATCTATCACTATCTATCTATCTCTATTATCTCTATCTATCACTATCTATCTATCACTATCTATCTATCACTATCCATCTCTATCTATCACTATCTCTTATCTATCACTATCTATCTATCACTATGTATCTCTATCACTATCTATCTACATATATCTATTACAATATCTATCATCAATCTATCTATCACTATCATCTCTATCTATCACTATCTCTATCTATCACTCTATATCTCTAGTATCTCTATTCTCACCTATCATATCTATCTAGCTCTCTATCTATCACTATCTATCACTATGTATCTCTATCTCTATCACTACCTATCTCTATGTATCTCTATCTATCACAATCTATCTATCACTATCCATCTCTATACTATCTCTATGTATCTCTATCTCATCTACACTATCTATCTCTATATATCTCTATCTCTATGTATCTCTATCTATCTATCTATCTCCCTATCTATCTATCTATCTATCTATCTATCGATCTATCACTATCATTATCATATAAACTATCTATACTATCTATCTATCTATCACTTTCTATCTCTATGTATCTCTATCTTTATCTATCTCTATGTATCTCTATCTATCTCTTTCTATCTATCTAATTCTATCTATCTATCTATTATATCTATATCTATCACTCTGTATCTATCTTCTGTCTTTCTATTGTTTAGCAACAAAATAAATGTTTTTTTAAATCAGTGACAGTTAAAAGTTGGTGTTGCCTTTATGAAAGTGGGCGTGGCTAGAATTGTGGCGGCACATTCGCTTCTGAAATGTGTCCCTGGAAATTTTTGGAGAATGTTGGCAACTAGTAAATCTTTTATTATATATAAAGTATGCCAGTGTGCAGATTACATGATATTGTTGGGGCTAGGATGTGCATTGATTATTTTTCTATGTTTATAAAGTATGCCAGTGTGAAGATAATCGGATATTGTATGGGGCCTAGGAATGTGCATTGATTATCTTTTCTAGGTTTATAAGTATGGCAGTGTGAAGATAATAGGACTATTGTATGGGCTAGGAATGTGCTTTGATTATCTTTTTATGTTTATAAAGTATGCCAGTGTGAAGATGAATAGGACTTGTAGGGGCCTAGGAATGTGCATTAATTTTCTTTTCTATGTTTATAAAGTATGCCAGTGTGCAGATATATGATATTGTATGGGGCCTAGGAATGTGCATTGATTATCTTTTCTATGTTATATGTATGCCCAGTGTGCAGATAATGTAATATTGTATGGGGCCTAGGGAATGTGCATTGATATCTTTTCTTTGTTTATAATGTGTGCCAGTGTGCAGATAATTGATATTTGTATGGGGCCTAGGAATGTGCATTGATTATCTTTCTATGTTTATAAAGTATGCCGTGTGCAGATATATGATATTGTATGGGGCCTAGGAATGTGCATGATTATCTTTCTATATTATAAAGGATGCCAGTGTGCAGATAATATGAATTGTATGGGGCCTAGGAATGTGCATTGATTATCTTTCTATGTTTATATGTATGCCAGTGTGCAGATAATATGATATTGTGGGGCCTAGGATGTGCATTGATTATCTTTTATCTTTTCTAAAGGATGCCAGTGTCGCAGCATAATATGATATTGTATGGGGCCTAGGAATGTGCATTGTTATCTTTTCGAGTTTATAAAGTATGCCGTGAAGATTACATGATATTGTATGGGGCCAAGGAATGTGCATTGATTATCTTTTCTATGTTTATAAAGTATGCCAGTGTGCAGATAATATGATATTGATGGGGCAGGAAGGGCATTGATTATCTTTTCTATGATTATAAAGTAGGCAGTGTGCAGATTAATGATACCGTATGGGGCCTAGGATGTGCATTGATTATATTTTCTATGTTTATAATGTATGCCAGGGTGCAGATAATATATATTGTATGGGGCCTAGGAATGTGCATTGATTATCTTTTCTATGTTTATAAAGTATGCCAGTTGCAGATAAAGTGATAGTGTATGGGGCCTAGGAATGTGCATTATTATCTTTTCTATGATATAAAGATGCCAGTGTGCAGATTACATGATATTGTATGGGGCTAGGAAATGTGATATGATTATCTTTTCTATGTTATAAAGTATGCCACGGTGCAGATAATATGATATTGTAATGGGGCCTAGGAATGTGCATGATTATTCTTTCTATGGTATAAAGTATGCCGTGTGCAGATAATATGATATTGTATGGGGCCTAGGAATGTGCATTGATTATTTTTCTATGTTTATATAAAGTATGCACTGTGCAGATTACATGATATTGTATGGGGCCTAGGAATGTGCATGATGATTTTTTCTATGTTATAAAGTATGCCAGTGTGCAGATAATATGATATTGTATGGGCCTAGGGAATGTGCATTGGATTATCTTTCTATGTTTATAAGTATGCCAGTGTGCAGATAATATGATATTATTGGGCCTAGGAATGTGCATTGATTATCTTTTTCTATGTTTATAAAGTTGCCAGTGGTGCAGATTACATGTATTGTATGGGCCTAGGAATGTGATTGATTATCTTTTCTATGTTTATAAGTTGCCCGTGTGAAGATAATAGGATATTGTATGGGGCCTAGGAATGGCATTGATTATCTTTTCTATGTTTATAAAGTGTGCCAGTGTGAAGATAATATGATATTGTATGGGGCCTAGGAATGTGCATTGATTATCTTTTCTATGTTTATAGAATGCCAGTGTGGGAGCAATAATATGATATTGTATGGGCTAGGAATGTGCATTGATTATCTTTTCTATTTTATAAAGTATGCCAGTGTGCAGATAATATGATATTTGTATGGTGCCTAGGAATGTGCATTGATTATCTTTTCTATGTTTATAAAGTATGCCAGTGAAGATAATAGGATATTGTATTGGGCCTAGGAATGGGCATTGATATCTTTCTGTGTTACAAAGTAGGCAGTGTGCAGATATAATGATACTGTATGGGGCCTAGGAATGTGCATTGATTATCTTTTCTATGTTATAAAGTATGCTAGTGTGCAAGATTACATGGATTGTAGGGGCCTAGGAATTGCATTGCTTATCTTTTCTAGTTTATAAAGTATGCCAGTGTGAAGATAATAGGATATTGTATGGGGCCTAGGAATGTGATTGATTATCTTTTCTATGTTTATAAAGTATGCAGTGTGAATAATAGGATATGTTGGGGCCTAGGAATGTGCATTGGATTATCTTTTCTATATTTATAAAGTATGCCAGTGTGAAGATAATAGGATATTGTATGGGGCCTAGGAATGTGCATTGATATTCTTTTCATGTGTTTATAAAGTATGCAGTGTGAAGATAATAAGGATTGTGATGGGGCCTAGAAGGTGCATTGATTATCTTTTCTATGTTATAAAGTATGGCAGTGTGAAGATAATAGGATATTGTATGGGGCCTAGGAATGTGCATTGATTATTTTTCTATGTTTATAAAGTATTGCCAGTGTGAAGATAATAGGATATTGTATGGGGCCTAGGAATGTGCATTGATTACTTTTCTAGTTTGTATATATATGCTTGTGTTTGTGATAGATAGATAGTGATAGATAGATAGTGATAGATAGAGATACATAGAGATAGATAGTGATAGAGATAGAGATACATAGTGATAGATAGATAGTGATAGATAGATAGTGATAGATAGATAGTGAAAGAAAGATAGATAGACCTATAAAAAAACTGTGCTCAACTCAACCATACTAACAGTGACAGTCTGCTTGGACTCTGGCTCTCTGCCTCTCTCCTTCACTTCAGCACCGACAGGAGACTCAGCAATTTGCGCAGGCGCTGACACAGGCACCTCAGGAGTCCTTCTGTGTTCTCCCCCCCCCATCGTGCAGAGACGTGATGCCACACATAGAGGGCAGCAGAGCAGGAAGTAAGTGCCGACACTGACTTAAGACTGCAACTTTCCACTGTGTTACGATCGGATCGGATCGATCCAGACAAGATTTCAGTCAGGCAATGTTCTCGTATTCCTAGATCTCGGGACTTTTCCCGGGACATTAGGATAGCGGGACTGCTACCTAAAATCCGGGACTGTCCCGGTAAATCCGGGACTATTGGCAACTATGAATGCACATTCCTAGGCCCCATACAGTATCATGTAATCTGCACACTGGCATACTTTGTAAACATAGAAAAGATAATCAATGCACATTCCTAGGCCCCATACAATATCATATTATCTTCACACTGGCACACTTTATAAACATAGAAAAGATAATCAATGCACATTCCTAGGCCCCATACAATATCCTATTATCTTCACAGTGGCATACTTTATAAACATAGAAAAGATAATCAATGCACATTCCTAGGCACCATACAATATCATATTATCTGCACACTGGCATACTTTATAAACATAGAAAAGATAATCAATGCACATTCCTAGGCCCCATACAATATCATATTATCTGAGTCAGAGAAGAGTAGGTAGTAGTAAAGGAAAATGGAGGAATCCACTGAGTTTATCGTCCGGTGATAGATAGATAGACAGACAGACAGCTATAGATAGATAGCAAAATAGATAGATTGATAGATAGATCAGTAGCACTTCTGCTAAATGTAGTTGTAAATTAGCCTAATTTATCTATCTATCTATCTATCTATCACTTTCTATCTCTATGTATCTCTATCTTTATCTATCTCTATGTATCTCTATCTATCTCTTTCTATCTATCTAACTTCTATCTATCTATCTATCTATATCTATCACTCTGTATCTATCTATCTGTCTTTCTATCTGTTTAGCAACAAAATAAATATGTTTTTTTTAAATCAGTGACAGTTAAAAGTTGGTGTTGCCTTTATGAAAGTGGGCGTGGCTAGAATTTGTGGCGGCACATTCGCTTCTGAAATGTGTCCCTGGAAATTTTTGGAGAATGTTGGCAACTATGGTTTTAGTATACATTACTGTGATCACATGAATAAAAAGCCTTCCAACCACGTCAAGGTAACCCCAGTCTGGAAGGTCCTTGGAAGGTAACTTCTAACCGTTTTTACTTGCATTTCTCATTCTAACACACTGGATCCATATAACAGGCTTTCTCACTTCCCCCCAGCCCTTGGAAAAAGGTTAAAGTTGTATGGTCCCTGATAAAATAAACTTTGCCTCCAATGGGCCGAGTTATAAATTCAATCAACCTACCCCAAATTACAGGCCTCCTCAGAGCAGTGTAGAAAGACGTATGAAGCTTCTGATGCCTGAACACACCGCTGATGCCTGAACACGCTGAGTCATAATCATAGTACACGCCATACTGTAGCCGTCCGCGCGCGTTCACAATTTCGCAGCATGCGCATAAGAACACTTCGGTAGTCGGAATAATTTTTGACCTTTTGTGTTTGCTTATAGCCAATGGAACTTGGTAGCATTTCCCATTGCTACTAGTACCCGTGAACGCGCGTGTCGCGATTCTCTCGCGCAGCACGCCGTCCCCGCGATCGCGCACCCGCAAGCGCCGCCCAAGACGAGTCCAGGCAAAGGAAAGAATCACTTTCTGCAGAAAGACCTATCCTGCATTACACACAAAAACAACAACAGAACATACCACCCCGCATACTCCCTGAGACAGTCTTCAACTCCAAGCTGTGGGCCTTGGGACATGACACAAGGTGATCTGGCAGCACACCCGGCTTTCTGGTTAGAGCAATGAGGACAGTGGTGTGTTGTGTGTGTAGTGGTGAATGACGTGTGTGGAGAGGTGTGTGTGTATGCGTGAGTGTGAAGTGTAATCTGAGTGTGTGCGAGAGTGGTATGTACATGCGTGTGTGTGTGTGTGTGTGTGTGCGCGCGCGTTATGAGTGACTCCTTTGAAGTGACGTGTGTGTGGAGTGTGGTCCCGGTGTGTGAGAGTGGTGTGACGTGTGGGTGTGGGTGACTGTATGTGAGTGTTGTATGTCAGTGAGTGTGTGTGTGTTTGCGCAGAGGGTGTGAGTGAACTATGTACTTGTGTGTGTGTGTGTGTTGTAGAGAGATTGTAGAGAGTGTGGTGTGTGTGAGAGCGATTTGAGAGCGTGTGGTGTGTGCGCGCGCGCTTGGTGCTCGTGTGTGTGTGCGCGCGCTTGTGCCGCGCTTGTGTGTGTGTGTGTGCTGTGCTCCGTGTCTCTGCGTGTGTGCGCGTGCCTGTCCCCTGCGTGTGTGTGTGTGTGGTGTGTGTTGCGCGCGTGTCTGCGTGAATCTGTCGTGAGTGTGTGTGACGAGTGTGTGGGAGTGGTGCGTGGTGTGCCGAGTGTGTGTGTGGGTGACTGTATGTTGAAGCATGTCATGTCCTGAGTGTGTTGTGAGAGAATTGTGGGTAGTGCCTCCTGTTAGTGAGTGTTGTGTGGGTGTGAGAGATTGTGCGAGTGTGTGTGTGTGTGGAGAGAGATTGTGAGTGAGTGGTGTGTTTGTGAGAGAGAGATTGTGCAATAGAGTTGTGTAGAGAGCTTGTGAGAGATTTGTTGTGTGTGTGTGGTGTGAGAGATTGTGAGAGTGTGTGTGTGTGAGAGATTGTGCAGAGTGTGTGGTGTGTATGTGAGATTGGTGTTTGTGTGTGTGTTTGTGGGTGATGACTGTATTTGAGAGTATGATTGTGAGTGAGTGCTGAGAAGTTATGTGAGTGGTGAGGTACTGTGTGAGAGTGTGTGAGTGTATTAGAGTGGCTGTGAGAGTGTGTGTAAGTGGAAATGTGAGTGTGTGTGGAGTGAATTGTTAGTGGTTTTCTAGTGTATAGGAGTGCGAGTGAATGTGTGAGTGTATGTGAAGTGTATGTGAGTGTGTGGCGAGTGTGTTAAGGAGTGTGAGTGAGTGTGGTTGGAGTGTGTATTAATGAGGTGTGAGTGTGTGTGTGAAGAGTGTGTATTGAGTTTGAGTGCATTTGTGTGAGAGATTAATGTGAGTGAGGGTGTGATGAGTGCGTGTCGTGTGCGCGCGTGTGTGTGCGTGTATGTGCGTGTTGCGTTGTGTGTTATTTTTCCCTTTCTTCGTCTCTCCCCCCCTTTTTCCCCTTTCCTCTTTCTGTTTTACTCGCCTGTCTTCTTCCCCTCCCCCTCCCGGCCGGTTCGCCCCCTTTATCTTTCTCCCTTTTCCCCTCCTCTCTTCCTCCCTCGTTCGCCCGCCTTTGAGTCGGATCAAAGTTGGACTACCGTCCGTATGTCCTTATACAACCCCATACTATGTTACTCTATGTAAGTGTTATAACAGACATTATGGTTAGGATATAAAGGTTGGACTAGTGGACCGTATTCTTTATCCAAACCTCCCAATACTAATGTTACTATGTAACTGTTAACAGACATTATGGGTAGGGTATAAAGGTTGGACTAGATAGACTGTATGTCTTTTATTTAACTTCAAATACCATGTTACTGTAACTTTTATACAGACATTATGGTAGGGTATAAAGGTGGACAGATGGACGTATGTCCTTTATAAACCCCAATACTAGGTTACTATATAACTGTTATACAGACATTATGGTTAGGGTATAAAGGTTGGACTAGATGGACGTTGTCCCGTATAATGTAGCCATTATGTAATCTGTATCATATTCCATAAAAAAAAATACTTTTGAAAAGGCTGGCAGTAAGAGTGATATGAACTAGAGGATAGCAATAAAATGAGTGAATGGAGGGCTGGCTGGCTGTAAAAACTTGTACACAATGTGCGATTGTTGTGGGTCCGGACGGATCGTTTTGGTCCAATAATGGCTCGTGTATGGGACCACTTAGGCGGCCGAAACGGCAGATCATGTGAGACTGCATGGTTCGATCGGACAAGATCCTCGTCCGCACAGGGCGTTTCAGCGATAAATTTGTCTAAGACACGGACCGATTATCCGGCCGAAACAAACTTCGGGTCACAAACGTTCAACACATCATAGCGTCGTGGGTTGGGATACTCGATTGCACGTTTGTACGAGCCTTTATATAACAATGATGGCCACTATATATAGATTCGTAATCACTACTTTTTTACACCACATTAAAAATCATCTTATATCTCAATCACAGCTCCCCAATACAAGTTTTTGACAATTCCCTTTTAAAAACATCTGTGTTTTACACCCCCCTTCAATCATAGCCCTGACTCACTTCCCAGACAGCACTGCACTGCGCTTAATGAACCCCCCCCACTCCCCTGTAGAAAATACCCTTTTGGACACTAGGCTCCCAGCAAGCACTGCAATACACGTCCTATGAACCTATGAAACTCACCAGCATGCCCTGTAAAATACACCTTCTGTTACACTCCCAGCAAGCACTGCATCAGTTTGTGAACCCAGCATCCCCTCTGACTATAAATCAAATATATTCCATCTATCCCCCCCCTATGGTTTTTCTAAAGCTATTTAACTTTTGACTTTATAAATATAATATTTACTAGTTGCCAATAGTCACCCGGATTTACCGGGACAGTCCCTCCCGGATTTTTAGGTAGCAGTCCCTCCCGCTATCCTAATGTCCCGGGGAAAAGTCCCGAGATCTAGGAATACGAGAACATGCCTGACTGAAATCTTGTCCTTGGATCGATCCGATCCGATCGTAACACAGTGGAAGTTGCAGTCTTAAGTCCAGTGTCGGCCCTTAACTTCCTGCTCTTCTGCCCTCTATGTGTGGCATCACGTCTCGCACGGATGGGGGGAGAACACATAGGACTCCTGAGGTGCCTGTGTCCAGCCGCCTGCGCAATTTCTTGCTGATTCTCCTGTCGGTGCTGAATGAAGGAGATAGGCATTAGAGCCAGAGTCCAGCAGACTGTCACTGTTTTTTTTAGTATGGTTGATTGAGCCAGTTTTTTTATAGGTCTATCTATCTTTCTTTCACTATCTACTTCACGATCTATCTATCACTACTATCTATCCTATGTATTCTCTATCTCTATCACTGATCTATCGCTATGTATCTCTATCTATCACTATCTATCTATCACTATCTATCTATCCTAATCCATCTCTATCTATCACTATCTCTATCTATCTATCACATGTCTCTCTATCTCTAAATCACTATCTATCTCGATGTACTCTATCTCTCACTATCTATCATCACCATCTATCTCTATCACTATCCATCTCTATCTATCACTATCCTCTGCTCTATCACTGCTATCTCTATGTAATCTCTATCTCTACCTATCACTATCTATCTAGCTCTCTATCTATCACTATCTATCACTATTTTTCTCCTATCTCTACTATAACTACCTTCTCTATGTATCTCTATCTATCACAATCTATCTATCATATCACTATCCTCTCTATCTATCTATGTATCTCTCTATCATCTCTATCTACATCACTATCTATCTCTATATATCTCTAAGCTCTATGTCTCTCTACTATCTATCTCTACCCTATCTATCGATCTATCTATCGATCTATCCCCAATCTTCACTATATAACATCTATTACGAATCTTCTATCTAGCTATATCACTTTCTATCTCTATGTATCATCTATCTTTATCATCTCTATGTATCTCTATCTATCTCTTTCTATCATCTAACTTCTATCTATCTACTATCGATATCCTACACTCTGTATCTATCTATCTTTCTTTTCTATCCTGTTTTAGCAACAAAATAAATAATGTTTTTTTTTAAATCAGTGACAGTTTTAAAGTTGGTGTGCCCTTTAACTGAAAGTGGGCGTGGCTAGAATTTGTGCGGCACATTCGCTTCTGACAATGTGCCTGTGAAATTTTTGGAGAATGTTGGCAACTATTATTTATAACAATTGAACAACACACCAATTTCCCCCCGCCTCTTAGCAGCATTTTGTTACAAACAAGCTTCTATCTTTCCCTGTGTCTCTCTCTTCTCCCTTCACTACAGCTGTGAATAGATTATGCATGACGACAGGTAGAAAAGCTTTGTTTACATTGGCTTCAGTGGGGTCAAGTGGGGAGTGGCAGGAATAATGAATTGCAAGTATGATGCACATGACTGAAGCCTGCCCAGCACAATAGCAGAAACTAACCCGAACTTCCCCTGTCACTGCAAACAAACAGAGGACTTTTTTTGAGATAATAAGGTAGAGGGGGGTTTGGGGGGGGCAGGTGTTTTCTATCAGATAAATAAAAAAAAAAAAAACGTTTTTTCATCATGTGGAGATAACCTTTAAATATGTGTCATCAAAGCAGTGACACTCAATGAACATGCAAGATGTGTTATCAAACCCCCCTTGTCGAAATATTTAGGAAAGCAACAAAGATATTGACAATGAGAAAGGAACAATCAAGTAATCCCATGGTCTTTATCTCAGTAAAAATATGCCATTTATGCCCCCATTATAACACGAAGGAAGAGTTACACAGAGGTAAAAAGAATAAAAACACGACATTTGTAATAAACTCTGATGCCAACTTATAGCTGTAAGGAATATCCAGCATTAGACTGAGCCTTAGGGTATTTTTAACGGATACAGTCACTGCTCACTCTCCAGTCTATATGGTTTACCCAATTTATAACAGTGCAACGATTTTGTGTTCTTTATTAATTATGATCTGCTGTAATTCTCAGGTCATTCATTTCGTTAAAAAGGCCTATCCAATCAGAGAAAAGTGAGAAGAGGTCACTGGTACTGTTCACTTATCTACCCTTCTAATGTGTAGCTGTAACGTAATTGATAATGGATGGTAATGCAAGGCTATTAGCAATACCTTTTTAATTGGCAGAGACTCTATAGAACTGCCTGGTACATAGCACTGTTTGCTTGAAAGACAAATTTAAACAAAGCATCAATAGGCTTGGCTACTGTGACAATGACAAGGCTTGGAGTGACACATTCATTTATAGGAGACATAACGGATTTTTAGGCTTCATTGCTTTTCAAGGATGAAATCCTTTCATGTTATAAATGATATTTTTGCTGCATGATTGTCATTACTGCTCAGCAATGATAATGTTGGTGTATCCAACTATTTTGTTCACATATCTAATGCAGAATGGACCCACTTCACGTATAAGGTATTTCCCAGCTTTCATCAGTGCACAGTAACCCTTTGAACCTGAATGCAACGTGCTTTGTATCAAGTAACCATAGTTGCAGATTCCCCCACAAAACACTAAAAAACCCCATCCCCTGCAATACTAAACCAAACACCCTCCACACACACAGATTTCCCCACACCCTAAACCCCATACCCTGCAACCTAACCATAACACCCCTTTCACACCCAAGATCTCCCCCACACTAACCATAACACCCCCCCACACACACAGATTTCCCCACCCACTAAAAACCCCTAACACCCCCTCATACACAGATTCCCTCAAAACACTAAATTATAACTCCCCCTGTAAACAATTCCCTCACCTCACTAAACCCTAACACGCACTCCTGCCGATTGGTACCGATTTTATTCCGCTTATCATCAATGGTCCTGAATACACAACACTCGCCAATCCGCATAAATACCCCCCCCTGGAACCTGATAGTGTGGATGAGCAAGAACATGCCAAATGATTGTTCACGGCTAGAGTTTCAATGTCGGTAACGAGATTAATAATCAAGCACTCCAGTCCTGCTAAGGGAGACGGAGCTTTAAATTCCTTTACATTGTAGGGGTTTATTGAGATTTATTGGTATTCTAGTAAAACCTTATAAACAGTAGTGCACTTTTTCTATGAATAATTGGGACACCGTAAGAAAATGATTGTTTTTACTGATTTTTTAAATCAATAACAACATTATTTGTTTAGCAATAACAAATACTCTTAAAAAAGTATTTTTATATCTATGTCACTTTATTATGCAAATATTTAAATATTTTTAATTGATCATAACACCCCTTGAGGGGGATAAAGGTAGTTTTGGCAAGATGTTGCCACAATGGTGTGCAGATGTGCGAATAACCAAGCACTATTTTTCATAAATATACTAGAGAATCTCTCATTGCATGTTAATTGACTCATATTGAATCTTATAATCCATCCATGACAGTGATCTATATACAATAAATAAAACTGTCTAATCTTTGTCTTGCCGTGCAAACTATCTTCCCCAAAAACGAAGACTAGCAGAACTCCATCCTAAATACACCTGGGCATTCCTGACATTACCTCCCCCTCTTATCCACGATGATACCCACCTGCTCTATGGGCCATTAAAGGGCAAGTCCACCCCAAACTATAAGCCCCCCAACTACTGGCCCCCAACCATGTAGTGTAGTTTAATATCCTTAACCTCAACATCCCAGCTCCATAGGGTTTCCTGTAGTCCCCCGCCCCCCCCTTCGAAAAAATTAGAAAATTCGAAAATCCGTGAGCGGACCCATTAAAGGGTATGTCCACTGATAAAATAAACTTTGCCTCAAATGGCAGAGTTAATAAATTCAATCACCTACCCCAAATTACAGCCTCCTCAGAGCAGTGTAGAAGAAGTTATGAAGCTTCTGATGCCTGAACACGCTGATGCCTGAACACGCTGAGTCATAATAGTACACGCCAGTACTGTAGCCTCCGACCCGCGTTCACAATTTCGCGCATGCGCAGAAGAACACTTCCGTAGTCGGAAGAATTTGACCTTTTGTGTTTGCTTATCAGCCAATGGGAACATTGGTATCATGTTCCCATGGCTACTAGTACCGTGAACGCGCGTTCGCGATCTCTCGCGCGCGCGCCCGCGATCGCGCACCCGCAATCGCGCCCGCAACGAGTCCAGGCAAGAGGAAAGAATCACTTCTGCAGAAAGACCTATCACTGCCATTACACCGGCAATACTCACTGAAGAACAGTCTGAACTCCAAGCTGTTGGCCTTTAGGCTTCATTGCTTTTCAGGATGAAATACATTTCATGTTATATGCATATTTTGCTGCATGATTGTCATTTGCTCAGCAATAGATAATGTTGGTGTATCCAAGCTATTTGTCACATATCTAATGCAGAATAGACACACATTCACTGTATAATGTATATTTCAGCTTTCAGTGCACAGTAACCCTTATGAACCTGATGCAAAGTGCTTTGTATCAAGGAACCATAGTTGCAGATTCCCCCACAACACTAAACCCCATCCCCCTGCAATACTAAACCATAACACCTCCACACACACAGATTTCCCCACAACACTAAACCCCATCCCCTGCAACACTAAACCATAACACCCCTCACACACACAGATCTCCCCACAACACTAAACCATAACACCCCCCCCCACACACACAGATTTCCCCACAACACTAAACCCTAACACCCCTCATACACAGATTCCCTCAAAACACTAAATTATAACACCCCCCCTGTACACAGATTCCCTCACCTCACTAAACCCTAACACGCCCTCCTGCAGATTGGTACAGATTTTATTCCCTTAATCCAGCAATGTCCTGAATACACAACACATACTCCAATCAGCATAACTACCCCCTTGGAACCTGAATAGTGTGAATGAGACAAGAACAAGTGCCAAATGATTGTTCAAGGCTAGAGTTTCAATGTCGGTAACAGATAATCAAGCATCCAGTCCTGCTAAGGGAGAAGGAGCTTTAAATTCTTTACATTAGTAGGGGTTTAATTAGAGATTATAATGGTATATATAGTAAAACTTTATAACAGTATTGCACTTGTATCATAATGAATAGATGGGACACAGTAAGAAAATGATTGTTTTTACTGATGTTTTATCAATAACAAACAGTATTTGTTTAGCAATAACAAATACTTTAAAAGTATTTTTTTTTATTATTATGTCAACTTATTATTGCAAATATTTCAAAAATTTTTAATTGATGATAACACCCCATTGAGGGGGAGAAAGCACGTTTGGCCAAAATGTTGGCCACAATTGGGGTGCAGATTGCGAATAAACAAGCAACTATTTGTCATACACTAATATCTAGAGAACTCTTCATGCATGTAATGAAAACATTCATATGAATTTTATAATCCATCAATGAAAGTGCTCGTAGATAACAATAGAATAAAACTGTTCTAATCCTGTTCTGCAGTTGCAAAATATCCTCCTCAAAAAAGAAGACTAGCAGAACTCCAGTCCTAATGGAACCACCTGGCATTCCTGACATTTATCCTCCCCGCATTATCACGAATGAGTACCCACCTGTGATCCTATGGCCATTAAACGGCATGTCCCACCCAAAACTATAATCGCCCCGTAACTACTGGCACCGACCATGTAGTGTCAGTTTAATCCTTACCACCCACATCCCAGCTCCATAGGTTCTCCTCGTCAGGCCACCCCAAAGTCCCAAAAACT
The DNA here is from genome assembly GCA_019447015.1 of Hymenochirus boettgeri. NCBI lineage: Eukaryota > Metazoa > Chordata > Amphibia > Anura > Pipidae > Hymenochirus > Hymenochirus boettgeri. The sequence continues at coordinate 255,471,030 of CM033470.1, read as the reverse complement.
CTGCCTCCTAACTGCCTCCGGTAGCAAGTTGAATCGTACTGCCGCCCTTCTCCCCCTCCTCTCCTCCCCGGATTCCCTCCCCCTAGCGTTAATCCCCCTTTAATAGTAATCCCCTGGTCCCCCAGACGGCCCAACGCATGATTTTTATTTTAGACAGCTCCCAAACCTACTTACCTCTCCTCTTTCCTCCGACCGAAGTGAGCTGCTCAGCCAATCACAGACGCGACTTGCCGGTTCCCCGCCCCTCTGCTTGCATTCCTCCCGAAGCAGAGGGCCGCGAGCGGGGGGAGGAAAGAGGGGAGGTAAGTAGAGTTTGGGGGCTTTCAAAATAAATCATGCGGTTGGGGCTGGGGGACCAGGGGGAAGGCTATTAAAAAATAGGTTTAAGGGTGGACATCCCTTTAAAGTACATATACAGTATAATCTGCAGGCTATACATCTGCTATTATTCTTCGTGTTATTGTAAGCTTCGGGCAGGGATCTCATTCCTATATCAAATATTTATAATTATATGTATTCTTAACCTTTGTATGAATTTTTTAAATGTTTGTATTTCCTGTATAATATCTGTATTGTACAAGTTCTGCGTACCCAAGGGATGCTTAAATACAATTATACATACCATATATCGGTATAAATGCATAATTAGGGGTGCCAGTCATAAGGCAGTGCTTAGGGCCCTGCCTACCCCTGAAATAAAAGTCTCATGCTTACACTTCCCACCTCAACCATAAGGATTGATGGCAGCGGGGGCAGCACCAGCCTTTTTTTGGGTTTCAAGTGTGTTCCCCCTAAATGCACCAGCTGGCTTAATGTAAAGAATTTAAAGGGTATCTCCACTGAGAAAAATCATTTTTTTGGGGGGGGGGTAGTTTATTTAAAGTACATCACATCCCCACCCCTCGCCCTACCTTTTTTTTTCACAGAATTCCCTTTTCGTTGCTTGCGCTCCGCATGGGAAAGATTGTGCTGGTTCCTGGGGTTGTGTCTTTCCGACGTGCTGTCACTCAAGTGCCATGATATGGTAAGCAGACACACCCACTTGCTCAGTAAGAAAATCCTTAAGATTCTCCCCCACTGTAGGCCAGATGCCCCATCTTGTGGCACCTTCTACCCCCGCCTTGAAACACGAAGGCGTTTGGGAACTCATGTCCTCAATGTTCAACTGCCAGAGGGGAGGGGGGGGTTATGTTGTAGGTTGGGAGAGGAGGGATGGGGATCCAGAAAGAACGAATCTGAGGAATTGTCTATTTACTGGTGTGAAATGATTCTAAAAGAGTCACTGTCAACTTGAGTACTTGTGGTGTCTGCATGGTGATTTTTGTGACTCCTGCACAATTTTTTAAGAGGAAGTCCCACCACCCTCCCAAATAAACTTTTAGGTCAGGCTGAATTCCCCCAAATCTTTAACCTCACAGGTTCTTTAATTGTTCAACTAAGTTACCAACACCTTTCCCCGTGCGTCTTCTGCTTACTCTCTACTTTTCCATGCACAGAAGCTGCAGAAATGGGCCTGGGACGGAGTGGCGACTGGATTCCCACAACACACGCTGCAGATCCGAAGTTAAGCAGGAAGACAGCCAAGGGCTGGTAAGTAGTTTTAGCACTAAGAACCTTACAAGGTTAAGGGCTTGTGGGTGCCTAATCTAAAAGTTTGTTTGGGGTGTGACATACCGTTTAGCACCACTTTAAGATTGAAATAAAAGCGCGCTGACAGCACTGAGAATCTGCCTGTTGTCTAATAAATTATATAAAACGTTCATTCTTAGTTTGCCTCTCCCCCTACAGAGTTTTGTCTATTATTAGTAATTTAGGGAACTTGCCTTCAAGAGATGAATCATAAAAAAAAATGTGTTGTTTTTACTACCATGTTTTCCATTACGATCATTTTCCATGGCAACAGTCCCACTTCATCTTTCTAGCGTGCACTTGTACTTTGGGTGATGGGGGGGGTGTAAAGCGATTCTATTTGTAGTAGGATTTAAAATGTCCATAATATTATAAATATTCGTTAATCTCCAGTTAAAGAGTTAGACATAATGGGGCACCAAACAATTATAAAGCCAATTGAATGTAAAACATATGCTCTTTCTGCTTTATGTTATGTTGAGTGTGTGGTAATGTATTATAAATATATATATATATATATTATTATATACCACACACACACACATAGAAGTTCTAATGGCGCACTCTTAGGCTCATTTACACTACATTTTAGCGGAAGTTGCTTCTGATCTGGTCAAACATGATAGAAACATAGAAAGATAATCAATGCACATTCCTAGGCCCCATACAATATCATAATTACCCTGCCACACTGGCATACTTTATAAACAAAGGGGTTTAGTATACATTAACTGTGATCACATGATGAACAGCCTCCAACCACGTCAGGTAACCCCATCTGGAAGGTCCTAACTTCCTAACCTTTTTACTTCCATTACCATTAGCAAACTTTTGCATTTCTCATACGTGCACAACTGTGATAGATAGCAAGCTCTCTCACTTCCCCCCAGCCCTTTGACTTTTTAAAAATGAGAAAAGAGGCCATCCTCCAGTGCTTTAGAATACAAGGCCTAGGACCCCCAATTTAAATGGCCTGTTGGGGGTGCTATTACCACATGGAGCTGACCATGCTTCTAATCAATACATACACTAGAGGGATTGTAGAAGATCCTTAGGCCTAAATTATAACTAACATTAAGGCGGAAGTGCTCTGACTGGTCAACAATTTATACAAACATAGCCCCTTCATTATCATATCTGCACACTGGCATACATTATAAACAAAGGGTTTTTAGTATACATTACCACTAATCACATAATGAAAGAAACCTATGCTCCTTTCCTGTTATGATTGAGTATATATCTTTTAAAGGAGAACCTAAAGTAATTCTTTCTGCAGACAGACAAATTTCTTTTAGCAAGTTGCTTTACCAATAGTTTTTTAAAAGCACAATCAACACAGCTTTCCAATTAATGCAGTTTTAATACAACAAGGCTCTGCAAATTACTTATTAACAGCACCTTTCATCATAGATGGTCCACGTGACCCAAAGTAACCTATGAATACAAGGTAAAGCTAAATTTAAAGTAGTAAAAATCTAATTCATAGATGTCAGTGTTTCAGTGTGGTGCAGGTTTTCATACATTTGCCTGTTTTTGCTTTTGGCGGCTTATCAGATGGTTCAATAGTTTCTGATTAGGTTCTAACTTATCATCTCTCCTATACTGTGTTAATATTTTTTGGGAGCTGGTATTGTTTTATTGACTAAAATATACATAAAATATAAATTGTATACTTGTACCAATTATATCATTATATAAATTACTCTATGCTAAAAGTGGATTTTGTGTTTTAGCCAGCAAGCTTGGTTTAGAGAAACAATTAATCATTTTTATTTTGGAAAAACAACTCACTGCCTCCAATTCTGTTGTATCATTAGATCACTGGACTTGAAATTTAGTTTTCTTGAAGAACTTTCTCTATCATCCGACTGGCTTTCTCCATCAGCACTGACTTGTAACAAGAATCTGTGGCAATTATGTACCGCTGGAAATTGCCACAGATTCTTGTACAGTCATTCTGATTGAGAAGCATGTCGGATGACTAGCGAACATCTTCAAGAACTACATTTCAACCCAGTTGATCTACTTGAATATCAACGATATACCATGACCTGGATGAAAATGAGAACCTTCACAGCACACTCACATCCAATATCTCGAATTGCAGACAAAACCATGTAACGGATGTGGACGCATTAGTGTTCTTCTTTTCCTAAGTAAGTGGGATTGTAATAGTGTGATATATATATAGAGCATGTATCAGGGCACTCCATTCCCAACCTTTATGCTCCCAGGTGCTACCTATTAATTCACATATAACCATGTACCCGAAGTTAGGTGCACTAAAGAGTGTCTTTAGTGATTTTTTGTTTTTTTTTGTGTTATTTATGTGCAAAAAAAGGCAACGTTTCGTCCAATCTGGGACCTTTATAAGCCCAATAGTTATTTATATATTCATAACTACTTGTCCTGTGCGGTGCAAATGAGGACCGGCAATTCACATTGCACACAAGTCTCAGCATCAACTAAAAACAAAGTCCATTAAATGAATAGAGTTTAAAATGTTAAAACCTACCTGCAAGCAATGAAGGGTAGCCACCTGCACTGAGGTCAAAATGTTACCTTTAGTGTAACAAACATGATGGAAGGTGATGCAACTCACCAAGGCAGTAATCCAGGAATCAGTCCTAACTAATAATAAATATATCTGGGGAAAAGCATATCTGTTATTATGTGCTTCAGGGGCATGGGCAAAGTAAAGATTAATTATGATCTTTGAAATTAATACCTCTTATAGTCGATAAAATATAGTGTCGGGCACTACTTGGGGCGGGTGTGTGTGGCAGTCAAACAATAGTTGGCAGGATCTGCCGATCTTGTATTTCCCTACCTTTATATGCTCCTATCGTCCTGTACTATCCACTCAAATCTTAAATTGAATTTAGTGTTTTGGTTATAAGAACCAAATGTAGCTGAAGTTTTAGATGATTATATTTAGTGCTATGTACATTTAACAAAACTGATTTGCCATCATCCTTTAATACATGTAACTTGGCCTGAATGTGAAATGTATGTATATATTGTAAACCAGTGTGTTGAGCGTAATAGTTTAGGGCTATATGGTATAATACAGGTGTACCACAACATTTTTGAACATTACAACTCAGTGCCATTGTTATTATTATTTTTAACACTTGAAGTGTTGCATTACTTCTTTTTAAATAAAGGTCATAGCAGCTAAGTGATAGAGCCCCTCACTACCATTCACAAACTGCCAAATAATTGTTTCACCAACTTCTGCTTTTCTTTGGCACTTCGACAAGAAGAAAAGTCCACTCACAGCTGGAAACCCAACATACCGAGTGAAGACCCAGGTGGAGACATGATCGGCCTGGTAAACTTTTAGCTTTGTTACAGGAAACATCAGGAACAACAGCTAAACTAGAAAATAGAAACAAAACAGTTAAGAGAAGAGGTGCTGAAAACGTGTTCATTTTAATAATCATTGCACATTTTATTTTGAAAGTCAGTATCTGCGAAGGCAAAAGTTAAACTGGTTTTTTAAAGGCCGCATTATTACGCAAAACATTGCATCAATTCTATCTAATGTTGCACACAGCCACACAACCATGACCGCTAGTTTGCTAAATGAAGGGCTGATTAACCTTGAAAATTAAAAATATATGAGTGGAAATTACCCCCCTTCCAAACCACAGTAAACACAGATGACTGGCAATCCATTAAGCAAAATGTTTCTTTTTCCCCTCCCCCACTCCCCCTCTGCCACTCCAAGGGTTTCTCATCCTTTCAAAGCTTTTTACAAGATTTTGCATGCTCAAGGAGCAGCTAGGGGAATAAGCATCCGTCGTTAGCTTGATTCACATCCAAGACTGGAAACGCTAAACAGAAGCAAAAAGGAGGAATGGGGGTATCAGAACACTGGAAATCAGGTTATTCTTGCCATCTTTACTTTCTTACAATTCAGTTTGGGGTTTTGTTTATACTTATATACTTTTTTTCATTTAAAAACGGGGGACCTTAACTCATTCTTTCAGATTTCTGGCAACATTAGCAGAAATACGTCAAGCAGATCAACATCGCTAACAATTTTATTACCTAACAGTACCACTAAACCACTGTAAACGTGTTGATTCAAGAAATACTCATTCTAAACTTTATTTTTCTTCCGATTCATCGCATATCTCAACTACAGGCTATAGCGACAAAACATCTTAAGGCCTGCAGATAAAGACACGCAAAAGAGACACTGCTGGTGTTTGTCTTCTCACCTCAGTGTTCTCCCAGAATTTTTTGTAGCCGAGTGGCATGGAAACTTAAGCCGGATGGGCGGGACGGGGAAATTTATTGTTAATGGGAAAATGATGTGCACTATTTTTTATTAGTCAAATCAGTTTTCTGTCTTCCCAGTGTCTTTAGCAACACTTGAACTGTCCTGTCTTTCTGTCTAAATGTCTAGCACAGACATACCAGACTCACAACAATAACAGACAGAAATCCAGACAGACACCCGACGATACAGACAGAGAGAGACAGACAGGACAGGGATAAGACAAAATCAAGGCAAGCATACAGACAGACAGATACAGACAAGATTAAGAAATAGTCTCACTTAGTGCCTGGCCCGGGCAGCAAGTGGTAGACAGGTGCCTGTAATGGAGACTCAGCAATGCAGATTCAGCAGAGTGCTAGTATCGGTAACGTTGATTTTAATGGGAGTTTGGTACCTTATCCTACAGAGCCAATCAGCGCCCATACTGATTTGGCTTTATTCTGTACTGGGACTAACTTGCTTGTCCATTAGGGCAACTAACATACAGTATGTAGAAGTCAGAGTGTTCCTAATTTCAACCCTCGACTTATACTCACAGTCAATACAGGTTTTCTTAAGTCAGGTAAAAAATAGTACAACTAGCCTCCTTATACTCGGTTCGGCTTGTACTCGAGTATATACGGTATACACCGTATAGAGGTAAGCGTTGTTTAACAAAGATCCCTTGAGAATGACACAAGTACCCTTCTCCACATCCGTATTTCATTTCGGTACATTGTACTGTATATGAGGTTAGCCTTTGAGGCCAATCCTGAGTAACATTTCAAAACTAAAATATATCTGATTTATTGGTTGGGCAACCAACCGATCAAGACAGATTCCCACGTCAGAGTTCGATTCTCTCTATTCAAATATAGGTTTTGTGTATTATGATAACTACATACTAGGGAGCAATATTGTTTCATTTAAACTGCTCCATCTTTCAAGGAATGTTCACTCAAAAAGTGAAAACTATCCTTTAATGTAATTGATTGAAAACGCAGAGGTTTATGGACCTAGTCTACCTCACGTTCTTCAATCAAGTCCCCAGGAGCGACGTGAACAAAGAAAGTAGAAACTTACCTTACAGACGATCCACCGCAGCAGAAGTGGACAAGACCGTTTCCGGCATGCACGATAATAACTCTGAAACAGGAAAGCATCGGGAAATTTCCACGTCTGCTTGGAGGACGATTAGAGTTTCTTTGTCCGTTGCTCACTAGGGATGGATAAGAACATGAGTGTAAGAAGAGGAGGTACGACTAGGTCCATGAACCTCCCGGTCCTTCAATCAATAACTTAAAGGAATAACTAACTTTTGAGTGAAATATTCCTTTAAAACAAGCCCTAAAGTAAAAATCCTATAAACAGTCTTATTTACCCATATAAAGGAGCATACTAAGATCACAAGCCCCCTACCCCACCCTGCTGCATGGGTTGTGCGGATTAAATAAAAAGCAAGATTTCCTGAAATGCTATTAACAGTACCGGCTTTAGATGGCCTACTTCCCTAGCAGACAACATATTTTTCAATTATTTAAGAGTAGCCTAGCGCAGCACCCCATATTGGGGACTTTTATGCATAGGATCATAACCTCATTTACATTCCCATAGAAAATGGACATTCGTAGTAATATTACACTGGATTTCTAGCATTTTTAATGTTTTACCGGTGATAGTTTTATGAATAAACATTGTCTTGGCCTTTTTAGTTTGGGTTGATCTTAAATCTATTTTTAATACTACATTATCTTTTATGTTATATATTTACATACTGTTAGGACAAGCTCATAACAAACTGGGAAAAACTTGTCAGTACTCATAGACGTATAAAAAAGAATCTGGTACCCAAGTAATGAAAGGCAATATGCACACAAAGATCTTTTACTATCTCGTTAGCCTGTGCTTATTCTGATATCAGAATGCCTGGACTGTCTAGAACACATGTAATGCTTAAAGGAAGTCGTTGCAAACTACATATACCTTTTAAAGAAAAAAGAGCAGTATTTTCAGCATGCTAATGACTTTAACCTGCCCATTCACATTTTGTCTGTGTAATTAATAAATGCTTGAGAAATACTGACTTGCAGGACCCTAAATAGACCGTTATGGGCTTGCCCTTGAACCCCAGCACCGGGGTTGATTCAGTTGCTCAGTATAAATCTGGCAGTGTGACCCATCCAACAGCCAATCAGTAGAATTTACTGTTAGGAAACATCATGGATAGTTGATCCTGGGAAGAAGAGGGATCATTACAGAACAAATGTCAGCCACTAATGTCATGACAGGCAGGAATAGCAAAGGGTATATCAACTTATTTTTAAATAGAAAAGATATAGTAGAAAACTAGGTATGCATAAAATAAATTAAAAAATTTTTAAAAAATAATATTTTCCACTGTACTTTCCCTTTAAAAGTCAGTTTTCCAAGTGCTTAATAAACGTTGTGAACCTCCTGGTTCTTTGCCTCGGTTTACTAGCAATATTCTGTAGGAACCTTCTTTATTAAAGAGCAGGCACAATACACAACTTCAGAACATGCGCATTCCCATGGGTATAACCTGAGGACAGCTGTGAGGGGTCAGCCAGGTAAAAGAGCAAATTGGTCATGGCAGGTGAAGAAAACTGATAACAAAGCTTTATTGAATTCCATTTCTGAATTCGACTGAAGTGTAAAATACCGTTTTACTTGAGATAAATTGCTGTACAAGTAAAGGTCTCAATAAAAGAAAAACAATTCGTACTGTTATAATTCAAAAAAGCTTTTCCCAAAGACCGAACAGTCCCAGAAAGATATCACACTTTTCAATCCTCATATTATTTTTTGTCTGATATCTGAACACTGCGGATGATTATAACCGTGACTTTTGCAATAAATGATTGCCATAATCGCTTCAATTCATCGAATTCGCTTTTTCTTTCACTAAGCAACTTTACAGTTTTTTCCTACACTTTACAATTGTGTTGCTCCTGAAGAAGACAACCTCAGTCAAAATATTAACATGGCTTATTCTGATTTGACTGGATTTATTTTATCATCTCATGCTTCAGTAAAAGCTATAGTAAAATCCGGTCTCTACTATAGCGGTTTCTTGTATTTTGTTTTCGGTGGACTCTTTACTTCGCTGTAATACAAAAATAATGTTAACGATGGAATATTAAGGAAATTCATTATAAATTTATGAGATTAGGAATGGTAGTTTGGAACCTTTTTTTAAAAACAAAAAAAAGTTTTTTTTGTACCAATGAATAAAGTCATTACAATATATCTTGGCATGTTCACCACACACTACATATTTGTGTTAATTATAGGACAGTCTTATGACAGTATACTAATTTGAGTAGAGGGAGGTCCGCATTAATTAGTTTATACATCTCACCTGTTTAGTTCTTTCTGTTTAATTGCGATTGTGTCCCATTTCTGTCCGTTTTTCATGAGCATTCACTTGTATTTATTGTGATTTTGGGACAGAAAACAGACAAAAAATAGTGATTGTATGCGTTTCGTACAGTGCACACAGTGGGGCCTACTTCCCACAATTTACCATTGTAAGAAATTCATTGCAGATACTGCAAACGGATGCCACCACAAACACAGTCAAAAACTAAGATGGTGCTGGCTCCGCGGAGGGGCGGGGTTTGGATGGTCACTGATGTCACAATGGGGCGGGCCGTGGGCATGAATACCAGGTAGGGTGGGGCGGGCCATGCAGAGGTGGGTTAGGGGCGTAGCGGGCGGGGAGTGGGATTAACTGGGCGGGGTTGCAGGTGGTCTCTGGGCGGGATTTTTCAAACCCGACTGCGGCCAATAGGTTCCATATAGGGACGCTCGGCAAACCCTGCTGTGGTCATTTAATGCACCTTGTGACAAGCCTAGCCGGCCTTCAGACATGATTTCCTAATCTATATAACTGCACAATACAGCCTAATATCTTACAAGGGAATTCTGCGGCTCCTATGCTATACTACAATTAATAATAAAGGTTTGTTGTGTGACTTAAGATGGGGTTTGTGACCCAATACAAGTTTTTTTAGGCCCAGTTAATTTAGTGGCTTTTGGTCATGCAACAAGTTTTTTACAGCAATTATATCTATGTCACTTTATTATGCAAATATTTAAATATTTTTAATTGATATAACACCCATTGAGGGGGATAAAGGTAGTTTTGGCCAAGAATGTTGCCACAATGGTGTGCAGATGTGCGAATAACAAGCACTATTTTTCATAAATATATCTAGAAACTCTCTCATTGCATGTTAATGACATTCATATTGAATCTTATAATCCATCCAATGAAGTGATCGTATATACAATAAATAAAACGTTCTAATCTTGTCTTGCAGTGCAAACTATCTTCCCAAAAAGAAGACGTAGCAGAACTCCAGTCCTAAATGACCACCTGGGCATTCCTGACATTATCCTCCCCCTTTATCCACGATATGATACCCACCTGATCCTATGGGCCATTAAAGGGCAAGTCCACCCCAAACTATAACTCCCCCAACTACTGGCCCCACCATGTAGTGTAGTTTAATTCCTTACCTCACATCCCAGCTCCATAGGGTTTCCTGTAGTCCCCCCCCCCTGCAAATATTTAAAAATTTTTAATTGATGATAACACCCATTGAGGGGGGAGAAAGGCACAGTTTTGGCCAAAATGTTGCCACAATTGGGTGCAGATGTGCGAATAAACAAGCACTATTTTCATAAATATATCTAGAGAACTCTCTCATTGCATGTTAATGAACATTCATATTGAATCTTTATAATCCATCCAATGAAAGTGATCGTATATACAATAAATAAAACTGTTCTAATCTTGTCTTGCAGTGCAAACTATCTCCTCAAAAAAAGAAGACTAGCAGAACTCCAGTCCTAAATGACCACCTGGCATTCCTGACATTATCCTCCCCCGATTATCCACGATATGATACCCACCTGATCCTATGGGCCATTAAACGGCATGTCCACCCCCAAAATATAATCCCCCAACTTACTGCCCCACACTGTAGGAGTGGGGTGTTGGTGTCCTCTACCTCACATCCCAGCTCCATAGGGTTCTCCTGTAGTCCCCCCCCAAAGTCCCAAAACTCTGCTCCTACCTGGCCTCCGGTAGAAGTTTGGCATGCGTACTGCAGTCCCTTCTCCCCCTCCCTCTCCCTCCCCGGATTCCCTCCCCCTAGCGTTAATCCCCTTTAATATATTAATCCCCCTGGCTCTCCCCCCAGCCCCAACCGCATGATTTTTTATTTAGAAAGCTCCCCAAACTCTTACTTACCTCTCCTCTTTCCTCCGCCGAAGTGAGTCTGCTCAGCCAATCACAGACCGCACTGCCGGTCCCGCCCCTCTGCTTGCTTTTCCTCGCAAGCAGAGGGCCGGGAGCGCGGCGGAGGAAGAGGGAGTAAGTAGAGTTTGGGGGGCTTTCAAAATAAAAATATGCGGTTGGGGCTGGGGGACCAGGGGAAGGCTAATTAAAAAAATAGGTTTAAGGGTGGACATTCCCTTTAAAGTAAATAATACAGCTATAATCTGCAGGCTATTACATCTGCTATTACTTCTGTATATTGTAAGCTCTTCGGGGCAGGGATCTCATTCCTTATATAAATTTATTTATAATTATATGTATTCTTAACCTTTGTATGAAACTTTTTTAAATTTGTATTATCTGTATAATTATCTGTATTTTACAGTTCTGCGTACCCAAGGGATGCTTTATAAATACAATTATACATACATATTATCGGTTATAAATGCACTAATTAGGGGTGCCAGTCCATAAGGCAAGTTGCTTAGGGCCCTGCCTACCCCTGAAATAAAAGTCTATGCTTACTTGCCCACTCAACCATAAGGATTGATGGCAAGGGGGGCAGCACCAGGCATTTTGTTTCAAGTGCTGTTCCCCCTAAAGCACCACTGGCATTAATGTAAAGAATTTAAAGGGTATCTCCACTGAGGAAAAATCATTTTTTTGGGGGGGGGGTATTTATTTTAAAGTACACCATCCCCCAACCCTCCCCCTACCTTTTTTTTTCCAGAATTCCCTTTCGTTTGCTTGCAGCAGCATGGGAAAGTTGTGCTGGTTCCTGGGGTTGTGTCTTTCCGAGTGCTGTCACTCAATGTGCATGATCATGGTAGCAGACACACCCACTTGGCTGCAGTAAGAAATCCTTTAAAGATTCTCCCCCATGTAGGGCCAGATGCCCTCATCTTGTGGCACCTTCTACCGCCTTGAAACACGAAGGCTGTTGGAACTCATGTCCTAAATGTTCAACTGCCAGAGGGGAGGAGGGGGGTTATGTTGTAGGTTGGGAGAGGAGGATTGGGATACAGAAAGAAGAATCTGTAGGAATTTGCTATTTACTGGTGTGAAATGAATGCTAAAAGAGTCAACTGTCAACTGAGTAGCTTGTGGTGTCTGCATGGGTGATTTTTGTGAATCCTGCACAATTTTTTAAAGGGAAAGTCCACCCCCAAATAAACTTTTAGGATCAGGCTAATTGCCCCCAAATCTTTAACCTCACAAGGTCCTTATTGTTCAACCTACTTACCAGCCCTTGTTCCCCCGTCTGTCTTCTGCTTAGCTTCTCTACCTTTTCCATGCACAGAAGCTGCAGAAGGGGCCTGACTGGCAGTGGCGACTGTGATTCCACAACACCGCTGCTAATCAGAAGTTAAGCAGAAGACAGCCAAGGGCTGGTAAGTAGGTTTAGCACTAAGAACCTTACAAGGTTAAGGGCTTTGTGGGGCCTAATCTTAAAAGTTTGTTTGGGGGTTGACATACCGTTTAGCACAACTTTAAGATTGAAATAAAAGAGCGCTGCAGCACTGAGTAAATCTGCCTGTATGTCTAATAAATTAATATAAAACATTCATTCTTAGTTTGCCTCCCCCTACAGAGTTTTGTCTAGTTATTAGTAATTAGGGAACTTGCTTCAAGAGATGATCATAAAAAAAAAATGTGTTGTTTACTACCATGTTCCATTACTGATCATTTTCCATGGCAACAGTCACCAACTTTCCATCTTTCTAGCTGTGCACTTGTTATTTGGGTGATGGGGGTTTAAGCGGATTCTATTTGTAGTAGGATTATGTCATATATTATAAATATTCTTTAATCTCCAGGTTAAGAGTTAGAAAATGGGGGGCACCAAACAATGTATAAAGCCAGTGAATGTAAAACATATGCTCCTTTCTGCTTTATGTTATGATTGAGTGTGTGTATGTATGTATATATATATATATATATATATATATATACACACACACACACACAATAGAAGTTCTATGGAAGCACTCCTTAGGCTAAATTACAACTACATTTAGCGGAAGTGCTTCTGATCTGGTCAAACATGTATAAAAACATAGAAAAGATAATCAATGCACATTCCTAGGCCCCATACAATATCATATTACCTGCACACTGGCATACTTTATAAACAAAGGGGTTTTAGTATACATTACTGTGATCACATGAATGAAAAGCCTTCCAACCACGTCAAGGTAACCCCAGTCTGGAAGGTCCTAACTTCTAACCTTTTTTACTTCAATTACCATTAGCAAACTTTTGCATTTCTCATACTTGCACACTGGATATATAGCAAGCTCTCTCACTTCCCCCCAGCCCTTTGACTTTTTAAAATGAGAAAAGAGGCCATCCATCCAGTGCTTTATAATAAAGGCCTAGGACCCCCAATTAAAGGGCCATGTTGGGGGTGCTATTACCACATGGAAGCTTGACCATGCTTCCTAATAAATACATACAATAGAAGGATTGTAGAAGCACTCCTTAGGCTAAATTATAACTACATTTAGCGGAAGTGCTACTGATCTGGTCAAACAATTTATACAAACAGATAGGCCCCTTACATTATCATATCTGCACACTGGCATACATTATAAACAAAGGGGTTTTAGTATACATTACCCTAATCACATGAATGAAAGAAACATATGCTCCTTTCTGTTATGATTGAGTATATATATTTTAAAGGAGAACCTAAAGTAAGTTCTTTCTGCAGACAGACATATTTCTTTTTAGCAAAGTGTGCTTTACAAATAGTTTTTAAAACACAATCAACACAGCTTATTCCCAATTAATGCAGTTTAAATACAATCAAAGCGGCTCTGCAAATTACATTTATTAACAGCACCTTTCAATCATCAGATGGTCACGTGACCCAAAGTAACCTATGAAATACAAGGGTAAGCTAAATTTAAAGTAGTAAAAATCTATTTCAGAGATGTCAGTGTTCAGTGTGTGCAGGTTTCATACATTTGCCTGTTTTGCTTTTGCAGGCTTAATCAGCATGGTTCAATAGTTCTGATTAGGGTTCTACTTATCATCTCTCCTATACTGTGTTAATATTTTTTGGAGCTGGTATTGTTTATTGACTAATGTAATATACATATAAATATAAATTGTATACTTAGTACCAGTATATCATTATAATAAATGTACATCTATGATAAAGTGCATTTTTAGCCAGCAAGCTTGTTCGAGAGAAACAAATTAAATCATTGTTTATTTTGGAAAAACACTCACTCCAATATCTGAATTGCAGAGCAAAAACATGGTAACGGATGTGGACAGCATTAGTGTTTCCTTTTTCCTAAGTAAGTGGGATTGTTAATAGTGTGTATATATATATATAGCATGTATCAGGGCACACTCCATTCCAACCTTTAGCTGCCTCAGGTGCTACCTAGTAATTCACATATAACCATGTACCAGAATGTTAGGTGCACTAAAGAGGTCTTTTTAGTGTGATTTTATTGTGCAAAAAAAGGCCAACGTTTCGGTCCAAGTCTGGGACCTTTATAAGCCCAAGAGTTTATTTATATATTCATAACTACTTTCTGGTGCGGTGCAAATGAGACCGGCAATTCAAACATTGCACACAAGTCTCCAGCACTTAACTACACATATAGTCATAAATGAATAGATGTAAATGTTAAACATACCTGCAAGCAATGAAGGGTAGCCACCTGCACTGAGGTCAAAAATGTATACCTTTAGTGTACAAACATGTGTAAGCTGATGCACTACTCCAAGGCAGTATCCAGGCATCAGTCCTAACCTAATAATAAAAGTATTGTCCCTGGGGGGAGAAAGACCATATCTGCTTTACTCTTTATTTAGTATGACCTCTTCTAGGGAACCATTTTGGCTAAATTGTTATTATATTTAAAGTGTATGTATATTGAAAAAAATTACTTTGCACCATCTTAATCGATAAATAAATACATGTCAGTAGCACTTACTCTGAGCTATGTGTGTTGCTGCATGCCTTCAACACAATACTTGTTTGGCTCAGGATCTGACCACTGATCTGACTATTTCCCCCCATACCAACTGTCTATACTGCATACACTATACAGCACACCAACTGTCAAACTATCCCAGCTACAGGAAAACTGCTTACAGAAATGCTGAAATTTAAGATGTTTCAGATTGGTTATCTAAAGAAAGAAAAAAATGATAGTGATAGTTAGATGAATTATAGTTTCCACTAATGGACAGTTTAAAAAACTAATTTGCCAGTGTACATACCCTTTAAACACAGTATTTGGGCCTGATGTGAATGTATTTAATAATTGTAAACCAGTGTGTTAGCGTAATACGTTTAGGGCTATATGGTATAATACAGGTGTACCCTACAACATTTTTGAACATTACAATCTCAGTGCCATTGTTTATTTATTATTTGTAAACTTGAAAGGTTGCATAGCCTTCTTTTTAAATAAAAGGTCACTAGCAGCTCAGTTGATAGAGCCCCCTCACTACCATTCACAAACTGCCAAATAAATTGTTTCACTTCATGCTTTTCTTGTGGCACATTCGTACAAGAAGAAAAGTCACTCACAGCTGGAAACCCAACATACAGTGAAGACCAGGTGGAGACCTGATAGGCCTTGGTAAACTTTTAGCTTTGTTACAGGAAACAATCAGGAACAACAGCTAAACTAGAAAACTTAGGAACAAACAGTCTAAAGAGGAAGAGTGCTGAAACGTGTTCATTTTAATAATCATTGCACTATTTTATTTTTGAAATGTACAGTATCTGGAAGCAAAGTTATCACTGTTTTTTTAAGGCCAAGCATTTTCACGCAAAACATTGCATCAATTCTATCTAAATGTTGCACACCACACACCATGACCTTGTTGCTAAAATGAAGGGCATGATTACCCTTGAAATTAAAAAATATATGAGGGAAATTCACCCCCCTTCCAAACCACAGTAACTGACAGATGACATGGCAATCCAGTTAAGCAAAATGTTCTTTTTCCCCTCCCTCCACTCCCCTCTGCCACTCAAAGGGTTTCTTCATCCTTTCAAAGCTTTTTTACAAGATTTTGCATGCTCAGAGGAGACAGCTAGGGGAATAGCATCCAGTCGTTAGCTATGATGTCACATCCAAGACTGAAAGCTGCTAAACAGGAAGCAAAAAAGAGGGGTAACAGAACACTGGGAAATTCAGGTTATTCTTGCATATATATATATATAGCATGTATCAGGGCACACTCCATTCCAACCTTTAGCTGCCTCAGGTGCTACCTAGTAATTCACATATAACCATGTACCAGAATGTTAGGTGCACTAAAGAGGTCTTTTTAGTGTGATTTTATTGTGCAAAAAAAGGCCAACGTTTCGGTCCAAGTCTGGGACCTTTATAAGCCCAAGAGTTTATTTATATATTCATAACTACTTTCTGGTGCGGTGCAAATGAGACCGGCAATTCAAACATTGCACACAAGTCTCCAGCACTTAACTACACATATAGTCATAAATGAATAGATGTAAATGTTAAACATACCTGCAAGCAATGAAGGGTAGCCACCTGCACTGAGGTCAAAAATGTATACCTTTAGTGTACAAACATGTGTAAGCTGATGCACTACTCCAAGGCAGTATCCAGGCATCAGTCCTAACCTAATAATAAAAGTATTGTCCCTGGGGGGAGAAAGACCATATCTGCTTTACTCTTTATTTAGTATGACCTCTTCTAGGGAACCATTTTGGCTAAATTGTTATTATATTTAAAGTGTATGTATATTGAAAAAAATTACTTTGCACCATCTTAATCGATAAATAAATACATGTCAGTAGCACTTACTCTGAGCTATGTGTGTTGCTGCATGCCTTCAACACAATACTTGTTTGGCTCAGGATCTGACCACTGATCTGACTATTTCCCCCCATACCAACTGTCTATACTGCATACACTATACAGCACACCAACTGTCAAACTATCCCAGCTACAGGAAAACTGCTTACAGAAATGCTGAAATTTAAGATGTTTCAGATTGGTTATCTAAAGAAAGAAAAAAATGATAGTGATAGTTAGATGAATTATAGTTTCCACTAATGGACAGTTTAAAAAACTAATTTGCCAGTGTACATACCCTTTAAACACAGTATTTGGGCCTGATGTGAATGTATTTAATAATTGTAAACCAGTGTGTTAGCGTAATACGTTTAGGGCTATATGGTATAATACAGGTGTACCCTACAACATTTTTGAACATTACAATCTCAGTGCCATTGTTTATTTATTATTTGTAAACTTGAAAGGTTGCATAGCCTTCTTTTTAAATAAAAGGTCACTAGCAGCTCAGTTGATAGAGCCCCCTCACTACCATTCACAAACTGCCAAATAAATTGTTTCACTTCATGCTTTTCTTGTGGCACATTCGTACAAGAAGAAAAGTCACTCACAGCTGGAAACCCAACATACAGTGAAGACCAGGTGGAGACCTGATAGGCCTTGGTAAACTTTTAGCTTTGTTACAGGAAACAATCAGGAACAACAGCTAAACTAGAAAACTTAGGAACAAACAGTCTAAAGAGGAAGAGTGCTGAAACGTGTTCATTTTAATAATCATTGCACTATTTTATTTTTGAAATGTACAGTATCTGGAAGCAAAGTTATCACTGGTTTTTTAAGGCCAAGCATTTTCACGCAAAACATTGCATCAATTCTATCTAAATGTTGCACACCACACACCATGACCTTGTTGCTAAAATGAAGGGCATGATTACCCTTGAAATTAAAAAATATATGAGGGAAATTCACCCCCCTTCCAAACCACAGTAACTGACAGATGACATGGCAATCCAGTTAAGCAAAATGTTCTTTTTCCCCTCCCTCCACTCCCCTCTGCCACTCAAAGGGTTTCTTCATCCTTTCAAAGCTTTTTTACAAGATTTTGCATGCTCAGAGGAGACAGCTAGGGGAATAGCATCCAGTCGTTAGCTATGATGTCACATCCAAGACTGAAAGCAGCTAAACAGGAAGCAAAAAGAGGTGTAACAGAACACTGGGAAATTCAGGTTATTCTTGCATATCTTTACTTTCTTACAATTGCAGTTTGGGGTTTGTTTTACTTATATACTTTTTTTCATTTAAAACGGGGGGACCTTAAACTCATTCTTTCAGAATTCTGGCATAAGCATGTTAAGCAGAAGATAACATAGCAACAAATTCCTTATTAATTCAGTAAACAGTTATACCCTACCCTCAACCAACTGGTAAACGTGTTGATTCAAGAAATACTACATTCTAAACTTTATTTTTCTTCCTAATACAGCAGATCTTCAACATACAGGCCTATAGCGACAAACATCTTAAGGCCTGCAGATTAAAGATCACCGCAAAAGAGACACTGCTGGTGTTTGTCTTCTCACCTCAGTGTTCTCCCCAGAATTTTTTTGTAGCCGAGTGGCATGGAAAATTAGCCGGATGGGGCGGGACGGGGAAATTTAATTGTAGGGAAAATGAGATGTGCACTATTTTTATTAGTAAATCAGTTTTCTTCCCAGTGTCTTTTAGCAACACATTACTGTCTGTCTTTCTGTCTAAATGTCTAGGCACAGACATACAGATACAAACAGAACAGACAGAAATCCAGACAGACCGAGATACAGACAGAGAGAGACAGACAGACAGGGATACAGACAAACAAGGATACAGACAGACAGAGATACAGACAAAGATACAGACAGATAGTCTCACTTAGTGCCTGGCACCGGGCAGCAAGTGAGACAGGTGCCTGGTATGGAGATCAGCATGCAGATCAGTGCAGAGTGCTAGCCGGAACAGTTGATTTTAATGTGAGTTATGGTACCTTATCCTACAGAGCAATCAGCAGCCATACTGGATTTGGCTATTACTGTATGGGACTACTGCTGTCCATTTAAAGGGCAACTAAATACAGTATTAGAAGTCAGTAGTGGTCATAATTTCAACCCTTGACTTATACTCAAGTCAACCAGGTTTTCTTAATCAGGTAAAAATAGGTACCTCGACTTATACTCGGTTCGGCTTGTACTCGAGTATATACGGTATACACCGTAATAGAGGTAAGCTTGTTTAACAAGATCCCCTTGAGAAATGACAAAGTACCCTTCCCACATTCCGTATTTTCATTTCTGGTACAGTGTACTGTATATTAGTTAGCCTCTTGGAGGCAATCCTGAGTAACATTTCAAAACTAAAATATTATATGATTTATTGGTTGTGGCAACCAAACCGATCAAGAGTTCCCACGTCAGAGTTCAGATTCCTCCTATTCAAAATAATAGGTTTTGTGTATTATGATAACTACATATAGGGAGCAATATTGTTTCATTTAAACTGCTTCATCTTTAAGGAATAGTTCACTCAAAAAGTGAACTATTCCTTTAATGTATTGATTGAAAACCGGGAGGTTTAGGACCTATGTCTTACCTCCTGTTCTTCAATCAATTCCCCAGGAGCGACGGACAAAGAAAGAGGAAACTTACCTTACAGACGATCCACCGCAGCAGAAGTGACAAGGACCGTTTCCGTGCATGCACGATAATACTCTGAACAGGAAGCAGTCGGGAATTTCCACTGCTGCTGTGGAGGATCGCATGTAAGATAAGTTTCTTTGTCCGTTGCTCCTAGGGAATTGATTGAAGAACATGAGGTAAGAAAGGAGGTAAGACATAGGTCCTTAACCTCCCGGTCTTTAATCAATACATTAAAGGAATAACTAACTTTTTGAGTGAACTATTCCTTTAAAAACAAGCCTAAAAGTAAAAATCCTATAACAGTCTTATTTACAATTAACAATGAGCATATAAGAATCACAAGCCCCCTAACCCCACCCTGCTGCATGGGTTGTGCGGATTAAATAAAAAGCAAAGATTTCCTGAAATGCTATTAACAGTACAGGCTGTAGAGCTGCACTTCCCTAGCAGACCAATTTATTTCATATTATTTAAGAAGTAGCCTAGAGCAGCACACACATATTGGGGGATTTTATGCATAGGATCATAAACCTCATTTACATTCCCATTAGAAAAATGGACATTCTGTAGTATATTACACTGATTTCTAGCATTTTTTAATGTTTTACCGGTGATAGTTTTAGAATAAACATGTCTTGGCCTTTTTGTTTGGGTTTATCTTAAATATAATTTTTCACTACATTATCTTTTATTTATATATTTACATACTGTTAGGACAGCTCATAACAAACTGGGAAAACTTGTCAGACTCAATAGACAGTATAAAAAATGAATCTGGTATCCCAATGTAATGAAAGGCAATATGCACACAAAGATCCTTTACCTATCCGTTAGCTGTGCTTATTCTGATATTCAGAATGCCTGTATGTCAGACAACTCATGTAATGCTTAAAGGGGAAGTTCAGTGCAAATACATATACTTTTAAGAAAAAAAGAGCAGTATTTTCACATGCTAATGACTTTAACCTGCCCATTCAGCATTTTGTCTGTGTATTAATAAATGCTTGAGAAATACTGACTTGCAGGACCCCTAATATAGACCGTTATGGTCTTGTCCTTGACCCAGCACCTGGGTTGATTCAGTTGCTCAGTAGAAATCTGAGCATGTGTGACCCATCCAACAGCCAATCAGTAGAAATTACTGTTAGGAACATTCCATGGTAGTGTGCATTCTGGGAAGAAGAAGGATCATTACAGAACATGAAATGTCAGCCCACTAATGTCAGGAAGGCAGGGAATAGCAAAGGGTATAAATTCAACTTATTTTTTAAAATAGAAAAGAATATGTAGAATAACTAGGTATGCATAAAATAAATTAAAAATTTTTAAAAATAATATTTTCCACTGTACTTTCCCTTTAAAAAGTCCAGTTTTCCAAGTGCTTAATAAAACTTTGTAACCTCCTGGGTTCTTTGCCTCGGGTTTCTAGCAATATTCTGGAGGACCTTCCTGTTATTAAAGAGCAGGCACAATACAAACTTCAGAACATGCAGCATTCCCATTGGGTATAACCATGAGGACAGCTGGAGGGGTCAGCCAGGTAAAAAGAGCAATTGTCAATGGCAGGATGAAGAAAACTGATCAACAAAGCTTTATTGAATTCCATTTCTGAATTCCGACTGAAGTGTTAAAATACACGTTTTACTTGAGATAAATTGCTGTACAAGTTAAAGGTCTCAATAAAAGAAAAACAATTCTGTAACTGTTCATTAATTTCAAACAGCTTTTCCCAAAGCCGAAAAGTCCCAGAAAGATATCACACTTTTCAATCCTTCATATTATTTTGTTTTCTGATATCTGAACACTGGCGGATGATTAATAACCGTGACTTTTTGCAGATAAATTATTGCAGTAATCTCTTCAATTCAGCGAATTCGCTTTTTCTTTCACTAAGCACTTTACAGTTTTTTCCTACACTTTAAATTGTGTTGCTCCTGAAGAAAGCAACCTCAGTCAAAATATTAACATGGCTTATTCTGCATTTGACTGGATTTTATTTTTATTCATCTCATGCTTCAGTAAAAGCTTATAGTAAAAATCCTGTCTCTACTATAGCAGGTTTTCTTGTAATTTGTTTTCGGTGGACTCTTTACTTCGCTGTATAAAAAATAAATGTTATATCGATGGAATATTAAAGGAAATTCATTATAAATTTAATGAGATTTAGGAAATGGATTTGGAACCTTTTTTTAAAAAAAAAATTTTATTTGTACCAATGAATAAAGTTCATTACAATATATCTTGGCATGTTCAACCACACACTACATATTTTGTTAAATTTATCAGGACAGTTCTTATGACAGTATAATAATTTGAGTAGAGGGAGGTCCTCATTAATTAGTTTTATCCATCTCCAACCTGTTTAGGTTACTTCTGTTATATTGATTGTGTCCATCTGTCCGCTTTTTCATGAGCATTCACTTGTATTTAGTGTGATTTTGACAGAAACAGACCAAAAATAGTGATTGCATGCGTTATACAGTGCACACAGTGGGGCCTACTTCCCACAATTTACATTGTTAATGAAATGTCATTGCAGATTGCAAACGGATTGTAAAACACGTCAAAAACTAAAGATGGTGCTGGATCTCGGGAGGGGGCGGGGTTGTGATGTCACTGATGTCACAATGGGCGGGCTGGGGCATGACTAAGGTAGGGCTGGGGCGTGGCCATGGCCAGAGGTGGAGTTAGGGGCGTAGCTGGGCGGGGAGTGGGCATAACTGGGCGGGGCTGCCAGGGCTGGTCTCTGGGCGGGATTTCAACCCTGACTGCGGGACTCAATAGGTGCCCATATAGGGACGCCTGGCAAACCTGGCTGTGTGTCATTTAATGCACCTTGTGACAAGCCTGGCCTTCAGACATGATTTCCTAATCCTATATAAACTGCACTATACAAAAGCCTAATATACTTACAGGGAAATGTACTGCTGGCTCCTATGCTATACTACAATTAATAATAAAGGTTTGTGTGACTTTAAGATGGGGTTTGTGACACAATAACAGAGTTTTTTTAGGCCAGTTAATTAGTGGCTTTATGGTCATGCAAAAGTTTTACAGCAAATCACAATGCAGAAAGAACTGCTATCAGCCTATTACATTGGAGGTGATCAATGCACATTCCTAGGCCCCATACAATATCATATTATCTGCACACTGGCATACTTTATAAACAAAGGGGTTTTACCCATCTTGTGCCAAGGTATAGGGGGAACGGATACTGTCCAATAGAAATACAGTTCTATGCACTCTTGTCCAACCTTTGGGGGCAGACTCCTCAGGTATTCCACCCTAAGAAGATATATAAATCCAAACAGGATAAATTGAGTTACATTCCGGATAAGTTCAAATTTCTTTAAAGTGACCACACATCAAGATACCTTTAAAAATTCCTCCATGTTGTACGGACTTCCTCGATGGTGCAAGATGTGAGCCATCGACGGAGGAAGTCCGTACACGAGGACGAAAGCGTCTGTGCGCAGCTTTCATTTTATTGATCCTCAACCTTGCCTCTCTCTCCTAATAACAGCCTCAGGTGGCTCCAACTATGGGTATGGTATATGAGTGCCTTATTGCTGACATGCTTTGTTAGGATGTATTTGCTGTTACGTTTAGTTTATGTTTACATATACTGGTATATTGATTATGTAGAGAATAGCAAATCTAGAGGGATGTTTTATGGGTTTGTTTGGTGGTTGGTGTGTGTGATATTGGTGCCATTATCTGTTTTAATAATGAGCTAATAAACGTTTTACATTTATCTTCATTTGGTCACTGTGCCCACTCTTAAGCTGGGTACACCATTAACGATTAAGCCCCGATACCGTTGGATCGACGGTATTGGGGCTCTAATCGTTACGTGTGGCGTTCGTTTCCCGAACGAGCGCGCGGCCGCCAAACGATCGGGTCGGCCGAAAGTTCGTTCGGGAAAGGCCGAAAAATTCCATCGGCCGCGCTAGACTCCTATAGGGAGTCTAGCGCGGGGCCGATGGAAACACACAGTCTCCCTTAGGGAGAACGATCGGGACTGTGTGTGTTAGCAGATCTTTGAAAGATGGGACAGGATCTGCAGATCCTGTCTGTCATCTTCAGAAATCTTACTGTGTGTACCTAGCTTTAGTCCATCTTTGGTTTTCTTTTTGATGTAGTTAATATATACAATGGACGGAGCACCAGTGTGCACAATATTTATGTCCACAATCCCCAATCCCGTGTGCTGACCTTCACATAACTAATGTGGTATCATAAAGAGCTTAGAGCACACATTATGGGGAAAGTAGAATCTTATGGGTTAATACTTAAAAGAAAGAATTTCGCGGCTTCACTGCTCAGAAAGATTCATCCAATTTGTTTCTAATCTAAGGAATAATCACATTGTTTTATAAGAATCTCAATTAACATACAACCTACTGTTAATATATGGCTGACAAAAAAAAACTACAGGTAAAAAAAACAGGTATAAGGTATTGTTTATTCACATCTAAATGTAATTTGTCTCAGAAAAACTCTAACTACAAAGCTAATTGTTTTCTAATTATTAATAATTAGTTTTCATAAACACATAGTGACACAATTTATATAGAATTAGATTGTGAGTGTAACCCACTGACTACTACTTACATACGTAACAGTGACATTTACACACACACAGCTTTGTACCGATAGACTTTTCAGGACCATATAAATACATTTTTTGTACAATAATCTTAGCATAAAATATCGATTTATGGGCAGTTTTTTGTGTGAAATGTCTCTAAATCCCGTTTATTGCAATATAACTATATAACTATATAACAATAAATTTGATTACTGTGAAAACTATCTCATCTTTAATTCAACAGCCCCAGTGCACATATAAGATACTGACCTGATCCTTGCTGGGGCTGGTGCCTTGCTTATTTATCATGTCAGAAAAGACACCTAGAGATCAAGCAATAATATAAAGCACTGAAGGGGGCTCCTTAATCAAGTTCAAGCTGCGTTTCTGAAATATAAAAAGAAAGCATAAAAGGGAAGTATTGAGAATCAAATTCCTGGTGAATATTTATGGAGTTTGTGTTTTTATAACAATCTCTATGCCTTATAGATACTAACAGGGTTATTCAATAAAAGTTCTTATAGTTAAAAATGGTGCTAATTTTTCTACAAACAATCAGAGTTAGCTTTCAAAGTTAAATAAGATCTGATTGGTTAT
The DNA here is from genome assembly GCA_019447015.1 of Hymenochirus boettgeri. NCBI lineage: Eukaryota > Metazoa > Chordata > Amphibia > Anura > Pipidae > Hymenochirus > Hymenochirus boettgeri. Next base: position 255,446,162 of record CM033470.1, on the reverse strand, counting down.
GGCAAAATTAGCACCATTTTAACAATAAGAACTTATTGAATCTGCGGAAGGGCAGAGGTGCAAAGGGCCTGCACATATATCACTCCATTAAACACAGTAGCCCAATAAAAGCTACATCTAATGGTTACAGCAAAAAACAGCAGGGGCAAACCGCACTCAGCACCCAAGGCCCACCCTAATTTCAGGGACACGAGAACTGGAACTTTCGGTTCATGGGGGCAAAAAAAAAAAGCTTAATTTCAACCTGTTCTTACTAAAAAATGTAACTAAAAGAAAAGAGAGAAGAAAAACCCCCGCAGACATGACAAAACAGCAGCACATGCAGCATGCAAAATAACAAAATAAAAGGTGAGAATAGAGATTATCAAAACCATGATGTGGTAGAACGCTGCATGATGCAAAATCGCTGACTTCTATATGGGCATGGCCAGATAACTGGCACCCTGTGCAGCATGGTTTGTAGTGCCCTAAGAGGCAGATGAATAAGCCTAGCATATCAGTTTGCTGGGACAGGCACAGCTTGCAACCCTAATGCAGGCTTGTAGAGTTGGAAGCAATGTATGGGAAACTAGCTTCTTAAATTTAAATGTAATGGAAAAAATATCTATGTCAGAAACAATCATAGCTAGTAAAGTACTCTCGCTTTAAGAATAAAGCCCAGGGTAGTCACTGTTGTAAGTCCAGCTGAGCTATATGTGAACCTATTCAATATAGCTTTCACAACCCATAAAAACTCATTTGAATATGTCACTAGGATATCAGCATGACATCACAATTTAGCTCAGTTTTAGATTCTGACCTTTCAATGTGTCAGGGTCACTTTGGATGCCACTATGACATCACCATGAAATCATAATTTCCCTGAAATATGTATATGTATTCTGACCCTAAAAAGCATTGCAATTTGTGTGGCTGCTTAGCTATATCATTTAAAGCTTTGAATAGTGGTCATGGTTTAAAATTTGTGATGTAACTATGACAGCATGACATCATAATTTCACTCGAAATATGTACTGTATTCTGACCTTAAAAGGCATTGCAATTTGTGTGACTCTTATTCTATATCATGTAAAATCTTTGAAAAATGTCAGGTTTCAATTTTGGGATCTCACTATGACATCAGCATGACATCATAATTTCGCTGAAATATGATATGTATTTAGACCCTAAAATTCATGTGTACGCCCACCCCACCCTCGCCTCCCCCCGGCCGGTGGCTACACCGCCGCCACCCCCTTCCCAGCAGCCCCTCCCAACCCCTTCCCCGCTCACGCAATCTCGGAACAGGAGGCTAGGGGGGGCTGCTGGGAAGGGCCCGCGGCAGGTGGTCACGACCACCCACCGCGCACCCCTCCCCAGAACTTTTCAAACACATTAAATTAGATAAAATAAACTGAGCAAAAGGCAATGCTGTTTAGGATCAGAGTACATTTCCAGCAATATTATGACATGATCTCTTATTCTATATCATTTGATAGCTTTAAAAATTGTCAGTGTTCAATTTTAGTGATATCACTATGGCATCAGTAGAAGGACTACTTTAGCCTCCTTAGGCTAAATTACAACTATTTTTGCGGTGATCTGGTCAAACATTATACACAACATAGAAAAGATAATCAATTGGGCGGGGCTGCCAGGGCTGGTCTCTGGGCGGGATTTCAACCCTGACTGCGGGACTCAATAGGTGTCCATATAGGGACGCCTGGCAAACCTGGCTGTGTGTCAGGATTTTTTTTAGGCCAATTAATTAGTGGCTTTATGGTCATGCAAAAGTTTTACAGCAAATCACAATGCAGAAAGAACTGCTATCAGCCTATTACATTGGAGGTGATCAATGCACATTCCTAGGCCCCATACAATATCATATTATCTGCACACTGGCATACTTTATAAACAAAGGGGTTTTAGTATGCATTATTGTCTTCACATGAATGAAAAGCCTTACAACCACGTCAAGGTAACCCCAGCCTGAAAGGTCCTAGACTGGGGTTACCTTGACGTGGTTGCAAGGCTTTTCATTCATGTAATCATGGTAATGTATAGTAAAACCCCTTTGTTCTGAAAGGACACCATCCCACCCCTAACCAAAAAAATCCCCAGAAAGATACTTACAGACCTTTTCCACCCCGGCACTCTGCTCCCATCTCTCTGCAAGCCTGAAGCAGCAGAGAAGGGTAGGACTGGCAGCCACATCTGTGATTGGCTATGCAGAACATTGGGGAACAAAGGTCTGTAAGTATCTTTCTGGAGTTTTGTAAATTGGCCGTTGGGGGTGGGCTGTGGTGCCCTACACTATGGAATTAAACAGTAGAGCACCAAACAGACAGAAGAGATCCAGAGGGAGGGGGGCTCCCCTAGTCATGCCAGAAACCTCTCAGGGAGGGGGGGCTCCTCTAGTTGTGCCAGAAACCTCTCAGAGGACAAACAAGCATCAGGGACCAGATAACTCACTGACACATCCTTCTCTTCACTTATTTCAACTTTGAACAGACACTGTAGGTGAACCATTTGAAGTAGAGATAAGGTAAGGATTTTTTAACATTACACAGTGGAGCCAGTAGCAGTTTAAATTTTAGATTTGAGGATGAACATGCCCTTTAAAGGGCATGTCCATCCTTAAAAAAAACATTTTATATTTATGTCCAGCTACCCTCCAAACCCCATTTTCACGTTATAGAAAACTTCCAAAGATGCCCCGTCTCTCGCTGCCTGGGTAGTGCCCACTGCTGTTGTTACGAGCTTGTTTCGAGCAAGAACAGCGGCAGTGAGGGACTTCCTGGTTGTGGCTGACAGGTAATTGGGTGTGATGTCACGTTGAGCCTTTACTGACAGCTACAACCAGGAAGTATTGCTGCAGAGCGAAGTAGTAGCGCAGCAGAGCATTGAGGGAAGCATTGAGAAAAGTCCCTTCAGGGGGATTTTCAAGTTTTCTATAATGCGAAACTGGGGTTTGGGGGGTAGCTGGACATAAAAATAAAACGTTTTTTTAAGGCTGGACATGCCCTTTGTAATTTTTTCAGTATAATGCCTGCTTGCGCTGCAATCCCTGTCATTTTCGGGGATCAGTGCACATGCAAATTGCACCAAAAATTATGATCACAGTACAATGGGCTCCAGCGCACCTAGTGTGGCCATTCCAATTGGGCCATACTGTGCGATTTTTAACACGCGATACGATCGCAATCTCGATAAATAGGGCTGGATTATGAAATTATATGTTTTGATGCAAGACTATTAAAACTATACTACTGAATTACTATTTTTATTATGGGAGCTAATTAAATTATTATACTGCTGTACTCCAGATGTTTATAAACTACAACTCCCAGCAACCAAGGCATGCTGGGATTTGTAGTTTCCAACCATCTTGTGCCAAGGTATAGGGGGATACTGGATACTGTCCAATAGAAATACAGTTCTATGCACTCTTGTCCAACCTTTTGGGGGCAGACTCCTCAGGTATTCCACCCTAAGAAGAATATATAAATCCAAACAGGATAAATTGAGTTACATTCCAGGATAAGTTCAAATTTCTTTATTAAGTGACCACACATCAAGATACCTTTAAAAATTTCCTCCATGTGTATGGACTTCCTCGATGGTGCAAGATGTGAGCCATCGAGGAAGTCCGTACACGAGGACGAAACGCGTCTGGCAGCTTTCATTTTTATTGATCCTCAACCTTGCCTCTCTCTCCTAATAACAGCCTCAGGTGGCTCCAACTATGGGTATGGTATATGAGTGCCTTATTGCTGACATGCTTTGTTAGGATGTATTCGCTGTTTACGATTTAGTTATGTTTACAATATACTGGTATATTGATTATGTAGAGAATAGCAAATCTAGAGGGATGTTTTATGGGTTTTGTTTGGGGGTGTGATATTTTGGTGCCATTATCTGTTTTAATAATGAGCTAATAAACGTTTTACATTTATCTTCATTTGGTCACTGTGCCCACTCTTAAGCTGGGTACACACATTAACGATTAAGCCCCGATACCGTTGGATCCGACGGTATTGGGGCTTATCGTTACGTGTGTACGTTCGTTTCCCGAACGAAGCGCGCGGCCGCCAAACGATCGGGTCGGCCGAACGTTCGTTCGGGAAAGGCCGAAAATTTCCATCGGCCGCGCTAGACATCCTATAGGGAGTCTAGCGCGGCGCGATGGAAACACACAGTCTCCCTATAGGGAGAACGACGGGATGTGTGTATGCAGATCTTTGAAAGATGGCAGACTTTCAGAAATCTGTACTGTGTGTACCTAGCTTTAGTCCATCTTTGGTTTTCTTTTTGTATGTAGTTAATATATACAATGGACGGAGCACCAGTGTGCACAATATTTATTGTCCACAATCCACAATCCCGTGTGCTGACCTTCACATAACTAATGTGGTTATCATAAAGAGCTTAGAGCATCACATTATGGGGAAAGTAGAATCTTATGGGTTAATACTATAAAGAAGAATTTCGACGGCGTAACTGCTCAGAAAGATTCATCCAATTTTTCTATCTAAGGAATAATCACATTGTTTTAATATAGAATCTCAATTAACATACAACCTACTGTTAATATAATGGCTGACAAAAAAACTACAGGTAAAAAACAGGTATAAGGTATGTTTATTCACATCTAAATGTAATTTGTCTCAGAAAAACTCTAACTACAAATGTCTAATTGTTTTCTAATTATTAATAATTAGTTTTCATAAACACATAGTGACACAATTTATATAGAATTAGATTGTGAGTGTAACCCACTGACTACTACTTACATACGTAACAGTGACATTTACACACACACAGCTTTGTACCAATAGACTTTTCAGGACCATATAATATACATTATTTTGTACAATAATCTTAGCATAAAATATCGATTTATGGGCAGTTTTTTGTGAAATGTCTCTAAATCACGTTTATTGCAATATAACTATATAACTATATAACAATAAATTTGATTACCTGTGAAAACTAATCTCATCTTTAATTCAACAGCCCCAGTGCACATATAAGATACTGACCTGATCCTTGCTGGGGCTGGTGCCTTTGCTTTATTTATCATGTCAGAAAAGACACCTAGAGATCAATGCAATAATAATAAAGCACTGAAGGGGGCTCCTTAATCAAGTTCAAGCTGCGTTTCTGAAATTATAAAAGAAAGCATAAAAGGGAAGTATTGAGAATCAAATTCCTGGTGAATATTCATGGATGTTTGTGTTTTTTATAACAATCTCTATGCCTTATAGATACTAACAGGGTTATTCAATAAAAGTTCTTATAGTTAAAAATGGTGCTAATTTTTCTACAACCAATCAGATGTTAGCTTTCAAATGTTAAATAAGATCTGATTGGTTATGGCAAAATTAGCACCATTTTAACAATAAGAACTTTTATTGAATCTTGCTGTAAGAGGCAGAGGTGCAAAGGTTTGCCTGCACTATTAATCTACAGTCATATGTTATCTAACTACAGTAGCCCAATAAAAAGCTAACATCTTAATGGTTACAGCAAATTAACAGCAGGGGCAAACCTTTGCACCTCTTATTGCATCTTTCTCTTAAGGCCTTTTCTTTACTTCCTAATTTTCAGTTGACACGAGAACTGAAACTTTCTTTTTGTGTTTGGTTTCTATGGGGGCAAATAAAAAATAGCTTAATTTCAACCTGTTTCTTTATCTAAAAAATTGTAATCTTAAAAGAACTAAAGAGATAAGAAAACTCCCCCTGTATGGGGTACATTGAATTACATCAGCTATCATTTTTGCATTGCAATGCAAAATAACAAAATATAATTAGGTTGAATATTGAGATTTATCAAAATTCCTCTTATGATGTGGTAGAACGCTGCATGATGCAAAATTCGCTGACTTCTATATGGGCACGGCCAGATAACTGGCACCCTGTGCAGCATTGGTTTGTAGTGCCCTAAGAGGCAAGATGAATAAGCCTAGCATATCAGTTTGCTGGGACAGGCACAGCTTGCATACCCTAATGCAGTGCTGTAGAGTTGGAAGCAATGTATGGGAAACTAGCTTCTTAAATTTAAATTGTAATGGAAAAATATCTATGTCTAGATAACAATCATAGCTAGTAAAGTACCTCTCTGCTTTAAGAATAAAGCCCAGTGTGTAGTTTCACTGTTGTAATGTCCAGCTGAGCTATATGTAACCTATTCTATATATTAGCTTTCACAACCCATAAAACTCATTTGAATAATGTCACTAGGATATCAGCATGACATCACAATTTAGCTCAGTTTTAGATTCGGACCCTTTTCAATGTGTCAGGGTCACTTTTGTGATGCCACTATGACATCACCATGAAATCATAATTTCCCTGAAATATGTATATGTATTCTGACCCTAAAAAGCATTGCAATTTGTGTGGCTGCTTATGCTATATCATTTAATAGCTTTGAATAGTGTCATGGTTTAAATATTTGTGATGTAACTATGACAGCATGACATCATAATTTCACTGAAATATGTACTGTATTCTGACCTTAAAAGGCATTGCAATTTGTGTGACTTCTTATTCTATATCATGTAAAATCTTTGAAAAATGTCAGGTTTCAAATTTTGGGATCTCACTATGACATCAGCATGACATCATAATTTCGCTGAAATATGTATTTAGACCCTAAAATTCATGTGTACGCCCACCCCACCCTCGCCTCCCCCCGGCCGGTGCTTACACCCGCCGCCACCCCCCTTCCCAGCAGCCCCTCCCAACCCCTTCCCCGCTCACGGCAATCTCGGAACAGGAGGCTAGGGGGGGCTGCTGGGAAGGGGCCGCGGCAGGTGGTCACGACCACCCACCGCGCACCCCCTCCCCAGCACTTTTCAAACACATTAAATTAGATAAAATAAACTGAGCAAAAGGCAATGCTGTTTAGGATCAGAGTACATTTTCCAGCAATATTATGACATGACTTCTTATTCTATATCATTTGATAGCTTTAAAAATTGTCAGTGTTCAATTTTAGTGATATCACTATGGCATCAGTAGAAGGACTACTTTAGCCTCCTTAGGCTAAATTACAACTATATTTTGCGGTGATCTGGTCAAACATTTATACAAACATAGAAAAGATAATCAATGCACATTCCCTAGGCTCCATACAATATCATATTATCTGCACACTGGCATACATTATAAATAAAGGGGGTTTACTATACAGTACATTACTATGAAATTACATGAATGAAAAGTCTTGTAACCACGTCAAGGTAACCCCAGTCTGGAAGGTCCTAACTTCTAACCTTTTTTACTTTAATTTGATTAGCAGACTTTTGCATTCCTCATACTTGCGCACTGGATCAATATAGCAGGCTTTCTCACTTTCCCCCAGCCTCCCCCATTTTAAAAAGCCAAAGGGCTTTTAGCTTTCACAAGTTGTAAAATTCATTTGAGTGATGTCACAATGACATCAGCAATTTAGCTCAGTTTTAGATTCTGATCCTAAAATGCATTACACCTTGTGCTATTTCTTATTGTACATTATTCAGTAGCTTTCACTGTAATATACGTATTCTGACCCTAGAAAGCATTGCAATTTTCTATATCATTTAATAGCTTTTAAGCTTTTAAAAGTGTCAGAGTTAAATTTTTTGTGACTTCACTATGGCATCAGCATGACATCATAATTTTACTAAAATATGGATTCTCACTCTAAAATGCATTTCACATTGTCTATATCAAATATTAGCTTTCTCAACTCTTAAAATTAATTTTAATGATGTCACCATGACATCATTATGACATCAGCATGACTTTACTATGACCTCACAATTTAGCTCAGTTTTGGATTCTGACCATAAAATGCATTGCACATTATGTGACTTCCTATTCTATGTCATTCAATAGCTTTTAAATGTGCCAGGATTCAAACTTTTGTATATAACACTAAAATGCATTGCACTTTGCGCTACTTCTTATTCTATATAATTTAATAGCTTTTAAAAGTGTCAGAGTTCAATTTTTAGTGATGTGATTATGGCATCAGCATTACATTCTAATTTTATTAAATATGGATTCTCACCCTAAAAAGCATTTCACTTTGTCTGACTGCTTATTCTATAGCCTATATTAGCTTTCACAACACGTAAAATTAATTTTAATGATGTCAGACATCAGCGTGATGTCACTATGACACCAGCATGACATCTCTGACATCACTTTAGCTCAGTTTTGGATTCTGATCCTAAAATGCATTGCACCTTATATCATTGCAGCTATATCATTCTTTTCACCAAGCTTTTAAACATGTCGGGGTTACATTTTTTGTGATGTCACTATAACATAATCATTACATCATTATTTCACTGAAATAATATATATATATAAATAATATTTCACTGGCTTATAATATAAAATAAATTGATTTGATATATCATTTATTTTGGGCAATGGTAATTATAGACTTGAATGGCCAATATCAGTTAGTGTCCTCAATGCAAAGAGCTCCCCACATATTTTAGAAAAGTCTAGAATTCTATTTCTAGCTGCTTTGAAAACAAAGTTACAGGCAGGGGAGGACTGGGACCTTTTTGTCTGGGGGGGGGGGGGGCAAATACAACTAAGTGACCTTTTCACAGTAGATCGCAACATTTTTGACCACGCCCAATTTGCTAAGGTCACACTCTGTTTTAGTTACAACCATTTGTAAGACCACTATTCCCATTTACATTGTTGCCTGCAATATTTGCAAGTGTAGGACAATTATAGTCCTAAAATCTTCCCCCTCCCCCTTACAAGTACCCAGGGTGAGGACCTGAATCAAAAGGTCCTTACCAGTGGGTAGACTTTCTAAGTCGTCATACTTATCCAAAGTTTCCTTTGTTCCTAATGAACTGGAGGGCTGACTAACACTGGCTAATGAACTGACGTGCTGACTAACACCAGCTAATGAGTTGGAGGGCTGTCAAACCCTCAATAGTAAACTAGAGGGCTGACTAACACTAGCTAATGAAGTGGAGGGCTGACTAACACTGGCTAATGATCTGAAGGACTGGCAACCCTGGCTAATAATCTCAAGGGATGATGACACTGGCTAATGAACTGGAGGGCTGAATGGGAAATGATTTGGAGGAAGAGGAGTTTCCTTTTCCTTGCCCATGTTAGAGCTAAAGGTGTGCACAGTGCCTTTCAAGCACGTAACTTGCTAATAGCTTCTGGGACAGCCCAAATTTTTCACTGGAGACCAGCCCGGGGGGCATTTGCCTTTCAGCCTACTGGGCCAGTCCTCCTCTGGTTACAGGCATGCAATCCTGGCTTGCTCTGTCTCTACCCTGTTGCGGTAGCTCATCATCTGTATCATGCGGCTTGAGTCCAGCTTTAAAAATGATCATGAATTTCAAGGACAGGGCTTATGATGCAGCAAGTTAAGTGGTACAAAACCATTATCTGCACTATTTTATATTTTTACATTTGTAACATACCGGTATTTGGAAAATGTATCTAATATATTTACCCTGTGAGTAGGTTTATGTATTACATTGCTGTTACCATTTTTTACTCTTTAACTTTTATCTATTATATGGTGGGAATAAAAGGTATTTTTAATAGGGTATATGTTTTGCAAGTGACATAGTTTACAGGAGTTTTATTTTATATTTTAACATGGAAAATACATACACAATAAAAAAAGAGATGAGTTGGAGGTGACATAAACTGCAGAGCAAGAGATGAAGTATTTATGGAGCAACTGCACAGTTCTGCCCTTTTGGCCAATGCCTGTACTGGAATTTCACATTTTACTATATTCCCCAATTCTGTTTTTGTACCTCTTCCCCTTTTCTAATTTTAATCATTGTTCAATTTTCCTCCCTTTCCTTTCTAATTTTGCTCCCCTTCTTATTTCACAAATCCTGCTTCTTTGCTCATTCTCCAATTTTGCTTTCATTTCCATTGTCATTTCACCTGCTTTCCACCCTTCCATTCTTTCTCTCCATTTCTCTCATTCTGCCCCCTTCCAGTGCACATTGGAATCAGGGACCTAGCAGCAGGGAAATAGCAGCCTGTCTGCCTTCCTCATAGAGAGCTGCTTGCTAGTACACTGAACAGCAGCAATTTCAATTTATTTGTGCACATGAAAATATGTTGCTTTGCTTGAGTGCCCTGGCACATACCTATTGTGACTTACAAGCGATTAAGGCCTGTTTGCTAATAAAACTTTGTATTTGTTCTTCTCTAAATTGCAACATAATAAGACCATTTACAGCTAATTATATTGCACAAACTTTAATTAAGTGTATAATTTGAATGTAAGTCTCTATTTCAGATTGGACAATCCCAGTTTTGCTATAGACATCTGGTTACCAGTGTTGTAGGTCTTTAAATAAAAAACAAAACAAAAGAAGCAGATGGTGAAAACATCAGAACTTACCATTCCATTGCTTTAACATTAATATCTGTATTGTCAGCCTGGCCCTTATGCACAGTACCCCAATGTTATTCAATGTCAATCCTCATACACCTAATGTAGTGATAATAATTCATATTTTAGTTACATTATCTGGTCCATGTTTGCAATGATATAAAGCTGGATGGACTGCCTCTTCCCTCACTATAAAAAGCCAATGGGCTCAAATTCAAACATCTCACAGGATCATAAACACTGTAGTGTATACTGTTCACTTAGGGGCTAATGTTTCTTATTTATAAATGTGACACACATTGTAGTAACTGTCTCTCTTGGACTCATTAATACCATCTAAAATCAATAATTTCAAGTTACCAAGATTATGTTCTACTGCTCTAAAATGTAAAGCTACTGCTAGACCCCAGATTTACTTAGAATATCCTTCTGTCCAGAGTTCAGGGCAGTTCTAATCAAGATCCTATGATTTCTAAGAGAGTTAGTTCCTCAGAGCTCCATGTCCTTTATATGTTCAAAGAACTGCTTACTGACTTCTAATATGCTTATAATTTACAGTTGGGGATACATTATTCACTATATATTTTACGACATCGGTGACGTCATCTAGGGGGTGGGCATTTTGTGGTGCGGTGTCTAGGTAAGGAGCGTTTCAGGGAGGCTGCCAGCTTGGGAGTTTGGGGTGGTCTTGCAGGAGACCACCTCAGAAATCGGTAGGGGTGAGATACCTGTGTCAAGACTGTCAAAAGTGTACAAACCATAGGAGGAGGCTGCCAGTCTTTGAAGTCGCGGGAGTTTGGGATGGTCTTGCAGGAGACCAACCCAGAAATGGGGAGGGGTGGGATACCTGTGTCAAGACTGTCAAAAGTGTACAAACCATAAATTAAATTATCTAATATAATAATAAAACCAGAACCATTACAACTCCTGATTAAAGGGACACTATACTGTAAAAATGACTTTGCCTCATCTTAATATATAATACAATACATGTAAGTAGCACTTACTGATTTGTGTGTGTTGCTGCATGCCTTCAATCCATCACACCTTCAGGCTCATTTACCCAGATTTGCTGGGCAAAGAAATGGAGTTAAAGTCGCGCTAACCGGTTCGCTACCGGTTAGCGCAACTTTAACTCCATATTAGCGTTAGATGCGTTGGTTACGCAAAAACCACCCGCGCATCCGATGCTACATTTAGCGCAGGATTTTAATGCCAGTAAATAGCTGGCGTTAAAATCCCGCAGTGGGTAAATCCTGCAAACGCAATATTGAATTTCGGAAGTTGCATTTACCTAGAGCGTCTCTGGGTAAATGAGCCTGATTTTGTTTAGGAGCAGTATCCCCCCTCCCTTTTTAACCACTCCCATTTCCATCCAACCTGACTTTTTTCCCACAAACCAACTGTCAAGCCTGCACACAGCATTCCAACTGTCAAAACTACAGAATACAGAAGAATAGTTTTTGATAGCAAGGAACTTGATTGACAGCTAAAATATAAGATTTGATATCTAAAGAAATAGGGGGCAGATCAACAAAAAAATTATATAGTGGTGGTTGGGAAGAATTATACAGGGTTATTCAATAAAAGTTCTTATCGTTTAAAATGGTGCTAATTTTGCCCCAACCAATCAGATGTTAGCTTTCAAATGATAAATAAGATCTGACTGGTTGGGGTAAAATTAGCACCATTTTAAACGATAAGAACATTTATTGAATAACCCTGATAGTTTCCAGTTATGGTAAATTGAAAATAACCTAATTTTCAGTATAGCTGCCCTTTAAAGGGCATGTCCACCCCCAAAGCTGTAATCCCCCCCACTAATGGCCCCACCATGTAGTGTAGTAAAATCCTTACCTCACATCCCAGCTCCATAAGGTTCTCCTGTAGTCCCCCCAGAAAGTCCCAAAAACTGCCCACTAGGAGGATAGCAGAGTCCATATAGGACTCTGCCTCCCTACTGGCCTTGGGAGAAGTTTGGCATGCGTACTGCAGCCCTTCTCCCCCTCCCTCCCCCTCCCTCCCGTTTTGCTATCCCTCCCCCTACCATAAAGCCTCTTGGCCACATAAAAAAATATGTTCCCCCAGCCCCAACCGCATAAAAATTATTTTTAGAAAGTCCCCAGAACTGTACTTACCTTCCCTCGCTCCCCTGGCATTGTGAGAAGCCGGCAGCCGCATCCGTGATTGGCTGCCTCTCAGCCAATCACGGATGCGGCTGCCGGTCCCGCCCCCTGCTTGCAGTGTCTCGCAAGGAGAAGGCTGGCCGGGCGTCGGAGGAGAGAGGGAAGGTAAGTATATATTGGGCACTTTCTGAAATGTTTTTATAGCGGTTGGGGCTGGGGGGCTGTATTCTATTACATGCTAAAAGTTTTTATTAAGGGTGGACATGCCCTTTAAGGTAACTTAACAGCAAAAATAAAGCAAATATAAGACATAAAAAAGTCACTATTCCCAGTTCAATGACCTATAAAAGCAACTTGCCTCTAGTCCTATGTTTTTCCCGGGAGATCTATAAAAGTGCTAAAGTTTACAGTTAAAGTCTGCCTTGGTTTTACCTCTTGCATGAAACTACGGGTACTTGGTCTTGTTAGGAAGGTAAATAGAACCTTTTTTTTTGTTTACAAAAGTTAATTTCTAATATATTGCTCTTGATTCAAATAAATTATCTTTTTATAAATTGTATTATTAAGATATAGTTGGGTTCTTAAACACTTTGACATAAAAATTTGCTGCTTTTTGTAATGCTTACATCAGGCCTCATTGTTGTTACTATTTAGGAAATGCCAAGCCAGCCACTATTAGATACAATGAGTGCAACTCTTATGGTTGCTATAATACAACTACAGATGTGAGTGTGAGCCTTCACTCACGGAATCACGCATATTGACTTTTATGGTGGTAGATTTTGGGGAGATAAAAGCCAAACCTGCCAGCACCTAACCAGACCCATAAGTATGTGGACTCCTAACGCAACCCTAAAAAGATTTATCTGTGCTTATTACCTGCAGCTCTTGTTTTATCATAGACAAGACCAAATGCTGTGTTGTTTCCATGAACTGTTTAGATAGGTACACACTGTACAATCTTCCTCCTGACCAACCGTTCGAGGCTTTCGACCAGTCGGCCTGGAGGAAGGACTGTCAGTCACAGCTAAAACAGCCGTGTCCGATAGGCACGACTGATCGTGTGGTCCATAGAGGACCGCACGATAGGTTGTGATTTTCCAACCAGTCCAAATTGGACGGACGAACAGTTGCGGCCGCACAAAGCCGCCATACAATAATTTGGCCAGACCGACTGAAACACTGAAATGTCGGTTGGTCGGGCAGAATTATTGCATTATGTGTACCTAGCTTAAAGGGTATGTCCACCCAAAAATAAACTTTTTATATGTTCTTTATATAATAGCACCAACCTCAAACACCGTTCATTTTTCCAAAAATCATTTGCCTTGTCCGATATTAATGAGATATATATCGGCTGCACTTCCTCTCCACTTCCTCTTTAGATTACCCCGAGCTGCAGTATGTGAAAAAAAAAAAATTCTTGCCTGTATGTGTGTGTCTCTCTCTTCTTTGGCTGGCTGGTTGCAGCTGTTGATCCTGGATTCTTCAGTACACATTACTTTACAGCTGTGATTGGTTGACAGGGAAAAGAGGGTGGGATCCAGGGGTCAGGACCATTACGACTGCAACTTCCCCTGTTCTCACTGCTGGATGTTAACAGACATGCATGCTCAAGAACATGAAAAGAACAGAGGCAAGGTAATGTAACTTGTCTCTGTTCATCACTGTATTGGTCCATGCTGCAGGATTAAGCCAGCTACAAAGGTCTGTTAACTTTTGAACCACTGGACCGATTTACATGCTGTAAAGTTTGTTTTGGAGCACTTATTTGGGCCAAATAAATATAAAAAGTTAGTTTTGGGGGTGGACATGCCCTTTAACTCAGCTGCCAAGACCCAATCCGTGGTACTTGGCTAATCCACACAGGCACCCAATCAAATGCAAGGCACTACTGTGAACTGGTTTGTGTATTTTGGTCATTGGTTCCCTTTAACGTTATATCAGGATCAATATGAACTTTACATTACTCTGTATAAACTCCAATTAAACCACTAGTCCTAACGACTTGGGTAATTAGATGGAAAGTAATATAGCAGCCAATCAGAGGTTCACTTTTTAACTTATCTTCTGCAGGTAGAACACATTTGATTGGTTGCTGGTGTATTCTATCCTAATGTTGCTTGCTTCCCCTTTGATTTTCTATGGCTTATGTGCTGTATTTTAGGAAAATGAACCAAGTGGCAGCACTGTAAGAACACTACAGGAATAGCAATGGGAATAGCGATAGGAATAGCAATGGGAATAGCGATATAGCGATGGGGATATCGATGGGAATAGCGGTAGGAATAGATGGGAATAGCAATGGGGATAGCAATGGGGATAGCGATATAGCGACGGGAATTGCGATTGGAATATATGGGAATAGCGATAGGAATAGCGATAGGAATAGCGATGGGAATAGCGGTAGGAATAACGATGGGAATATCGATAGGAATAGATGGGAATAGCGATGAGAATAGCGATAGGAATATATGGGAATAACGATGGGAATATCGATAGGAATAGATGGGAATAGCGATTAGAATAGCGATAGGAATATATGGGAATAGCGATAGGAATAGCAATAGGAATGTATGGGAATAGCGATGGGAATATCGATAGGAACAGATGGGAATAGCAATAGATGTATAGCGATGGCAATAGCGATCTATTTTCCTACACAGATACACCAGAAGGAGATGGCCCTAACCTTGGATAACCCAGTGTACACATCACACACAGCCCAGCGCTGCCCTGGGAGAGAATCTCTTGAAGGGACAGTCACCAGCACTAATGACCGGGCTGTGAGCGTGTTAGTCCGTCCCCTGTCTTTCTCTTTCCGTTTCCCAGCAGAGTTCGCTCTTTCCCCTCCTCCCCTTACTGCTTTGCTTTCTGACTGGATCTTGATGGTGTTTCCCTCAGCCGGCACATCGCTCTGTTGTTCCCGTGCCAGGCAGCTCCCAGTCTCCCCCACCACGGGGCGTCAGTCTGCAGCATTTTCAGCGTTGGGACCGGGACGGGCTCCTTTATTCGGGATCTGAGAGGAGAACACGGGACTGGCACATACAGGTAGGACTGACAGGCAGCAGGACCATCCCCTACCCCCTGTCCTTCCTTCCCACACCCAGGTTAGTGCCAGACGGAGCTGGTTAATAAGGTGCCGGATCCTCCTCCCATTTCACTTCCAGCATCACAGATGCGGATCCTCCAGCTGTCTGACCGGCTGCCTCCCTTCTCCTGCTCCGGGCTCCTCTTTCTTTCCCTCACTGGGTGGGAACCAAGAGAAAGTTTCCTTCCCTCCTGTCCCACTCATCGCCACTCACTCACATATACACACAACACAACATATACACACAACACAATATATACACACACACTCAACACAACACACACCTATTAGTTAAGTGTCTGGTAGTAGCCCAGATGCAGCACATGTGGGGTCCAGTCCCTGGGATGTGGGGTCCAGTCCCTGAGCTTTAATGATTCCCCAGGTGCCTAAATGCTTCCACGTTATTTGTGAATGGCCAGGTGCACAATAGATAATAAGCAGATCAGTAACTGGGAATGACATATTTACTTTAATTTGTTAGTATATATATTGTAATAGATAAACTGCAGAGGATATAAATGTTTTGGGATGAGAGATGCAGTTAACCCTTTTCATGGGTGTTGGGAGATGTAGTTCATAATTTCATATGTATTGTTTGTTAGTGTACTCATAATGTGTATTGCATAATGTTCAACACAAAATATAACTGGGGTTTAAAAAATAGTGTGACTGAGCTGGAAAGGTCAACAAGCCTCCCTTAATGTTTTGTTTTTTTGCCACCATATTTTATTGGGATAGATTTGTCTATTGGGAATTTGTGACTCCTAAAAGTGGAGAGAGAGATAGGATGACATGCAGAGGTGCTGCTGTTGTCAGGGATTCTATGCGGCTCTATTAGGAGCTGACAGCTGTCCAGTGTCCAGTTAGTCTGCGCACTGCCAAATTGCACACAGTTCAAGCTACAAGTGTTCAGAGCACAAATACGTGATTGGCATTTATGTCACTGTCATTTCTTATCTCTTTTCTATATTGTTTCTTGTCCGCTATTCTACACTTTATTTCTGCTAAGATGTGGCTTATCCATTTCATTACCCACTGACCACGTGTTTGGGGGGCTATTGTGTCAATTACATTTGAATCAGTTTAAAGAAATCATATTAAAAGCCTCAGTATTAGAAGAAGGAATATCTGTGGGAATCCTTAGAGGAAATGCGAACATTGTACAGAGATAATGTGAATGTAAAAACAAAAAAAGTTTAAAAAGTCCATGTACTTTAATCTGAGCTTACTTTTAAAAACAACCTTTAATACAACATTTACTCTATGGCACTAAAATCTAGTTACAATGCTATGTGCATGTGTGTGTGTTGTCAGTGTAATGTATACTGTTATGTTACTGGAATGGAATTGGTTTGGAGGATAACAATAAGAAATGAAATGGAAATAAATGCACCACACAGAATGTCACTGTGCTTGGTAATACAAAGAGTTTTGCTTCCCTTTCTTCTTGACATGAATGATAGTAATGCATTTTGTTGTCTTTTGAGAAGTTTGTGCATTAAAAGAAGCCTTTGTCTTTTACCAAGGAGCATCTAAACATTCCAGGCTATAGTTTTAAGACCTTCTCTTGGGCATGTTAGAAACCCCCAAGCCAATTGTATGTAATTTTATGATTAGATGCTTATAAAACAGGTTATAAAAATAAAATTTTAGTTTAATTTAGAACTGCTCACATACTCCTGGTCAGATAATTAGATCCCTCTGTGCAGATAGATGTTAAGTGCCATATATATATATATATATATATATATATATATATATATTACACACACTGTTGGGTTACAGTATGTATGATATGGTAGATCTGATTACTTGTACTGGCTATAACATTGGTTACTTAGCAACCCTTTACTGTTAAGATAAGGAGAGAAATCTAAATCAAGCATCTACATCATCACTTTCCAAATGACCACATCATCTTTTTATCCTAGAATAAATTTGATAAAGAAAATAAAGTCTAATATCTGCCCAAGCTTTTTTACAGCTCTGCATTGTAAACTAAAGGAGAGAAACCTGGTAATGACCAATACATAATGACCTGTACTCTGTAATTACAAAAGCTCTTTGGATGATGTGCATTGCATATAATTCACAGTTGGGTGACAAGCACATATTGGCCTTTGTCAGCAAGAGTCATTATTCACTATCTCTATTTCATAATGTTGCAAGGACAAGGTTGTATTTCATAGAAAGACAATAATATTAATAATAATACACTTTTAAAGCCAACTGTATGCGTTCATTTTGGATTACATCCCTGACTCTTATTACATTATAGGGGCTATTGAAAAAAATAAATAAATACATGCATTGCTATCAAATATTTGTATATAAAGTAACTGACAGAAACATTTACTTTATAAAATATTTATAGCACATTCGGTGTAAAAATATTTGGTCCTTGTTTTTTTTTGCCAGCTTTTTTTTACAGGTTTTTGCAGTAGAGACAGTAAAAACTATAGGTTTAAGAAAGATATTAAAACACTGGCAGAGTACCCAGCATTGCCTTTTTTCCCCCATCAAAACATTGTTGGGCTTAGTCATTTCTCAGCAAGGTGATCACTCGATTCACCAACAGATGGCAGCACAAAGGTCGGAAATAGAGACCTGCGGCCCACACCCGCAAAACCGTTACCCCTACCTGACCACACGCGAGTCATCTTTCAGATATGTACCAGACCCGCAACCATAAAAACATTTCCTGCACCCGAAACTAAACAGACCCGCAAAACCGTTACCCATACTCGAACCATTACTGCACCGACCAACTGCACTGACAGTAATTTACTTTTACTTTAACAGGATGTTTATTAATTATCACATTTGGAAGCTGCCATATTGCTTCTGCTGAGATAATCAAAAGAATATCAAGACCTAAATGGAATTTAAATTGAAATAATACATTTTCATGCAAACTATACTGTAGTATCTGTGTAGCACGTTGTGGCTGGGAACATGGAAAGCTTTGACCACTGTATAAATAATGGTCCTGTTACTTCATAAAGCACTTTGTATTGTGGGCACTGTCATTTTTCAGATACGCATCTGGCCCACAACCATAAAACCATTTCCTGCACCTGAAATTAAACAGACCCGCAAAATCGTTACCCGCACTCGACAGTAACTGCACTGAACCCTACTGCAACTAAAATTTAATAGACTCTCACCTCCTACCTGTCCTTGTAACCTAACCTGGCCCACAACCCATTCAATCTTATTGTTTCCCAAACACGATCCGCAAAACGGGAAAACCGTGGGTACCTGGCCCCGATGCACATTCTAGGTCAGATCTCATCCACAACAACTTAGGTGATCATTCAGACACCAATAGATGGCAGCACACAGGTAAGATATCACCCCCAATTAAAAGGGGTCGAAAAAGTGATAAGGGGGGGTTTGTAATAGTTGTAAAGTAGCCTATGTTTTTTTCAGGGTTCTGATGTATGATGTAAGTATGTATACCAAGGCTTATCAAAATTGTCCCAGCAGTTCGTATGTTTTTCTGAAACATACATACACATATTGACTTTCATATATAGATAGATAACGTATATACAATTTTTCTTAAAAGTCTAAACTGCATATTTGTGATTGTTTACATTAAATACAAGATCCGCACCACCCTATAATATGGCCACAGCGTTACGGACAATAGCCGTGGTGCTCACGGTATTTGAATAATAGAATATATCAACAAAAAGAAATCAGTACCTAATAGAGCACTCACACGCTATATAATGACCTGCTATTCATAGCTGGAAAGTAACCCAGACAAATTCTAGTGTCTGGATAACGAATTTCACTAGCAGTCATCACTGGATAATAAAACCATACATACTTTATTAATACATTATACATAAAATCCCCATTCCCAAAGCAGTAGAAACTTCCATAGATCGGTAGAGGAGTGGGGAGCCACGCATATGGCTACAACGTCATGTGGGTAAGCTAGCCCGCTGAAAGCCCTATCCTTACCTGAGAAGCAAGTAAGTCCTTCAAGTACACTTATTTAAATCTATGGGGCTGATGCAAGATGCAAACGTTTGCCCATGCTATTTATCTGCAGCAACCAATCAGATTTCATCTAACTTCAGTATCCCAGAAAAAAGCTAACATCTTATTGGGTGCTGAAAATTAATAAATAAAAACTTTTGCACTTTTTATTGCATCAGTATCTAAAGCTAGGTACACACACGATTTTCCCAGAACTCTGACTGCAAGATAAATATCCTTTTGGCCAACAATTTGTTTGTGCATGGTTGAACACCCATACACAAACAAATTATCAGCCGAAACGGACATTCATTATACAATCAGGAGTGAGAAATCGCATGTGTGTAACTAGCTTATGTGTTTTTTGGTCTCTGTTATTTTTAACAGTTTCAGCTTGCCCAAAGGCATTACATTGCTATTTGCAAACCACTACCCATAATTCCCACTGTAGCTTTCTTGAGTTGGTATAGACACTATACAGAATGCTGGTTCTAAATTTGTGAGGAGGGTACTTAGTAGTAAAAGGGCTCTTATAAGTTATGGTAATCTTAAAAGGGCTCTCAGTGGGTATAATTTGTAAATTAGTAGCTTTTTGCTTGCTTCTGGGTTGTTGTATTTAGAGAATCTGGTGACGGAGTGAATTTCCCCTTATTTGTTATAGTAATAAAGGTGTTAAATCACTGTTGTAATAAAGGTGTTTAAAGGGATGTTAGTTCCATCAAAAAGCATTGCTAGAAACCCTACACATGCAGGTAATTACGGTAGGTGCTGAAACAAATTTGTTGTAAACTAATGCTACTATGTAAATAATCCTGAATGGATTTTGTAATTCCTTAGGAAATAGCTGTAACATTGACCTCTGAAATCAGTATTGATTCTGCTTTCCTAACCTAACATTCCAAATGTTGGAAAGCATGTTAATTGTGCATGTAAATGTTGATTGTTATTATTTTTCCTTTCAGATCTATAGGTATTTATCTTCCAGGCTGTAGTAATGCTACTTCTAAAGTGTTAAGTACCTTTCAATGGTCCCTATGAATTGTATTAGCTATATTGTTTTTACTTATCTATGTGTAACCAGTTTTAGTAGGTTTTTGGAATCCAATATGTAACCAGTCAGAGAATAAAATGTTTGTAAAGTGAAGTAAACAGGGAAGTGACTGGTACAGAAGAAACAATATCAATATACCTGTGTGTGATGCACACCTTAAAAGGAAAACAATGGACCAAAAATTAAAATGTAATGAATTGAAAATTAATTTTAAAATCTGAAATATTTTTCTGGGCCATAAATAAAATTAATTTTGCATGGCTAAGGTGTTATTTTCACTTCCAGCGAAAGATCTATTTACAATATTGAAGTGTTTCTATGTGGACCTCACATTGTTTAAGGAGGGAATATAATGCCAGATGTTCTTATTCTTTAGAGATAATTACCTCTTGGTGTGTGTGTGTTGAAGTAACTAAAAATAAACAGTGTGCAATTCTAATGTAAAGCTTTTCATTCAGTCTAATCCTTTTTCAGACATTTCCCAAGTTATGTGTTAAATATATTTTTAAAAAGGAGCTAATGTTGCTTGCCTTAATATTCCATCTGGTTCCTAAAGTATGACATGCACAGGGATGTTTTTCAACTAATTTGACAAATCGGATGAAAAATCTAGGGATGGTTTAGCAACTTTTCTATTGACTGCTTGGGGATATTGAGTGGTCAATCCAAAGAATGGTGGAAAATTTTCCATTGACCCCATGTTCCAATCCATATCTTAAGCAGATTTTACGCTGATTAATGAGTGAAGATGGTATTTTCAACCATTTTTTCTGATCGAATATTTGATTGAGGTGAAGTGATCAAATTTTGATTGGCAAGGTGAAAATATTTTTCTGGTTTTGGCAAGCTGTATCTCATCCAATCACTCTTTTGGCGGCCGTTCTAGCTCTTTCTGCTTGTTTACGTTCACGGGCTAAAGACACAGAAGACAAGCAGAGAGCAGCCGTGGGAATGAGGGCTGTTAAGTATAGTTAGAGGCTGAACTGAGCTGTTTAGACCATGCAAGGTCTAGGTTTTGGGGGGTTTCAAATCAGCAGAAGAATTTTTGTTTAGGTTTTAGGCATACCCTTTAAAGGGCACGTCCAGCATAAAAAAAAACTTTGAATAGTCTGGTAGAGCACCCCGCGATGCACGATGTGTACAAACGAACATTTCGGCCGATAATCGGCCTGTGTGTAGGCGATTTATCGGACGAAACGGTCGTTCGTTCGGAGATCCGCCAAGTCGGTCGTTCAACGATCCCCGAACGAATGACCGTTTCGGCCGATAAAGCACTTACACACAAGGCCGATTATCACCCAAAACGTTTGTTCATTCACATCTTGTGTTGCGGGTCGGGACCCGCGATCGCACGTGTGTACGAGCCTTAACGGGACCCAGCAGATGTGGTAAGAGCAGATTCATTGAATAGCTTTAAAAGTGGGCTAGATACGTTTCTAAAACTATAAAAAATATTGAGAATTACTGGTATTAATTCATATACTGCAGTTCTGGTTGATCCAGGGATACTTTCCGATTGCCATTTGGAGTCAGGAAGGAAATATTTCCCCTTTTTTAGCTGTTTTTTTTTTTTGCCTTCCTCTGGATCAACTGTTAGGTAGGGTTAAAAAGGAGGTTAAAAAAGTTGGACTTCATGGACGCATGTCTTTAATCATCCTCAAATACTATGTTTCTATGTTACCTGACCCAGTCCCTCGCTGCTCTGCATTGCTCTGCTGGCGATTGTTCCTGGTTGTGGCTTTCGAACTGCAACGTGACATAGCGCCCAATTGCCTGACTGCCGCGACTAGGAATCAGATTGACTGTCAGCACAGAGCCTCACTGCTTATGTTTTTGCTTGAAACAGGAGCAGGGGGTGACTCCCAGGAGGCAAGGGACTAGGTCAGGTAAGTCCCTTCAGAGGCATCTTTGGCAATTTGAAATAATGCGAAAATGGGGTTTGGGGTGCTCTACCAGACTATAAAATGTTTTTTTTATGCAGGACATACCCTTGATGGGGGGAGGGGCCAGTGTACTCTGCCACAATGGGGACAATAATTATCCTTAAAAATCAGTTTAGTAATACAGGTAGTTAAGTGTAAAATATATCAGTTGGGGTTAGGGGCAGGTAACTGACAATTGACCAGTTTTTGTTTAAAGGGTAGACATGCCCATAATATTTAAATAATAGCATTAAAAAGTACATACCAGAGTTACCATATAAGTTGTTTTTTTTTCCATTATACGAACAACTAAAAGTAAAGCTGATTTTCTGTGAAGCAAACTAATGAAGCTACATTGATGACATTTGGTTTTATCACCAAGCTACAATTTCTTTCACACTTAAAATGTTTCTGACAGCTGGTTAAAACAGTTCACCATCTGATTTATCTACATAAACCCCCAGTGTGTCCTGAAGATTATTTTGCTCAAAATTATGGTTCTCCTCAGTCAACACTGCATAGAAAGGAACTTGGAATGCTAATGGTAAAGGATTTCATGTTTTATTCTGTAGTGGTGGGGGAATTAACGCATGACTGACAGAGGAAGGTTTCCTTTCAGTCACTACTGACAGCCTTTTAGTTTATGCAGAGAAAGTTTGTAAATTGGAGCCCCAGTATATAGTCTGTCAATACTCTCAAAATATCTATCCCACTAGACTCTAATCACTAGATTTTCCAGGAGCCAGCTTTTGGAGAGGCCAGTGGTTGTAGTGTAGTTAAAGGAAGATGGCTGAAAATGAGATCAATGTCTCAGACACTCTGCTGTCTTAACCCAAAATATAGTACAGTACAGTAGTAGTATACATCTAATTATATATTACTGCATATTTATTTTAAAATATACATCATAAAATACATGGTTGGCCCTCGGATGTTCTGCCCAAAGAAAATTGCACATTTGTATGTAGCTTTACTTAAGATGTGATTAGGTGTTTAAAACAGGTATAGGGTAGCAAGTGGCCTTTCCATGTTTATAGCCTTTCCATATTAAAGGTAGGAATAAAGGTGCTTGGTAGAAATAAATGTGTTTGTATCAAAACTTCAGAGACTAATTTACTTGCTGTAAGTGATTTTATTTTGTTACCCTTAATTTCAGTAAAATATTTTTGAATTAGTAAACAAAAAAGTTAAGCTTCCAAATGTCGCTTTATAAATAAAATGATACATTTTGCATTAATTGTAGAACTGGAGGTAAAGGAGCTATGCCTTACCTCCCATTCTTCAATGAATTTAACAAGAGCAAAGATAGAAAACGTACCTGAGAGTGCTATACACTGCTGACATTTCCCAACTGTTTTTGGCTTTACTTAACTATAGCGTGCTAATGCCAACTATCGTAACAAAGGTGACATGCAACATTTCAGGAGGTTAAGCCTCTTTCCAGTTTTGCATTATATGATACTTACCTGTTATGGTGCAGAATCTGAAGGTAAAAAAAGGTTGCAGTAATAGAGTATACTTTAAAGGGGTGCTGATAACACACAACGTCTCAGGAGCATGTTGAATTGATTTTAGAGTATGTCTCTTTCCAATTTGAAATTAAATTCCAAAAAAAGTGAGCTTGCACAACTTGGTTAGCAGAAAAAATGATACAATTACAGTACTACAGCACAGTATAGTATGGCTTTAAAAACCAGTGTTTCAAAATACCCCTTTAAAGTATATTCTCTATTACTGTAATAGTTTTGTTTACCTTCAGTTGTATTACTGGCTGCACTACAGAAATAGGGGAAACTTTCTCATGTATCTGTAAAGCAGAGTTATGCTGTTTTACAGTAGTCAAGAGAATGCATTACCACTTTAATCGTTTTACCTAGTCAGACTGGTGCTGGAGGCCACTGCGGTACTTTAGATCCATGGTATTTTCTGTTACTTTATTTACTTTGGGTCTGCTTGAAGAGTTTATGACTCATGAAAGAATGTCTTTCAATTTAGTACTTGATACAGCAATAAAATATAACTGGAATACATTTTATGAAGTTTATGTTGAAATAGTCATGCTTAGAGCTCACCATCACTTGTGTGTTTTCCCGTTGATCGGTATCATCACTTCTAAGTGCATTCCTATAGCAGTTGCATTGACTGTATGTCACATACTGTCCAATATATTGCATTGCATACATCAGGGGCCCCTCACAATCAGGAGTGTGTGAGAAAAACACTAGAGACTTTTCGTCCTGACCGACAGATACACAGGGCTGAAAAAATCTGCTTACATGTACCCAGCCTTAATTTAACATCAGCCACGTAGCCTCAAAGGTAAACTAAGCAGATTTTATGTACTTTAAGTACATGAAATCTTTATCATTCACAGGGAGGGGAGAACGCTTATTCCCACCTTCCCGTAAGTAATAGAACTCCTTTATGGCTCCTTCTCAGCTGTCAGGTGCGCTGAACTGACTGAGCGGGCAATTGGGACAGCGCGTCTGTCAGCTGAGAAGGAGCGGCAGTAAGGTAAGTCTTGCAGTGTCCCCTGGGCATTCTATTATTTACAGGGAAGTGGGAATAAGTGTTCTCATCTCCCTTTGAATAATAGAAACAAATTTCATTTGCTTTCTAAATCTGGTTTAGTGTCCCTTTAAATAGAGTTGAAATCACCTGCGAAAAAGGAAAAGAGATATCAATTAAAAGTTTGATCATAAAGGGCATCTATACCAAAAATAGGTTATTTTAAATTGACCATAACTGGAAACTATAATTCTTCCCAACCACAACTATATCACTTCTTATAACCTACCTCTGTAGTGGATTTCTATGGGAGGAACTGTAAAATTATAGCCTTATAATCTTACAGTTCCAGGAGGCGAAGGAAACCAGAAGCCACAAAGGGGTAGGTTATAATAAATAATGCACCCCCAAATGTAAATTATAGGGATATATAAGTCACCTTGGAGTTCCGTGCCCTGTATAAAAGGTACTCGGCCTGCGGCCTCCTCGTGCTTTTATATTGTCACGGAACTCCTCAGTGACTTCTAATATCCCTATAATTTACAGTTGGGGGTGCATTATCCACTATATATTTCAGCTGTCAATCAAGCTCCTGGCACTCAAAAACTATTCTTCTGTGAGTAGTTGTACTGTAGCTGGAATGGTGACATAGTTTTGACAGTTGGATTGCTGTATGCAGTGTGCAGGCTTGACAGTTGGTTTGTGGGAAAAACGGCAGGTGGGATGGAAGTGGGAGTGGTTAAAAGAGGGAAGGGGGGATAGTGCTCCTAAACAAAATGTGTGCTGGATTGAAGGCATGCAGCAGCACACACAAATCTTACATGTATTCATTTATAGCTTAAGATGAGGCAAATTCATTTTTTCAGTATAGTGTCCCTTTAATATGTGTATTTGCATTTTTAATTGTAAACATATAGCATAAACTTTGGCAAATGCTTTTATTTTTTTGTGTAAAAAGGGAAATAAAGAAAGAAAAAAGTTATGAAACTATTTGAAAATACTATATATTCATTGTATCCTTTAATAATAAAGAGAGCAGTCTTGCTCTTGTTTTCTCTCTCTCTATATATATAAGACAGAACACACACATCTATTCTACAGAAAATAATAACTGTGATCAGAAAAAAAGGAGAAAATATTCTTTGTCTGCTAAGCTGAAACCTGGAACATAAGTATACTGTACATTTCTAGATTGTTTCAAATAGCCTTGTAAATAAAGATTGTTGATTTCCTACCAAGTGTAGTGACAATGGCAAAGCTGTATTTGCATAAAATATTCAAATGCAATATATGTAAAGACTAATGAGAAACAAATAATATTTATTATACCGTATACACAAATATATTGCATAAGAAAGAATAACCTTGAAAAGCAACACATTTGATGGATCAGTATTTAAGTTGTCATTTTGAAGGACAGCAGGAAAAATGAAGACTTAAAAGCATTCCTAAGATGGTAGAGATGAAATAATAACAATTTGTGAAATAGAAAGATAGAAAAGGAAAATATCTGTATGTTGTTATGTCTTATAACTATCTGTTCTGTTATCAAAAATTAACGTATATTCTCAATTACCGTATATACTCGAGTATAAGCCGACCCGAGTATAAGCCGAGGTACCCTTTTTACCTAAAAAAAGTAGGAAAATTGATTGACCCGAGTATAAGCCAAGGATAGGAACTATGACCACTACTGCCTTCTGATTCAGTATTGTTTGAGTCTTAAGTTGCCCTTTAAATGGACAGCAGAATTCCCATACAGATGTTTGGAAACTACAACACCCAGCATGCTTTAGTTGCTGGGAGTTGTAGTTTCCAAACACCTGTATGGGAATTCTGCAGTTTAAAGGCAGTAGAGCCCCTTCCCTCCCTCCCCTGAGAGTCCCCCCAGTAAGTTGGTCCTTACCCCAATCGATGGTTGCTCAACTCTCCCTCTCCTCTGGGACCCCTTCGCGCCAGGAATTCATATGCTGGAGCTGCTGTTCTTTCTCTCCTAGCGGGGCTGTCAGTGCACAGGGATCACGGGCACGAAGCTGCACTCCAGGATGATCGCCGTCTCCTTCAAATGCCGCTGTCAGATCCTGGTTAAAGGTAAGTGCAGCTCCCTCGGCCATGGAGGTGACTCGGCTTCCCTGTAACCTGCCCGGTGGCTCTGACATATCAGTCCCCAGTTGTAGCAATGTGTACAGGCAAGGCGTGCTACTCCGGTCTAGAATAACCCCTAACGGCCAATTTGCCGGCTGGCGTCCCTACTCGGCGCCTCTCACAGCCCGGCGCCGAGTAGAGACGTCAGCCGGCAAACACACAGGACGTACCCAGCGTGCGGCAGCCGGATTTGGAGTTCAGCAACCATCGATCGGGGTAAGGAAGGACCTTGACTCAAATACAAGCCGAGGTAAGGTTTTTAGGTTTATTTTAAAACCTAAAAACCTCGGCTTATACTCGAAATTTTTAAGGCTTTAAAGTTAGCCTGAAAATCTAACCTCAACTTATACTCGGGTCAAGTCCTAATTTAGATCCAAATTCTGCAATTGTGGATAGTAACAGGTGGCCCTGTGTTAACCTGCATAGAAAGTTACAGGAGCTGATCTGGCTTTATACTTCCTGCTTCCTGTAGTCTGGCTGATGGACTCACTAAGCACTGTCACTGCTCATCTGGATGCTGTAAATCTGATGGGCCACCTCAGTTTGGGGCAAAAAACAGCTGCTAGTACAGTACAAATGACAGCTTGGAACTACAACCCTCAGGTGACATTTTTTTACTATTGGGGTCAGAGAGACCTTTACTATATGGGGGTCAGGAGAATTGTAAATGATGGTAAGCTTAATTAAAAGTTTATTGAACCTTGCCACTCCACATGTTTAGAAACAGCAACTCCCAGCAACAAAACATGCCGGGAGTTGTAGTTTCCAAACATCTGGAGTGCCAAGGAATTGGGGGTTACTGGTACTGGATGTGGCTATTACTGTATGGGATTCATGTATTGGAATTCTGCTGTCCATTTAAAGGGCAACTAATTTCTACCCTCAGCTTATACTCGAGTCAATCAGTTTTTATAAATATTTCAGGTATAAATAGCCTCGACTTATACTCGGAACGACTTATACTTGAGTATATACAGTAGATACTTTATCATGTAGCTAAGATGTTTCTTATAAAGAGTTGTCTCTTAAAGGGCAACTATGCCCCCTAAATTTCTTTTTTCAAAATCTAGCTGCTTTGCACCCAGAGCTTGACTATCTCTTCTTTGTCTATCATTAGAAAGAGATCATAATAGAAATAGTGAACGGCTACATAAGCTTTGACAACTCACTGCTAGTGGCCACCAGAGGAGGTAGGAATACGGTTTCCTATCTTTCTGATCTCGCTGGAAAAGGGGCTTTACAATTTAAAAAGATTTTACAGGTACTTTTTTGGTCATAGTTGCCTTTAAAAATTTTCAAACAAGGAGACTTGTGATAAAAGCCTCAAAGAAGCCAA